>CM065925.1:31319933-31956521 GCA_033439105.1 Magallana nippona | reverse complement strand
TTATCGTCATGATTATAATCCAAATACATATCCATGCAGTAATTGAGGGATGTAAAGTTAACATATTTGTGCCTCTCTTTACTCACATTACTTTGATTACAGGATTGCATCGGCCAGCTTCCTACCGAAATACTTCAGCTCTACGTGGAGTTTCTCCAAGTTTCAGGTCCCGGGAGGGGCACGGTGCATCTGTGCCTTTGGGGCTGACCCAAACTCTGTCATAGGTATAAATCTGAGGTCCTTCCTGTATGTAGATATGGTTTGAAATCGAAGGAATTTTGTGTTTGGGGTACTGATAATACACATGTTTATTTATCTGCCAAGATGATCTGATGAAAAATGTAAAGAAAGAATCTGGGGAAATAAGCCATTGCAAATGCCCACGACCCTCTCATACGTCTTATAAGAAGTAATAAACGTACGAGTTAATTAGGCATTTAAACGGTGGACAGTGTTGTCCAAATGAAAATGTCCAAAAATGCAAGAGAGGGGCAATCAACATTTGGAAGACGTAATTTAAAACTGGCAAATTTGTAATGACAATCACTGACTCATTTAAAGAGTTTAAATACAAATGGGAATGTTGATTACTTTCTAACAATATTTTTTTTTACTAATTTACCTCAGTGTTCATATAATAAAAAAGTTAAAAAAGAATAATGTGTACCCTTGCATCAATTTTACAGTATTTTTGAAGATATTTTAACCTAGCTACATATATTTTCAAAGCAAAGATCAGTAAATAATTTTATTCAGATTCATCAACGTATTCCCCTGCATCATCAACACTTGTTTCATATCCCCTGGTTTCAATTACATTACAGTTGTGGCGACAGCAACCCAGGTACCAGATCACACTACAAATGTGAGAGCAACAACCCAAAGTTCTTGCTCAATTGTGCAATGTCAAAGAGAATAACACACATTTCATATTATAAAAAAAGTAGTAGAAAATGCATATCAAATGATATCAAGTTATCATTAGCAAATTTTTATTATTAAGTTAAAAAAAGAAAATTACATTCGAATCTTAACAATGTAAACAATAAAAAAAAAAATACATCACGCGTACGATTCGAACACCCATTTTACATATAGTTACATTTGTTCAAAGAGCTCGTTTACCACTACACCACCGTTTCGCTTATTTAAATGCCATGAAATAGCGCATTGTATTGTTATCAGTGTTACGCAAACAAGTGGACTTAGCCATTTAAAGACCAATCTTAAAAATTAAAAGAAGAAAACTTAATTTTTACCATAGAGTGGGTTTTCGTACCTTTTTTTGAAAATTGAAAAAGATAGACATTTACATGTTTTATCAATATTAATTCTTTAAAAAATTGTACGATGACACACTCTATGAAAAAATATAGTATGAACATCCGATTTCTGTAGCATTTTTTGCTAAATTAGGATATAACTATTTTGTTGTCTTAATATCAATTAAATGTGAAATTACTTGTTGTGGGTTTTGGATATACCGAATGTATATGATTACATGTTTAATAAATGTAACAATAGTGAAATTTGTGAGAGAAAAATTGTTGGTTTTTTCAATGGACCTATGTGGTTTTTTCCCTCGGCTTATTCCCCCAGATTCTTTATCTGTCTAGGAAGAGCACCAGCATCCCTTTCATACAAAGGTTTAAAAATTGACATGATCTATTAATGTATAATTTTCCAAGTTGCATGAAGGTAAACCTTTTTTTCCTTATACATTTGGGATGTTGACAGTTGAATACATGTACAATTAAAAATGACACTCTATGAAATGCAGAAAGGATAAATGAGGTTAAAAGCCAGATAATCTGATGATTGGAATCATTTTTCTGATTATACTGATTATGTAGGAGGAAAAAATTGTACTATGCGTGTAAATGTGTTTCCGACACTTCCTGCTTTGTTGCCAAAGTTCAGTTACAATGGTAGTCAATGAGAACCACTTTGATTTCATTGAGTGAAGTTTCCTTCCTGTTTGTATTTATTAATAACTTTTAAGGAAATAATATGATTGAAGAAGCATTTTTAACTATGATATGAACTGTAATGATTTAGAAAAATTCTCTTTTTTTGTGCTTCTACAAGATCTCTTAGCAATTTTTGCCTTCAAAGTATACACAGTTTAGATTTTTATCATTCAACTATGCTGTTGTTGTACATGTACTATATATATATATATATATATATATATATATATATATATATATATATATATATATATATATATATATAATTATATATATATATATTATATATAAAAGTACCAACTGTGTCCATGAAATTCAGGAAAAGCTAATTTGTAACAATTACCATCAGTGTCTCTTTAAATGGCTTTTATAACACTTGACACTTTGACTGCAGCACTTCAAGTTTACAAAACTTCATTGAAAACATGTTATCATTTTTGACACCAACAATACATTTGCTTTGGCCTGATGTAAAAGATTCTTTCAAAATCTGCCATGTCTTATTTCAGTTATCTGTGCTGATGGCAGTTACTACAAGTTTGTGTTCAACCAGAAGGGAGAGTGTACGAGAGATGTGTATGCCCAGTTCCTGGAAATGACGGATGATAGATCCTAAATCATTGTCATTGTCATAATTTGTTACAGCTACATGAGCAATTATAGAATCAATTCTAGTGTTTTCACAATTTTTCTCACCAGCCAGTACAAATAGTGCATTAAAATGCAGCTTATGCCAGGTTCTTTTGCAATATTGTATGTTAAAATAACATTGATTTGTTGGTTAATTATCTTTTTTAAGCATCTTCCTCATTAAAGAGTTTACGTAGTCGTATGATTATCCTATTGCTTTGAGAGTATACACCCAAAATTTGATTTTTTCTCAATTATAGTTGCAAATTGTAAAATTATCAAATAAAGGCACATTTGAAATTGAGGAATCACAGTTTAAATTTTGTATGCTTCTAAAAGAGGGAACGAACACTCTCGCTTGCATTTTAATTTAAGGAAATCACTTCTCACAGACAAGAAAGATAACTGGTACTGATTATATATCCTTATGGCCACTGACAAATTCAGTGATACCGTATAGCCGTTTTTTTTGGCGGGACATAAATTTGGCGGATTTGGCCCTACAAGGTATACCATTAATTTTGGCGGATATAATTTTGGTGAATCCTTTACTCTTTATTAAAACTCTACTTTCAGTTTATTTTTTATAACTAAGAAATTAATGTCCTTGAGCAAAAATCCTAAAAGAAACCGTTAATCAGACAATTATCTGCACCTGAGTCGATAATGGATCACACGTCTCCTAAAACAACACAAGCTAGCACCCTTGTCACTCGGGCTAATTACACACCTGAACAGGGAAAAGGGATATAGTGTTTAATCAATTAACTTCTAATTTATAGTAATGTTTAGCTTTTATTTATTTACATTAGTTTTTTATTGATTTTGAGTAAATGTACATTTGTATCTGTAACAATGTATGCATGTAACAATTGTCCCTTTTTATCATGCTCACTTATAAATATATAAAAAAGAATAATCTCCAAAAACTTTAGATTTGTCATTAAAATCTACAAAGAAAAAAGTACTTAAATTTGGTGATTTTAATTTTGGTGAATTTTCAAAAATCACCAAAATAGGCCAAAATTATATCCCCGCCAAAAAAACCAGCTATACGATATAATATTTGTCAAGTTTACTTGACAATAATACATATATGAGGTAATTTTGATATTTGGTGCATTTAAATATTCAGAAGTAAAGTATCATAGTAAATAGCAACCATAAAAACAAATCATTTATAAAGATTTGATACTTGTAAATCTAAAGTAAATATTTGTAATTATTTTTTATTTTTTTTTGGTATTTGTTGGCAAGGAATTTTCATTCATCTTGATGTTGTTTTAAATTATGATAATTTTGTTAGATTGTTGTTTTTGTTATTGTTAAATTTTATTGATAGTACTATCAATGAAATTGACTTGCATATGTGATACTGAGCTTGATATTTTGATGCCAAAATGAAGGGATATAATCCATCAACAAGACAGTATACAATGTTTATCACATGTCCAACTTATAAACTAGCTTTCATCTTAATAAATGGAATATTTGGTGATCTTATCAAGTTGAATCTTGTTGAACCCTGCATTGCTTCCCTAATGAAAATGTTTGTCCAATTGTTGTAAGAAATAAATATTGTTATTGATTCACACTTTTATTTTCCATTGTTTTTTTTCATTTTTCTAAAGCAAAAATTTTAGTTCTAAATGTGCATACTTGCCATACTGCTTATTAACATGTAAAAGTGTAATCAATGTGTGGTGTTTATAAAAAAAAAATCAGAATGCAGGCATTAACCATGTATTTTTTTTTTGGTAATGAAGCAGTCGCAGGTCTCTGTAGCAACTAATGAAAAAATTTGCTCTATAGACACTTGTTTCACCATTCACCAGGATTTGAAAAAAAGCTTTGTTGTAAAGGGTTTTGATTGTGTTGTATCTTTTTATACTAATTTCTGGTGAGCATATGTATAATATTTAAAAAACTTTAGAACATTTGATTTTTATTTTTTTGGTCAAAAGAAAATAATTACAGTAGTTGATCAAAATAATTTCTTCTACTGGGGTATCTGTTAATTAAAAAAAAAGTACTGTAAATCTAATGAATTAAAAAGATATACATGTATATATTTTTGGAAAAAGAAGAAAATACTCATTATGTTCATGTACTATGTTGTATCTGAACTGTGAAACTACATTTATGTGCAAGTAACTGCCTTTTTGTTATGAACAAAATAACAAAACAAAATGAAACTTCCCTCATAGTAAAGTTGTTTTTTTTATGTCAGCATGTTGTCATTCCTAGCTTCAGTTGCTTCAAGAAATGCTTGTAGTAAAATTATTTATGCTTTGCAAAACTGTTAAATAAAAATGTTAAAATCAGCCATGGTTTGATTGCATGACAAGCTGTGCAATATTATTTGAGCTGCTGGAATAACAGTGGCATTCATTTTATTACATGTAATACAACAAGCCACTATAAGGGTAGAGATATCACTGCCCACTATTTCATCCCTTGGTTTTTGAATGAAAGAGAAAGTCATACACACTGTGTAGTATTAAATCACATGTGTATATATGTATTTTTTAAAAAGAATGTGATACACATTGTTTAATATTTAACACATGTGTATACATGTATTTTGTATTTTTTGTTTTGTTTTGGCCAGATGCCTGGTAAATGTTGCATTTTCTATACTTTGTAAATTGTTAGAAACCATTTTAAGACAGTTTTCCATGAGTTGATGAATCTAATTGCTTCCTATTTTATCAAGGTCTTTGTATAAAGAGCCATAGAAAAATAAAACATTCCTTTGAACTTGATTGAGAATGTACATTTTTTTCTTCAATAACTATTGGTTTTAGTACCAAGTTTTGTTCAATATATATGTGTACATGTATAAACATATTTTTGCAGTTGTAAAACATTGATGACAAATGATTTATAAATGAAAAGGTTGTTATAGAGCTGTCTTGTTCATTTGATACACTGAAATTCCTGTTACTAATATAGAAATTTCATTAGGAAATTTAATTTTCCTTCATGTATGGGGAAAAAAGAAAAAGACAGAGGTCCTTGCAAATGTATATCTATATGTGTAATGTATACTCACTTGCCAGTATGTCAAACCTACATGTTCATGAATTTCAAGCATGTCTGGTTTGTTTAATAAATTGTTTGTATTAAAAGTTAGTTTAAAAGCAGCTATGAGTTTGAAATGAAACAGTAAGAATTTTACCTGTGTCCCTTTATCATATCAAAACATATTAAAAATCAAAGGGTGAAAATGTGAAGTCTATATATTATTCTGATAGATACATTTACATGTAAACATTTTTTAAAGCTCAATTTGTAAGAGATTCAATGATAATTTATCCAAATCATTGACTTGAGGCTGGATTGTCAGCAAATTAACATTCAGATCTACCTAAAATTATAAGTTAAGATTTGTCAGATCTACCTAAAATTATAAGTTAAGATTTGTTTACCTAAAAACTACATGTATCATTTTTTTTAAAGAAAAAAATCCATTTATTTTACCTTTTAGATTTGGGTATTTTCCTATATTTTTATATTTAAAAAAAAAAGCTCTTTTTCTAAAGAAGATCAATAGAGTCTAAAAATGGCCATGGCCATCAAGCCCTCTTAACCACCACCACCCACCCCATTCCATGATTTATTCATAGCCCACAACTGGATCTGGGACACTTGTTACCAATATTCATTGGGTAAAAGTTTATGGGTTTTTTTTTCTCAATTATAAACCACTCAGGAGAATTTGATGGGATTTCCTCAATATTTTAGAGAAGTGTTTATAATAATCATTTGATTTGTATTTTAAGAAAACTAATATTATAATACTAATAATATAATAATTGAGCTGAGGGTCCTTTTTCCTGTAGCAAGTGTTTTTAAATCAAAGAAGAAAAAATGAAAAAAATATATATATAAAATATGTACATGTAAAACGTGGTGCAATGTGGGGTTTTTTCCTTCTTTATATTCAGGGCTCAATGCATGTATTAAAGGTATAATTTTTTCAGAATAAAAAATTGAGATATTTTGCAAGAAGATATATTTATAAGTTGGAGAACAATTGTATATTAATAGGAGGAACATGCCATTCTATATGATGAATTATATAGAAGATGCAGAGAAAAGAATTTACAGATAATTACTATTGTCTAATTGCATTCCTCAACAGTATGTGCAATTCTAATAAACATCAAACGCAAAAAATGAAAAGTGTTCCTTGCTTTCTTCAATTTACCCAAAAATTACAGAGATATAAATCACAGAAAAGGTTACAGGTAAATTTTACATGCAACTATAAATCAACTGGATTCATTATTTGTTATATTTGAGGAATTGACTTGTTTATCTTCTGGATCAAAAGTCATTTGCACTGTAAGTTGAATCAAAAGAAGCAGTTGTTTTATTTTTTTTAAATACTTATTTTGGCCCAGCCCTAAGATTGATCCCTGCAAGGGTTCTCTCGATTCGATGCAGTTTCAAGCATAAAATTCATTTAGACCTTTCAGGAATGGACAAGAGCAAAACAATATTCTATACAGTACCGACTTTGTTAATACCCTAACCTTGATTTTATGATTGTACATTGTTTATGGTCGGAATATGGTCAAACTGCTGGAGTAACGCTCTCTGGAATGTAGATTTATATTTGAAGATCATGCGACAGGCAATGTAAGTACACATGACTTGGCAGTTTTATCTCTCACGGTATATAGTATATTAAACTACCATAGATATATAGCCTCATGGTGTGTGATAAGTCCTATTTCTTTCATAACTGTGTGAGGAAACTATAATTAATTAAGATCGAACTGTTTCTTGTTTTATCCGTATCACGATTAATAAAGTTTTTTCTGTCCATATAAACTCAATTTATAGGTCCATTTATCTTAATTGTTGTCTATCGCGTTATTTGTCTTTCATATTTCACCGCCTTTAAACTATCCGGGACTTTTGTACGTTACGTTGTTAGATTCTAAACATTATGCTATTGCCGTTGTCCTGACGCCACGCTGCCAAGGTAGAAACCGTAAACAAAAATGGCCGTTTAGGCAAAATGGCAGTGAGACAAATGAAAAAACGGCAATAAAAGTATTTCTACTGGTTAAAACCGACGGTTTATCTTGAAATGGCCACCAAACACTCTTGATATCCATTTTTGAAGTCTTAACGTTGCACAGCATGACAAAACAGGTTTTTGAAATCGTAACTCTCTTTGCATTGCTTTGTTAACGACCTTGAACAGAGTAATACAATGCTAAATACGATAGTAAGCACAAATCACGTAATTCAAATAATGCACATTCGTGATAGTTATCAATTTACAGTAATATTTCTGAAAAAAACATTTAGATGACACAATGTAAATTTTTTATGTGGTCTTGGTAACTCATTAAATTAATGTTAAAACTGATGTTAAAAAGTATTTTGTTTAGGGAACATCAAAATTTTCGTTACATAGAAACAATGTAGAATTGTTTTATTGTTCCATGTCAAATCATATGCATTTAAATCTTGACATCAATGCTGCGTTCATTAATGCAACGCCGAATACATAACGAACAAAAAGCACAAATCAAACATTCTCCACGTTCATCGGCGGTTTTAGGAGAAACTCGCGCCTTTTCCTGATTGGATAACTAGCGCCAAAATGCCCCAATCGTTGTTGTTAGATTTCAACCAATCAGGAAAGGACAAAAATATAGAAGGGTATATAAACAGCGTTTTCCAAACCCCAGCATCAGTTGCAATCTTCAACGTCCGAAGAGGATGTTGCTTATTAGCTCGTGTTCAATTTTGTGCCAGCATTCTGGATACAAATGAGTGAGTATCTATCAGTATGAATGAAGTGATTATGAAAATGATGAAAATTAGAGGGTTAATAAAAATAAATAAAACCGTTTTTGAATACTTTAAAAAAGATCTGTACATATAAAGCCAGTTCAAGATATGATTGTGACGTCATAAAAACGTATGTAATAAAATCATATCAATTTCATTAAAAATATACATGTACACATTACTATACTGCCTAGGGCTAGTGTTATTCAAATAAAGTTATCGTAGTTATATATAGTTAAGTTAAATAGAGTTGTTCAAATAAACAAGGATTTACATATCTTGAAATTTGTGAAAATACTATAGTCTGACCCAAGATATTTATGCAGCACATTTGGACGATTTTTATTAAAAATACACATACATGTGAAAGAAATGCAATTGAAATTGATGAAAGGAAAAATATTCAAGATATCTTAATTGACACATTATCATTTTTCACTCGTAAAAGTTCACAGGAACAAAAACAGATTTCTTAAGGAGATTTATAATGGGAAATGTTGACATCTTTTCTCCATTCGGAAGTCATTCGGAATACCTCACACAACTTTCCAACTTTATCATCTGGGTCCTTTATCTCGCTTGCAATGCAAAATCCCCGTAGACTTGTATTGAAACCCGACAAGCTTGAGAGGGCGTTTCAAAGGAGAAAGCTTGGTTTTTTTTCATACTATTGAATGAACATCTTTTGAACCCTGAGCTTTTTATGAATATCAAAAAATTTAAGAAAATATGCTACCAGTACATGAATATCTTGGGACAGAGTATAAATCAGTGTAGTATTTGCGGAGTCATTCCTCTTATGACTTAAAGGACAGGGGTGATGTCGTCCAGCAGGAGCCCCTTGCATGTGCAAATGCGAAGACCTGCAACAGAGAAGAGACGACAGCCAGCAACTGACTGATTTGGACATTGAAAAGCTACATCTATGCATTGGTGAGTTTAGTACCTGCACAGAGTTTAGAAACACTTTATTGTTATAGATATTAGGGAGCAGTATGGAATATGATGGTAAATGCCTCTATCTTGTAAATGCCTTAGAGAAGGGTGTTACCTTGATAAAGGAGCTTCAAAGAAGAGGTGATGGAGGCAGATTTGCTCCATATCCGTGCCCTACCAGAGGAAGCAGATCCTGAGTGTAGATGAATGTGGGCCTGAGGTGCACTTGCAGGACCTGTTAGAGAGATCCCAGCTTGTTAGTTTTCTGTCCAAGTTCCAGGACATATTTGCCTGCAGTGAGTTTGATGTTGGAAACTTCAACACTCTGGAGCATGAGATTGATACTAGCGATGTGGCACCTGTCAAGGAGAGGATGCGGCAGATGCCTGCATTCTTTGCGGGCGAAGAAGAAGATGCTTGACGCCAGAGTCATTTCTGTGTGGGCCTTGGTGCCGGTACTCATCCAGAAGAAGGACTAGCAGGTACGTTGGTGCCTGGATACCACTGCCTTTATAAAATAATAAGGAAGAACGTCTCTCCTTTACCTCTCATAGATGACTGCCTTGACGCCCTGTCTGGGAATATTTGGTTCTCCAAGCTTGATGCCAACTCGGCCTTCCACCAGGTCAAGATACAAGCCCAGGACAGGAAGAAGACAGTGTTTGTTAACCGCTGTGGCCTCTTTAAGTTTATGCTTATGATGTTTGGTTTGTGAAATGCCCCTGCTACCTTCTCAAGAGCCATGAACCTGGTGCTGGCCTCAAGTTGAGAATAGTGTTAGCTTTTTTGGACAACATCCTGGTTCTTCGGCATGACTTTGATGACCACTATGCTTATATCTAAGGATAATTTTCATGCATTTCTGTTTGACCATAAGTTAAAGCCCAAAAAGTGTGAGCTGTTTTAGAGGTGGGTGAAGTTCCTAGGCAGGCAGGTGAGCCAGAATGAGGGTTGAGATGATAATTACATAGAGGCAGTGCTGAACTGGGCGACCCCCCACGCCCGCAATGTCAAAGATGTAGAACGGTTCCTTGGTTTCACCAACTACCAAAGGGGGTTTATTGCCAACTACGCCCAAATGGCTCATCCATTGTACAACATCACTGGTAAGAAGCATTTTTTGTGGGGGCCTAAACAGCATACAGCTTTCTAGGCCCTCAGAGGAGCTCTGATATCCCCCAATCTTGGCCATCCCTTTAGCAGAGGGCCAATTTGTGCTTGACACCGATGCATCTGAGGAGGCAACAGGTGCCGAGTTGTCTCTGGTCCAGGAGGGACAAGGGGTGATAGCCTATGGTAGCCTAAGCCTATCATCAGAGCAGAAGAGGTACTGCACCATCTGGATGGAACTCCTTGCAGTGGTCAGATTTACACGCATGTATTGCCATTACTTAGGCTCATTATTCACACAGATCATCACAGTCTCATCTGGTTGCTGAACTTCAAGTACACCAAGGATGCTTGATCGCTGGCTCAAGGAGCTCAGCCAGTATGACATGGTGATTCAGCATAAATCTGGTAGGCGTCATATCAACACTGATGTGTTGTCTTGACCCTCACTCCCATCTTAGTGTAGGGGAGTGGACTTCACTGTCAACTTCAGCGACTTGCCCTGTTGGGGTTGCCCTAAGTGCACCAGAGCCCACCGATCGTGGAATATGTTGCTAAGGAAGTCAATGTTGTGGCCCAATTAGGAAGCTGGACATAATCCCTCCATCAGGGGAAGATTCCAGCGCTACAGCCAACCCCTGTTCCATATCTGGCGACTCAGATGTAGACAAATGTTTCCAAATGACTTTTAGGCTGGACTAGTGATATCCACTTCCCCAAGGTAATCTGTGAGGGTGATGAAGTCCGGAGTAGTCCCTGTCAGTCACAGACCAGGATTAAAAGATATCCCCAGTTATCCCCAGTATTATAGGGTTTCCTCAGGGCGTTCGGATAGCCCACCTTCGGGGGGGGGGGGGGGGGGGGGGGGGGGGGGGCTCTCTCCCAAGGAGAGGAGCCTTAGCCAGTCTAGAGATCTGGAGTTAAGCTTACCCCTGAACTGGCTGCTGGGGAAGCCAAGTCAGGGGAGGGGGATTTGTTTCTGGCCAGCCCAGCAGTTAAGCACTACTTTTTAAACCGCAATCTCTGAGGCAGGAAGTCTTGCATCTCTGTTATGATGTACCTGTGGCCAGACACCAGGGGATTAAGCATACCAAAGACCGGCTGAGGGAGTGTTTCTTTTGGTATGGAATAATGCAGAAGGCCAAGGCCAAGGGTTTTGTTAGTACTTGTGGTCCAGTACAAACAAGCACACACAGCGCCATGTTAGGGCTAAAATGACTAAATACCATGAAGGAGCGGGGAGACCTTGACTTCCTAGGACCACTCCCCTGGACTCAGATATGGAATAAGTATGTTTTGTTCATGGTGGACCAGTTCATCAAGTGGATTGCATCCCCTTTCATGAGGCTTCGATGTCTCCTGCAGATATTCACAGACCAAGGGTTCAACTTTGAAAGAAAACTGTTTGTAGCTATGTGTGACCTTCTGCAGATACACAAGGCCCACACCATCCTTTACAGTCTATTGGCTAACGAACAGATGTAGTGTTACAACCGGAACCTGAAGGATGCTGTCCGGTGTTACAAAGCCCAGGACTGTTAAGACGAGCAACTGACCCAGATGGCTGGGGCCTTGTGCTCTGCTGAGAACCGCAATTCCGGGTTTACCACTAACAAGCTAATGTTAGGCAGGGAGGTTAAGACGCCCGCCAGTCTGACGTATAGGTCAACCCAGGTGAAGGGCCCTGTGGATCTTGATGCCTATGTGGTTGATCTTGAGTAGAGCATCTTGAAATGCCTAGGAGATGCCTGCAAACCTCAGAAGAGCAAATGAAGTGGGATAATGACCTAAAAGCCTTCCATGAACGAGACCTGGTGTATATACTTGACATTGTTACCATGAAAAGGAAGTGCCAGAAGCTCAGGCCATCCTTGAAGGGCCCTGGTATTATCTTAAAGAAGTTGATGCCTTACCTACCAGTATATAGGGTGAAGATGAAGTCTGCAGCAATGGTGGACAATTACAATCACCTGAAGAAGTGTGCTGATCTGGATATTTTCCTGTGGCTGGCCAGATACAGAGAAAAGTTCTGGAACTTGGTGAGTGGCATGCAGAAGTCTGCTGGGGTGTCGGGTTCTGGCCTATCTGTAAAGGTGGCAGATGCCAGTAAATTCTCTAAGCCCCTGGATAGCTTCCTTGCGCCCCCAAGTTGGTTGTTATTCCTTGGGAGCCCTGGTGTCAAGAAAGAGGAGGGCCATATGCACCCAACCCCAAGTTTTTATGTCTTCCTCCCAGTACCTTGACGGGAAGGAACCTGGCTGTGGACATGCTAAGAGGCCACCCTGGAATTAGTAGGGTGCACCTCCGTGTGCTCCAGGAGTGGTAGGCCACTCCTCTTTTGATTGGCCTGGCCCTACCAGTGGCAGACCCCTACCTGAGTTCTTAATAAGGTTGCAACAGCTTTAGTTCTTGTGGGCTTTGGGGTTAAAATTGCCAATAGAAGCAACCCTGTCTTAGGGCATAGCATCGAAGTTGTCATGAACACAGGGATATGACTTCTGATTTCATCTAAATCCATCTATTCCACACCTCAGTTCGGCTCATACATCAAGTCTGTGATGCTCAGTTCAGTTCAAACAGCTTCAGTTGCTGTGAGTGATTGCACAGACTTAATGTATAACATTTGCGCTAAACTCACATAGCAAATAAAACCATGTCTCTCTCGTCATGGGGCATCAAAACTGTCAGTAATTTGACTTCTGATTTCCTGTCTGCTGTCAAAATATTTTACCATAAACTTTTGTATGTATTATTTGTTTATGAAATGCAGAGAACAGCATTCTTAAGAAGAGGTTTGCGGCGGAATTAAACGCCTTTGACATTCAGAGATAAAACAGGTATTGCTGATAAAAAATATGCTTTTACTCATACCATTAATTCTTTAATTATAGATCTATTAAACCATAATGAATTGATTGAAATTACCCTTTTACAGAGGCAGCTCACAAAGAGTTGAAGAAATTCTCTATGTGTTGAAAGTCTACTTAAAAGAAATCAGCAAAAAGTGATTTCATATATGAGCGAGTTGCATATAATTTCTGAACAGAATTGCCCTTACCTGGCATTGAGGAATGTTTAGATTCAATGTCAGGATCCAAATGGTTTAGCTGTATGGACCTGAATTCTAGGTTTGGCAAATTGGAAATAGCAGAAGGTGACAAACATAAAACGGCTTCTTTTTACAAGTAAGGGTCTTTATCAATTCACTGTCATGTCATTCAGACTTGCAAATTATCCTTCAACTCTTGAGTGCTTGATGAAAGATGAGTTCCCATGACTTAAATGGATTGAATGCCTGATCTTTATTGATAACATTATTGTATCTGGAAAGACAATAGAGGAAACCTTGCAGAGGTCAGATCATGTCTTTGAGATACTACAAACAGCCAACCTCAAGTTCAAGCTATCTACTAGTAAGTGTAACCTGTCCTAGCTGTTTCAAAGGGAAATCACAGTACATGTATTACAAAATAATGTTTCAGAGACTGGAGTTCACATAGATCAAGTTAAAACCTAGGTTGTTTAAGATTGGCGTATACAATATAGTACAAAAGAGATAAGAAGCCTTTTAGGCCTATGCTCCTACCATAGACATTTTGTCAAGGGTTTTGCCACTATTGCTCGTCCCCTACACCAAGCTTGTCAGAATAAAAAATTTCATTGGAATAAATGCCTGTACTGAGGCATTTTAGAAGAAGAAAGGGAAGAAAGGGAAATCACAGTACATGTATTACGACATAATGTTTCAGAGACTGGAGTTCACATAGATCAAGTTAAAACCTAGGTTGTTTAAGATTGGCGTATACCATATAGTACAAAAGAGATAAGAAGCCTTTTAGGCCTATGCTCCTACCATAGACATTTTGTCAAGGGTTTTGCCACTATTGCTCGTCCCCTACACCAAGCTTGTCAGAATAAAAAATTTCATTGGAATAAATGCCTGTACTGAGGCATTTTAGAAGCCCAAAGACGCTTGAATTTCTCCCCCATTCTAACATATGCAGTCCCTTGTCAAAGTTTCATTTGAGATACTGATGCTAGAAACATGACAATGGGTGCAGTCCCTTCTCAGATGCAAGATGGTTGTGAAAAAGTTGTTTCCTATTACAGTAAAGAACAGGTTTATTGCACAACCTGCAAAGTTTTTACTCCTTACTGTAGTGTGTGCCCTTAAGCATTTTCATCCATACCTGTATGGTCAACCAGTCTTACTTAGAACAGACAATGCAGCAGAAAATTGGGATGAGAAACCTGAAGAATCCTACTTGTCGAGTTGTCTTATGGTTGCAGAAGCTAGATACCTACAATCTGGCTGTGGTCCATCGCCCAGGATCAACACACTGCAATGCTGATGAAACCATGTAGTTCCTGCAAATGACAGCAAACCAATGATGATAATGAGGAGACAGAAAATGCATAGATGAGGAAAAAACCCAGATTATGTTAAAGATGCTGAACTAGGCCATGTCTGTGTCATTACAAGAGGGCATCAGAGAACATCAGAACCTTCCATTCACCCTTATACAGTTACACTGCATGATTGGGAGCCTGCTTCATTCCGTCAGCCTCAACTTCAGGATATGGACATCTCATCAATCATGGCACTCCTTAATGATGGTTTTGATAGGCCTATCTGGAATGAAATCTCCCACCTTTCGAGCACTGCAAAACAGATATGAAAACAATGTGACAGATTAGTTATACATTATGATGTATTGTATTGCAAATGGCAACCATAAAATTAGGATGTCACTAGTAGTTATCAGCTGAAGACCTACAAGTCCGGATGGTGGGGTGATTAGTATCCATATTACCAGGAAAGATGAGGCATACTGTAGATTCCTAGTTACCGGTAGACACGAGAAATTGATATCCGTGTAAAATCATGATAAGCACATCACGCAAATTTTAAAATCTCGCTTTTATTTTTCAGAAAGATGTAAACTTAAAGGAAATTTGTTAAAAAATTTGATGTTCTTGATTTTATATTCTTGCGATTTAATGCAAATGGTTAAATCACGGAATTATAAACTCGCATAAAACAAGGAATCTACAGTATTCTATTTTCAAAGATGTCCAGTGAGCACCAACGAGAAGATCCCTGTTCCATCCCATGCCAGCCAGAGGATACCACTACTATTCCATGCCAGCCTGAGGATCCTGATGTTATTCCATGCCAGCCTGAGGTACCCGCAACCATTCAATGCCAGCCAGAGGATCCTTACACCATCCCATGCCAGCCAGAGGATCCCACTACCATCCAGAGGATTCCCCTTACATTACATGCTACCACAGGATCCCCCTACCATCCCATGCCAGCCAGAGGATCCCCCTTAGCCTATGATCCAATGCCAGTCACAGGAAGTGCCCATATACGCCATCCCTGTAGGTTTGAGAAAGCCACCAGTACCACCAGCCTCATCAAGGATACAGTCATCTGACTCATCCAACTAGTCATCTTTCTCGATGAAGACACCTCTGCCCCTGAGCAGGCCAATCTGTCCAGCACCGTTTTACTGAAATTGCAGACATAGAGGCCCTAGCCTCCCTCAATGTGTTGATCCCAAGTGCAGAAGGAAAGATCAAGTGTTGCGAGCCTTCCAGTTCCATCAATGCTCATTCCAACACTTCAGCTGTCCCTGTTACCCTACAAGCTGCCCATCCAGAACTAGCACTACCAACTCTGAAGTTCCTGAGGCCAGTTCAGCTCCTTCAAGCATCGAGTCAGGAAACATTTGTGTGTTGGATAGGGCACTCTTGGAGTTTGGAGACGTGCCAATGCTGCCCCAAGCCAAGCAAGAAAGAATTGGTGTAAAGTCACCCCCATTCAATATTTTTTTCAACAAACCAAACCTTGCTTGGCCGCCCTCCGTTTTGGAAAACATGACGCCAGATCAAAAGCTGCAGGTTTGGAAATTCACTGCCTTTGAGACTGATGATAATGTAGTTTTTGTATTTGCAGGATTTGTCATTCTCAAGAAAAGTATAATAACACGAGGGTGTTATCATTATACTTAACTAAGGGTGAACTTTTACTACAAAAACAAGTGCTTGTGGTACCATCATATCAAACATTTCTTTTAAAAATTTGTACTCATGTAAACTTGATCCAACTTCTAGTATTAGATGCTTTTAGATCTATGTGTTGTGATAAGTTCAATGCCTTGCTCGGATTATTCATACAGACTTGTATACGCACACCAAATTCTTAAAACAGCTTCATTTTTAACCATTCTGAGTGTCAATCTTTTACAGATGGATAAAGTATAATTCAAACTGGAAATGTCTTCAAACTACCTTGCATCTATTTTTTTTAATGTAAAATAGCCTTCTTTTCAAATGAACTTTTTATATATTCAATCTATGTAAAATGGATCCCCCACATCACTTCTAGCCTCTCTGTGAACTCCAGGGGTTACGTACACGTATATGGTATTGTTGATTTTGATATATCTCTACAATTTCATCATGATGTCAAATCCTCCAATGAGACCCTTACCGACTACCAATATTACTATCTTGGGAGGGGACCCGCAGTGGTCCTTCATTTAAACAAACGCAAATGCCCTTTACTTGAGGATACTTTGTGCCTAGTTTGGTTGAAAATGGTCAGTGGTTCTAGAGAAGATAAAATTGGGAACGGTAATAATTTTGATTCCAATCATTTTCTCAAAATTTTAAATTTTTACCATCAAAGCTGTAGATATATATGCATTTGTGCCATCTTATTCATCCTCCTGGTTCTATGGATCTGCAGCGATACTCCTTCATTAATTTACATAATTTCTATAGTCAAAACAATGGAAAAATTGTTTTATGAAATAACATGTGAGTTAATTAAAAGAGACAAAAAAACAATTCAGAAAAATACTTTATTTAATTTCATTATATTCTAATTACAATTATTTCAATTTGAATATATATATATACAAAATCAATATTTACAAAATATGAAAGCAAACAAGAAAAGAGAGATTTAAAATCTTAATATTATAGAAAACAATATAATGTTATATGTAATATATATTTTGAAAGTTAACAGTAAAACAATGAATACAAAAAAAAACATTGAATACAAAAAAACATCAAGATAAAAAAACACATTAAAATAGCTCATCATACTTTTTGAATATGGTACAAACAATAAACAATCAAATAAAGGAGATGACAAGAACCTATAAATTTTACAAAAATATATGCAAGTATGTAATGTACCTGTAATAGGAAACTTATACAGAGATTTAATATTTCAAAGAAATTTGATGACAGCTCATCATAATAAATCGCATCAGTATTTTAATTCACTGATCATGAACACAATTATTTTGCTATATGTAAACAATGAAAGCAGTTCATCGTCATTTCAAAATTATGCTTGCATGGACATTTTCACTTCATCTTGTCTTTCTGTGTAGAATCACATTCTATTCCAGGACCAGAACTTGGGGTTTTTGAAGACACTTTGCTGATGATTTTTTGAGCAGTAGAGAAGGAATAGATGGCTAAGACGGCAAAGATGCTGAAACCAACAGAGAACAGACTAGCGAAGAAGAGGGCTCCTCCCAGCAAGAATGCAGCTATTGTCAGAACTGTACCTGTAAATAGAATATAGGTGAAGTTGTCTGTTTCAATTTCTTTTCTCTTTTATATTATATGACCATGACAAAGCAGAAAACATTTCTTCTCTTCTGTAACAATTCCTAGCTCTGTTAAGATTTCTTGTTCGATAAAAAATGGACACAAGCTGTAAATGATTTTTAAAATATGGTACATTTTAGAAATTTTATTCCATACAGAAACTAATACAGGTGTAATTACATATTAATTAAAGTAAAGGAAAGAAAAGACAGCTAGGTTGTAGTAATTGCTACTGTGAAATGAACAAACCTAAAACTTTTGGATAAAATAAGTCATAATTACCTTCTACAAATAGGAAAATTGTAAACCCAATAATAAGAGATCCAACGACGAATGCCAGAAAACAAAATATTGGGAAACTGCACATAGCCACAACAGCTATGATAGAGAGGGTGGATCCAGGATTTTCCTGACCGTAATCTTTGGCTGACTGCCATTTTTGACTCAATTCATGGCGGTCACAAAACGATTGAAAACACGTCTGAAATTTCCAATCTGTGTCATCTGATCCACCCATCCTAAAATTTGTTTACAAATAACAATACTTGGCCAAAACATTCTTCTTGCATATCTATTTACCTGTTGTAGCTTTTTTCAGTATCATTAATCACTGGTAAATAAGACTGAAGTTAAGATTAAATATTTTATTCTTTAACGAAAACAACATTTGGAAAGGAATACAGCTGAATTTCACTTCAAGGTACTTTTTTTCTGAGTCTATTTCACATAAATTTTTGGGTTAAGGGGGATTAATTATTTTAAACACTGGTGAACATCATAATCTCTCATATTTGAATATTGTTAATGCCATAAAAACTTAAAAAGGTAATGTTAAATCTTTATGAGTTTCAATTACTTTTAGGACTTAGGTTGGTTAATGAAATGCCTTATTATGGTATGTTTTATCTGTTATTAAGTTGATATAGTTTTAATTCTTAGTGTAGTTGTCAAAATCCAGTCCTCAATAAAAAAAACACAAGGTAAAGTCATAATGATAAAAGCCTTAATTTATTATAGGGTACAGACCTGCTACAAATATGATTGAGGATTCATTTTTTCATTGTTTGTAATGCAAAGCAAAAGAAAAGCATACCAGGTACTTAAGTAAAATGTATGATGTAGCAAAATATTATTAAAAGAGAGAGAGAGACAGACACAGAGAGAGTCTCAGAGAGAGAGAGAGAGAGAGACAGAGAGAGAGACAGAGAGAGAGAGACAAAGAGAGAGAGAGATGTTGCATGTATCTAAAATTAGTGAACTAAACAAGTCCAGTACAATCAATAGATTTAGCTACATAGCTTGATTTACCTACATAGCTTGATTTACCTACATAGCTTTATTTACCTCCCTGAAGTACATTAATTTAGCTACCTTTATGCAAATTGCTTTTCATGTAAAACACAAAAAGTCGCAAGGAACTGTCAACCTACTTACTTTGTAGTTTTTAAAAAGCAACCCAGAGCAAAAATAATTAAAACATTGCTGCTTTTCAGCAGTTTTAAGCAAACCATACATTTCTATTGTTTGAGTAATTGTATAACACCTTGTGTGTGATATGAAGCATGGATAAGTGAAATTACTTCACATTGTGCTAAATTATTACCAATCAATTATTATGTTAACCAGAACTGTTCATCTTTGTTATTCCATTTAAGAAGTAACTGTTTGGTAACACATAAACGGCTATACATAGCCAGCCCCGAAACTTTTAGAACTTTGACTGCATATTGCTGAAAGGGCAATTATTAACATTTCCAAGAGGGATTTTTCATGAATTGTTTTCAGGTCAGTTCAAAGTTGAAAATTATTGCTATAAAGAAAAAAAGTATGATATAGTAGCTAAATAAACCTACTTCAGGTAGGTAAATAAAGCAATGTATAGGTATATCAAGCTACATAGCTTAATCTATAGTGATTGTACTAGTGGACTAAGCTGATAAATAGTAAACTTTTACTGTAAAAAAATTGAACATAGTTAAGTCAATATGAAAATATTTATCAATATAATGGTTTATACGTTGTAAATAATTGCGTTATGTAAACAACACACGATGTTCACTGCATGGGTATTTGTCAACGGATGTGTACTATAGTATGTGCCAATAAAATAAGACACATTATTACAATCTATGAACCAATCACAAAACGTAGGAACATCAATATGATGTTGATGTTGACACAATTGACTTAATATATTTGTCTAATCCATATGTCACAATAATTACCTAAATTTTGCTGAAGTTGCTTTCCAAAATGTCACTCCGTGAAAGTGAAAGTAGACCTTTTTTAAGTATATTTGAGAGAACAAACCCGATGCTTATTTTATTTTTCTATTGCAAGATGAAAAAATAAGTTAAGTCAAATTTATCACTATTTCAAAACTTGCTGTGAGCAAATATATAAAAACCCGAGAGTGTATACATCTAGTTTTCATTAGATCAATATCAATATACACTACACAAAACTGAATAAAAGATACATGTATTATAGTTCATAATTGTTATTATACCCACACTTTCTAAAGAAAGTTTGGGTATATTGTTGTTATCCTGTTCAATCCGTCCGTCCGTCCGTCTGTCACGTTTTACTTTCTCAAACTGCTCTTACATCTTATAAACCAGCAAACTGAACTCTTGGAGTTTGATTTGGGGGGTCATGTTGTTTTGTAAAAAGGTTTCAAAAATTCTTTGGTAGTCCTGGGGGTCAAATAATAGGTAAAAAATGACATTTTCTCACAAAAAACCTTCTTCCTTGAACTCCTTTTACATTTTCAACAGTAGACAAATCATCTCTTGGAGTATATTTTGGGGTGTACATGCGTCCTACAGATGCGCAATAAGGTTTTGGAAATTTCAATTTTGACCTAGGGGTCATTAAATGGCTGAAAAATGACGTTTTTTTACAAATAGTCTGGTTTCATAAAACGTCTTTTTTTTTGCAGCAACCAAATGATCTACTAGAATATGATTTGGGGTGTCATGTTGATGTGTAATCATGTTTCAGAATTTTTGTTTTTATTACGGGGGTCTGTGGGCATCAAAAAATGACGTTTTTTTGCAAAAAAAATATGGTTCCCAGAACTCCTCTTACAATTTATGCAGTAGCTATGTCATCTCTTGAGATATGATAAGGGCTGTCCTATAGATGTGCAATAAGGTTTTAAAAATTTAAATTTCATCCAGGGAGTCAAATAGTAGCTGAAAATTGACGTTTATCACTCCTAAAAAAACCTACTTTCCAGAACTCCTCTCATGATTTAATGAATATATAGCCACATCATATCTTGGGGTATGATAGGGGCTGTCGTATAGTTGTGCAATAAGGTTTTAAAAATTTAAATTTCATCCAGGGAGTCAAAAAGTAGCTCGTCTCATGATTTAAATTCATTTTAACAAGACCTTGGACTTTCGGTAGGATGTAACTATCTTTTTCTTGCGTCAAAACAAGTTAAAAATGATGCTGGTTTCAAGTGAAATTAATATACACAGATTGTGTAGTCTTAGCTCAAAAGCCAGACAAATCTTGTTGATTTCAAAGACCAATGGCTGAGTGGCCAACAATGAAATAGACAGGCCTACATCACAATGCTGTTTGACACAACTACCCAAAGTCCAAGCTCCTGTTAAAATGGTTTTAATGAATAGCCACATCATTTATAGGGATATAATAGGGGCTGAACTATAGATATGCAATAAGGTTTTAGAAATATAAATTTGATTCTGAGGGTCAATACTATCTGCAAAATGATGTTCCATCCCATAAAAAACCTAATTCCTTGACCTCCTCTTATCTCTTGTGATTGAAATAACATGCCATGAGATGCATAAGGAGGAAGAATATATATGCTTTAGGGGTGGGGATCACAAGCATTTTTTTCCAAGTTATTTGATAATTTCTGATTTTGGTAGGGTGGGTTGGGGTTAGGGTGACCCCCAGAGGCCATGACCTACTAATACCACAAAAAGATTTGCCTTGACATGGTCATGGTTCAAGAAACAAAAATATATATGGTTTAGGAGTGGGGATTTCGATGATTTCAAGGATATTTTAAAAATATTCGACTATTCATGTTTTCGGGGGTGGGGGGCAGGTGGGTGGGGAGATTCAGAGTCTCTTCTCACATTTTTACAGTAGCAAAATGATTTCTTGATTGTTTTTTTTTTTTTGTATGATGTCAGATGTACATAGTACATAAAGAGATTTTGGAAATTGCTTTTTAATCTTAAAGATAAACAAAATGTTTTATATAATTGTGGAATTTATAAAGTCAGTCAACAAAATCCTTGCTGTAAAAAACAAAGCAGGGTCATCATTGGGCTAAGGATAGGAATTACACTACATATGAATAAGATAGGTTACTTGATTAGTTCTAACTCTGGAAATTCACTGGGTATCTCAAAGGGGGCATAACCTATATACATGTGCCAATTGATGTGCAATGACACAAGGAGCAAGAATGAATATGGTTTAGGGGTGGGGATCTCAACAATTATCAAAATGTATTATCATTCCCTATTTCAGAGAAGGGGGGGGGGGGGGGGGGGGGTGGTGGTTTAAAAGCAACTCTTGAGGGGAAGGGGAATGACCCAAGGGGCAGGGGCCAATTTGTCTTAAATGCATCTTGACATGATCAGCGGAATTGGACAGAATGATCACTATAGGGCATCTGCAGAGTGGGGCCCTAAATAAGTTGTTAATAGTTACAAAATCAATCTTCAAAAAATATTGATAATATGTTATGTAATATGTTAAAATTCACATGCAAACAGTTCAAACCCAAATTGTACATAAAAGTAATATGTGTATTATGGGATGTGACCTCATCATTTATGAAAATTATAATATTTAAAAAGTACCGGAAATTGCATGTGGCCTTCTTTTTGACTAAAACTGGTACAAGAGAGTGTTATTTAGAGGCAAACACTTGGTGCGGGTATTACTGTCTAATGACAGCATCTAGTTTGATATCTTGTTTTTGGATTAAGTGATGTGTAAGAATTGATAGTATTAATTGAAATTGGGTATTCAAGGACAAAAATACAATGCATGGCACCAAATGCCAAGCAAGATTAAAAAAAATGCATTCATTTTTATACTAGTACACAATAACTTGGGATATCTCAGCTGTCAATTAATTAAAGATTGCTCTGCAAATTAGATGCATTAAAATATTGTCAAGCTTTTATATAATTGTCAAAGATTGGTCTTCTTTGCCAATGCCACCTCTGAAAACTGTTTCACTAACCCCTGAAATTTTGATGATGGCTCATTGTATGATCCTTTTGATAGAAAAAGCTAAGTGATATTCCCAAATGGCATAGACTATGGTTACCATATACATGTACCGGTACACCACATTATTCTTAATAATTTATTTTCGGTCAGTAGTCCATTAAATAAATGCCCCTACTCAAACATATATTACTTATACATGTAATAAGAAGAAGGGTTTTTTTCTATCGGCATTGTTAGACATAAAGCTTATTAATAATTTTTAAGGAAAGTTATGTACCGGCAAAACATGTTACTATTGTTATTATTTTTTTTCTTTTTATTTCACATATTTCATATACAAAATAAGACTCCAACATGAATACCAAATAACTATTAGTTATATATTTCTCCTTTTTGCAATACTCCAAATGCTAAAGGCAATAAGTATGGACAATTGATGCAGTATGTAAGCAGTTTTAATGGACAATCCATAAAGAGAAACAAGGCAGAAGATAGCGGTATCATGTTGATTCCTTGATCATACATGTATCACCTCAACCCACTTTTCTGATTGAATAAAATGTGTGTTATCTATTTATTTTCCCTCATTTTTTCTATAATCATCTCAAACCGCTAGTTTCAAGAAATACCAAAACAAACATCTACAAATGCTTTTGATTATAGTTCCTCTCTACTTAACTGTTTTTTTAAAAATGAATTCTGTCTGAAACAAAACATTTAAAAAAAATCTTTTAGAATCATTTGTTCTTTGATTACAAGTATTTGTATCTAAAATCTTGTTTCCTTGTCCACCTTTTCGAAATCTACACAATGTATGTCAAGCTTCACAGGACATTTCAAGAATCGGGATAATAACTCTTCACTGAAGCCATGTAAGAAGTGTAATCTGGGAATTCCCCTTTCCACAATACCCTTTGTAACGGGAGTCTCTCTCAACCAAATGCTTATGTCAATCAGATTCTGTCTTCTCCGTATTACTATTGGAGTTGATTCTTCGTGCATGGTAGGGAAAGTTCCTTGCAAGAATTTTCGAATAAATATATCTTCAAATATTACACTTGGTGATCCCTTCTCTCCATGCAGATTAGCTACAATATAACAAAATAGAGGAAATTTATTCAATTGATGAAATTCAATTTAGTATCATGCACATTGACCATTTTCATTATATTTTGACCCTTGAATGATGATTGCTTTCTTGATATGATAATTTTTTCATTGAATAATTTTTTTTTGCAAACGGAGACAAATTGCTGCTCCTCTCTGCATGTATAGAAACAGATTTTTCACTATTGGTATCAAGTTACAACTCAATATGATAAAAAATGAACAACTTTTTTCTATAATTTTATATTCATCAGTACTGGATATTGCTCAAACATTTTCTTTCAAAACATGTTCTTGTTCATAAGCAAAATTCCTAGTTTTCAATATGTATTTCTTTTTAGTAAAAAAATAATGTGGAGAGTGATGAACAATTAAACAGATCTACAGTAGGGTACACTGAAGTTTTATATTCTAGGGATTGTATATATCTGCCTCTGTTTTATAAATATTTAAGGTTTTCACTTTAGTCAATATGGACCTTCTTTAATAAATGTTATTCTAACTAAGTTCTTGAAATGAAGTCAAAATACCTGCAACAGGGTAATGACAAAGAATTTGAATATAGCTTGCTTGTCAGGGATAGAAATTAACTTTTAGTACAAACCTTTATAGTCCAAATTTAAAAGAACCATATACATTGTATTTACAAGTTACATTGGGCTGCAAGCAAAAAATTAGTATTTTTTAACATGATGCTTGGGGAAAAACCTTATTATACTGGTATGAATTAGTTAATGAGTACAGTAAGATTAATAATGCTATTGAATGGTAAATGTTACATTTTATATGAATTCATTATAAGAATACACAGTATATTTACAATTACTTACTTGTATTCCAACTATTCCCAGCTTTTTTAACTCCAATAGCATCAGGAGGCCATGCAACTTCATATGATACAAGAACATTCTTAGGATTATGAATTTTACCAGCTCTTAGATTTTTTAACAAGTGGGATGATGTGCAGAATGTCCTAGCTAGTTTACCACAGGTAGAGGAATTTGAGAAAAATCTCTGAAATAAAATAAAATCACTTATAATTTACCCATGTATACAACTGTAACTTCAATATCAATTCATTTTTTCATCAGTAAAGATTGTCGGCGAAAACAAAACTGATTTTGGGCAATCACGAGCTAGGACTGATCTGAAAATCTGTAAAAGGAAAGTAAATGTATATAGGTTACTGAAGGGGAAAATGAGGGTATGACAGTGACCAATCAAGAAATATGAATTTTAATTAACTGAAACTATGCAATGTACATACCATATATTTCATCTACATTGTATATACAAATGGGTATTAAAAGAAAAATGCATGTACCTGTATGTATATGTTAGGAGTGCATAATACTTGGGACATTTAAATAACAAAATCAAGTAAAATCCAAGATCAACCCATTAGATATAAGTTGCCAAATATAACAAATTCAAATGAATATCAGATTCTGACAGGGATTGTGTATAATCAAGAAATAATTAAACATGTTAAAACTGCACATGTTACAAATCAATAAATAATGGCCCAAGGGGCTATACATGTACATGTAGCTGTGTCACTAGCTCTCGAGATGAAAACTGGATTACAGACTATATATATAGAGACTTTCAGTTTAATATCTACATTTATCTCATTCGTTTACCAGACTAAGAGACGGTACTTTACACTTTAAATATGGATGACTTAGCTTAACTGTGCAGATCTGAAGCTCTATGTGAAAATTTGGGTTGACATGCATGCCTTAAAGCTACAGATCCTCACTTAAACAAACGTGCAATTTATTGCAAACAAGTCTTGCACTTCTTTTTGAAAGACATTCTGTGGAAAAACTGAGTACCAAAAAATTCTTTTGAAACTTTACAACTGAAGTTGTCTCTTTCCAATCGTCCTTGGAGAATGAAGTTTATTAAACTGCAGATTGAGAATCTCCTACTAACCAAACTATTTCTTTTAATGGAGCTGGTGAAAGTGGGTCTCAGAATTTCGAAGGAAAGTAATGACATATGTAGTTTTTCTGATAATTATTTGCACATTATATAAGGAAAAGAGGTTTAATTTGTTCAAAACTAACGCACGTTTTTTGCACCAAACATTTTTTTGTATTTGACAAATCGAAGTTCTAAGACATGTCAATTTGAATTTTCCCGTAGTATTACTATAGGCTATTATAGCTACAGTGTCAGTATTATACGTCACTGGTTATGCTTACAGCTAAAAACCTGAGGAAATTCGAACTAAAGATAATGCTAATTCATTATTATGAAATTGAAAAATTGATTTATTTGTCCATTAAGACACCGTTACTACAACTGCAGTTGAAATATACCTGTGTTAGAGATGCCATGCTTTATGCAAGTATGGCTATCTCTCTTTCCAGTCTTTACTTGCGTGAAACAATCACCTACAAATGAATTACTTTATAAGCAGGAATCTGATTGGTTGAAGTTGGAAATGTCAACCAATCAACACGTACTTTGTTTTTAGATTTGCAACGTAGACTCCATTTTGCGTCGTGTACAAAGTACGGAGACTGTGGATTTTATTTGTAAGTTTATTTCACATTCTCGTTATTCGTTGGTAAATTCTTAAGATTTTAACTGGACATGGAATGTCTACTCTTTGAAAATAAGATTTGATGAATGGAAACGTAGGGGCTCCGACCTCCGATTTTTATAATTTTAGAACATCTGTCAATGTTTCATCGTAACCCTTGGATTGATGATGATACACTCAGATGTAGGCCATCTAATGGGTTTAAAGATGAAAAATATTCAAACTTTTTAGTTGATAAACGTTTAATGAAGGTCAATAGTCTCCGTAATTTCCTACGAATATCATACTTTTCTCATTATGCAACTTGTACATGTTTTATAGTGTATGGCATTGCAAAGCTATTTGTATATATTTACAATAATATCTAGGTGTTGATATTTTTTCTTTACTTATAGCTACAGATCTTCTATAGAAATTCCTGAAGATGTTTTTGTGGGATTGGTTTGCAGGCATCTTAAATTATTTAGGTAAGAATTCCATTGAATCTTAGAGAAAATTCAACATGTCTCGATGCAAAATACTACGACTGAAGTGGTTCATCAAAGGTAGAAATGGAAATGTCAGCTTTTGGTATTTTTGCTCTATTTTGTTAAAGTTCTGTGCTGTTAAATTGTTGATTACATAAATTAAAAAAAAATCTGTGCAAAGGGACACTTTTGACTTTATCCATTTCCATTCCATAGCTAAATGTGAAGCTACGTATAATATAAATTGAAACTATGTAAAGCCAGCAATAATTTTTTTGAGATTGTAATTTTCCTATGTATATGGATAAGTATAAATTTTTAAACATGATAATAGCTCTCTTGTTCATGGCCACTTCATGTTAGTATATCACATGTAGTAAAGCCCCACCCAAATAAAACAAACAGGATTATGGGGATCTGAGGGAAAAAAATAATAGCTGGTCAGGAGCAGTTTTTTCCTCTATAAAAAAAGACAGCTGTTGTCCTTTTTTATGTACTTATGAAAATTAAATGTAAATTTTAAAATAAAGGTGTTCGGTATAAAGTTATTTTAATAATGGTTGACTCTGTATTCCAAAACTGGAGGACTGCGGCAAAAATCTGGCAAGCTTCTCTTGTTGGGATTAGATAATGCTGGGAAAACAACGTTACTGAGTGTGTTGAAAGCAGGTCACATCACCCAGCCAATGCCCACTCTACATCCAAGTAAGCAGGCAGATGAGACAATTGTGCAACAGCATCTGACTGCCCATGTTGCATCTTGGAAGCATTTGTTGATACAATTTTGATTTTGATGTTTTTTCAACATTGAGTGGTTTCCACAAATTGTTTGGTGATGATCTACTAACAAATGGAATTTCATGTATAGAGCTTATAATTTGAAGCACCCAATGTGGAGTTTGATATCTTGTATATGTGATAGGTACAGTAGAGAAACAGGAAAGAATATGAAAGGACTATGGAGGACTTTATGTTAGTGTTGGATGTTATACAGGGATATTAATTCTTGTTTCTTATACCTTGGTTAGGTAAAACTGGCTTACTGTGACTTGCACCAGCTAGTCAAATTCCAGTACACATTGAAGATAAAATGATAATAGATATAAACTTGTTTGGTAGATCATGCATAGCATTTTATATTAAATTTAGAAGTTTCCAATCAAAGGTAAGGACACTTCAAATGATGGAAAATTTTACAGGAAAAAGATGCTGGCTGAATAAACCTCAATAATATATTGCATGATTTTTTTCTTTTAGTCCACCTTTCTGTAATTGATATTGCATTGACCCAAATTTGCAAGTCTATCCAAACAGTGAAAATGAGGCCTCATTGTTGAGTGATCGGGCTTTAAGTACTGGGCGCATGAGAGTTAAAGGCATGGCTTTACATTGTAGGTCTGTATAAAAAGTCGGGTAAGCTTGTGTTCCTTGGGCTAGACAATGCTGGGAAGACAACACTGCTTCACATGTTAAAAGATGACCGGATGGCACAGCATGTTCCCACACTTCACCCAAGTAAGCATGGAGAGATATTTATAAACAAATTCACCTTCATTACTCCCCCACATATGTATCTAGATGTATATCGTAGAATCAGGGTCAGTAATGGGGGTGAATATCCTTAAAAAAAAATTAATGCAGCATAATAAATTCTGTAAAATGTGCATTTACTTGCATTTTGACAAATTGTGACAAATTAAGTGAGATTATTTCATCCATCCATAACTATCATATTTCATATTTAATAGATTGCAAGTTTGATCACTAAAATCTTAGTGTGGTTTTAAGGGGTTTATTAAATGATAAAGATTCATCTTTGAAATATTTAAAAATTTTGAATATTGCTAAAATTACCACATATTAAAGTCAACATTGAAGTCTATGGGAAAAATGCATTTTTAAATATATCTTTTTAGTACAAGTAATTTCCTCACAAATCTCTTGGTAAAAGATTGCAAAAGCTCTCCCTTTCATTGAAAATGCCAAACAATTCATAATTTACCATACATATTTTGAGAAAACGGTTTTTCCTGATTTTTGTAAAGGGCAGACAACATTTTAAGTGCAAAAAGTTCATTCAATTGACTTTATACACACTCCTGAGTTTGGTTTATGTCAGCCTCATAATAATTTTGAAATAAGTATTTAATGTTGTTTAGATCAATCAAAATTGTTAAATGCCCCTCAGTTATGGATGGACTACCTTGGATGGAAAAGAAATTAACTTATTTTGAATGAATCTTTTTAAATCACTATCAGTATTTGCTTTCATTGCTAAGAAAACTGTTGATCATTTCTAGAGATTCATCTTTTGCTTTTCATGTTTAGCTTCAGAGGAATTATCAATGGGAGGAATGAGGTTCACAACCTTTGACCTTGGAGGTCATCAGCAAGGTAAATGGTATTACAATGTAGTAACAGTTGTTATAAGTAGTAGATTGCAGTACAGTGTATTACAGAGATTTAATTTGGAGTTAGCTAACTCCTTTGACTACTCTTACCATCTCTTGCTGTCTTGTATCTACCTTTCTAAGAAAATAAAATTTTTGTCCTGCTGTTTGCAGCCAGAAGAGTGTGGAAGGAGTACTTTCCAGCTGTTGATGGCATAGTCTTTCTGGTCGATGTATGTGACAGGGGGAGGTTCGCAGAAGCCAAGGCAGAGTTAGATGTAAGTATTTCCTTGTACTGTGATAGGTTTATTGAGCCATATCAATGGCACAAAAGGAAACAGATGGAAGCATTTTATTTAAGGTTGTATGAAAATTATTGTAGTGTAAAGGTTAGTACGATTGTTACAAGCCAGGTAGATTTATGGCTTTTAACAGTGGCTGTAGGTTTATCTTGTTCTTGCATTAGAAGTATTTCTGAGAAACTTAAAATCATTATGATTTTTAAAACACAAGTGAGTTCCAACAGACTGACATCTAAAAGTAAATTTAAAAAGGTCAAAGACTTTTGCTCCTTGAAAAATATGTTTTAAACTTTCTCTTGCAATAGAAGTATTCCTGAGAGGCTTTAATCATTTGTTATCCTCCGTGAAGCTCTGGTTAATTTTACAGAGTGACATCTAAAAGTTAGTTTGATAGGTCAAGGACTTGATATGATATACTGGTATGTAGAATTATTTGTTTTCATTTCAGAGTTTACTGACAGACGAACAAGTGGCCAGTGCACCTGTCCTTGTTCTTGGCAACAAAATTGACAAGGCTGGTGCTGCAAGTGAAGACGAAATTCGTCACTGGTTAGGACTGCATGGGCAAACTACAGGAAAGGTTAGTTCATGAATTTATTATGATGTTATGCTAACTGTTTCTCAGATAAGTGCCCACCAAACTATTTTTTTAAAAACAAATGTGCAATTCCTTATGAATTTGAAAGCAAGACCAAAAAAAACCTTCCAACCATAATCAAATATTTTATTTCTTTACATATCTTTTTCATGATTAAGGTACGGTAATAGCCTTCTTTGGTTTATATGCAATGCCGTGAATTTTTTTTTATATTTCAAGTGCATTTTTTTTTTTATAGATTAGGATATGCTCAATAAATAAAAGATTTATAGTCTGTCCCAAGATATTCATGCAGCACATTTGGCCGATTTTTAATAGAAATACACATACCTGTGAAAGAAGTGCAATTGAAATCGATGAAAGGGAAAATTTCCAAGATATCTTCATTAACACATTATCATATTTCGCTCATAAAGTTCACAGGAACAAAAACAGATTTCTTACGGAGATTTATACTCGGAATACCTCGTCCGCAATTTTTCAACGTTATCATCCGGGTCAGCTTCAATACAAAATCCCCGTAGGTGTCACATTTTTTAGCCATGTATTTAAACATGATCAGCTAGAGGGGGCGTTTCAACGGAGAAATCTTGGAAATTTTTCATACTTTTGAATGAATATGGTTTGAACCCTGAGGTATTTATAAATATCGAGTAATTAAGCAAAATGTGAATCCAGGATATCTTGAGACAGAGTATAAATGAGATTCTGTTTCATATTCAGTCATGTGTTATTTTTTTTGTGAAAATATTTTGAACAGCAATTTTATCAATTCATTTGAGATTTAAAAGATTCTTTCTTCGTCTTCAGGGAACAGTGCCCAGAAACGAGCTTCCGGGACGTCCAATGGAATTATTCATGTGTAGTGTTCTGAAAAGACAGGGATACGGAGAGGGCTTCCGCTGGCTAGCTCAGTACATCAATTAAAAAACAACTTATATAGCGCAACACATTAAGACATGGTGAACACTGCAAGGCAACTTAACTTTTCCACAGAGAGACATTATATTTCGGAAGTTCTAGAGATTGACATCAGGATAGGACAACTCCTCCTTCCATCGAGAAGAAGCAGCTCTTTGTGATAATCATTTCAACCATGTTGAATAACAAAGTTCATTTGCTTACAACAACTCCATGTTTGTAATTCCACATGAATTAGTTTTGGTTTTGTTTATTCTCCTCATGCGAAATTCCATTGCTTTTGAGTAGGGATACTTTTTTTATCTTGTAAAATTTTTTTTGTCTTTTTGTGCTTCTGTGTTCAGATATAACTAAAATGATTGATACTTTACAGGATTTATTAAAAATATTAAAATTTTCTTGTTTTTAAACGTGTTTATATATACTTGAAAAAAATCCATTATTAAGAATTAGAAATTTTCCACCAATGTATTGCAATTGAGCAATTGACTGTGAAAACAATCTTCTCACCATCAAAAGTGTTCATCATTTGTACCACAACAAAAAAACCCAAAATATATATTTCAATACACTGTACACTTTACTAACAATTTAGCTATGAAAAAGTATTATTTCTTTTCAGGAAATATATCTATCTAAAATATACTATAGATGAACTTGAAAAAATAAAAATGCAAAATGAAGATTTATTTCAGTGTGTATCAGTCAGCTTTTTTTTTCCCATAGTCAGATATTATTTGCAGGCAATGACATACCCATACTTCTCTGTATTTAAAAATTTGTGAATTTTGAAAAGCTTGTTGTATTGATGTCCATTTTTATATATATTGATGATAAAATAAAACAAGGGTGTTTGATGTTCTGAACAGTGAGAAGATGTAAAAGGTGTGTTCAAGTATACCTTCAAGAATTTGTTTCCCTTATTTTTGTCAGGACTGTAATTTTCGACAGACCGTTAATTAGTGTTATAATCTACAGTTATGCTGTTGAAGATGCATGAATGTTTTTTGTGTTTGTATCTGTGTGTTTAGGATGAATGAGAAAATAAATAAATTGTCAACTATTTATACACAACACTCTTGTCTCTGTTTTATTCTTTGGCACTAACTATCTTATAATTTTCAAATTTTTTTTTGCTGAAAAGAGCTTTATGGCTTATTAAAGGGGGATTTTATTTGCTCATCACAATTAAGTTGGGTAGGGTTATCTAAACAATAAAATGCTTTCTTTGGTGTCTCGTGCAGCTTTGTAGGTTGCGGGCATTGCATAAAAATGCATAACCTATAAACTTTCATATTACCCTAGTCCGAAATATCTGACGTTTTCCTGGCTTTTTTAACGATTTTGATATTTTACATGCCAGAAAAACGTCAGAACCGGCGCCATTAAGAAAACTGGAAATTCACCGCCTCCATCAGGAAGCGGCATTCTAGGCTTGATTTTAAATAGATATATATTTAAACTCAATAATACAGCTTAAGATATAATTTTACTGCACATTTCAATAATCACACTGATAAACAATAGTGTTGTTGACCTATTTTCTCGAGAGATTTCAAAAATGCACGAAATCAAAACAAATCTCAACAGTTTGATAGAATGTGTTCAACAGCCTGTTTATGGGATACAAGGACCCATAAAAGCGATATTAGTGAGCAGCAAAATCATCGTTTTATTAATTAGTTGTGAGTGAAACATTTGATTCAACTCGTAAATATTTAAAATCGAGCCGAGAATGCCGCCTCCACTTGGAGGCGGCGAATACCCAGTTTTCGTAATGGCGCCGGTTCTGACGTTTTCCTGGCATGTAAAATATCAAAATCGTTAAAAAAGCCAGGAAAACGTCAGATATTTCGGACTAATATTACCCATATAAAACATCAACGAAAGCATTTTGCTGTTTACATCTGATTTTTTTTCCAACTGTCCATAAAAAATGAGTAAAATTATGTCAATTCTTATTATCGTGGATCAGCAGAATAGCCTATTCTTCCATATATCTGAAGGTTACCATGGTTACTACAACAACTTGGAAGACTGCCAGTATAAATTTGTGAAATTTGTGCTCTCATTGTAGCTAAACAAGTTTCGATCGCTCAATAAGCCATGCAAAGTCAACATCAAAATTCCCCCATCCAAAAAAAAAAAAAAAAGAGAGAGAGAGACCCGAACGAACGATGTAAACATTACTTATTGAGGCTATTTATCGATTTTCTGTAATAAGAAATGGAGGAGAAAATACTTATATTTTATAATATTAAATATATCAGCATTATAGGTAAAATGTTTGGAGCAGGCTTTTTTTTTTCAAGTGTAGAAGTATTTATGCCATGTTATGATCGGAGTTTACATGGTTAAACACTTAAAAATATTCCACAGAAATATCTTTGGAAAGGAATCTTTCACCCCATATTTCACAATTTTGATGTCGCTTTTTTCAACCATGCTGTACAGTCCGTCTAGATAAGGGGATTTTTCAAAATATTTCAGGCAATGCATTTTTGTTGAGTAGAACTAGCTGTAGAACTGTAGCTTCACGGGAAAATCGAGTTGACGGACCGTCAAATTTAACCCGATTTTCCCGTGGAGCTACAGTTCTGCAGCTATAGAGTCCGTAAACCTGATTTTCCCGTGGAGCTACAGTTCTGCAGCTATAGAGTCCGTAAACCCGATTTTCCCGTGGAGCTACAGTTCTGCAGCTATAGAGTCCGTAAACCTGATTTTCCCGTGGAGCTACAGTTCTGCAGCTAGAGTAAAACCTGTCCTCAAGTGATGAATTTCTTCAATAATTTGGGAAGAGGCCAACTTGACTTTCATAAATATTCACCAGCGCTACATGTATAGCATTTAATCACATTCCGCTAACATGGACCGGCGAATCTCTGTTTTAAGCCTTTTTAATTTTAGAGTCAACCCCTGTCTCATCACAAACCCATACCTGACCAGTAACAAACCATTTTGATAATGCTAGCTACACAAAATACCGGTCTTGTAAACTCGATACCAACATATATTTCTTTCCAAATCCTCATCGGATTATTGTTATCCAAATCGCGGTACATCTTACAATGATATTTCATGTACAAATGTATGTGAATTGCACCCACCATTTTTGTTAGACTAGCTTTACACATTAGATGCTTTCTTTTGAGGGTAAATTGTCTGATCCTAACCAATCCATGGGGCTGTGGATGTTCTCTATAACAAATGTTTCTCTATTTATAGTCCCTTACTCTCATCGTTGCAAACCACAACCAATCTGTACGATCATATGCGGACTCCGGACCGTGGCTTGAGACGATGCTTACTCTTTGTTCCTTTTAAAACTTCATTGCAATTGCGACCATTTTGTCCATGCTAACAGAACGAGTACAAGTAATTACTTCAATCGTAAAAGTTTAACCTGAACTTGAAGGCCCCTGGTAATACTGGTACAATGAATTCATAATGTATGCCTCTTACAAACCATTGGTCAAAATTTGCAACGTAGTAAGTTAATTTGCAAGAAAAATCTTAAAATGTTAACAACAAACGACTATACACATTCTCTCTCTCTCTCTCTCTCTCTCTCTCTCTCTCTCTCTCTCAACACTAATATTTTACAGTATTACGGTTTAATTCATACAGAATAGATATAATAACTTCATCCGATAACATGTTGAGTAAGGTAATAAGGACAGACTCCCTGCATAAGAATGGACGCTCCCGAGGTGTCGCCTGTAAATTAAGAATAGATATAATAAATTTCAACATACTTTGGAATTTCCAAGTTATCCATTATGCACCGCGACCACCCCCACCCCAGCGAAAAAAACCCACCGAAAACATGCATTAAATATTAAATGCACATATTCATATCCTCTTAAAAAAAGTAACAAAAAAAGTAGATAAAAAAATAACTACCAGTTTTGCTCACACGGGCCAAGTGTCTGCAGTAATAGCACTCGGAGTAATAGGTGTGTGCGTCAGATCCACAAACGTAGTCAGACCTGGTGTGTGAGTCTATGTGGGGACAGGAGAAGGAGCTTGTGGATCCGCCCTCGATGGCAACAGATCCAAGGTGGGGCTTGTATTGACTGCAGTCAACCTATAATCAAATGGGTAGATCAACTACTAGTATTTGACGAAGTCTCACGTGAAAATCAACAAGTACATAGTACACGCTTATCAAAGTTAAGAAGTGGCCAAGGCTACTGAATTACTGCATAAGAAGACAAATTGGGGCTTATACCTAAATATTGTAATGATAAACTCAATGTCTCTTGCTAGCTGCATGGGAGAATGAGAGTAAACACTTTGAAGTTGGATCAAAACATTTTGTAAAGAAAACGTAACTCACTGCAACGCTCTTGGTTGGGTCTGAACCATCGCAGGTTCCTGCGTGCATAACTTCGTATCTCTCTAAGTATGTGGGGTTGTTGAGTTTCAAATATCGACAGTAAGTCTGCTTCAAAATGCATGGGTTCTCTAGGGGGGAGAAAACAAAGTCAGACAAAAGATTAACTGTAGTTTAATTAATTTTCGAGGAGACAAAATTTCGTAGATTTCGTCAAACGCACAATTCATAATCAAGAATACGTTTCATGGACAATGGCTGTCCCAAAACAATTGTTATTTTTTGTACTTTGACGATCATTTGATTTGTGTAAACTGAAGTTTTTTTTGGAATAACATTAATAGTTTTTCCTTCAGGGCTCCAACAAACAAGGTGGTTACATACTGTATGTGACGTTGGCGTTGCTACACACTGGATCCACAGTGGTGTCGCATTTAGTGGGACATTCGTGGCTGGTTTCCAATTTTGTGCATGCGCCGTTGTGGGCCTTGGTCATGTGATCACCAGCAGCGGCTAAACCACAGGCCGCCTGCTCCAATAGACATTGGCTCTCTGTAAATCAAAGAAGATGGTCAAAAGGCACCCAAGCTTGATCTTTAATTATCTTTTTACATGATAATGCCCCTTTACATCAAAAGAAGAACAAAATTAATATTTGACACATAAAAGAGTTAAACATATCCATTTCCGGTTTTTTTTTATTAAAATCTTTTTTTTAAGAAGAATGGAAATTTAGTACATGTAATGTTTGCAACAAAGTTGATATCTTTTAGGAAATAGTTTATATAGATACACACGCCGTTTGTCAACACAAGTTTGTCACTGAACTTAATATCTATAAATCGACTGTGATATGTCGTCTGCAACAACGAAATGAATTGCTTTGGAATTTAACATTTCCGCCTACTGTATGTCACTCCGTCGGATCCGCAGACCTCTCCGGTAGTCTCCTCTTCATCACAGGGTTCCGGATTCCTGCAGTCGTAGTGGTCCGGTAACGACACGGTGCCACCAGAGGAGCAGGTTCCTGAGTGGGCCACGCCAAGGAAGCGGTGGTGCAGTTTGTACTCACATTGTGCGATCTGTAGCTTGCATACGTTAGCTGTGAAACAAATAATAATTATTTAAAAAAAAAACCTAGCTGATGATTGATTTATCATTAGCATGCGAAGAAATCTTAAAATCTATAATAGAAAATAAATTAGGGTAAATAATTATCCTTAGTTGCACATTTATATATCAATTTTGTAGTAATTTTCCGTGGTTAATGAATTTGGAAACATGTGCCCATATCTTCTCAAGATAAGAAAAAATACACATGTAATATACAGTACGTTTGTTAGTCATCAATTTGAACCCAGACTGAAGGAAAATCATAATTTACCAACAAGCAGCTAGTTAATCCAAGCAGATACACCATTAACGTTGTTACAAAGTTGTTATTTATATCATTTAAACTGACGTAAGTACGTCTTTGTAAATTGGTAAAAACATTAAAAACATCAGATAATTTACGGAATTTTGACATACCAAACGTCGTATGAATGTCGTGCATTGCGAAGTACGTCAGAAAGGGTATGACGTTTAATGAATCGTTATTGCAACAAAATACTTATCTTACCAATGTCACTGATTGACAATTGTTAAAGAATGCCAGCTGCATGTACATATGCAAGACTTCAAATGACAACGGCATTTGAACGTTTGGCAGTATTTTTTTTATAATTTTGTTAATTTTTTAAAGAAAATTTTGTATTATGTGCAATTAGATCTAATGTGATTTTATGGAATATCACTACAACGTTTTAAAAACATTCAACATTTCTCATAGATATTATGGCTTGCAAATGGTGCGACGTACAACTAACGTCATTCTGTCGTCATTAAATTTTGTCTGCTGTGAAACGGTTTCTTTTATTTCAAACAGTTTTCAAGTTAAGGTACACTGATAAAAAAAACTTCTTAAACAGTCATCCAGTAAGCTTTAATATTTTGTTCCTCCAAACACATAAAGAGAAACAAAAGGATTATGATTATATACGTACAGTAGGTAATGTGGTTGGTTCCACACACCGGCGAGTACTGGGCGGTACACATTTTCTGGCATGTTGACGGTACCGATAACTGGGCGGCGATGGAGCCTGGGTGTGAACAAAACAGTTTCCAAAGGTCAAAGTGAGAAATATATATGAATTTCTAGCGAAGCCATGATTCCGATTCATTTATTCTCAGAATAAACTGAACGAATCGGACCCTTGGCTAGCGATTGATAATGAGATGAAGCTGGATTCAGGATAGACTATAACAGTTGCGGCTTCCACTACTTGACTTGCTTGTGTTTCACCAATACATGTATATTGTCTTATAAGTACAAATAAGTATAGGAACCCCCTCCTTCGAATAAACAAAATACAAAAAAAAAAACAACTTAATATAGTTGATATCCTGCATATATATTACATATTTGTGATAGTACTGGTCATGGATTTACGATAATAGGAGTTGCATACAATCTTTAACTTATCACCCTTACAAAAATGCGATTCTTACAATGTGAACAAACCGTGAAGTCAAGATACCAAATAGTGCCAATTTTCTTGATTTCAATTTCCCGCAGTTTTAATTTTTTATATTCTTCTTTGATATATTTCTTTATTTATTTTCTTACCTATTTTCTTAACAACAATAAACGTATGGTACACTTGTATATATCATTAATACTAATAAATATGATATCACACATTAAGAAAGATATCATCAAAGTTCAAGCGAAATTATACTGAGAATTGTTCATATAAGGGATATTGTAGTAAATACTTTGTACGCAATTTTATACATTTGGTAAAATTGAGTGAAGTACAATGTAGTTAAGTAAACCAATAACTTACCGACAAGACAGGAGAGAATCAAAAGGCCGTTCATGGCGATATAAGATATTCTAGAGAGAAGAGTGTCCCCTTATCAGTAGAGTTTGGAATTACCAAGTTCGTGACGTTAACAAACCAAACGACACACCTTTGTACTTGGGGACTCGAACTAGTATATTCATAAATGTGAGAGATTTTCTTATAAACGGATTACAAGTATACTCATAATATATATAGAGACAGCATTCAGTTAGAACCACGAAAATGTTAATATGTCATATACCACCCCGATATGGCGGCATATTTCTGCCTCTGCAGGCAGGGTTCAGCCTGGGCTCAAATCGTCTAAATTGGCTTTGTGTGGTTATTAAAGAAAACGGTTTTCTCCAATTTATTGGTTTATCGTTGAATATTGCGGCTAACTTGACGACTAGTTCGTACTGTTTCAACTACTTCAGTGATAATTTTACCTCTATGGGAATTCTCGTCATGACAATCCGAATTTGGACAGATTTGATGTTCTATATTGTTTGACTCCGTCTAGAACATTTCTCTACTGATTATAACGAATCTATTGTGCCTATGTGTATACTGTACTACTAAAAAAATTAGAACCATTTACTGTCTTTTATTTAATTTTAACAAATTGTATAAAGTAACAAAATCAAGAGTGTTTCATGTTATGAAAAAAGTCTTGTGGACGGTTTTTACAGAGAAATTAAACAAAACAAAGCAAAAATGTTAAACGAACAACAATTCAATAATCTAGGGGAAAATTTACTGAAACGTCACATTAGAATTACACATGTCCTTATTAGGGTTTTTAAACAATTTTTTCCGAATGCTTTGATTACAACCTGTTGGATTCTACTCCAATTTTTGGTGTTTAGGCAGTCGCTTATCTGGTCGTGTTTGGAGGGTTGGTTCTTTACGCTTGCCTTCCTCGTTCATCCCAGTAACCCTAAAGTAATTAAGGTCCAGACCGCGTGAGTTTGCAGGTGTTTATCTTTTACACCGGCCATTCAATTCTTCTGATGTTGTGCTGCTGAAGAAAATCATTCAATATTCCACAGCGATGGAATCTGGCAAATTAAAAGAAAAAGAAAAGATCTTTTGGCTGCAAAAGTTCATTAAATAGCATGAAGTTGAGTCCTTCCGTTAGCAGAAATACCGTCATGCATCTACCATTACAGGTACCACTGCCGCAGCGATTACGTTCCCACACTCTGGTCAGTCCTTGAAATTACTCAGCTAAGGATATTTTCAAAATCACCGCCACAAAAACTTCTTGAGAATATTTACTTAAAGCATTATCAGCTGCTTATCTGGCATTTTTTCCCCACTGCCCTCAACCAAATTGTCTGGATTAAGAAACTCCGCGGTTAAATGACGTAGGAATAACTGATTTTTTAATATTTTACATCTAATCTATAAGTTCACAATAAATGTTATCAGTGTTTTAGTTTAACGTTCTGAACTTCTATACATGCTCGACATATTGTATGTTGCAATATAAACGCCTTGATATTCCTCTTACATGTTAAGTGTCTTGTCTCTAAAAAAGTTGATAACTTTAGGGTTCAGATTCCCGGCGTCAAAACATCCAGCAAGAACTCTTTCAAATTCAGGAAAACAGAATTTTGCCTGTTTCACGAGTGCGGTGTTTTCTTTGTCAAATAAATTGTATTTGATGCGAATTTTGGAGAAATACGAGCCTGGAAAAATTTTATCCAGGTATTCGTTTCCGAGGAAAAAATCTGGTAGAACTTCTTTCTCTAGTACTGACTTCAAAAATGACAGAAAGTATCCCAAAGCCTCGCGGACACCACTGAGTTGATAACCCGGAGACGTCAGCTTTGTAGGCACGGTCAACAGAAGGATGCAGTACATGGCGACGGTCTTCAGATGGTATGACGACAACAAATTTGCCGCCTGGTTTTGGCGCTGTCTCAGCATATATACCAGAGTTTTCATAACGCGACACGCTGTTCTGATGTAGCATCTTTCCTCGCTGACAACGCATAGATCGAACATGAATCTTTCATATGACGACGAGCAACTTCGCCATATGAAAGTTTTGTCATTCTCGTCGATGTTTTTATTTTCTTTGTTAATCCATTTCATGAGGCCATATCTTGGGAAGATAACAGATGTGTCTTCGAATGATGACACTACAGCCCCAGGAATAGATATTTTTTCGTTGTCCAGAATAAATCCAGGAACAAAGTCCACGTTTATATATTCCAAGATGTCGTCCTGAATTTTCAAGTCCATTGTAGGGGGTCTTGATCCTCTTGTAACGTGATAAGTTTTTGTAGCATTTTGAATCGATGACAGAGCATAAAAAGCTTTATCCATGTCCTGCAGACTTTTCAAGTCCATTGTAGGGGGTCTTGATCCTCTTGTAACATTATAAGTTGTTGTAGCATTTGGAATCAATGACAGAGCATGGAAAGCTTTATCCATGAGAGATTTGAAAACTTGTTCTTGTAAAGCTTTGGTGTCGATGAGGCATGTTCCACATTTCGTTCCGAACACTCCTGCTCTTCTCAGGCTTGGAAACTTGTCAATTTGTGCAACATCTATCACGCGAAGCCGTATCTGACCTGGCAGATACTGATCAGAAATATCTCTCAAACGAATTTCTTGGAGGTCAAGACCTTTGATCGTAAACGGTATAACGGCATCAAACTCAACAGGAGCTATGATTTTCATTCCCTGTCTGGCACTTGCTTGTCGAATAAAGTCACTGTGAATTTCCAGTCCCTCGAAATGTAACAGGGCCTGATTTCGAAGTTCATTAAGAATTATTCTTAACACATCATCTGCAACGGAACAACCTCTTTCCCAATCGTTTTGGGAAAAATCCCATGGTATTTTGATCTTATCCCGAAGCTGGAATTTCAAATTATGTTCATTGGGTCCAAAGTGATCCTCTGGATACAACCATTTGTTCGAGTAAAACTTGTCCGTGACAGCAGCCATCCTGCATAAGTATGCACACAGTTTTTGATCATGTAGAGAAAGAAAGCGAAAGTGAATTCCAAGTAAGTAATAAAATACGTGTATGCATCTATATCATTTTTACAAAAACAAATTTGTGTTTTCCGAAATTCGTTTTATAATTGGAGATCGATATTTGGATTTCCACGTAACTATTTGACAATAAATAATAGGCATTTAAATATTGAAAGAAATAGATATACATGTGTACATGACGTTTTACGCCTTAAAAAATCAAGGGTACGTTATGTACGTGTCTTGTCAACCCTTCTGTCGAGCAACATGTCGAAAACTTTAATAGTGACCTTTTAAATTAATTTGAACCCTTCACATGTTGATACGCATATGCTAATATGGTTATACAAGTAGGTCTATAACTGTCTGTTATTGGAAGGTCCAAGACGCGTTTTAGGTTTATAACTTACTTCTTTCACTGTTCATGAACATGAAAATTGTTTATGCTTTTTCTGCTCCATTTCAATTACCAATTTAACTAACTAGTTATCGATTTATTAGGCCATTAACAATTAGTGTTTTGTTTTTGTTTGGATATGTGAATGCCGAGCAGATTATACAAGAAAGAAGCTTAAGAATAAACAACGAGCCATCTTTGCTTTGGGCATTAGCTCATATTGCAACGTAACATAAGTATGTACAATGGTTCAAAACCCCCAAACACTTATTATTTTTGTAAAAACAACTGGAGAGTAGAGTTGTGAATCCATATGAGTTTCATTTTCAATGCAAACAATTGTGAAGGTTCGATGTAAGATTGAGGACTCTCCAATTTTCTTTTTTCCGGACCATTTCATACAGAAAGTAAGACGTTTTAAAAATTGAGCACAGCTGACCTTACCACTAGATTTAATATTTGTGCCGCGTTTATTCTTGATTTTGTTAAAATTTGTTCTACATGTTGGGATCTACAACTACAATGCGTATGAGTTTGTTCTACTGCATGTGATGGATGCACGCGGAATTCTGTTAAATTTCTGTGAAAGAGTTAATTTGTCTTTTTTGTCCCTCCATTGTGTTTGCTCATCTTTGAACGTTGCAACAAATGAAAGTACCCCTGATGATAAGGTTGAAAAATTGTGCAAGGTGGTTCGAGAGACTTCTGAATGGAGAAAAGATGTCAACATTTCCCATTATGAATCTCCGTAAGAAATCTGTTTTCGTTCTTCTGAATTTTTGTGAAAATGATGTGTTCATGAAGATATTTGGATATTTTCCCTTTCATCGATTTCAATTGCACTTCTTTCACAGGTATTTGTGTTTTTATTAAAACTGCTGGTAACAATTAAAAAACGTTAAAGGTATAGTCAGAAAAACGAAACTGAAGGATGGACAGGATTAAAAAAATACTAGTAATACATTTGATTTTGGTGTGCCTAAAATTTAAAGATAATGCATATGGGTATATCCCTCTAATTACATGTATTTTTAGAATCGGTAGGACGATGGATAGGGGAATTCCTATACTTTTTTTTAATTTTACCCTTTTCGTGGTATTTGAAAACATTTCTTTTTGTAACTAAAGAAAAATTCATAATTTGTGCGATTAAATTTTTTAAAAATCAGACATAATAGAGCTTTTTCATAAGAATATGAACAAAATAAATTTTGTGAAATATTTAATGTTTATGTTTTACATGTTCTTCAATCCTTGAAATAAAAGTTTCCTCAATATATGCAATTTGAATAACACCGAGTGCCAATGAACTAGATATTGTTAAGGTAAATTTTGACTGAACTATTTCTTCAGATTACATGCATGTGTATCAATGCTGGAAAATCCATAATAATGTATTGAATTTTTCCAAATTTGGAATCATGGTTCAGTATAGTGTCGAGAGTGAATATATCAGCTTAGAAATGTAAATAACCACAATGATTGTTTCATATTGGGTATATCCCTCTAACTATTTTTAGAATCGGTAGGACAAAGTAGTGCCTTTAAGCAAAATAGTTCCTACAATTGCAGAGTGTATATACATTTATTAGGACATTTTAAATCAGAATGCTTGACACATGTCAGAAAACAGGATTTGCAATTTTAAAAGCAATTGTCAACATCGAATTATCACTAGAAGGAAAGAATTGAAATTGTTTGATGTACACCCTTTCCAAAACTTTGAAATTCCCTACCTTTGCTTTCATTTTCGGAGTTTTTCAATACAGACGCATTTTGCCGGAAAACGAATCTGACTTCACATCACGAAATTTTAACAAAAGAGAGACAATTTGATGAGTTCTTATTCACGGGGTCCCTCGTTGCTGAACGAAAATTAGGGCCGGAGCTATGAACTCTAATGTTAACATTGCCGCCTATGGAAAATGCATTAGTGGACTATACCCATATAAAAACATAGATACTCACAGATTACAAAGCTCACCGAAGCGAGGCATCATCTTTATGAGCCTTTACCTTTATGAGACCACCTTTATCACATTGTATGAAAATCATAGTTAATGATCTTAGGAATTGGATACTGTAGTGTGGTTTGACACAATTGTATATCATATGATACAAAATTCTTTGATAATCATATCATACGGCATTGTATGATGCAATGTTTATCAATACACTACTATAAAATAAAATATTGCATCCTATGATACTATATAATATTGTGTCATATGATATACAAAATTATATTGTAATATACGATGATACGGTATGATATGATATCATATGATGACATTGTACCAAGATATGATATTGTATCATATAATATGATACGATGTTGTGTCGTGTTATATATTATTGTATTATTTCACATAAAACGATACCATTACATATGATATGATACAATATAGTATCATATGATACAATATCATGTCACACATTCCGCTACAATATGGTAACATATCATATTATATTGAATGAAATAGTGTTATATCGTATTATAAATTATGATATTATATTGTATGGTTTTGTATTATATGAAATTGTATCATATGATATATTATATGACATTGCATCATATGATATATTATTTGATTCAACATTGTAATAAATCATATGATACAAAATCATATGATACAATATCATGTGATACAATAATATATTATATAATAGAATATCAAGTAATACAATATCGTATCATATGAAACAATATAATATATAACAATATCATAAGATACAATATCATATCATAAAATGAAAAAAATGAAACAATATTATATCGTATCATATAATATTTACAATATAATATTACATGATACAAAATTGTAACATAAAAAACAAAAGTACGCATTTTATACGGTACTATATCATAGGAATCATGTTATATCATTTAGCAACAAACACATCTATCAAACAAGTTTGAGTGAGGTAGGAGGTTTTTTAGCATCCTTGATAATGGAGATCAGGCTCTGTATCCGAAGCCAGCCTTAATAAGTTTCAAATCCAAAGTTACATGATCCATGCAAGTTATTAAGGACAGCTTTTTGTCCAACAGTCAAACTACTTAAAAACCACCTGCTCCAGCATCAAGATAATCAAGATCAAGCTCTGTATTTGAAGCTATCTCTATTTACACATTCATATTGATATTAACTGTTCGATCAGAATTTACTTCATTTTATAACCAGCTTCAAGAGCCTAATACAATTTGAGTTGTTCCAAAATCTTAAACCTGCCTACGCATCTAGATAATCAAGATCACTCTCTGTATCTGAAGCAACCTATGCTATTCATTTATTAAGTTAAATCAAACATCCAAGTTTGAAATAGTACAATTATCTATATAAATATGTGACCTGTTCCAAAATCAAAACACTAAACCTCCTCCAGCATCTGAAACATATGGCTCAGATTCAGCATCCAGGCCTGTGGAATGCACCAAAATCACAAGATGCATCATCTATTCAAATTTGGTAAAGATTGAATCAATAATAAGTGATATATGTCTATCAAAGGACATCTGCTCTAAAAACTTTAACCAGCTCAAAAACCTTAACCTCATACAGCATCCGAAACTTATGGATCAGATTCAGCATTAGATCTTGTCAAGTGCATAAGTATCATAAGACGCACTATCCATTCAAGTTTGGTGAAGGTAGGTCTAGTAATAACTAAGATTTATCATCAGAGGGGACCTGCTCTAAGAAGTTTAACTAGCTCCAAAAACCTTAACCTCATTCAGCATCCGAAACCTATGGCTCAGATTCAGCATTCAAGCCTGTCAAGTGCATAAGTATTATAAGATGCACCGTCCATGCAAGTTTGGTGAAGTAACTTAGAAATAACTGTCAAAGTGAACCTGATCCAAAAACTTTAACCTGCTCCAAAAACCTTAACCTCCTCCAGAATCTGCAATTCATGGCTCAGATTCAGCATCCTAGTCTTTCATGTCCATAAGTAGGTCCAGATGCATCATCCATGTGAGTTTGGTGAATATAGGACAAGTAATAACTTATATACAGGACCTGCACCAAAAACTTTAACCAGGTCCGGACGCCGACGTAGGGGGTATAGCATAAGCTCCTGACTTCGTCTCGGTGAGCTAAAAAGTAATACTTATTTTAAAGTACTAGTCCAATTACCACAGGTACGTGACGTTATATATATATATATATATATATATATATATATATATATATATATATATATATATATATATATTATTACACATTATAATAAAAAAAATATACCCCTACCAAATCAATATTGTGATTTTTTTGTGTCTTTTTTTATAATGAAAAAAATATATATATAACGTCATGTGCCTGTGCCAAATGCCTAATATTTGTTTATTGATAAGTTATCTGGAAAACCACATGTCGATCACCCATTATAAAAGGAATTTCGGAAAACATATTCTAAATATACATGTTTATCTAAGATAGTAATAAATCATTTATAAAATGTTTTTGATAAACGTTAACGGTTTACTTTCACTTTCACTTTCTACACGACCGTGAACTGTGTGCACATGCATTTATGGAGGATGGCTGCTGTAATACACAACAGTTGGGTGTATCCCGAGGATCACTTTGCTTTTAACGAACAAAATTTGAAATTCAAAATCTGTGAGAGGATCGGAATATTTTGGGATTTTCCCCATTCTAACTGGGAAAGAGGTTGTTCCGTTGCAGATGATGTTTTAGGAATCATTCTGAACGATCTTAGAAATCAGGCTCGTTTGAACTTCGAGGGACTGGAAATTCACAGCGACTTTATTCGACAGGCAAGTGCAAGACAGGGAATGAAAATCATAGCCCCGGTTGAGTTTGATGCCATTATACCGTTTACGATCGCTGGACTTGTCCTAGAAGAAGTTCCTTTGAGAGACACTTCTGATCGTTATTTGCCTGGCCAGATACGACTTCGTGTGGTAGATGTTGCACAAATTGATAGGTATCCAAGCCTGAAAAAAGCCGGAGTTTTTGAGATGATGAATTCTGGAATATGTTTCATTAATGCAAAGGCTTTACAAGAACAAGTTTTCAAATCTCTTATGGATAAAGCCTTTTATGTTCAGTCATTGGTTCCAAAACCTTTAGCTGCAAAAACTTATCACGTTACAAGAGGATCCAGACCCCCAACAATTGAATTGAAAATTCAGGACGACATCTTTGGATGTGTAAACGTGGATTTTGTTCCTGCACTCGATCTGGGCAACGAAATAATATCAATTCCTCGGGCCGTTATGTCATCGTTCGAAGACACACATGTTATCTTCCCAAGATTTGGTCTTATGAAATGGATTAACAAAGACAAAGAAAATCAACACATCGATGAAAACGACAAAAATTTGATATGGCGAAGTTGTGCATCGTCATATGAAAAATTCATGTTCGATCTATGCGTTGTCAGCGAGGAAAGACGCTACATCAGAACAGCATGTCGCGTTATGAAAACTCTTGTAGAGAGTCTAAAACAGCACCAAAATCAGGCGGCAGTTCTGCTGACCTCATACCATTTGAAGACCGTCGCCATGTACTGCATTCTTCTGCTGACCGTGCCTACAAAGCTGACGTCACCGGACTATCGACTCAGTGGGGTTCGCGAGGCTTTGGGATACTTTTTGTCATTTTTGCAGTCAGCACTGGAAAAAGAAGTTCTGCCAGATTTTTTCCTCGGAAATGAACACCTGGATAAAATATTTCCGGGATCGTATTTCACCAATATTCACATCAAATACAACTTATTTGATAAAGAAACCCCGGAACTCGTAAAGGCGGCGAAATTTGGTTTTCCTGCATTTGAAAAAGTTCTTGCTGGATGTTTTGATGCTTGGAATTTAAATCCTGAAATTGTCATCTTTTTTCGAGACAAAATTCTTAAACTTCAAGAAAAAAAGTGATTGAACAGATTGCAGTCATAAGTTGGGAATAAATTTGTACATTATATTAATCAATTGATCACTTTATTATTGATAAGAGTTTAGCAAAGTTTAGTGAAACAAAAATAAGTATCAAATAGATTTTATTCTATGTTCTAAAATTATATTCATTTTGTGTGATTTACACTTGATTGACCCTATCTTGTTGTTATACGGTTCTTGCAACGTAACAATATGATTGAAAATGCTTTAATATCGATTATTCATAAATCATTTTCCAGCATGATTATATTGGGAATAGAGAGAAATCTGTCAGATTAACGAAGCGCTAATGAAATTGTACTGCAATTATGTAGCCAGCTTGGTGCTCTGCAATAAAACAATACAGATCTGCTCATTTCGATTACATGTACAATTAACTTGGTTATTTTTTTTTTAGTGTTTTTAGTGTTTACATAAATATAGTATAATATGATATGATATAGTATAATATAATACAATATAATGTATAAATTAATAAAATAGCAGGTTGTAAGTGATTTTACTGGTGTCAATTGTTGTTAATGATGCAAATTCAGTAAGTGTAAAGACCAACAAAACGGGCAACCTACTTTAAATAAAAATTACATGTCATAGACTGCGCTGCGACTTATGTATGACCATAATGTAGAAATATGAACGTACGTCTTGTTGAAGTCAGAAGCAACTTAAGTTATGGGACATAAAGTTTACTCTATCTTCAATGTTTGATTTAGCAAAGAAAGTTTTAGCATGATATAGATATTGAACGCTTAAGGAGCGATCAAAACTAATATGGCGACCAAAACCTTTATGAGTTCATGTCATCTTTAATACACTGGCTTAAGCCCGCCGCTTTTACCAAGACTAATAAATGATTTTCATTGCGACAGCTCTTCTGCCTTTTCTTGCAAAATGTGCTCGAAATAAGGGATCATCTAACTTTGTGGGGGTTACTTAGTATGTTCTAAGTGAACACTGGACTGCTTAAAAACGCAAATATCTATACTTATAAATTAAGACTTTTTGCCAATAAACTAAAAAATGCCTGCACCAGAGTAACTGATTACACCTTTGATATTTCAACAAATGTTATATGAAGTCCGTAAGCTATAGTCAAATTTTATTTCGTAAGCTGTTGTTGAATTTTCTCTGATAAGTAATTATTGTACAATAAATTAAAAACCGACTTTCATTTTCGATAAACAAGCTCGAAATAGCAAATATGAGAGTAAGGTGGTGGACACGCTTTGGCGGATCAAAGTCAGTGGGAGTTAGCATCAAAATATATACTTGCAATTGAAATGATATTGAATGATTACGTAAACAATGAATGAAGTTATAAGGAACTTACTTGGATTATACATAGAAGTTAAGATTTGACAAATGTTGATTAAATGAAATAAGGCAATTCGTTTCTTGAATGTGTTAAGTTTATTTGCTTTCAATGGAATGAACAATAGTAAAACTTCAAAAATCTGATTAAAAATACATGCAGAACTTAGTAAAAAAGGTTTATACTTTGTAAAACGTCCTGGAATACAAATGTTTGACTTAAGAATAAAAAAAGTATCTGATTGGATAAAACAAATCATCATCAACTGTCTCGATTTGATATTGGATACTTCAAGTCCATGCATATATTGAGCTTATTTCCGGTGAAGAAGTTGTCAAAGAGATGTGTTGACCGAACGGATTGCTGTCGATGGTTACTATCATCCAAGCAAAGGTTACTAGTATGTGGGGGAATTCCCGCATTGTCTTGAGCGTATCCACCATTATAATCATAGCCGCTACAATAGCATAACGTGCTATTTTGATAGGAGCTGGGTCCATAAAACTTTAATAATTGTCAAAAAAATTCTCAACTCAACTCTTGAGAATTACTCAGCTAAGAATATTCTCAAAATCACCGCCATAAAGCCACTTGAGAATATTCTTAGCTGAGTAATTCTCAAGAGTTGAGTTGAGAATTTTCTCAAATTTATGTTCTCGCGAGAGGGTTTTCGCGGATATTTTTCAACGCATGAAGCGGCCCCATGGAACTCTCTAGTGTTGAAAGAGCAATAAAACACATTGGATCTACGTGTAAACAAAACTTAAGTACCTCTTATCGTCTGCTTTTTCATTTAAAAAATCAAAAATGAACGACACAGCAATTACGGGTAAACGACGATCTCAGAATTGGCAAGATGACGAAGAAGTGTTGTTAATTGAGGAGGTTAATTTACGATCGGGGGCCTTGTTCGGCTTGATGAAAGGGAGCGGGGCTAAAGGAAAACTAAAAGAAACGCGAGAAAGGGAGTGGCAAATGATTGCCGATAAATTGAATTCGTTAGTATAAAATTTTGCCGGTAAACTTTACTCGTTTGTATAAAATTTAAACTATATAGTTGACAAATTCGTATCTGTTTAACAGTTTAAGAACATCGTCGAAGTGATTATTCTGTGCACATATACACACAACTGAATAAATTTATTATACAAGAATTGAAGAAACGTTTTACGATAGATACACTGAGTTGCTTAAAAGAAAGACAAACTAATTATTAGAAAAAAGGATAGATGCATTAATTATAAGATTAACATGTATCTACATGTATATCTGCTTTGTGGACACTAATAAAGGGGTGGATCATGCATTTTCTTGAATATTGTAGACTATACGACACCAAAAGGAGGACCTGGGAGAAGGTTAAGAAAAAATATTATAATGTCAAATCAAGAAGTAAGTATGGATTCATTTTAATTCAAAAGAGTAGGGTCTGTATGAATTTTTTTTTTATTTCCCTAATTTTTTTTTTATTTGGTGAGGGGGATTGTTAATTCATAACAAATAATTAAATAATTATATGAAATATTGCCAAATTTTACATGATATGATCTAATTTATTTAGAGCATAACTATTTTTTTCCCCAAACTTCTGTCGTCACCAGGAACAGAGGAAATTCTTAACAATTAAGTGCATCACTTAATAAAACATTTTTTAAATGGCTGTTGATTTAAAGAAAAAATAGTTAATATGTTCTAATTCGACACAAACTTGACACATCATTTTTCTTTTCCTTTTGAGGGAGGGGGGGATTTTTTTTTAGCATAAGTTTTAAATGCATATAAATTATGTACATGTATCATGGTCATAATACAATTTAATTAAAGCTAGACCTTTGTTTATATATAAGGCAACATATTATATATGAAGAGCCAGATGAAGGTCTAAATTTATAATTAGAATGCATGGAAAAGATAAATGAGTTGTTTTAAAAGAGGCATTTATGATTGGTATCAGATTGTAGACAAATTATATTACATTCATATCTTTTAGTAGTTTTTACTTTTTACTACATGTATATATTGTCATAGGCAAGGAAAAGCTGGATGGAATTAAACGCCCAAAAACTGGTGGTGGTCCCCCTCTCCCCCCCCCCCCCCTCACACAAGGAGAGGAGACATTTCTGCGTCTTGCAGATGGAGAACCACATCTCTGTGGTCTACAGGGGGGTATTGATACAGATGGTGAGTAGCAATTTAATTATTATTTAAAAATATTTAATTCTTCAAAAAAGAAGAAGTGGAAAGCTGATCAACCTCGATTGTTAAATCAGATGAAATCATTTTAAATGTTAAAAGATTATGACTTGTTTCCATTGACTACTGTACATTCTCTTATTGGAAGCATTTAATTATTTCATAGCTACAAGCACGTCTTCAGTTTCTCAGACAGTTGACCACCTCGAACAAGGTACAATTTAATACCTTTAGTTAACTTTCTCAATTATAAAATTAACATCGAACCATTTAAAGAATTTTTTTAAATGGTCAACAATTAGATAGATTTCATTAAAAAAAAACTTGTAAAAGATTACACTAGTCTTAGTTTGTATATACATGTGTATCCATTATTCCAGCTGCAGAACTGTAGCTACACGGAAAATTCGGTTTGACGGTCCGTCAACCCAAATTTTCCGTGGAGCTACAGTTCTGCAGCTACCATTATTCTAGTTATGTGCTCAATAATGTCAATAAGGATAAAAAGGATGGAGTGTTACAACTTATTAGCTCTTTCATTTTTTTAACTCACCTGAGCTGAAAGCTCAAGTGAGCTTTTCTGATCACTTTTTGTCCATCTGTCTGTCTGTCCGTCTGTAAACTTTTTAAATTTTCGACTTCTTCTCCAGAACCACTGGGCAATTTAAAAAAAACTTAGCACAAAGCATCATTGGGTGAACGGGATTCAAGTTTGTTAAAATGAAGGGCCAGACCCTCTTTTAAGGGGAGATAATTAAAATTATTAAAAATTTGTTGGTATTTTTCAAAAATCTTCTTCTCCAAAACCATTTGGCAAAGAAAGCTGAAACTTGTGTGGAAGCACCCTCAGGTAGAGTAGATTCAAGTTTGTTCAAATCATGATCCCTGGGGTAGGTCGGAGCCACAATGAGGGGTCAGATATTTACATAGGAATATATTATATAAATCTTTAAAAATCTTCTTCTCAGAAACCAATCAGCCAAGAAAGCTGAAACTTGTATGGAAGCTTTCTCAGGTAGGGTAAATTCAAGATTGTTCAAATCATGATCCCCGGGGCAGGGTGTGGCCACAATGAGGGTCAAATTATTACATAGGAATATTTAGAGTAAATCTTTCAAAATCTTCTTCTCAGAGACTTGTACTTCTCAAATGGTATGTACATGTAGGTCATGGGCCCCAGGGGTGGTCCTGATCTCCCTCGAACAAGAAGTGACAAATATCTTTAAAAAGGTTGAGATCCCCACCCCTAAACCATATATATTCTTTTTCCTTGGGTCATGTTGGTTCACCTGATATATAGTAAATGACCCCTGGGGAACATCATGAAATTTCAGAAATAATCAAGTTTTAATTAAGCATTGAATCATTATTTTTTGAAAGATACAGTCTCATAACTGCAGCGGTGTGTGCATACAAATTAAGTAACGTGCATTAGCTTAGAATACTTATTCATTTCACTTTAAGTGTAGCAATTTCTTTACATAATTTTAGTATCAACCTATGAATAATAAAAATACATGAAGTTAATGATAACTATGATATTTTGTTCCTCTTTTCTAGCGGCTAATGGTTCTTTGCGACATTAATGGCACAGCGACATTATTTAAATTAAACCTATCGTACATGGAATATTTTTGAGATATTGGGGGAAAACCATTGGCTCCTTTACATCCCTACTTTGAAGGACTAGCTTTTCATCTTGATATTATTGAAAAGGTCTCGGCATTTGCATTATTGTTTGTTCCTCAAGTCATAACAAATTGTTCCTTAGTCTTGAAATTACAGGTGCTTGTGGACAGGACCGTGCACTACCCCCCTTTCATTTTTTTTCTATATATATATTTTTTTTATATTATTTATTGATTATCGTTAACAACCCCTTATATATGTCTCAAGTCGAAAAATAATAGAAATATCACGACTCTGTGGCATTTCATATTCACACTCGTTTCCCCAATATATGTAAAGCTCTTTATATATTGGGGAAACGAGTGTGAATATAAAATGCCAAAAATGAAAGGGAGGGGGGGGGGGTAGTGCATCCAGTCCCCAAGCACCTGTGCTTGAAATAAATGAGACAAACACTTTTTGGTCCAGCCAAGTAACTATGGCAGTTTGGAAGATAGGATCAATCAATCAATCATACTTTATTTCCTCTGTTAAGAGATATGACAACATACAACTAGATTATATACAATTTACACACAAACACACACAAAAGTTACATGTACACATACAGGAAAATGAAGACAATTGCAAAATTCATTTACAGTGTCCTTAAGGGGTAATAGTCTTGAAGTAGATCAGAATATATTTTTTCGTTTAAAAGTTATATGACTTCTAATGTTCAATATTCGGGCCTTTAAAAATCTCTTATTACGTAATATATCGACATTTTAAATGGTTAAAAAGTTGTAAAACCACATGATGAAGAATTTTGCTTCAATAATTTCTTAACAAAATCTTAATCGTTTTGAGATATTTAGAAAATACTTTTAACTCAAATAGATCCTAAATTTAAGGGACTGGACCCTATATCTTAATATCATTGAAAAGGTATCAGTATTTGCAACGTTGTTTGTTTCTCTAATCATAACAAATTGTTCCTTAGTCTTGAGATAAATGAGACAATCAGTTTAAGGGACCATCCAATTAACTCCCTAATGTGAGTCGCAATGGCAATTTTGAAGATAGCATGTTGTCTGAGCGATTTTTACTATTGAATAATTTTCAAAAATTTTCGTTTAAATTAATGTGAAATCGAATACTGTAGATTCCTAATTAAACGGGAGGAATAGATATACGCGTAAAATCGCGAGAAGCACTCTTCGCGGATTTTAAAATCATTATTTTCTGAGAGTTGAGAACTATAAGAAATAAAGGGAAAAGTTCCGCGTTCGCGATTTTATATTCTCGCGATTTGATACAAAAAAGCGGAATTAAGTACTCGCGTAATAAAAGGAATTTACAGTATTCAAGATTTTGGCCCATTAATATCCCTTATTACGTAATATATCGACATAGTTGTAAAACCACACGATAGGCATTTTAGCTTCAATAATGATCATTTTTTAGATATATAGAAAATACTTGGATTCCCTATAGGTCCCTTATTTTAGGGGCTAGACCCTATATCTTTGTATTATTGAAAAGGTCTATGCATTTGCAACAGTGTTTATACTGTTTTAGATGGTTTAGATTTTCAGGAAAAATGTATGAAAATCAGATTAGATTTGCTCTTTTAATTTTCCAGATTTTCTGGACTGAAACAAAATATTAATAATAAACTTGTTATAAACAAAGGTAATTGGATTGGTTCGAACATTGGTTCAGTGTAACAATACAAATCTGACATGGACTAAGCAACCAAATGGAACATGATGTACATTTAGACCCGAGTGTCAGGGAAGATATGAAGCAATTAAGAGAGGAAATGCAAGCTTATCTTAAAAATCTGTAAAAATCCCATGTGTAGTTTCAGCAAAAAAATACACATATATCAGGTACTCTCAGCAATTTAAACGAAAAGTTAACTTTCATTACAAATGTCACCACTTTAGTAGAAGAGTATATAAGTATATATATATTTGATGTGAAAAACAAACAAGATGAAACTAAGATACAAAAGTCGGACTTGGAGTATTCAACCCGTCTGAAGAATAAAGATCCACAGATACGGATACACAGTTCGGTTGTTTCCGATTCATCCTCAATGAATGGTGACCAAAAAAGAGTCTTTGTTGTTTATAAATGCGATGTTACATGGCGTTCAGCGCGTTTTACTTATTGTAAGACGCACCACTGTTAATTGAACCTTTGTTCAGTTTTAGGTAAAGCCTAAGTACATGTATATATAATTCTTGTTAATTTCCCTGAGAAAGTTGCATTGATACTGATCACCACATCTGATCGATTCCAGCCAGTCTTCAAGAACACAGTCGTAGGCATGCCATCTATAAAAAACAGTAACGCTTTGAAGGAAAGGCATTGTGAATAATGTATATGGAACACGAAGAGAAACTTCCCAAACATTTAAATGTGTTATCTGATAGGACAAAAGCTGAAATAACAAAGGAACAAACGACAAAAGTGAAACATATTTTAATGAATTTTAATCGCACTTTTAAAGAGCAATGATGACGTAGGACGAATATCATTGATAAAGGAGAGCATTATACTAATGCTGCGGGAGAAAAATCAACCCCCGAAGATATCCGTAATACTGCGGAATTTGCTGACCAAAAAGTTATCTTTAATGTCATCGAAGAACACTCCTTAGAATTATAGTCTGTCCCAAGATATTTATGCAGCACATTTGGATGATTTTTGATAAAAATACACATACCTGGGAAAGAAGTGCCATTGAAATCGACGAAAGGGAAAATTTCCAAGATATCTTCACTCACATATTATCATTTTTCCTTCGTAAAAATTCACAGGAACAAAAACAGATTTCTACAGATTACAAAAAGAGTTTGCGATGATTAATGGTCATTGAATAGTTTAACGGTATAAAAAAAAACGCCTGTCCATTACTACGTATTGACGGTTCGCTAGATCTACGTGGAGGAAATTGTATTTTCCCGCGTTTCGGTAGTAATAGCGGGAAAATGTTGTATTTACGGAACGGTGCATTATATTATGGAAGAGTCCATTAGTAGCCAATAGAATTGGAGAGTTGAGCAAGTTTTAAACAGGTGTTATTCAGGTATTCACTTCTAGCCGCCGCGCGTCAGGAGTTAGACAAAATTTAATAAACTTTTTTTTGTTCAGTAACTTTATATAAGATATATAATTATATGTTGTGAGGTCTGTTCACAACCTCCCTGCATCCAGCGGCACCTGGCAACAGACACAGGTTTTCTAGAGCTTTTAAATTGCGATATTTATCGTTTTATCTCTAGTTTTTTCCTGGCCGGCCCTGATGCTTTGTGTAAAGGGGAGTTTGGTTCTGATTTTGAGATTGATTTTTTATGTATATATATCGGTACACTAGTAGATTCCATATATTTACATATGCTGGTTCATCGTGATGTTTTTATGTAAGTTTGCATATATATATATATATAGAGAGAGAGAGAGAGAGAGAGAGAGAGAGAGAGAGAGAGAGAGACCACGGCTGGCTGTCAGGCATTTTGATGTCTGTGTTTGTTTTTTAATGTAAGTAGTAAAGTTAATACTTCCAAAGTTCTGCACTTCAGATCTCCGTTCGGTCTATTGGTAGGTTGAGATGAATGAGGCCGATAAACTAAAGATCGCATTTGTGACCAGGAATGACATTTTCCAGTGTATTGTGATACCGTTTGGACTACATGTACATGTATGTAACAGTCCAGCAACGTTTGAGAGGCTCGGAAATATATTTAGCCTGACTAATTTTCACTATATGTTTTATGTATATTGATGATATATAACCAAGCTGCGGGTCTCAAGCGCATTTGAGACCCGCAGTTTGCAACTTTGACAACACCTTTTCTAACTTTTGACGTATATTTCATAGAGACGAATTTAGAAATCGGCCACCATAAGACTAACAGGGTCATTCAAAAATTACAAAAGAATTGCGAGATTGTATATTTTAGAACAATACTTATTTTTCAAAAGAACTTACATGTTCGGTGTACAATGGTAAGAGTAAATTACTTCTTTGAATGGATGAAATGAAAAAAAAAGTTTGTTTTTTAATAAGTTAATTCTAATGCATTACGCACAAAGTCAAAGGCGTGAGATATAAAACGAACTTTTAAAAAATGACCTGACACCACTTGGAAATGAACTGTTCCAAGGTATTTTTAAAGTCGGTGCAGCTGACACTTGAGGCAGAATTGCTGAAAAGATCGAAGTCGGAACATAATGTGAGTAGAAGCTAACACTGGAAAGGTGAAATATTTTTTAGAATGAAATCGTAGTTAATCTGTATAGAATTAAAACACGTACTTGGTTCCCATTACTACTAGTAATATGAACCAATAGTTTGTCCCAAGTTATTGCATCCCTTATTTTTCACGTTTTAAACAAAAACACCTACCTGTCAAAGGAGTGCAATAAGAAACGATATTTTGAGATAACATCCAAGATTTTAATTGACCTCTTTTCAAATTTTACACGGATAAGTCACACAAAGGAAATCAAATTTGTTACGTATATTTTTAATGAGAAATCTGACATCTTTTATCATTCGGAAGTTACTTGGAACACCTTGCAAAATTTTTCAATGTTATTATCCGGATACTTGATATTATGTCGTTAAAGAGGCAATGTAAAATTCTTGTAGACTTTTTGTTTTTAGCTGTGCATTACAAAATGACAAGATAGAGGGTATGTTTTAAAGGTCAAATCTTAGGATTTTTTCATAGTATTAAATGAACATCGTTTGAAGCCCGATGAATTTATGTATATTGAATAATTAAAGAAAATGTGCTGCATAAATATATTAAGATATATAGTACAGTGTTCGCATTACTATAGCCAGTCGGTAAAGCCACAGGCACCTCACGTTATAATTTTTTCTCATAATAAAAATAAATACCCTATAACTAATAATATACAAGGTACCCATCGCCGCCATCTTTGATTTAGTTCAAACTGTCACATCAGGTGAAAGTTTTGCTTAAAACTCATCGGTAAAATTATTTTGCGATCCTCTCCGTCTTCCGATCGGTGCTTCAACACCCTACCTTACAACCGATTCAACCAAAACGGTGCATTACACATGTCATTAATAAAAAATCATCCCTCAATCTACATCTACTGCCTTAGATATGCGACAAACGGCTAAAGGGTTTAAATTTCTGAAAATTTAAAATCCAAAAAAATCCAAAATCCAAAATTGCATAATTTTCGCTTATTTGACTTATAAACTTCTTTTGCATCATCTATCATAATTTTCTTATGATTTAAGAATCTATTTCAAGGTGTAGTGAGGAACCTTAAAGCTTTAAATCGCGTGTGGTAGGACAAGGATGTTTGGTCTAGATTCGAGTCCCGTTAACGGTGCACATACCGATAAATCGCTGTAGCAACTCTTTGGGGTTTGTAAATTATGTAAAACGAATTATGTCAATATTGTTTTAACCCACGTAATTATTTTCAAGCTACTCTGACAGAAAAAAATCCTTTTCATGAAGAAAACATAGTCACTGTTACCAGATAAAGCTCTGTCTACTAGAATCTTATCAGGTGGTCAATGGACCAGAATGATTTAGATTCAGTTTGGTGAAGTGTTTGGTCACACTGTAATAATTATATATAAAAATATTTACGTTACATCATGAAATTGTGATCTTTTTAAAGGATAAAAATATTTAAATAATAAAAGAAAGGCAACAAACTATACAAAAAGTTAGTTTCGTCTAGAATCGAGTTCCGTCAACTTAGCACATACCAGTATATCGCTGTATAGCAACCATTATGGTTTTGTGTTTTATGTGATATGAATTATACCAATATTATTGAAATGCACATGTATTCAAGCAACTCTGAGAGCATTTTTTAAACATACCTTTACATTAAGACAAAATAGTCACTGTTCCCAGTAAATGGTGTATGTCGTATCAGTTGGTCAATGGACCTTAATAATTTGAATTCAGTTTCGTGTTATCCCCTTGTATGTATTATTAATTAAATACTGTTAAAAAAAGAAATAAAGTGCAACTTTCTAACTTCGCTACTTATTATTTATATTAACGTTGAGAAAGTAAAATTGTTCAGAATCATTAATTAACACAACCGTGTTATGATATTTATGATAATGCAGATTACAAGTGATTTTACAGGTATCAATTGTGGTTAGTGACGCAAATTCAGTAAGTTTTAAGATAGCTGACAAACAAAACGGGCAACCTTCTTAGTACATAAATAACTTGTCGTGCACAGTGCTGCGATCATAAAATTAAATTACGAACGTGCTTCTTAATGAAGTCAGCAGCAACTCTTCACCCATGTTATGTGAAATAATATTTACAATATCTTTAAAGCTTGATTAAGCAAAGAAAGTTTTAGCATGTTATACGAGGGCTGTTCGGAAATTATTGAGACATTTACTCTTACTCCTTAGGGAAAAAAGATAAATCATTTAAATTTCACCAGAAAGTAAACCAGGATACCTTTTATGAACGTGAACATTTTGAAGTTAATGACATCAATTGTTCATTCCTGGTAAGCTAACAAACTTGCCGACATCCATTGACCCGGAGCAACCACAAACTCATCGCAACGTCATTTTAACGTTTCTCCTTGCTCCTATGTTTTAAACACATTACAAACGAACGGAAAACATGAACTGTTTTTTATTTTTCATCTTTTCTTTTTATTTTAGAATGGCTACAGTTACATATTCTCCGCATTCTTGTTTTTTTTTTTTGTAAAAAAAAAATCGAGTTATTTCTTCCCAAAAGTCAACTTACTGTGAAACTTCTCCTACATTCATTCCGTATATATCTTAGAACTGTTGAAGTCAGTTTGTGTGTAAAACGTACTTGATATTTAGTCCCTTTGTTTTAATTCTAGTTGAAGAATCATTAAATAAATGAACGTATTATCTCTTTAAATATAGTAGAGAATTGGTATTTATGGAAACCAGGTTACTATGAATATTTGGTTTGGAATTTAAGCTACTGTATAGGGTATGGAAACCAAATAAGAACAATACGGTAAGTCATTGTTCAAGTCATATCTTGAAGTTTAGAAACCTTATTCACCATTTCCTTTCTTCTGTAAATTATTTCTTTATATTTAATGAGAAGATACATGTGCGTGATAAAAATTCATCACCTTTCCGATGACTGAAACATGCTTCTTTCTTCTAGCCTCTGTCAACTCTTGGTCCAGCCACTGAACCCAGTGTCTCGTGGAACATCCACCATTGTATCTTGTATCTCGTATCCAAGCCAACAGTCCATGCCTGGTCGTAATATTTGTAAGAGTTATCCACCCCTAGTAAGCTGACTTCGTAACTGTCCAGCGTCACTAGGAGGAATTTGGGATTAAGGACAACGGAGTAGTAAGCGCGCTGTTGGGAGGGGAGCAACATCCGGGACCATGTCAGAGGTAAACAAAATTGTACAGTCCTTCATCTACACTGGTTTTCGCCATTTCACCAATACATATGTCACCAACCGTGTGTTTGTCACTCTCCAAAATTAAGACACACTTACAAGATTAGTTTTTTGTTCCTTTGCCAGTTTTACGTTTTTGTCTATTGATAATTAAAACCATGCTAAATCAGAACTTTCCTCTATAGTTGTTTAGTTGTTAATTCATAAATTACGGGATTCTGGTTTCGATCCACACTCACATTTGCTCATGTCGTAATGCGATCGTATATGCCCAATGCATAAAATTGTGTTTATTCAGCAAACCAAGCCTAGTCTTCTTTACTTATGTTTTCTGCTTAAAATGTTCACATATCCAAACCCAAAACTGATTACTTTTGAGCTAATTGATCGCTAATTAAATAGTGCAATGTTCATGTTCCTAAACGGTAAAAAGAAAAATTAACAAGCCTCAAACATGCCTTGGACCGTCAAATATCTGACATATTGAACAGCTTTCAGCTTAAATAACAAATGTCAAGCCGGTAACGGCTCAAATAAAATGAAAGCCAAAATCAAAAGTTTCGCAGACTTGTAGGCAGACATAAGGATACACAAGAAAAACACATAATACCCTCGATTTTAGTGGGCGGAAAACATCATGCATATAAAAAGATACTGTTATATTTCTTTTTAAAGTATATCCAAATGCTTAATATTTGTTTATTGATAAGTTATCTGAGGGAAAAAATTATACCGATCATCTTTCAGAAAACACTTAAAATATACATGCTGACATACCTTTTGCACATAGAGATAAATCATTTATGGGTTTTTGATAAACGATTTAGATGTACATGTTTTTCATTACTTATTTGAAATTTAACTTTGTAATTCGCTTTCTCTTACTACACGATATCAAAAACAGTGTGCACACTTAGGATGGCTGCTGTCACAGACAGGTTTTACTCCAACAGCTGGGTGTATCCCAGAGATCACTTTGCTTCTTACGAACAAAATTTGAAATTCCAACTTTCTAAAAGGATTGGAATGCCATGGGATTTTTCCCAATATGACTGGGAAAGAGGCTGTTCAGTTGCAGATGATGTTTTAAGAATCATTCTGAACGAACTTAGAAATCAGGCTCGTTTGCATTTCGAGGGTCTGGAGATTCACAGCGACTTTATTCGACAGGCAAGTGCAAGACAGGGAATGAGAATTATAGCACCGGATGAGTTTGACGCCGTTATACCGTTTACGATCGCAGGACTTGTCCTACAAGAAGTTTGTTTGAGAGACATTTCTGATCATGTTTTGCCTGGTCAAATACGACTTCGTGTGGTAGATGTTGCACAAATTGATAGATATCCAAACCTGAAAAAAGCCGGAGTTTTTGATATAATGAATTCTGGAACATGTTTTATCAATACAAAGGCTTTACAAGAACAAGTTTTCAAATTTCTCATGGATAAAGCCTTTTATGTTCATTCATTGGTTCCAAAAGCTATAGCTACGAGTAGAATTTATTACGTTACAAGAGGATCCAGGCCCCCTACAATGGACTTGAAAATTCAGGACAACGTGTTTGATTACGTAAACGTAGATTTTGTTCCTGGCTTTGTTCTGGACAGTGAAATAATATCTATTCCTGGGGTCGTAGTGTCGTCGTTTGACGACAAACCTGTTATCTTCCAAAGGTATGGCCTCATGAAATGGATAAATAAAGAAAATAAATTCATCGATGAAAATGACAAAAATTTGATATGGCGAAGTTGTTCGTCGTCATATGAAAGATTCATGTTCGATCTATGCGTTGTCAGCGAGGAAAGATGCTACATCATAACAGCGTGTCGCGTTATGAAATCTCTGGTATATATGCTGAGACAGCGCCAAAACCAGGCGGCAAATCTGTTGTCGTCATACCACCTGAAGACCGTCGCCATGTACTGCATCCTTTTGCTGACCGTGCCTACAGAGCTGACGTCACTGGACTATCGACTCAGTGGGGTCTACGAGGCTTTGGGATACTTTTTGTCATTTCTGAAGTCAGCACTGGAAAAAGAAGTTCTGCCAGATTTTTTCCTTGGAAATGAACACCTGGATAAAATCTTTCCGGGATCGTATTTCTCACAAATTTGCATGAAATACAACTTATTTGACAAAGAGAATCCCGCACTTGTTGAACAGGCTAAATTCGGTTTTCCTGCATTTGAAAAAGTTCTTGCTGGATGTTTTGAAGCTGGGAATTTGAATCCTAAAGTTGTCAGCTATTTTGAGACAAGACTCGACATTTTAAGAAAAAACAATGGCGGTTTAGGTTTGAACAGATTGAAGTAATAAGTTGGGAATATATTTGTACATAACGATAATTTGGTGACCCCTTATTGATTATGGTTAAGCAAAGTTTAGTAGTACATAATTGTGTTTTAAAGAGGTTTTATTCTATATACTAAAATAGTTTTGTTGTTATACAGAAATAAACACGATTTACTCAAACAGTTTTTTTGTTTTTGTTCTTCTTTTTTTCTGGCAACAGAAAAAATATAATTGTAAAATGTTTTAATATCGGTGTTTCATAAATTATTTATATATCCAGCTCAGAGCTCCGAAACAGCATGTTTTAATAATGACAAAGTGTCATTATAATTTACAAAAAAAACCCCCCCAAAACCGTGTCCCCATATTCAAATATATAAATATTTACATTTTATCATGAAATATTAGAATAATTATGGTGTCATATTTTATGATATCTTTAAATTATGAAAATATTTTTAAAAAGGGAGACAACCCCCAAAATATACCTTAAACTTTGAATCGCCAAAGGTAGGACGATGATGTTTCGTCTAGAATCGAGCCCCGTCAACAAATCACATAAATCGCTCTAAAAGCTAATCGGGCATCATAAATTATGTGACATTTTATTAAAATACACATAATTCAAACAACTTTGGCAGAAAATAAACTTTAAGCAAAATGTTTCATGAAGGTAATTTAGTCACTGTTACCATTAAGAGTTGTCTGTCGTATCAGGTGGTCAGTGGACCATAATAATTTAGATTCAGTTTGGTGCAATCCTTTTGTATGTATTATGATTTGAATAATGTTCAATCAAAAAATAAAAAAAGTAACCTTTTACCTTATATTTACGTTTAAAAGTAAAATTGTTCAGATTCATAACCATAACGTTGATATGATATTTATGATAATGCCTCTGTTAAATGATATTACATTTTGACCCATTATATATTCTGTAGGCTGGTACAAGGAAATATATACATGTATTTGCAAATATGAATACCATAAGATGACGCAACTATAAATATCTGCTCATTTCGATCAGAGTTAACGGGATTATGTGGTCGTGGATATTGTTTTTTCTTAACCTCATACTACATGTAAAAAGGGCTTGATCAACTAATGCGAAATATGACGTGGAATCAAACCAATAACCTAGCAGGTTGCTACAGGTTTCATTTGCTTTTTGTGACGCAAATTCCGTAAGTATGATGATAACTGACCTACGGAATGGACAGCATACTTACGATATCAATTACTGGTCGTGCACTGCACTGCAACTTATAGATGACCATACTGTAGAAATACGAACGGACGTCTGGTTGAAGTCAGAAGCAACTTGGGTTATGTGACATAATGTTTACTCTATCTTCAAGGGTGGACTAAGCAAAGAGAGATTTAGTACCTTATAGATATTGAACACTTGATGCCCTGGCTGAGGCCCGCTAAATTTACCAAGACCAATATTTTTTTTATTGCGACATCTCGTCTGTCTTGTCTTGATCGATGTTCTTGAAATAATTTCTATGCAAGCGTTGGAGTGCTCAAAAACGTAACTATATGAAGGAAAATATTCCAAGTCTTTTAAAGAAACAACAGAGTTAGGTTTATTTGTCTCAATGGAATGAACAGAAGTAAAAATTAAAAATCTGATAAAAATACATGCAGCACTTGGTAAAAAAATATCATACTTTTGTAAAAAGAGTTAGTGTCCCTGAATACAGTGTACAAATGTTTGACTTGTGACTTAAAAAAGAGTATCTGATTAGATAAAAGAAATCAGCATCAACTGTCTCCATTCGCTATTGGATACTTCAAGTCCATACATATATTGGGTACATTTCCGTTCCCGTAAAGCATAAGCTGGTTGTCATAGAGATGTGCTGTACCAAACGGATTGCTGTCGATGGCCTCTATCACTCCGGCAAATGTTATATGGTGAATTCCAGTGCTATCTTGAGCGTATCCACCATCATGGTCATGGCCGCTACAATAGCATAATACGCTGTCTTGGTGGGAGCTCAGAACTTGCAAAACGTCATCAAAGTTCCATAGTAAGTTTGGCGCATGTGCACTGCTTTCCAACACCGGGAGGTGGCCTGAAACATGTTAACTATATTTTATAAGGGCTTTCCACACTCACGTATATTTAGAATAGTATTGGTAATTTATGCATATCTTAATAACTTTGATTGTTTTGAAGCTATTGCATGGAAACCAAAATCAAAAATACTTAACGTAGTTCGGTGAACCATTTTATATGTACATCTTATTCAGATATTAAATTAAAATTAAGAACTTTATTCATCCTCCCTTTCTTCTGCAAAGTTATTTTCTTCATACTTAAAGAGAAGTTACATACGAATGATGAAAAATAATGACGTTACCGATAACTATAACATTCTGTTCCTTTCTTCTGGCCTCTGCTAGCTCTTGGTCCAGCCACTGAACCTGCCTCGTGGAACATCCGCCGTTGTACTTCACGAACCTCGTATCCAAGCCAACCAGTCCCTCTGGACTGTTCCAAGTGTCGTTCTTATTTATGGCATTCAAAGTCTTCCATGCCTGGTCGTAATATTTGTAAGAGTTATCCACCCCTAGTAAGCTGACTTCGTAACAGTCCAGCGCCACTAGGAGGAGTTTGGGATGAAGGACAACCGAGTAGTAAGCACTGTCGGGAGGGGAGCTACGTGCGGGCTTCGGGGCCAGGTCAGAGGTCAACAAAACCTTCCGTTCGAAATTGTACAGTTCGTGATTTCCCCAAACATGATACACGTCCCCCTGAAGTTCATTGAATTGATTTAGTACCCTTTGCAGACACGTGTCAGATTGTTTCTCTGGACGACATTTACCGTCAATGACGTCGCCTAGTTGTAGAACGCAATCAACTTTCGCCTGCTTCCAATGTTGTACGGCTTCCTTCAACAGCGTCAGTGATTTACGGTAGAATCTTTCGCTTGTTCTGCTGAAATTGAATCCGTTTTCTGAATCTGCGTATTGTACGTCTGCTATAAGACCAAACTTGAAGTGGGGAATGCGCCCAGAAATGTCCCCCATAGCAGCTGAAAATTGCACATATCGTTTATAGATTGTATATAAACCATAGGGATAAATAATGTCAGATACCATGCATTTTCTTTGACTTACAAATAGTCTGCGTCATTCCAACGTGTATAAAGCCTTTTCAAACTTTGACATGATCTATAGACAATCGAACAACAATAAAAACAGTCGTTCGTGTTCGATGTTTAATTCATATAGGGGCCTATAATATGATCTGAATCAGAACCCACTTTATGCGTGTTGTATTTAGTGTCCGTATATGATTGTGCTAGATCAACAATATATATAAATAACTATCAAATAAAATAATTAGTTATGAAAATACTCGAAATGCATCATTCCTACCTCGTAAGCTATAGAACTATTTCACCTCAATGTTATTCAGTAAATCAGCTATAAATGTTGAATTTTATATACAACACGACCTTAAATATCCCAAGTAGCTGTAATTGAGACATTCTAGGAGTGATAATTGATAATTGATGGCTCCCAGCGATGATTATGTGTCAAAATCAACTCAATCGATGGTTGATAAGTATGGTAATTATTGAAATACAATGTAAAGAGTCGTATATAATTACATGTAAATATTATAACATATTAAGAGTTTTATAGTTATAAGAAATAAATACGTACATGTATATGTAAATAAAAACGAAAGATAACAACTTACTGTACGACGTTAGAATAAGCAACGATATGGGAATTGTGGTGAAATACTTTCATACAATAAGCTATTTATAGATAACAATGTTCTAAACATAGAAATGACTTGAGTTACTTGAAAATCCAAGTAAGTCAAATCGGTTTCCCACGAAACACAAAAGTTTTGCAATAGATGACGTTTTAGCTTTCAGTTTGTATATGTACAATGTAATGACACATGTATTTTAATTGTGACATTAACTGTGCACCATAACTCCATATTTTTTTTTTACATAAACTGTTTTAAAGTTTTACGAACATTATAATGGTATTCCTACATGGTTTATGATAAAGAAGTTACAAAGGAGTGACACTTACACAACATGGATGTCTTTCTGTAGATAAAACGAGCTAAAAATAAAAAGTCACGGCACATTCATCTACCGTGTATATTGTAGTTATTATTGAACATGAATTATTTCCCTTGTAGGAACTCTTATTTGTCCATGTAAACAAACAATGACGAAAGAGGGGGCACAGGTATGTAATCACAGTTTTTAATAGCTATTTGTAATTATAAAAAATAAAAATTTGATATGTATCAATGTTAGATGAAATATGAATTGGCAAACTGAAAGAAGGCCCCAGAGAGAGAGAGAGAGAGAGAGAGAGAGAGAATATTAAATTTTATTGTTGGTAAAGTTCGAATTGGCACAGCACTGTGTCATACTACAGTATATTTACAGTGCAGCCAAGTTTCAGATTCAATGGGAGGGAGGGTGGCAACCCATTATTCCCCGTGAGCCCCCATTTACACCAATTTGCTTCAGAGTGGACATGACCTTCATATCATATGATATCGTACAAAAACTATTTTATTACAATTTTCTTTCAGGAATGGTTTGTTTGCAGAATCGAAGAATTTTATCAAAATTCAAAGAAAAGGTTTCAGGTACAAGACAGAGACATTGTGGTCATAAGAAGAGGAGGAAAATTCTTTGCCCTGGACAGTTTTTGTTACCGTATGTGCATATGGTTTTCATTTAAGAAATTAAGTGGTGTTGAAATGGATTTTAAATTCATGCCCTCAACAGTGAAAATTATGTGTCCACATATATAATAGTGGGCTATACAAATCAACATCTTAATATATATATATATATATATATATATATATATATATATATATATATATATATATATATATATATATAAACACACACACACACACCAGAGGATGTAAAAAGAGATGAATGTAATAAAGATAATTTATCTGAAGAAAAATATTTTAGAAAATTTCAGTATATTGAATTGAAAAGGCATATTACATCAATATAAATCTACAATATATAATACTTAAATAGCATTGTTTTCTTATAAATCCAGATGCTGGAGGTCCTTTGTTCATGGGGGACATTGAGGTGAATTACAATTTTTTAAAAACTTTTTTTACTTCATTTGGTATAAAATTCAGTTGACCAAATTGAATGGAATTGGACAAGATTTATCCTTTCTTTACAGGACTTCAATGGTCTTTCTTGTTTAGTTTGTCCATGGCACCGTTACAAAGTCCACATTGAGACTGGAAACATGGTGTACCAGGTATACTCTTATGTTTTACTTTGGTACTGTAAGTACTATGTAGTTGATTGGGACATCACATGTCCCCGTTACATTGTATTGAAATTATTAATTGTGTGATATCCACTGGATTTTCAAGTGAACATGATTTTTCTAGTTATTTCTTATGACCTTAGTTCAGAGTATCATTTCATAGTGATATCCACTCGATAATAATATGGCTTTTAACTCTTACCTCTTACTATTTTTGCTCCCCTTTACAGTCTATTGACCCTCATAATCCAAAGAAACCCCCGGTGTGGAAGAACAGCGGACAGAAGCAGAGGGTGCATCATGTGACGGTGCGCGATGACAGCCTCTTTGTGACTTTCTCGGACTGTACCGGTGACCTTCAATCAGACCAGTATAACACTGTTGAATACAGGCAGCGGTGGCAAACAAATAGCTGACCTGCTTGTTCACACCAGAACGAGAATGCTGTGAGAGAGAGAATATCCTTAATTCTCAACCAAAGGGCCATGCATCTACATGTAAAGCATTAATGAATGAAAGAGAATATCCATAAATCTCAACCATGCATCTATGCATTAATGAGGAGAAGGGAATATCCACAATTCTCAACCATGCATTGATCTATGCATTAATGAATGAAAGAGAACATCCATAATTCTCGACCATGCATCTGTGCATTAATGAATGAAAGAGATTATCCATAATTTTCAACCATTTCAATGCATTATAAGGAAAAGGGAATATCCATGATTCTCAACCAACAAATGCATTCGTGTGAGAAAGAGAATACAATGTATAATTTTCAACCAGCACCTTTAGTATGATGCAGCTGCATTGACAGAGACAGAATATGTGTCAATGTTCTGCTTTATAAACAAAAACAAAGACTGAGAGCAGTGTGAAATATCAACTGTGATACAGCCATTAATACTCTGCAAACATTCTTAAACTTTTGTATATTATTGAGTACAGCTTGACTCAAAACTATATTGTTTCCTTCAAAACAAAAAAATACACCTTCGAAGAAGAACAAATAATCATCTCTTTCCTGAAACGTTTTTTTTTTTTTGTTAAACTCTGAACAGGAAAATTCTCCTTGGTTTTGGCCAAAGAATGGCCGAAAAGGGTTACTGATTCTAAGTAACTTGAGATTAACATCAATTTTGCTGTAGGAGAGAAGAAAATAAATATATTTTGATTTCATTCAATATGAAAACTCATATAAGAAGTACATGTAATAATATAACAACATATCATTCTAATCCAGATCATGAAAATTCAATTTAAACTTACATTGATATGTATTGAAGTGTAAAAACTGTTTGAAGAATGGAATGTACTAAGCTTTCTTAACGTGCACATCAGTTGTTACACAGTCTTCAAAAATTAGGTGGTAACCCACTCTCGATAACTTTGCTAAAGCTGGGTTTTATAAGGTTAGGAAAGAAAGTCTGTGTTCTCCCTGAGGTATATGTCTTGTTATACCTATCATGGATACACATATTCTTTTTATCTTCCAAAATGTTTCTCTCTCTCCCTTTCATTTTCTCATAAAAGCCTCATTAAGCAAAGCCTGCATGTCAGCTGGCAAGAGTAGATTTTTGCTGAAGCCAACTGAGTTTATAAAGTACTAAATGAGTCTGTGCAATCCCTGAGATAATTATATATCATGATATTCCTATTATGAATACATACATTCATTTATTTTCCAAAATGTTTTTAATAACTATTCTATATCTCAATTTCATTAATTCATACATAACTCTCATTTTGCGAAACGTTGACTGCTAGTTGACAAGAGTGGGCATTTAGTGACAAATTTTGTGTCTGTTAATTTGTATGGAAATAGGGGTGTCATTATGTAACAATTGATGTTCAATAAAAAGACCAGAGCCAGAATCAGTGTTCTTGCCAAAGCGGTTCTTCTGTATACATTGTTCACTCCTTTACAAAATGTCGAAAATAGATCAGTATGGTAGCTTATACTATATCAATGTACAAGAACATGTATGTAATGCATTTCAGAATTCTTTAAATTTCTTTAATTATCTTATCAAAAGTAATAAGTCTCAACAGTTTTCTTATTGGTCAACTTTATTGGTCACACAACTGCACAGCTTGAAGTGTAATCAACATGTCTATAACAATAGCACAAGAACTGTACAAAATACATAATACATTAAGTACTATGTACAGAATCGCTAATGACAAACATACACCAAAGAGAAAAAAAAATATTCAATTTGAATTTGATACAGTATTTCTCAATATGCCTATCATGAAAAAACAAAAACAACATTTAAAAATCCTTCCAAACTGGTTAATAAACTTTTGAATCAACATTTGTTCATGAAATTTTTTCATATGGATCATAAACTAAATGCATGTAACTTAGCGAATTTAATATACAGGTTGTACAACTTAAATTATGAGAAGAACATTCTTGTCCTGAAAAACTCACAAATGAAAAATAATGGGAAAAAAACCCTTAAACAATTGTTCATAGCAAAACAATAATTTGATTCAATTTGTCTTACGCCAATGGTACTGTAAATGCAACCATACTACATTTGGCTGGTTGAAAATTAACAGCTACTTCTGATATATAATTCTGTATTGCACTTGACCTTTTATTTTTGTTTGTGGAAAAATAGAATCATATATATCATATACTATAAATATAAATCATTCATGATGTTACCATTTTAAAAGGAGGTGAGGTGTCGGATGCCAAAATGTTTTCAAACTCTAACGGAGTGGAAATAGGGAATCTCACTTTCCATTTGCGAGGCAATCTAGGGATATACCCAGTAAGTCTTTCAATCATTGGCATGGGGTGGGGCAATGTTTACTAATTAAGCCACACAGTTCACCCTTCCCTTCTAGGTATCTTTGACCTTGTCTATTCCTTTAACTGTAAACTAACTTTTATTTGCAAAGACTTGATTTCATCATTGAAAAGCAATAAACTGGAACAAATAGTTTTGACTGAGCATTTGCAGATTATGTTTTACAAGAGCAAGAGACATTAAAAGATGAGAAATATTAGAAACAATGAAAAGTCATGAAATTTGCTCACTTAGATTGTGAATAAAAGCTAGTTAACAGCATGTCCCCAGTATTACAGGCTTTACAGCTGTGAAAAATGATACAAGTACTTGGTATTGTTGTATTCTTTGAATCATACCAATACAAATTCTGTATTTGTTCCTTTTAAATCACTTTCCCTTTATATTTCACATAGAACATCTGCTTTATTCTGGAAAGCAAGAAGTTATAATTACCGGTAAACATATGTGATGTCTTTTTTACAGTACTCCTTTTTAAATTGTTCATGAAACATGTATAAACAATGATGACTACAAGAAAAAAGAAAATAAATAGATACATAGGAGCAATTAAGGTAAAAATCTGCAAGAAATAATAAATAGATAATTTGATACCTCATTGATGTATTTGTATGAAAAATAGAGAGAGGAATAAATTCAAATTTTGAAAACCTGGAACAGCTTTTATAGATTTTGATGCCGTAGAATCATTTTTCTTTTGTTTGGGATCAGCCTTTCTGGAGTTCATGGATATGAAAATTATATTCCCACAACTGTATATATATATCCATGAAGGTGATAAATGTCTATTCATTGAATTACATTCCCATGAACCTGCAGTAAAACAAATGATTCCACAGCAAACCAGGAGCATAACTTAACTGAAGTTAATAGATGGTTAAAGTAATATTTAATAACAAAGGTCTAATATGACAAACTGGTAAAAGTCAGTCCACTTTTATGGAAGAGTTTAGAGTGTTGTTGTTAAAATTTCTACTTTTCAGATTTGTTTCCTGTAAAATTAGAATCAAAAGTTGAATAAATAAGATGTTTATCACAGAAAATTTACTCACTGAGTAAAAAGAAATAATTTTCGTCCATTAAAGAACATGCACTAATAATCTCGATCATTTTTTTGCTTTTTATTTATGAATATAACGATGAATCATAGATAAAAAAAATGAAAAATATTGTTGTTCATCCACTTTGAACTGAAAGTAATTACCGTATAATGAGTATGTTTTCCTGAGAATCAAACAAAAAAAACCAATTTTTAGAGTAAAATGATTTAAAGCACTAGGGATTAAAGCACAAATTCTTACAGATTTTAGTTTTACCCCGAATCCTCTTTTGATCCAACATATGTATCAACTGAAATGTACTGGAGATATGTGTAAAATTTTGTTAACCATAAAGATTTCTTTGACCCTATCAGGAAAAATGGAGTACTAACTAAAATTTAACACCTATCGTACAAGAACATGTTATACAATTTATGTTTCCATCAACTTTTATCTAACAATAAATATGCAACACAACATCCTGATCAAATCAGAGCTTTGAGATCACAGACTTAAGAAAGGTAAATATATAACTTGTAAAAACGTTTGTTAGTTTCGTTAGTTAAGGGAAATTTCACTATTTTATGGTTAATAAATTTCAGTTTCAGAAAGATTTTTTATCCCCTGGGGAATAAATGGTTATCTCTTCAACTGAACGTTCTACATCCTCTATGAAAAATGTTTGATTTTGTTTCACTTAAAAAAAATTACACCTGGGGCATGTTAGCATTGATTGGTTAATAGAACAATGCTCATTACATGAAAGATATGTACAGAAAAAAATTGTTCATGTACAGGCACACACAAAAATAATAACACATATAGTCTTTCCCTCTTGATACTGAGGTTGGCCCTATTTGCATTGAACAAGAACGTACACATTAATACAAGAAAAATACATACATATAAATAGCAAAATACTCTGTGATATCATTACTTATAAAACATCATATAAGTATTACAGTGTATTTACAGCAAGTTTGAATTAAGAAAAACAAAAGAAAATCGATAACTTGTTGTTAATAATATGATACATGTACATGTAAAGATGATGTTATTCATCAATCTACATAATTTAATGTGTGTGACTAAATTCCTTATAATGGTACTTATGGGTATGATTATGTAATAAAGACCTGTAAAGTTTGACACATATCTTTTTGGATAGAGAAGAACAGTTTGAGCATATCATAAACAGAAAGTGGCTCACTGCTTTTCTCTAAACTGTTTAAAAGGAGAAAATCAGAAAAAAATTGGGGTTTCTTGAGGGATATTTCAGTCATGAAATGATGCAGAATTTTACAGGGAGATCAATTTTTGATACTAATTTCCTTAATGTTATTGCACAGAAACCAAGGAAAGACCAGTTCTGACTGATCATGTAAGCTTATACATAAGTTCAGCGTGTGTGAGAGTATGTGTGTGTATATGAGTGTGCTCGTATTCACCGTAAATTTTGCATGCTCAAGATTATTGTATGACGACTAGCTACACTGTATTACAGCCTGGTTTGATGGAATGAGATGCATGAACATATTAATATTGATTAAAACTAATGAGATCAAAACTACTGACAACATCCAACCCAACTTTGGTGTTTCTTTTTACAACCTTGGAATGTAACATATGCAAGCATAAACCAAGTTGTAAATATGTCAAAATCTCTTAATTCAAGAACATATACACAGTTACCATAAAAATCTTCGATTCTGTTATAAACTTTCGGACAATGAAAGTTTGTTTCCACTGCATTAAAATAAAATCAAGTTCTGTTTACATTTCCTTCCACAAAAGCTAACAAGTTGATAAAGAACATGTACCACAAAATGGCTGGTCTTAAATGAACAAAAAAAAATTGTTCATATTTATACAAGCTTTGTTAACTACAATGAACAATGACTATTGACATCTGGAATTTAACAAAGTAATTCTGGTTCAAACAGTTAAACCTGTCTTATCTGAAACCTACATATTCTGAAACATTGTTTATAATGAACATACATCCTTATTTCTCCTTACTTTTCAAGATCTGTATCCTTAAACTTTTTCCTTTTCAACTACTTAGTTAACAGGATGACAGATAAGACATATTTTGCTGTACATACATGTATGTATACCACAAATCCTAAATCAAGTCTGGAATGATGAAAACAACAGGGATCACGAATATGATTTAGCAGCCATTAACTTTGTTTATGATATCACTGGTTATACCCAAAGATGTCTGTAATATCCACATGCATAGAAGGCATCATTTATTTATAATTTAAGAGGAGACAATGAAAACAGTGAAAATTTTGGGCTTTAGATTATTGCTTTAACAAATATAATGAAATCAGCTGTGTTAAGGAAAAGATTTGGTGATTAATTAAGGATTTTATAGAAAGCTGACTTCTTTATTACTCGAAACTAACTCAAGACTCATCAGGTAGTTTTATTTGAGTCAGAATCCTGACTTAAAAAGTAAGGCAAGCTGATTTGATAATAATAAGTAATTTCCTAAAGAAAAATAAAATTACTATTTTTTTTTGAGACGAGTAAAGAAGTTAAGTCTCGACATGCAAGATGATTTAACATTATCGAGTCTCGTTGACTTGTTGTGTCCCGTTGACTTTATGGGTGACTGAACATTTTCCTGTCCCGTTGACTTTATGTGTTGACCCAGTGTCCGTAGAGGTGGGTCAGAACTGGGTCAGGACTGGTAGAGCAGTCTCTGGTAGTGGGGAAACACCTCGGTGTCTGACACGTGAAGAGAGAACTCGAGGGCCACCAGACACGCAAACTCAAACACCAGCAGCTCCTTCCTGGGCATACGGAAGTCCTCTTCTATTTGCTACAAACACAAATCAGTGGAGTATGAAATATTTATGAACATGCTAAATTTCAGATGCTTATCAAATTTAGCCCCATTTTGTTTTTCCTTTTGTCCATTACTTCAAGTTTGCAACTATGTACGATTAAAACAAAAACACCTTGAAGCTTGGCTCAAAATATGATAATCTAGCTATGTTAACATCAATCAGTTTTAATATTGCAGTAAATATTGAATGGGCTCATTAAAATAATTTTGAAGTAATCACTAATTCAGAAAACAATATAAATCATACATTGGTAATTTATTTTATAAGTTTTATTTCATTCCACCAAAAATTGTAATGACACAAGAATGACCAACCATGATGAGCTTTGTAAGCTCCGCCCCTTTGATGTCACTCAGTTTGGCAGCCAATAAAAGACTGGCTCCTGCACACAGCTTCCTATTCTGCTTATTAATCATCATCTACAATGCCATTAAACACAGTTAATGCAAGATAAGTTCGAGATGTACATTGATGATGCATTAACATTAAGCAGTCACATTCAATAACCCAGGAATGTTGAGATGTTCAGCACAAACTATATATAAAATACTAGTAACACAAAAGTATGTTTAGAAATCAATAAATGTAAACTTAAGATATTTGACTCTATTTTACAAATAAAAACAAAAAATACAATAATGCACTATATCTTAAAGGCTATTTTGAAATATCAAACGATGATAATTGTAACAAACCTTCAATATCAGTTTCTCAAAATAAACATAAGCTTGGGCCACAATCCATAGGTCTAGACCACACTGAAAGAAGTAACAGAAAAATCTAATTGACAGTGTCATAAAAGTATTGTTTCTTTTTAAAATAAATACAAACAATTTTCTTACAAAATTAGCCAAATCTCTAAAGAAAATTTGAACTGGTTTCATGTCAATTCACGAACACCCCCCCCCCCCCCACCCAATAATTCATGTAAAAATCTTCAATAATTTTACCTTGGTATGGGTTATCACTTTTAACTCCCTCTTAATGCTGAAAAAACAAAACAACACAATAAGTTTATCATATCTTATAAATACATTTATAAAGTGAACATCTTTTCCTTCACACAGTTTTTCATTTATTTTTATGTTCTTTTCTCTGACCTTCTGAGCTTGGTCAAGGTCAGTTGAATGGCTGGGTATTTCTCTCTGAACTTTTCATTGATCTCTTTCTTCAGAGTTGAAGGTTTCACATAGTCTATCACTGAGGTCTGAAACAAACAAACAAGAAATCAGAATCTTAGTGAAAATTTTTGACATGATATAAAGACCTACTGGTATTTCTATTAAGTAAAACCTTGTGAATTCTTCAAAATAATGATAACATTCAGATAATATATAGACTTGAAATTGTGAAATTGTGAATTTTGCTAGGCTGATGTTTGCACATTGTCAGAAGCCCATGTCCAGTATCGCATACACTTACCCAGTAATAGGTGGGTTATAGCTTATGCGATACTGGCCGTGGCTATCCGACAATGACATCTGCATTCTTTGATTGAACATTTCTAATCAAATACAGTCTTGGTTAATAACTTCAATAAATTCTAGATGATCTTTAGATTCCTCACCACATAGGAAGAAAACGTCAGCAGAGTCTTGTAGCTCCCACAATGCAGCTCTCTGTCATCTAGTGCATTGGGGTCGTACCAATCAGACGGGGCCTCCTCTGGAACTGTGAACACAAAATGAAATACATAAATGAAAGACACAAAAACACATCACAAACAAAAGATCATTCCAGAGAACTCTGTTTAAAGCATTCAACAAGATCAAAGCCAAACGTTCACTGCAAAAAAAATGGACTTTTTTTCAGAATTTTGTGTGGATATCATAATACATGTGCAGTGTATAATTGATTGTGTATGACGGGACTAGGTACAATGCTGAATTGGGTGTAAATGTGGCTAGAAAGGTAATACATTATGTAAGTATGCTTAAGACTAAAAGATAGCATTGCTAGTACATGTTCATACTCTGGTACAATTTGTCCTGTTGTATAGCGCAAAGAGTTCATTTACCAATTTTTGAATTCAATATTTCTAAGAGTTCATTTTCAAAACTGACTTCCTCACACGATTTGTTTACAAACTGGCCCAAGTCTTTGCACTCCTTCTGATTAAAAAAAAAGCCCAGCAGAAAAAAAAACATTTAATTAAAAAAAATAAGACAAAAATTTTACTGGTGGACTGTGTAATTCTTATCTTGGTAGGGTTGTCTGTATTTGATTTTAAATACAGCTACTGGTCATTAAGCAAAAATGCAAGGACAGTGACCATCCAAAAAGAAAGAGTGTTGCACTGATTTATCAAACCTTTGAATTTAAAATACATGTACTGCAGAACTGATGCCTTTTCATTTAAAAGCTAATAGCCTAATGATAATTTGCTTTTTATTTGACTTGAACCAAGCTGTCACTTCTCCGATTCAATGAACATGTCGCTAACAGTCTCACCACTGAATTTTCACAATGCTATCCTCTTAGCATCTTCAACTGTATAATGTCATTTTGTGTTCCTTCTAAGATATGTATACATAATCATTAAAACATTTGTTCTTTAATACATGTATCTTCCATTCCATTAACTTAACATCTTTATTTACATTTGTCCAAACATTGTGTTCGAAAGTTGTGTTCATAACAAAGCATGTATGTTTATATTGCAGCCTGTGTTCATAAAATAGCTACATGTAATATGTTCATACTATGACATTTGTTTATGCTGAAGCTGATACCATAGCAAATGCTCGTACAATGGCATGTGTTCAGATTGAAGCTTGCGTAAATGTTCTTTCAAATTTACTATGCCATATGTGCTCAGTCCGAAATTTGTTCATTCTAAAACACTTGATCATACACTGCATTTCAGTCTTCATTGCACCACAAAAGATAATATGACATACCGGTACATAAGAAAAGTATGATTATATCATTCAATAATTGAAACTTAGAGTTTGTTTTCATTAATTTTTTTTAAAATAATTAATGACCTAGCTAAGTCATTTGCTTAAAAATATTTAAGATATGATTAACATATTCATATTTATTATATTTAAACTATATAAATGTAGACAATTGAAAACTAAAACATGTGCTACTCCATTTTTAGTACATGTAGTACATACATGTATTACCTTACAACCATAAATATGTTTTGGCATGTTAGTACGGTAAATGTATTACATTATTACATCTATACCAACTAGGTTTGACATCAAAATTAACTCAATATAAATGATCAACAAAAAATTCTAAACTCAACAATATAAAAAAAATAGAATTGAAAGATTGAGATAAATGAAAAGAAAAAAAAAAAAAAAAAAAAAACAAATTAAAAGTAAAAAACTCAATTCTTTTTTTAAATGATGATTTAATTATAATTACCAGTACAAAGAGATTGAATAAGATAAATTAAAGTTCAATATAAAATCAACAAACATAATTCCTTAACATACTCCCCCTCACTCTTAGTGGGCAATTACCGGTAATTATGTTTTGTATTTCTTTTCCCCCTATTTTAAAAGCATATTTATGAAATAAAATCATCTTGAAAGTCTGATATGACGTACTTTTCATATTTGAACATTAATTCTAAGTTGATTTATAAAATATGAATTTAATACACACTACAAATCTAGTTACAGATTGTTCAGTGTTATAGATTCGTTGAAGATGAAGGAAATCATGCATTACAATGGCTATGTAACTACACACTACATTCTGGTAACTATGGTGATAGGAAGGAAGGTCTAGCAAAGCAAATGTAAGCACACTAAACCCTTCAGGCCTTCTTGCTTAGAAACAATTTATTTAATTTCATTTTTTAAAGTTTGATTAAAATTCATTTTTTTTTCAATCTCTTATTTTAATTAAAAGACAATAATAATTGTAATTTGAATTTTCCAAAGTTCATTGAAATTAAAAGTATTATCTTTATAAAGCATAAAGACACAAATTATGATGCTTCAATTTAAGTTTCTTTTTTAATTTCTTTGATCAAATTTTAATTTACAAAAAAAAAAGAAATGAATTTTTATTATCTTATTCAGCAAAAGATTTTGACTAAATTCCTGATCACTGATCATCCGTTATCAGTAAGTATTAGAGGATTTGAATTTTTTATCAACCGTCCCTAAACAAGAAGGCCTGTTGATACCACTGTTCCAGACAGTATACCTTTCTCCAGTGACGGAGCGTTTGACGGTCGATGTAGGAGCAGATTGGGGTCATGTGACCTACTCCTGGTCAGCTCTCGACCTGTCGGATTTCACTTCAGCATTTTAATTTTGCATTTATTAAACTCTACATTACACAATGCAACAACATTACGTAATTCAAGTCACCTCGTTTTGATTTTTCTGCAGCAACATAACAATAAATTGGATGGTTACAAGGCTAACAAAGTGATAATGCTATCTCTATCAAGTAACACTAATTCCCTTTTGTCCTAGATACCCACTGAGGTCATCTATATATGATCTAATACATGTGTATTATCACTTGGGTGATAAACACTAAGCAGAGCATTCTATACAACATGTACAGTGACTTTAAATAAAGAGGATTTGTATCAAATTCTGAATGCTTTGTTTAATCTGTTTAATTTTTGTTTTAATTTGTTTAAAATCTGATTCTAAGTACTGGGTAGTAAATCACTGGTAAAATTTAAAAGTTAGCACTATTTTGTGTGTGAATATGTGATGCTCTCTTTCTTTCTCTTTAATATTCATCGCTGATTTTTGAATATAACTTTACATAAGACCCCTTATAAAGTCATAGAGCACACCCTTAGAGCAATTGCCGTTTACCTAATAAAATCACAAGATCATAAAATTAATTTAATTCGTCTCCATCTCTTTTACACCTTGAGGATTACAACATGTATTTAACTGGATGACAAAACTAGCATATCTATCTAATACCATACATAAAAAAAATTAACCCATATTAGCTTTTGAACTTTTACTACATGTATTACAAATCCAGAGAAGTGTTTATCAATATTTGTCCTTGAGATGAGACTTCAAGGTCGAGTTTACATAAATACCTGTCGCACGTGCGGTACTACATTTGTAACTCTTACAATCAAAGCATGTATCTGTTTTATATCATTTATTTACAAAATGACCTACAACATAATGCACCTCAATAGAAGGAAATTATCAGGTCTTTATCAGGGAAAATCAATCAACAAAACGTGTTAAAAAGTTCCTCCTTCAAAGCATTAATTATGTGTATATTGTTATGCATACACAATACAGGAAATAGCATAACTTCATCCATCATGGAAAAAAAAAATTTACGCATTATCCAGTAATTAACTAGAAGCCTTCAAGCATAATAAGCCTATTAATTAAGGTACATGAAATACAAAAACAAAAAAATATATAAGGTATCAAATAAAAACCCTCCAAAAAACAATAAGAGCTTTTAAATCTAACAAGGAGAAGCTGGGGAGATCTAAAATTTTATGGCTGATACAATGAGATGGTTTGCTGATTATTGGAGGGGGGAGGGGGAGAATTTTTACCTGCAGTAAGATTTTGATGGTTGGGAGCTGCCTCCATAGCATTCAATGGCCCCCTCTCTGACGAGACCCTCCTGAGATGTGATTTTGAGGGTTCCAGGAAATCTGCATAGGAGATGTCCTAGAATATCAAAACATGAAATGATATATATAATCAATTTACAAATGAATAGAACATGCAATATGTACTATATTTAGTACTGGCCAGTATACTACAGCATTACATTAGTACATTGTAATATAGATATGTACCTGTATCCATTTAGTAAATGAACTATGGGTTCAAATCCAGTTGAACATTTCTTAAGCAACAATAACCAACATAAGCTTTAGAACGTCTTCAGAGTATCAAATACAAAATATCTTGACAACTTAGTAGAGTATATCTTGATTTTCAAAGATTTTCAAATTTTTCTCAAACATATTCTTATTAATAAGTCAAACATTCAATGAGCTTCTTTTGTTGTTTCATATTTTGAAAATAAGAATTTTAAAGATTTTTCTCTATTAATTCCTATGTAAAAATTAAACCCCTTCCAGTTAGGCCCTATCCTACCACCAGGGACCATGATTTGTACAAACTTGAATCTACACTGCCTGAGAATGCTTCCATGGAATTTAAGCTTTTCTGGCCAACTGCTTTTTGAAAAGAAAATTTTTGAAGATTGTTCTTTAAATATATTACTATTTTAAAAATATGACCCCTCATTGTGGCTCCAATCTATCCCTGGGAATCATGATTTGTACAAAATTGAATCTTCACTACCTAAAAATGCTTCCAAACAAGTTTCAGCTTTTTTGGCCGGTTGGTTTTTGAGAAGATTTGAATCTACACTACCTGAGGATGCTTCCACACAAGTTATAGCTTTTTGAAGCCAAATGGATCTTGAGAAGAATATTTTAAAGATTTTTTTTTTCTCTATATATTTCTATGTAAAAATTTGACCCCCATTGTGGCCCCTCCCTATACCCGTGGATCATGATTTGAACAAACTTGAATCTACACTACCCTAGCATGCGTCCACACAAGTTTCTTTTTCTGGCCAAATGGTTTTTGAGATATTCTCGAAAAAAAACCAACAAATTTTAAACAATTCAAAATTATCTCCCTTTTAAAGAGGATGTGGCCATCCATTTGAACAAACTTGAATCCCCTTCACCCAATAATACTTTGTGCCAAGTTTGAGAAGAAGATGAAAATATAAAAAGTTAACGACAACAATGATGGCAACAACGACGAAAGACAATTGAAATCTTGATCAGAAAAGCTCACTTGAGATTCTGGCTCAGGTGAGCTAAAAAGCAGACCCCTTACAATAATGCTACACATACATGTATGAAATACTTCTTACTCTAAGTTTTATTACATTTAGAAAAATACAGTATCTGTATGAGTATGGTAGTGTAAGAGCATTGGATTCCCTCAGCATTTGTGAAACAAAATAAACTGTACATCTACTTTTACCCTCTAACATATCACTTTACCCTCTAACATATCACATACCCCCTCCCCCCTTCAATGTTTGAGACATAAGCTGGTCAGTAGTTACCTGCCCCTCCTCCACCTTCCCTATGGCATGGAGACCAAGGTAGAGCAGCCCCTCCTGGGACAGTGACCTTGACCCTGACACAGTCCTGGCTCGAGCAAAGATTTCCTCATCCCTACAAATGTACACCGACAACACAGTCAGCAATCAACAATGAACTACTACAGAGAATGCTTCTCAACTGATCTAACAAGATTTAGAAAAAATATTTTCTCCCAGGTATACCAGTAAGTCCAAATTTTCCATGATTCATCTAAAAGTATTGCCAAAGAGATGTTTTTGATGATCAAATTCTTTTCAAAGGTTGAATATTAATATTTAGCAGCTTTAAAGCAAGCTTAGTATTTTCCATTTTAAAAGCTATAAATACATGTATATATAGAAAATATGAAATCATGAACATGTATTATGATGATCATTTTGTTTGTACACATGGATTAGAAGATTAGATCTATTCTCTACATGTATAAACGATTTTGTATAAAATGTAGGTTTTTTTTTTTAAATCTAAGGACAATTACTTAACCAATTACAACATGTACAATAAATACACATAAAGAAGTTTTCTATCAACTAATGAAATATCTAAAGCCAATAATCGCTTACCTAATACATGTATAAAGAAAAAATGCAAGCTATGATTTCAATTATTTACGCCTTAAAATGATTACATAAAAAAGTGAGGAAAAGATGGTGATGAGCGAAAAAATGATCACACGGCCCTTAAGGTAACTGGGCATAAAACTATCAAATGGCCTTGACCTTTGTCCTTGAGAGTTGACCTACCTGCGCATCTGCGATTTACGACTGTACATCAGGGTGGAGGAGACAACGAATGGGTTTTTCTTTTTTGAGACAATCATCAACCTTGTAAAAAAAGCATGCGTTCAGAGATGAGAGAGGAGAAGAAATGCAATCTAGGTGTAATGTAATTCTAGCAAACTGTTATATCAGAGAAAAAAAAGAAGGTTAATTCTTCCTCATGCATAAATGAAAAACACAGTGATATATGTAAAGATTTTCCTTGGTATCAAGTTTTTAAAGTTAAATCAGCTTTTGTTCACTCTTTTCAAGTCACATTTCTCATAGATTGTACAATCAACCTGTTAACATGAAAATAAAATGTCTATGTTGAATTATGGATAAAAAATAGCACTGTGTATGGGTATTTCAGCATTATTTTTTGTTGAACATTGAATCAATGAATCTTGTTTGTGCTGTTATAGTACAAGTCTGTTCATGTGCATTTATAAATAATTGTACATGCTATCAAGATGTATGATAATCAAGTTAATTAAAAGCATATATATACTAATGCATAAGATATGTTATCAAAAATATTGAAAAGACTGCAATATAATAAAAAAGAAGCGAGTGATGAGCAAGTTAACCGCACATCCTGGGTTTTTTCAACCTTTGACCTTTAAGCCCAGACTTGATCTGGTCATCGTTTCTTAAAAGCAGAGCCAATATTAAACTGTAACTGCTAAATGCCATAGACTCAGCTGGCTTTTGACCTTTGTTCACCAAAACTTGAACTTGTGGTGAAGATAATTCAAAAGGGGAAGCCATTAAATTCAAAGTGGTAACTGACAAGTCAAAGTGCATCATCCAATGCTTCACAATAAATGTCCTAGTCATTCTGTGTGATGTAACGGTTATTAAAACACACTGGTAACCACAAAACAAAGTCATCAAAGTTCATTCCTGTATATAGCATCCGCCTAAAATCCTTTGCTTGCCGTAATTTATGAAAAGACATTTAAGCCAAAATGAATGATGAAAAGAAACGTACAGTGTAGTTGTAAAATAGCATCTACATTTATATGAAAAGGATAATTGTATAGTAACTGTAACTGTATGATATTTGTTAATAGAACTGCATGTTAAATAGTAAGATATTATACTCTGAAAGAAAAGACGAGTTATTTCTGATTGCTATAACGCTATAAAAGCAGTGTATGATAAAAAATTAAACCACTGAGTTTTAAAATTAATAATAACTTACAGTTACTGTCATTTTAAAAAAATTATCAAAAAAAAAAAAGAAAGAAAAGGAAAGGTTTTTTAAGTTAAAAAGAATTTAGTTCAGCTAGTGTCATCATTTAGCCAAACACAAAATTCATCCGATCACAATGTAAAATTTTCAAACCAAATGTTTATGAAAAATGAAAATGTCATTGTAATTCAGGATAAATATGACAACACTGTCAATCAAATAATACTAACATGTCTGTATAACAACATTCAAGTCATTTTTCATGCAAATCATGGAAGAAGAGTAGAGAGGGAAAAAAAATTAAAAATCAGTGCTGACGGGGAAATAAATTTCTGCAGGTGAACCCAAGTTTGACAGTAACAAGATGACTTCGTTCAACTCCGAAAGGCAGCTAAAAAAAATGAAGAACATACCTCTCATTTGCAAGCAGTTTCCTTGTTTCCGTGCTCATTTGTCGAAGGTCCTTCCCTCGGAAAATGACGCTTCCTTCCTGTCGAGGACATTTCTCTTCTGCAAGATTGGAATTGTGGTTCATATTCAATATTGTTACATGATACCCCCAACTGAGAGACCACAGTTGATTTGTTCATTAATTTAAAATGTATGACCCACTTCGTGTTAATATATTGGTTTGAGTTGCCATGGTTACTCTATGCAGCTTTATGTTACCTGGTTTGTCAGGAATGTCTTTGGTAGCATATCCAAGTCCAGAATCTCTTCTCAATCTCTCTCTCTCCTCGATAATGCTGACTGCAATACTGTGGAAAATAATGAATAAAAACGATGTTATATCATTCAATTCACATGACAAACATACAGTTTTGAAACTAAAAATCATCATCATCATCATCATCATCATCATCATCATCATCTCAATCATATCAATTAATAAATCTATGCCAAACATAACATTTTTCACCGTTAGATTTCTTGCAATATGCCAGTCAAACCATTCTGGTCACCGAATGCCTATTAATTAATCTCTTATATATCCAGCTCTAAAGATATAAAGTTGACCTAATGATACATTAACTTGTCTTTGTAAAATTTATTCTAGTGGGGGGGGGGGGGGGGGGGGAATAATCATACTAAGACAGGGTCACAAAAAAATCATTAAACATTTGAAGTCCTTAGTTTCTTAATCTTTGTCCTTCCTTCCCTTCAATGCCATTAACAAATGCTCAACAAAATATTGTGTCACATACTTAGGTAATTACTAATTTTTCTGGTATTGTGTTTGGCAGTGAAACATATCTCTTTGAAAAATCATTTGATAAATTTTAAAAGTCTTTTTAAGATCTATCCTGAAGGAATATTTTCAAAAATAAACAGAATGGAAGCAGTCTTTAAAAAAAAAAATCTTTTACCAAAGATCGGAGAGTACCAATAGCATTGATAAAAACTAAAAATAAACACTGTTTAATACAATGTTTATTGATTTAAGATTTTACACAATACTGATACTGTATGATTTTATGATTACACTTTTCATGCTTTTATTTTGAACATCAAAATAAACCCCCTGATCCTCTTAATGCAAATGGGTCAATGTCTTTTTATCAAATGGGTCAAATTTTTAAAATCTTTTCCAAAAAACGTGCATGTAAACACGTTTATACATGTGACCTACTTGGCAGTTTCTCTTTGAAATGTACTTTTGCAAGTAAAACTTTGAATATATCATTAACAAATTATTCAAAAATGATTAAAGAATAAAGGAGATATGAACAATGCAATTCAAAATGATTGTTTAACCATTTGAAGAATTGCTTTTGTTCGATGTTTTTGATCGTGCTATCTTTCAAATCTAAAGTCATTGCGGTATATCAACAGTGTGTATTAAGCGGGCAGACGGTCAAGGCTGGATTTGTTCAACTAGAGTCAACAACAAGGCTGGATATATATTTACCTTAGAATATCAATAGGGCATTCAATTGATCAATAATTCAATTAACTTTTTGAATTTTAAAAATCTTAAGTAATGGGGGGGGGGGGGGGGGGGGGGAATGCATCACCCCCTTCCCACATTACAGCTTTGAGGTATCACAGAACAATTATTTCAAATCAAACTATGATCAAATAAATAAGTAAAACTAAACTTCTAACAATCATTAGTCATTGTATCTGTTGGTTAACAAGCTTACTAATAGCAGATTCAAACATGTCAAATAAGTCAATTTTTAAAAATCATTAAATTGCCAACACTAAAGACTTGTTCTAGCACTCCCACACAGGCCTTACATTCATGTAACAATTAACATAATCAAATTAAAATATAACAATCACTGAATGACTGTGGCAGAAGCTGCAAAACAGTAGGAATAATAAATTTGTTTACCTATTCTTAATTAATTGATATTCAGTTCTTTTTTAGAAGGAGACAATTCTTTTTTTTCCAAATTAATAATCTGCACATTGCTCGAATGAATATGATCCACTTTCATGTTTTCCAGGGACTTGATACTGAAAACCTGCATGAGTCAGAAAGACTTTGTTTTCAAACCAAAATATAAAACCAGTACTTTAGTAGTTTCAAATCTGTACACAGATAGAGTGAAGTGGTTCTACATATTTGTGACACCTTTACGTGCATCTAAAAAGTTTGTTTGTACATAATGATGTAAGTAGGTACAGGTGTGATCAAGAAAAAATGTTTCAATTAAAATGAATTTATGACTGGTTAATTGACGTAGGAAGAGGGTTGGTAAGTTCTGACAAACAGAATAACTTAAGTAAGTTATTTAAATATGACTCAGATATATGTTAATCATATTAATTAATTAACTTTTTTTCCTAAATGAATTGCGTTTCCAAAAGCAAAAAAATAAAAAGTGTGTTCAAAGTTACATAGTTTGGAATGCTTCAACTTTGATGGAATATAGATCAATAAATTCAATCAATTTATTGCATGGCTTCTGTAAACAGCTCGAATCACATCTAGCTTTACTAATTATAAGGACACAACACCAATGTGTTAAGATTTAAAGAGCTTATATAAATATACAGCTGTGCCTTAATAAGTCAAGAAATGGAACATTTAGCATAATAATCTTTATTATCAAAATATAATGTAGTGTTTCATGTTTTAATATCAATGCTTGTATCTCTTTGAAGTTATTAAGCTTTGTTAATAATATGATCGATGACAGATATAATTTGAAGAAAACACGAAAACCTAAAAATGCCCATAGAGTCGAAATGTATGCCAAATGTACTTGCATGAAACTGCAAAATATTATAACTGCATCAGAAATCAGTAACCATAGCCATTCAAACAACAACAAAAAATACATTCCTTTACTTTTTATTTGTTTTCCCAAATAAATAAAACTTCATACATACATATATTACGTATGCCTGTGTTAAACTGCTTGTGAGAGTTGTTAGAATTTTTATTACAGGATTTTAAGGGTGTGACAAGACGTTAAGGTGTTACGCACACTGACATAACAGTCTAGACTCCTATACACTGGCTAAAGTCTTGTACAGCCTAGGGGAAGTCATTTAATATATTTCTTCACTATCAATATATATATATATATATATATATATATATATATATATATATATATATATATATATATATATATATATATATATATACACACACTCAATAGGTAGCACAGGTGCTGCAGTGTATTCCAATTGAAATGAATTATGTGTGTTGTCTGTAATACACATATATCTTTTTTTCAAAAATGAATAAAGTCCTTTCATTGGTTGGTTTTCCTAAACTGAAATTGCACTACATTCAACCTTACACCATGTAAACTATTCATGAAATTGAATTAGTCTTTCAATACCATTCTTTTAATCCTATTTGTATAAAAATAAACTTAAAGAGAATTTATTCACACCATCTATAAGTGACCTGGTGAAGAAGTGTGTATCATGTCACACTAGTCTCTGAAAACACTTTACTCTATTTCCCTGTCATAAGTGACAAATGAATATTATTTATTTCCTGGCATATAGTTGTAGTGTACATGGTATAATGCACCACAATTGCCGTAGGTGTTTCCTCTTTTAGACTTCATTGTAGGGTCAATGAGGTAAAATAAAACTCGCAATTCAAATATATATCATGTAAATCCAAATATAACAATACATGTACCTAATGTACGGATTCGGGATCTGATAACCACAACATATCTATAAATGAATCCCACTGTCTTGCACATAAATAAATATATATGCACTTGTCCATATATTTGTAACAACTCGTCAACTCACACTCAGATAAGCAATAAATGCTGTTTTCTTTCAATTAGACTTTTGCCTAATCTAATGCAAAATCTGAGATGATGAGAATTCAAATGACAAATGATATTTTTTTTAAATAAAAAGTCCAAAACATAGCCTAAGCTCATAATTGCAATTGACATACATATACAAAATACGCAAAAGTATGTAAATCATTCATGGTTTCTTGTGCTTGGTCTATCTTTAGGACAAAAATCAATGACCACTGGTCAAATAGTGCTCAAATAACAATGATACAGAACACATTCTGACCTCCATCTTACGTCAAATTTGACCCCCTTTTCTATTACTCACCTTCCCCTTTTTCCTTTGGAGAGATTTCTCTGTAAGTTATTCACATTTTCATTTCTTTGGACGGATTTGTTGTCAGATATATTATTTTCAACCGCCGATAGAGCGGATACTTTTCGAGTTCCTTCTAAACTTGATTCACTTTCATCCTCACAAATTTCTTCTGCACTCGATTTATTTATGTGATTTTCCACTTCTTCCGTGATATCATCTTTTAGACGTTGGTGTTTTGGGTTAAATAATGGGTATTTAGTATCCCTGTAGGTTCCATCTAATGAAATGTTTGACAGAAAATTAACAGCGGCTATTCTTCGTCTTGATCTCCTCTTTTGTTGTTTCATGCTCGCTGTCGCCATATCAAGTAACGAATACACTGCATGAAGCCAGAGGTGTTCGGTATTAACGTTCCGAACGGCCTCGAGATATCTCGCGAGATTTCATACTTCAGCCATTTGACAGACACAGAAGAAAATGTTTACATCGTTGAAGAATTGACTTATTTCTTTCCAATGAGGTGATATAAACCACCAGTGACAATGAATGCCGAAAATATAGACCCTAACATTAGCACGACTAATCGTGTAGCTCGTGTGAACATGGTCGAGGGCGTCGGAGCGCGTGTTGTAAGAGGTCCAGATTGGAAATGGGGAAAACAGGATGGTGGAGAGGGCCATGTCGGTACTGTGAGAAATTTTGAGTCTCCCGAGGAAGTTGTCGTTGTGTGGGACAATGGGACAGCAGCCAATTACAGATGTGCAGGGGCATTCGACCTTAGGATCGTCGATAGTGCTCCAACAGGTGCTTTGAATTGAATCATTTCGTGCATGATTTTATTCAGTTCCTAGAACATATACAACATGTGGATGGCTTATATTAGTCATGTAGGCCTACTCTTTAATTTCAGAGGAACCGTATTTTGAGATTTTTAGTACCAAGCTAAATATTTGTAGAGATTTGGCCAGCTTGATATTTCGACTGACTCCTTCACCGAATCTCGGGACAGTTGTTCTAGTTCATGTCTTGAAATTCGATCTGCCCCTATATCAGTCACTTGTCAAGGTCAAAATTGTAATATTTGTGTTTGTCATCCACTTCACTTTTGCATCGCAAGCATAGCAAGCTGTAACTATCTTTATTGTCATTTAATTGCTATATCATTGCTTGCCGAGAAATTAGTATGGTAACTGTTCATTCAAAACTTTTCATAATCTTTTTGAGATTCAGCTTGACTAGGATATTTTCCACAGAATCTGGGGGCAGCCCCTCACAAGTTTAATTTGTTCCAATTAAATCCAACTTTGGGATTCAAATGGATTCAATTCTAATCAGGATCTTCCATCGTTTCCACCACTTCAATCTTGCAGTTTGGCCATTTTGTTGAATTATTTACTACAATGAAATCCTGAATTTGTATTCTTTTGCAGCATAGAATTGAATTCATTTATAGGTCAATCTTAACTCATAAAACCCATTAGACCTCTTAACATTGTTTTGGTCAACAGATAAGATCAAGTGATTTAAGCAAATTGCCTTAGATGACCGACCGGTATCTCAATCATCTATAAAATTACAGTTACTAGTAGTCAATGATTCACAGGACTTATTAGCTGATATAATGTGAAACAAAGCTTTATTGTCAAATATCCTATAATAACTTAAATGTGAAACTTTTCTTTCTTGAAGATTAACTTGATTGAAAAATTTTGTATTAAGTTCAAGATTAGAACTATTAATGAGATGTAGGCATATATATGCCATTGCTTTTCTTCCATCCATAATCATATTATAAAATAAAAAAGACTATGGACAGATATGATGATGACTATTTTGTTGACAGGAATCAAACATGATGGCACAATGTGTGACACTTGCAGGCAGCAACCTATATTTGGTATTAGATGGAAGTGTGCTGAATGCTCCAATTATGACCTGTGTAGTGTCTGTTACCATGGTGATAAACATAATTTACGGCACCGATTTTACAGAATCGCAACACCTGGAAGTGATAAGTAGGTTGAAATTTACCAATATAACACATAATTATGACCGAGGTAAATGACTAAAGACAATACACATTAAGAAGGTTAAAGAACTATGAAATATTTGTGATAAAATTTCCTACAGTATGAGAATCTTTTCATATAAGCAAAAATTGTTCAGATTATTTTATTTTGTTTGTAGGTGCTCAGTTGAACCTAGAAGAAAAAGCAAGAAGATCACGGCCCGGGGAATATTTCCAGGGGCGCGGGTAGTGAGGGGGGTGGACTGGCAGTGGGAGGATCAGGATGGGGGCAACGGGCGTCGGGGCAAGGTCACAGAAATTCAGGACTGGAGCGCGGCCAGTCCCAGGAGTGCAGCCTATGTGTTGTGGGACAATGCTGCCAAGAATCTCTACAGAGTGGGCTTTGAGGGAATGGTAATATGGGTGTCTCTTTGTATTTTTAAAATTATTGGATACACTTACATCAGTAGCATGTAATTTGTTTTGTGCATTTGCAAAATTTTATAAGAGAGATTTTAAACGACAATGAATTCATTAAAAACTGATACAATAAATTGATTAAAAACAGATACAATAAATGCATTAAAAACTGATACAAAAAATATTATGAGATTGAGACTCACAACAGAACATTTTATTGCTAGCTTTTATAAACACATATATGGTCAGTTTGTTTTGTTTTCAGGCCGATTTGAAGGTTGTGAATGATGCAAAAGGAGGCTCTTTTTATAGGGACCATCTTCCTCTGTTGGGTAAGAGAACCATGTTGCTGTCTACAACACACTTCCTAGCAATATATTGTGAAGAATACTTCCATATATATTAGTTTTACAATCTACATGAGTTTACTGGTACATGCATTTAACTTGACATATATTGTTCAAATAACATTTATAACAATTTACATTTTATGATACAATGTATTAGGTACAAGCAATCTGATTTTAAATGTACCAGTATATACCGGTAGCAGTTTTCACAAACAAAATATGAAGCTATGAATATTTTTAAAACAGCAAAAATACACTCAAAATTCAACTATTAAAAATTTAAATAGTTGAATTTTGAAGGTATTTCTGCTGTTTACTTTATATCTTTTACTTACCAGTAATTGTTCATTATGATAAAACTCTGTTCTTACTGTGTATGTGACTTTTTGTTCAGAATTTAAGCAGACATGTTTAAACCCAATATATGTATACATGTAAGTTATATTTCCATTCTCCAGGAGAACAAGGTCCAGGGTCAAGGTCAGGTCCTGGGGGACTAGCAATTGGTGACCAGGTCAATGTCGACCTTGAACTTGAGATTGTACAATCTCTACAGCACGGGCATGGAGGGTGGACCGACGGAATGTTTGAGGTAAGAGGTCAAATCCAGCGGGTTGAAGGTTGGGATACTGTGGTTTCATCAATGTTTGTTTAAGACCCATTTTTTTGGATTATATTGTTTACTCAATTGATCCATGAAATTAAATGTTCATTGAAGTGCAGTTTCAACAACTTGTATTAATTGGGTCATTGTCCACAAATTTACTGTATGTATCCTTGAAAATGTGATACATGTATTCATTAAATCCACAAAATTGATGGCCTCAAATTTTCTTCAAAAATTTCTTCGGGGTCAGAGATGAATTGAAAGCCCTGGAAAGGTCCTAAATCATTACTGTTTAGACAAATTTGAATTATTTTTATGAGCAATATATAAAAGTATTCTGATTACATTTTTTGTCCTTTTCAGTGTCTGGGTACCACAGGAACTGTTGTTGGCATTGATGAAGACCATGATATTGTTGTATCTTACCCCAGTGGAAACCGGTCAGTATTAAAGCTCCTGACAAGATACCATTATTTGCTGTTCCCATTAAAAAAACCAAACTTCTGTCTAAAAAACATCAAAGTTATGCTGGTAGATTTACTTCCCATCTGCAAAAATTGGTTTCAATTCATGATAACAAAAATGTAGATAAGAGAATGATGTACCTGTACCCGACAACAAAAGGCCTAAATCCTAAGTTTAGTTTAGTTGTTAAAGTTAAGAACATTGCATATTGCACATGTAAGTCAGCTTTGTTCTCTTGATCATACATTTTTAAGGTTGATCATCTTATAAGATATATAATATTGCTCTTATTTGCCTTCTCTCACATGTCGCATTTCTAACATTGAAATGGATTTTCATTTTCCCTTGTTTTCACAGATGGACATTCAACCCTGCGGTTCTAACCAAAGTTAACACCCCCAGTGCTGTCCCCTCCACCTCTAACGAGGCCACACCCTCTGTCACCCCCTTGGCCCAGTTTGCAGTGGGCGACCTGGTCCAGATCTGTAACGACCCAGAGAAGATCAAGCTCCTACAGAGAGGCCATGGGGAATGGGCAGAAGCCATGATGCCGGTATACTTCATTTCATTTTCTATAGTCTGATAGGAAATTTGGCAGTTGAGCTTGGAAAAAAAATCTAACACCCACTATTTTTGCTTGCCATGAAAATATGGCAGTTGAGTTGGAGAAAATTTAGCTGCAACAGTTGACTTCATTATCTGACACCCAATAAATTGAATGAAAATGAAATTACCTGTAATTATAGCATGTACCAATGTATGATGTCTCTAGACAATATGTTTTCCTTGGTAGGATTAATTAAGTAGAGTTTTTAAATGTATTAATTGAGGAAGGGCTGGTAATTCAAATTAACATTAAGGATATTGAACATTTCTTTGAACAGTTTTGTTATTGGCACTGGAAGGTATTTAGAGGGATGTGAATAATGATTCATAGACGTAAAAGGATTACCTGGAATTCTTTAATTTTCTGGTGTCAGTTAACTGTTATCAAGGAAGTCTGGCATACATTGTTATAACATAAATATGGTTTATCTCACTGTATATAACAACTTATAAAGGAATTTACTTTAAAAACTCTCGTATTATTCGTATCAGGTTTGCCTACATTTTTGATGGGGAATTTAAAATGGGGTTATCACTACAAATACAACTATGTCAGGGCTTTTGGTTGGGCCAAAATAACCTGGGGTGAAAATCGTCTTATGTGTATGTGTTTTCATGTCAATTAAAAATAGTTTAAAGACGTTTCTGCTCTACATTGATTACAATGTGTAAATTGTTTACTTCAGACTCTTGGTAAGATCGGGCGTGTCCAGCAGATTTATCATGACAGTGACCTTAAGGTGGAGGTTTGTGGCACCTCGTGGACCTATAACCCCTCCGCCGTTACCAAGGTAGCCTCCTCTGATGGTGCTGCCATAGGGAACTCCTCGGGAGGTGAGAAAGGGATTTACAGTCAAACCTTGTTATCTCAAACTGCATGGGACTGAGCATTAACTTTGAGATAACCAAGGATTTCAGATATCAAGTTGAAATATTTGGAGAATAAGTGGTTGGGACTTTAAAATCACTTTGACATATCCATGGTATTCATGATATGAGTGTTCAAGATGCCAATTTCAACTGTATAAGGGTTTGGGACTATTGAAAAATGTAGACATGTTCAGTATTTATCAAGTTTCTCTTTTCCACTAAATATACCTTTTCAGTGTTTTTGGGCCTGGTTTGGGGCCGAATTTCAGCCCCAATCCCAATCGGAAATTTCCTAATATTTTCTCAATTTTGGACCCAAAATTCACAATTGTAATTTAAAAAAAAAAATCTTTGTACAAGTTGTCAAAATTTTCAAGAAAGGCTAAACAGAATAATAAAGATTTCAAGAACTCTAGAAAAAGAAGCATTGTGCTTTAATTAGTATTTGGATAAATGATAGAAATCATTCAATTTCATTATAATGAATAAAAACGAATTTTCCCAATTTTCCTGTTTTGTCGCTATTTTTCCCAATTGAAAGGGCCCCAGCCCCCAGTCCCAAATTGGTGAAAAAAAACACTGCTTTTATAAAAATGAGATTGAAACCTAAAGTGGGTTTTATCTAAGTTTATTGGCCCAGAGGGCAGGTCTTGGCAGCTTTAGTGAAAGATTTAGGCTGTGTCCATGAACTTCAAAAATATTTTCTTTGATGGGGAGGGGTGGGATTTTGAAAAAATAAATCTCAAGATTTTTTTATGGTTGTACAACTGCATAGAAAAATTCAGTTGTACATATTATATGTTTATTTGTTTCTGTGCATTGCAAATTGAAATGCAAATATGCAATTTTATCAAAATCATATCCTTTTATCGAACCTCTAACAAAGATTGCTACAAATGGAATATTTGATTTTCATACCATAGATTGTTATTTCCTGGTGATCTTTCATTTATAGAAATATATGATCATTTATTATTTACATCTTAAAGGTCCCTTCTTCTTTTTCATTACTTCAAATCCTTCTGTAGTGATCTACATGAGAAAATCAGAGGATATTATTTTAATCAGATTTTAAAAATCTTGCCTTTATTGGTTTGAAGGGCATGTTTAAAGGTTATAACTTAATATGATTTTATGATATGATTTAGTTTACTACATTGTGATGAAATGGTAAAGATGGTACTTTAACTATTTAAATTTTTTTTCCAGAGAGACTTAGCGCATTATTGAAGAAATTATTTGAGACCCATGTGACTGGCGATGCTAACGAGGAACTGGTGAAGGCCGCAGCCAATGGGGACTACGTCAAGGTGGAAGACTTGCTCACTCGACCAGACAATGATGTGAGTTACCAACCCACTCAAAACGCAGCAGAGAAGACAGATAACTCACACTTAGCAGTATGTTAAAATATCTGATCAGAGAGCTTTGCTTTCAATGCTAACTTTTCACGTAACTTTGTTATTTTTTGCAGCTTTTCATTATAGTGGTAGTGCAGAGTGTTAGTTATTTTATGAGGGCATATTTGCCTGAAATGAAATATAGATTATATGAAGAAAACTTTTAAGATATAACATTGCAAATGCCTTTCTAATTTTAGCTCAAAATCAGCTGTTTTAAGTGGACACCCCTATAAAATGATTTAGACTCGTCCATACAGGTGAATAACACACCTGAGTGACCACCCATCAGTGCTTTCAAATTTTGCTCTTATTTAAAGGAAGAACACTTATACACAAACTTCAGTTTATATGACATCATTTAATCAGGATAATATACAAAAAACAGGATCCTTCAGAGACCATCTGGCATCATACATGAATCATCCATGCAGTTCATCAGATTCTTCTACAATGAAAAGAATATACTTCAATTACATGATTTGTATTTGAAAATGAAATTTTAAATAACATCCCATAAAACTCCATTATGTGGGAGGGATGTGGTGGGATTGCAATGTTATATCTTATGAGTTTTCTTCATATAATCTATATATTATATACTTGATAATTATATTTCAGAAAACGTCACAAAATATAGCATTGCAGGTTCAAAGCTACAAATATAATTACATGCAACGCTGTCCTGGAAAACTTGTTTGTACCATCTTCTAACCTGCAATAAAATTTGAAAAATGTTCCAGCATTAGTCCAATCTGCCAATTTAATAACATCATCAACAAAAACACCACTTCTAAAGGCTTTACTTGTACTGCCCCCCCTCGCATCTGGGTAAAGGGGGGTTCCTTCTAAGAATCCCTTTCATTAGCATCTTAACTCTTGACCTATAGGCTGATTATTGACATAGGGAAGAACAGAAGAGATAGCTGATCTATGTACATTAATTGTTCTATACTGAAAACCTTCTTAGAACAAGTAAGTCAAAAGCACCTGAGCTATAGGTGCTGAAAATGGATCAATTTCCCTTCTATCACACCAGCTACCCCACTTTTTCCAGGCTGAATTGTAAGAAGCTTTTGTGCCTTTCCCCCATGAGTTATAGATAAGGTATTCAGCTTCTTCTGATAATTGCATTGTTTGTATGGATCTCCTGAGACAACCCAACCTACTAGTTGAAGAGAATTGTTCATTACTAGAGGGTGGGGACCCCCCTTGTCCAATAACAGAAGGTGGGGAAGTGTTGGGAGAATTGGGTTCTGAATGCAGAGTTTCAGTATTTTGCATACCAAGGCTGGGCTGGCCATGCTGGTGTTACGAGAAGGATAGTTGAATTCTCTTTCTGTACTTTCGCTAGACATTGGGATATTAGGCAAAATGGGGGAAATGCATAACCCTTTATTCCCTTCCATGGATGTAACCGGGCATTATGAGCTATTGCTTCTGGGTCTGGGAGCCAACTTATGAATTGCTCCAGTTTTGTGTTTAACCTGTTTGCAAAAAGATCTACCGATACATTGCAATCTATTGTTCTGTTCATTAAAATCTGAAATATATAAGGATCTATCCCCCAACCGCACTGATTGCAAAGACTCGATGCTGTGCCCCCCCCCCCCCATTTTGTTTACAAAGGTCATTGCTGTTTTGTTGTCTGTTTGAATTAGTTTGAATTAGCACAACTTGATTTGATTTTTGTTTTAGAAATTATTTCACTGCATATGTTATTGCAAGGAGTTCTAGAATATTTATGTGAAACTGACTCTCGCTCTCTGACCAAGTCCCCCCTATTCTTAGATCTTGACATTTAACTGCCCCCCCCCCCCCCCCCCCCCCCAACCTGGCAACAGTTTGAATGATTATTGATTATTGACTTTTGGTCTATTACATGAACTATATTCTTGCCATTGGACTCTTACAGGTGGTTGGTCCGCCATTTTAAATCTTCTTTTGATGCTTGAGATAGGAAATCTAGTGCATCGTAATCCTGACCTTTTTTCAACATTTGATTTTTGGCCATTTGTAAATGATGATAATGTCATGGGGCTTGGTGAACAGCCTCCAAACTTGCTGTTAAGTTCCCTATGACCTCAGACAGTTTTCTTACAGATACTCTTGTCTGACTTTAAGACCTCTTGACACATTTTTATGATCTTTTTTACCTTTTCCTGTGGTAGATGGAGTTTCATTGTCATAGAATCTATTTTGAATCCTAGAAATTCTATTACCTGAACAGGTGTGAATATTGATTTCTTGAAATTTGTCATGAACCCCAAACCTTCCAGGATCTCTCTCACTTTTAGGCCATCTAACACTGCACCTTCTCTTGTCTTGTTCAATACATGTACAATGTATTAGTATGTTGTCCAAGTAAATCACCATTCTTAACCCTAGTCGGTGAAGATAGCTTATTGGAACTTTCATCAATTTTGTGAAAACCCAGGGAGCTACAGTTATCCCAAAGGGCACCAAAGGAATTGGTAAATCTTTCCCTCCCAGGGAAATCTCAGGTATTTTTGATCTGCATTGTAGATTGGAATCGTAAAATAAGCATCTTTCAGATCTATTTTTATTAACCAGTCCCCCTGTTGGATTATGTCTTTTACCTGATTGATGCCCTCCATCTTGAAATGTCTGTAAACCATGAAACCGTTTAGAAACCTGAGATTTATGACAGGTCTGTGCCCCCTCCCTTTTTCTCTACCAAAAAAATGGGGCTTATGAAGCCGATTTCCGACTTCAGTTGGTTTACTTTGCAAATGGCTGTTTTCTCTAACAGATTCTATCTCTTCTCTTACTATTTGGGATTTCTCTTTTGAAGTTATATGACAATTTTGCAATTTTGTTTGGACTGGGGGAATCTGGATGAATTCTAATTTGAGTTCTTTTACTGTTTCAAATACCCACTGATCCTTTGATAACTTTTCCCAGTTGCGAAGGAAATGTTTCATTCTCCCCCCCCCCCCCCCCCCCCCCCCCCCCCCCCCCCCCCCGCAGGAATATTTTCCTCTATTGGTTTGTGAGACACTGAACTCAAAAACTGACCTGATTTACTGAGGGTTAAACAATCTCATCTTTATTTACACATATATTTTTAAAGTTTTTCTTGATGTTTAAAAATAAAACAAATCAAAGTAATTTTTGTTAAGTCGCTGCCCATGAATTTAACAACTTACCCGGGGCAAACCTTGTTCCGTATTAATGAACGTAACCATTTGAGAAGTTCCGAATGGAAATATGCGTAAAATCTATTTTTAGAAAAACCCAGTTTGTTTTTATTGACGTCGCGAAGCGAAAAGACCCTTGCTATCATCGGCACTCTTGGAGTGGATTTTGATCACAAATGTGAAATGATAATGCGCAATATAATGCAGATAGTTCTTATTTCTTTAGACTGGTCCTCTGTCTCTATCGTATATCGCGCATATCAGATAGGCATTGTCAGTCTATTATTTCTTTATCACTGAAATAGACAGAGGACCACTCTGTCTCTATCGTATGAAATATGTGTATCGCTCGCGCACATTGAAATATCAACAGAACGGTTGAAAAATGTTATGCTTTTACAAGATATAACATCCAATTTATCCCTCAGATAATCTTTTTATTTAATTAAATCTGTAAATGAGATAACATGGATGAGGATGAATAGAACGACCTGTCTAACTCCACGTGATGGCCATGTGACTTAGAGGTTTGAAATAGCATGTGTGTTTACAGAAGATTTTGCAGCGCAGCGAGGAATAATAAAACATAATCGTAATAACTTTATGTACATTATTGTGATAAAAGAAGATTCTCGAATAATGTTCGACAATCCTTTTCGTCATGTTTGATGTTCATTATGAGCACCAGGTAAAGTAAATAAACTGGCGTAAATGTTGCGTAAAATTCAGATTCGTAATCAACAAAAAATGGGAAACGGCGAAATGTTCAATCAGCAGTTTAAGTTAAGAAACATCAAGTATGAAGAAGTGCCATAGGATTTTAAGGTTAATAGACTTTCAACAGTCTGTTCAAATAGACGTAAAATTTTTGAGTTTTTCATTTTGCATTTGTTTATCAATGAAAAAACATCGTATATAGTATTCATCTAAAACAGAAATTGAACTGAGATATATCATTTCGATTGTTTTGGAATTTTGTCAAATCAGAAAAGCTTACTATGAGAGCATCATGTTTATTAACCCACAGCTACAGTCCGTAAGTGTTAAATTAAAAAGTTGCAATATTTACGGCACCCCAAAGATTGCGCTAGTTTTATACAAACGAAAATTTTTAAAAGTAAATAAAAGTTGGAAGTAATATTAAGCAGCTTTTGAAGAATTTTTTTTTAACAGTGATGTAGAATAAAGTGGATAAGATTTGATGCCAAACATATTTACCGCTAAATTTTGCACTTAACATGCATTAAGGATATGAAATATTTAGTCTAGATTTATATAAAAGACAAGGTGTGTCATATTGCAAATTTAGTTCGAAAATATTATTATAAACCCTCCGAACACAAAAACCGGGTATGCATTCAATTTGAATTCATGGTCAGCTTCAATTAACAAAGGTAAATCTTGACATGAAAACATGGAAGAGTATTTTGTAGTAAATGACAGCCAAAATATGTAACTATCATGAACCATGATTCAATGTATATCTAATACTTAACAAACTTAAAATTTTATAATATACTACTTGGCGAAAATTTGAACGAATTTAGCTCACCGAAACTAAATCGGGGGAAGCTTATGCTATATCGTCAGCTTCCGGACCTGGTGAAAGTTTTTGGTGTAGGTCCTACAATATTGTATCATATAATATGGTACAATATTATATAATAAAATAAAATATCACATTATATAATACGATATTGTATCATATGATATTAAATGATTGTTGTGCCAAACCACCCTATCATATACATATTTAAGTAAAGATCATTAACTATGATTATCATATAATATGATAAAGGTGGTCTCATAAAGGTGATGTCTGCCACTATGAGCTCTATAATTGTTGATTGCCTATTTTTAATTCATTTACAAAAGACAGAAAAGAAATTTTATGTATTACTATAACAATGTAATAAAAAATTTCCATCAAAATATTGACAACATGTTGAGAGCGAGTCGACTCTTAGGCCCTTCAGGCCTTTGATTTTTCTTAGGCCTTATTCACCTGTATAGACGAGTCTAAATTATTTTATAGGGGTGTCCACTTTAAACAGCTGATTTTGAGCTAAAATTAGAAAGGCATTTGCAATGTTATATCTTATGATGTTTTCTGAAATATAATTAAGTGTAATACATGTACAGTGTCAGCTAAAATATATTAGAACATGAATCATTTACATAGTAAAGAGATAGATTTCATTAATAAGAAGTTGTTTTGAATTATGTAGGCCAATGGAATGTTTGCCGGACACACTGCCCTGCAGGCGGCCTCACAGAATGGACACACTGACGTCATCAAGATCCTCATCAAACACGATGTAGACTTTGAAATTGAGGTACCGGGTAGATTCTTTTTTTCTCTTCTTTTTTCCTTTGTAATGTTAGGTATAGAGATATCATTGCACTAGTGGATGTATGTATTTAAGAGTTGAAAATGCTAAGAGAGCATTGAAGCCTTTAACTATTACTGTGTTAAGACATTATGGTAGAATGTGGTGCAAAAGTTCTGGAAGACTTGCATGGTTAAGGCATTGAAAGAATTGTTCTCATGCTGACTACCAGTAAATAATGTCATGGCTGTGATTAAAATTTTGAATGTAATTTGAAAATAGTTTCCTTCCTTTCTTTTCTAAAAAATAAAATGAATATGTAGTAGTGGAAACCATTGTGTAAAACCAATAGGTGCATTGATCAACCTAATGCACTTGCATGTAAAACAAAATACTTTAAAATCAACTGTTCTTTATATAATCCAGGTCAGTATTTTATGCCATCTTTATTTTCGTCAGGACAAAGATGGAGACCGTGCGGTACATCACGCTGCTTTTGGAGACGAACCTAGCGTCATTGAACAGCTACAGCGTGGGGGAGCCGACCTTAATGCTCGCAACAAACGCAGACAAACACCGCTGCACATAGGGGTCAACAAAGGTCACATCGGCGTGGTCAAAACTCTTTTGGATCTGGGATGTCACCCGAGTCTGCAGGTAGAAACTGGTTTGGGCATGGATAGTGTTTTGTGATGACGTAGTTGTTGATGGAGGTTTGATATTTGCTCTGTATTTATGATGCATGTAATTTTTTCAGAAAAAAGAAATACAGAGTAAGGGAAAATAATTATTATTTTTCAAATGAAATGTATGTCATATACTTCTCAATAATATACAGCAATAACTATGAATAGATATAATGGTAACATGACATCATTGTTCATTTTGATATTGTTTACTACTATATCCTTATACTGATGCATCAATAATATGACACAAATGAAACTTTGAAATAATTGTGTGCAGAAATATTTTGTTAAACCTTTATAAAAAGAAAAATAATCTAGACTGTAGGTCCTAAGAGAATTTGATTCTGAATGTACGATAGTATGTGAAATCAACAACACAAATTAGTCGCTTGCATTTGTTCACGCTAACAATATTTCTGTGACATGTATTAAGGATTCCGAGGGGGACACCCCACTCCATGATGCCATCAGCAAAAAACGTGACGACATGATTTCCCTGCTTCTGGAGCATCATGCAGATCTCACGATCACCAACAACAATGGATTCAACTCGCTGCATCACGCTGCTTTACGCGGAAATCCCAGGTATGTAATCCACGTAGTCAGCATGGAGTGAGGATGTTGTGGCTGAATTAAGCAGATACCGTATGTGTTCATCTTTTTGAAGTATTTAAATCACAACACTTTTCAGACACAGTTATAGCATTAAGTACATGTTTTTGCTGTATTAGTTCTTTTATTTTGCCTCTGTTTTGAAATTGCAGGTGAATGTATATTCTGTCAAGCTAATCCTTAAAAAAGAATTTTAAGACTGTAGATACTTTGTACTGGTAGTCAAAATTGCACAAATGTTTTGTAGAGGAATTGCCTTTTTCGTAATGATTGCTTTAAAAGAATTGAGTTGATAAATTTTGTGTTGCTAGTGTTGAGATTTAAATACTGACAAAATTTGCAGTGCATTATGGATTTCTGCATTGAAAACTTCCCAACCAAATATGCCTTATGTTGAAATTGTCTGATCATACAGTTCGTGCCAAAAGTTGGTGTTTATATGGTTTATGAAGATGTTCATGATAAAGACTGCTTACATAGTCACTAAATTATCAACTTTTCTCTAAACCTTTGCAGTGTATACTGTAACATATTTCTGTTTCAAATATGACCATGATAGTGAGTGAAGAGCAGTTTTATCCATTTAAAAATTTTAAGTTTGAATTTGTTTAATTGGAGGAATTTTTTAGGGGGTTGGGAAGAAGAGTTTCTTTCAAAGATAGGAATTTTTTTCATTTCTTAGTTAAGACATAGATTGAGCTGCTTTACACACTGGGTATTAATCGTAAAAATGAGCTTCATTGCAAAGTTGAGCATTCCATTTGTACAAAATCCATGTTTGTACATGAGTTGCCTTTCTTTTCCCATGGATTACAAAATTTAGTTGTTTTTGTTTCTCGGACGTTTTTAACGTTAGTTAAGGTAATTATAAGGATTTTCAGAAGTATCCTTAAATAGGATTTATAATTGCTACCAGTGTTCTGTGTTGTGATGTAAATTCATCAAAGCAAACTTCAAAAGATCAGAGGCTTATCTCCCTTTTCAATTATTAACACTTTGACTTTGGTTGTTCAATTTTGTTGTATTTCTAATCTTGCCTGAAAAAAGTATGAAAAAGAGGAAGGTAGTAGTTTTCTTGTATTGCATGGAAAAAGGTTGTAAAATTCAAACAAGACTTATTAAAAAATAATTATGTGATTACCATTAATGATAGAGGTGTTGATTTAATCTACTCAATATAAGACATTCATAAATCATAGATTTATGAAAAATTATTTTAGAAACTTTAACAAAATGTATGGGTGCATGTCTGTCAAGCCATAGACATTTATTAAAGCCAGCTACCTTTGCAACTATTAATATATACATATCTTCAAGGCAGAAACTAGGGCTTTGTCTTTCTTTTTAAGCTTATAGACAGTTACACTAAGTAACTCTCTCGTAAATCTTTCCATGTCAATCTTGAGGGATAAAAATTCCCCCCATGGGTGTCCTCATACAGGGGGTCACTGTGCTGGCACATTAATAACACGGCAGCCATTATCTGTTGGAGCCTGTATACATAAACACAGCCATAGTGTTCCCATGTGGTGGGAGGAGGCATCTCCTTTTTTATTCGCCCCAGATGTGTTAGGATTGTGTTGCTTTTATGATCCTTATAGGTGGATCAAATGGGGTGTTAAAATCTCTGGTTTTTTCGTCTTTTTCCTCAACAGCACCATCTTGTCGCAACGTGTATTGAGTAAGAGATGAAAAGAGGGAAGAGGGGGTTTACACACGTTTTGAGGGCCATGTATGGGAATTTCTATGTATATGTAAGGAACATCTGTGAATATAAAGGAGATGTCTATGTGTCATACTAATATTGACCTCTTAATTAGGGAGTGTTTTGGATATGGGGTGTTTTGTATCATACGAGGAACATTTTTTTAATTGAATTTAGTTGTACATGTAAATGGTGATAGCAGGAATTTCTAAGAGGCAGACTGAAAACAAAAAAAAGGAAAATAATTTCTTTTTGCACAATTTTTTTGTAAAAGGGGTTTACAAAGCTCAGGAATGTAGATCTTTGTACATGTATTTATTCTATCTCTGCTCAGAGCTAGCTGGTTTATCTCAAAGGAGGTCGATACAGAAGCTCTCCCTCTGTTATGTAACAAGATGACATGGAGAGTTAGGATACAGGTGTTGACAAGCACTCTGAATACAGTTCATTTCATTGCTTAAAAAAACCACTATCTCCTAAAAGCATCAAGAGAATATGATTGTCTGGTAAATTCCAATTTAATTTTATCTTCTTGGAACTGTTTTCCCCCAGATGCGGTATACTTTGGTCATCAACATGTTTGTACAATGTCATGCTGTTCTAAGTTATTCAATAGTTTTATCAAATTCTGTCCTTGGAAAGGCAATCTCTCACAACCCATCTCTCTCTCTCTCTCTCTCTCTCTCTCTCTCTCTCTCTCTCTCTCTCTCTCATTGTGCCCTCAACCCAATCTCTTCCTGATTGATTTAAGATGTCTGTTTCTAGCAGCATCCTACAATTGATGTAACCATAGAAAACTCTCAGGAATTCAGTAAAACACACTTTCCCCTGTTGCGGGGAGTCTTTTGCAAAGAATCTTGGTGTGAAGATTCCTGGCTTTGTTTATAGGATGGGAGACAAGGAGGATGGGGGAGTATTCTTGTAGGCCAAAAGAATGACATTTCATGTTGTGTTTTTTTTTTCTAATGAAGTCTTGAAAAGGAATTCTAAGAATCAAAATGTCTTTTACTGATATGTAGTTAGAAACAAAGCTTAAAGTATAGCATGTTGATGGGCTTACTTATATTGGTTCTTGACAAATCTACATGTACTTTCTTTAGATATATCATGACTTCTTTAAAAAAAATCCTAGGGGTCTCAAAAATGAGTTACATGTAGTTTGATCTGTCCCAATAAGCAGTGATTTGTTTTTCCCTTTGGCTTCATCAGAACTATGCACATCCTAACCCTGTTTATTTTTCTGTTGACCTGACCAGAGCACCAGGGTTACACTGCAGCATTCCCCAGCTGTCTCTGCCCAGATGCTGACAGGGTAGGACAGTATGGCAAAATGTGTTACACAAGACATTGGCATGTCATTACCAGGTGCAAGACATTATACCCTGTCTCATAGCTAGGGGGTCCTGTTGAGAAGATTAATGTCAATTGGTAGCCAAGAGAGAGAGAGACAGAGAGAGAGAGAGAGAGGGGGGGGGGGAGAGAGAGACATGAAGGGCAAAAACCAACTACTAGTTGAGAGACAAAGAGATTGGAGAAAGAAGAGTGCCATTTAAACGTGGAGAAAGACTGACTTGACTACGTGAAAATGATAGAAACAGAAATAATGTCTGACAGGAGAAAGAAAATAAGAAGGCAATAAAGCAGGGAAAGATGGCTCAAAAGAACGATATGATTTGTTATACATGCAATTTCATGCAGCGATGATATAATCCTAGTTATGTGGCTTAGAAATTAGTAAAGTGATGTTAATTGATGTTGTAATGTTAATTATACAACAGTATTATTCACAGAATTCAAGAAGGCAGGAAGGGGGGGGGGGGGTACTTATTGATATGATTTCAGTAAGGAAATGTTAAAAAAGGTTATAAACTTTAGAATGAGAATTTTAAGGATCTGTTATAAATTGTAAGTTAGCATGAGGTAGTTGTTCTTTTGCTTTTTCTGATCATGGACAGGAGGAAAGATCTGAAATATACAAAGATCAAATGTTCATTGATTAAGTATCTTCTGGTGAACTCTAATGTAGAGGCAAATGGTAAATATCATACCAATGTTACTAGAGATTATGAGGTTTTGGCATGAAGTGTATATTAGATCCGTGCATGCATTGGCTCACAGATTTTAAGAGAACCAATGTTTTATCCCCATACAATATACAATAACTGGTTCATGTAACTACAGATACTCTTACAATGTGTTACCTTACTACATATATCAGCTGTTGCATGTAACTTACATTGGGTATGTCAGTACAAATATTTCTTCATGTTTTTCAGTCTTCTATTCTGTTGTCTCTTTCAAAAATCATGATTTTGAAAGATACTGTGCCATGGTCTGTGTGCGTTAAAGCACTATGATATTCCTAACAACAAATCTGTGTTTCATTAGTACAGAGAATTTCAGTATGTTTGGACATTATATAAGTAACTGACTTAGTGGGTCATTAGGTCATGAAACAAATGTGTTTGATAGAATACAAGTTATAATACACAATTATAATTCTATCCATACTTATTATAAAAACAATACTTGGTAGAATTTCTTTATATATATATATCATTTTGAGTAAGTAAAGAACTTTTTATGGTTTTCTTAGTCACTTAAAGTTTAGCAAGGTCATCACTTTTCACTAAATATTTAAACCAATTAACAAGCTGATTTCATCAATGCACTAGCTTGAAAAAAAAAAATCATCATTACAGTTCATGCAATAATGAAGACAGCATCACAACATCAGCGAAAACACCCCCTCTTCTACTATAAATGGAATTTTGCTTGAAAACTCCCCAAGTTATATAGATATATGCACAGTCAGCTGCTGAAGCAAAACTCACATTACAGCTATTTTAAAACTGAAAGTAAAAATAAAACGCACAAAAAATATACACAGGGCATGGCTTGCGGTCGTTAACAGTGCTAACTACAGCTGGTTGAAGGGGACCAAATTTAACTGGCTGAACGTATTTGGCCCAATCTCAACCAACTACAGAATAGCAACTAACATCTCAGCTGCTCGTATATTGCAGTAGCTGGTTCAGGTGGAGGAGGAAATGTAGGTAAAAAACAAAAAAAAAAATAGATAAATAAATATAAAAAAAAATTGGGATGGAGGTTTTTTTGGTATTATTACTAAACAAAGGGAGAGAACACAGCAATCAGGAACAAACATTCAAATGGTGCCCTTCAACCAGTTGTAAGATGCAGCAATTTATTATGGAAAAAACATCTTTTTTTTCGGGCGTATAACTCATTTTTACAACAGTAAAAGTGCATGCAGAGTTGCAAAAATTTCAGGAACTTATTACTCTCTTTTCTGATTTCCAAAAAAAACTTTATTGCTTCCCATTTCTAACGGTACATTATTTATCACATATTTATTACATGCAAATATAGATGGAAAATGTATCATTTATTCCAAATTTAAAAAAAATAAAAACCAGAGAAAAATATACCTGAAAATCAAAATCAATGCACACAGCAAACTACAAAAGGAAAAAAAAAACCAAACAAATGGACTTACATTTTTTCAGCAATTACTGAATAACATCCTTCATCAATATATCAAACATAGATACATAGAGTATATTATGGAAGGTACAGAGACAAAATGATAAGCTGAAGATAATACGGGTCCCCTTATAGCTGGTGATTTAATCCCGAGGAGGCAGCGACTGATGGCCAACGACTGTGGACTGAGCACTGAGAGCACCGTAAGCCATGTGATTGTCGTACCTGCATCCAGGTACCAGGGAGATATATTTGGCAAAGCCTGCCATGTGCCTATGGTGTATGTGAGAGAGGGGAATTTATAACATCAGCCCTGGTGTTGAATGCTCTCACAGTTTGTATATGCCTAAAGATGTACACTCTCTGTGCTTAGTTTCATTGTTGATCAGAGCGGAATGTGAGATATCCTAGGCTCTACCCCCCTTCACAATGCGTGTGCCTCTTTCTCTCCATTACCTGCCGAAAGGTCATAGGTCACAGTCGGTGTAACCCTGATACTTTTACCAGGCAGAGGTGGGAGGAGGGTAGTATATTTGTATTAACGTCAATATACCGTGCACATTTACGATCTTAGGGGTCCTCTTCCCTCCATTGTCTTTCGTCAGGGCTTTATAAAACAATGAACATGCTGGCATATATAAGCACTTACAATGTGAGGGGATAAGGCTTCTCATGTAACCTCCCATGTTTATGAAGATTAACTCTTGCTTTTTAAATATTCATATCAGCCACATATTTCTTCTTTCATTTCATGTTAATGGATTAATTGTTTAATCTGATTGGAAATTTTTGCTCTTGGCAGGGGAGGGGGGTAGAAGGGCTGCTTGATCTTTCTGCTAGCATGGATAACTTATATGGCTGGCCGGGCCATGGGAAAAGCTGTCAGCATATTTGGTCATGCGCAGCCATTGGCGGATGGAACATCAACAGTATACACAAATTATCTATTACACTTACTCCACGTGTCTCCCCCTAACCACAGATAGGGACCTCATAGGGGGCGAAGCATCTGTGCTCTGTCTGTGTGCTCCACGCTCCCCCAAATCAGTGTGCATGGATGGGGAGCATCTCTCCATCTTATCTATCTGAAATCTTTTCTGTATAAAGATGAATGCAGATTTTGTGGAGTGCTTCCTGATCTCTGTTTGGATTTCTCCCTTCGGGAGGCCCCCTTCCTCAAGACAAGATAAATCAAACCTGGCAGACATTGCTACTGGAAACCAGAAGAAGAAGAGATTTGAAACAAAAAATGGAGAAATGCGTAAAAGTCTTCTTGCTTTCGTATGTAAAGAACAGCTTTAGATATTGATTTTAACAATTGATTGCAGATTCTATACTGAAACATTATATTGACTAGAGATGATATAATGCCTTCTGTAGGATTCCCCCCCCCCCCTTTTCATGTTTTCCTCTTCTCCCCCCCCCCCCCCCCCTAATGTTGGCCCCATAGAATGTTTTATGTTAATCCCTGCAGTACATATGGTTCTGCGGTAGCTTCTGACATTCCTAAAGCCCATGATAAAGTAAACCATATGTTCCTCAAAACCACAGCTAATCCATTTAGCTCTGGTAATTGTTCTTCAGGTTTGCAAAGCACAGAATAAAAGACCATTGGGGATTTACTTAAGGCAGAAAAAGCTTCTTTTTTTTTTTTTTTACAAAATAGAGATTAATGTTGTGGATGTATACATCTTGTTAGCTGTGGTGTATTAAAGTTCTGATCTTTTATCTCTGCTGTTTGATGGAGTAATTACATGTATATATCTAGGCGTCTGTGAATTTAGATGATTAATTGAAAATATCAGAAAATTCAAACTCGATTAAAAATTCAGTTTGAAATTTGAAAAGATTTGGGTTGTTTTGTGTTCCAGATATTGACATCAAAGACATATTTCAAGGAATGTTGCAGTCAAATAAGGTTGTGAAGAATAGTGTTGGGTAGTGGGATGAGCATGTCTATTAAATGGTTTTGATCAAGCACTGAACAGATTTTTTCAGTGATTTTTGACTAATGATAATGATTATCAAAATTTTGGAGGCAGGATTCTTTCCATGTTTTTGAGAGTTGAAGTTCCTATGCCATGTTTTGAAGATTTTCAATGCTAGTGTACTGTCCCATAATTTTTGTTCTTAATTAAAGACACAGAGATTTAAAAATGCTTGTAATGTACTTGCATTAAACTGTAGATGGTCAGCAAAAGATGGCTTTTTAACCATTATAAATGATGGTATAGATCCAGATTGTGAATTTTACAATTTGAGTAATGTGTATTGCAGAATGTTAAATAAATTTTCTCTTTAATTCTGAAAAAGTAACATGTTATGTACTGTAGATTCCTTATTTTACAAGAGTACTTAATTCTTTGATTCAACCAAATCGCAAAGGCAAAATTTTCATCATAGTTTCAGTTAATTGACATCTCTTGGAAAAATAAAAGCAAGATTTTAAAATCGGCCAGATATGCTTCTTGCGATTTTACGCAGATATTAATTCCTTGCATTTAATTAGGAATCTACAGTATTCAATTTATTAATGAATTAAACCCCCCTGTTATTCTACTTGGTGTTTCAATGTTTGGTTTTCAAAATACATGTGTCACTAGCTGCTTTATTTTCTTCCCCTCTTTTCCATTTTACCTTTTGGTAGTAAAACTTATAGAATACACAGTCTACTATTTCATCTTATCCAAACACTATAGAATTTTTTTAACAAAAAGCTCAATGGTCTCTGGATCAGCATTAGCCAAGTCACTACAGGTTATATACATGCTCTCCTAATGATTTCAAGATCATAGTTCATGACTGAGAACTGGGGGAAAAAGACCATGCTTTTGCCAATGGAGATAGATAGGTGTCTTAATTATCAGTCAGATTCACACGAATGCTTTATTATTAACGCTTACCAGCGATAATAGGGAATATGTGATCTAGGAATGGGAGAATATGAGAGGAACCTGGTAATTATAAATAAACTTTGGTATCTTTGCAAATGTTGAGGGTGATTAAAACTATGTGAATAGGCATACAGAGTACAAAACAGTATGATATCATGCCTTGTTTTTTGATGCATGGAAACACCATTATGTCATCATTAACTGCAGTAAACGACAGAGAAAATCAAGAAATTGCGGCCAAAAATGTTGTCACTTTTCTGACTTGCGTCCAAAGAGGAATGGTTTTTCTTGGTACTTCACAGCATAACGTGTGCTTTTGCTTTTTTTTTTCTGCGTACTCTAATGACCCCAAATTTCGTGGGTGAACGATCAGTCATGCATCAGTGTTACGTATTGTCAGTACACAGAAATACCTTGTGTGGGTTTCCTGGTTGATCATGGCAGCACTTGTGCACTGTTAGTCAGATAAATAGAAAAAAGGTTGGCTCTTTTCAGGCAGTTGTGTTGCAGTTTATTGTTTAAAAATTTGAAAGACATCACATTACCAAAAAATTAAAAACCTAATTTAGCGTATGTTGATTAGCACTATGTAGAAATGTAATAATTTGCAGAAGGTATAATAATGCTAATTATATAGAACTTGCATTTACTTTCAAGTCCATGTATTTATAGTGTTATTTAGAGTGTAATAGGGGGTTTTATATCAGATATACTTCATAATTTCCTCTTTGTAGTATGTACTCTTGAACTTTGTCATATATTTTTTTTTCTGTTACATAATTTTCTCCTCTGTAACCAAGGAAGGACAACTCTAAAAATGCTTCCTACACTACGTTTTTGTAAAATAATTGTCAGGTGGTTGAGAAGGCGCTTCTGTTTGTAAGTGAAGTTTACTGCAGGTAGTTCATATCTATCAATGATAGCTTGTTTATAGATATTCCTGTACCACACACCAGCTCAGATTTTAAAAAAAATGTTATTTATTTTAAAAACAGATCAGGTTAAATGCCAAAAAAAAAAAAATGAAGTAGACGGAAAAGAAAATTGGGAAAAGGAATAAACATGTTATGTGTTTGGAAGATTCGAAATAACAAAAAACTTGTATGCAGTATAATTAAAACCTCAGTTTTGCCTCCTTTTTTATGCAATTCGCTAATAGGATGGGGTAGCCTGCATTTACTAACGACTATGGCTGACAAGCCCTTTCCAGGATATTATCACGCAGTTTAAAACTTCTCTCGCAGTGGTTGTAGTAGGTAAAAATAGAACCGAAATCTTTGATCTTTCATCCTCTGATTGTTTTCTTAGTCTGGTAGGTTGCATCAACCCCCGAAAAAAAGTATGAAAATAAAATAAGAATAAGGTATTTGTAATAATCTCTTCACTTAGACTCATCTGACCTTGAAAAGTCATTTTTCGTTAAGGATTTGGGAGGGGAGAATCTTTTTAATCAGCAATTCATAGATTGAATGTAAAAGTTTTGATGCGGAATGTAAAATATCTTATTAAATGAGAATTTATAGATCTGGCAGGATATTGTTGTTTTATACCTTGATTAACCTGGGAATGCAAAATGGTTGCATAATTAAGATGGACATATTTTGATACACATGTGTATGAAAATGTATATGTACCGGTAGGTGAAATAAATATAATTGAATGGGTATACAATGCTGGTGTTCTAGGTTGTGTTGTACTCTTCTGAAATATTTTAGTCCTGTGCACCACAATTAATTGAAAGATAATGTAAATGGAATTGATGGTGGGAGGGTGTGTGTGTGTTTAATCTTGTACATTTCTACTTTGTACGTTGTTCTCCAATGGGACCAGATGATATTTATTTCTGTAATCAGATATCCCAGGATGGCCAGTCTTTGAAATACAATATCTAGAATTAAGTGTTTCCTCACTGGAAATATTTCCTCATGCTTGTATGCTGCTTATTTTGTAGTAGTTTACATGGAACATTGATGGTAAGGCAAAATGATCTTCAAGGCTTGTGATGCAGATATAACTAGAAATTTCTTTTTTAATATGGTTATGATAGACTATAGCTTTTTGAAGTCTGGAGGAGGGTTGATGGTATGTAGGACATGTGTGGTTTTTTTAAGGGTGTACATCTTGTATGCCAAGTAATCATGTCGAATTAAAGATCTCTGCCATTTGTGCAGTGAAACGGTTTCTGTAATGAGCCTGTGGTGTAAGAGTTGTGAGAAGAAACATGGAAGAGCTTTCAAGAGAATGTCAAAATTTGGCATGTGTTTTATATTTCAAAGCCGATGCCATAATTATCTCAAACATGCAGACTCACACACACTCTCTTACAAAACACACATTTGTTGTTTGGAATAAACACTAAAGGGTATAGCAAATCATGGTACAAGAGATGATCAAAAGATTGTAAGGCTAAACAAAATGAAGAAAGTCTTTAAAAAGCTATGAAAACGGTCTTCATCTTTTTTCTTTTTTTTTTTTATCAAAATGTGTTTTATTTTATTAAGAATTTTAATCGTAAATGGTATTAAAAATATAAAAGATCAGTATAATGATGGGAGACACCAGAATAAGAATTTCAAAGTCACTTCTCAAAGTCACAGGTTTTGCCCTGCAGTCTGGAGGAGACCTAGGATAGAAGAGCTCATGGCGGCCATTTTGAATTTTTAGAAGTGGATTTTGCATAATTGCCTGCCACCCCGCTGACAGGCAGTAGCAGACATTCCAGAGGCATGAGAGATCCAATTCAGAAGCCATATAGCTGCTATCTTTAGATAGGGAACATGATCACATTGGATGCACTTGAAGCTCACGGTTTTTTGATGGAGCCCCCCCTGCTGTTAAATTCTTACTCAGATCTCCAAATCCAACTGTACAAGAACAAAAAATCTCACAAAACATTAGATTAATTCAAATGCTTGCAAGGCTAACTATATTTATTACTCAACTGAGCATACACATTGCGAAAAAGCAGAACTTGAACTTTTTAATGAAGCAAAAGTTGATGCAATATCAAAAGCTCACAAAACTCTAGGCTGCAAAATTTTTTTCTACTGTAGACTGGTGATCTAGCAGCCATCTTTATCATTCCACAGAGAACCCCCTCACACATGCTATCGGATGCTACACACAAGTACTGATACTACTGGAGAGATGTAACAAGCATGAAACATATGTTTTACATCATCGAAGGAAACGTGCCCCACTAACTCACAAAGAAAATGGCTTCCTGCAATCCTAAGATAGATGGAAAGTGAGACAAGTTCTACCAAAGTTTAAGCATTTTAGGCACAAATATTGCATTCGAAAAACTTTTGAAACAACTTCAAAAGCAACTAAATTAAATCTTTACTTTTAAGAGCACACACACAGATTTTTTACTTACCTGATTAAAAAAAGATAAGAGAACAGAAGTAAGAAACAAACTTTTTTGTAATAAATAAGTCCAAAAAGACAGGAAAAACCAAACAAACAAATAAAAAGATCTGCAAGAGGAAATTAAAAAAATCCTGTCAAATGAAAACAGACAATGTTAAAAATCCACTTGTGGACGATGAAGTTGAAGCTGCATTGCCGTTTGTCCATGAGCAAGGATACATACTTCTTTACATTCCATAGCTGATCAGGCTGTACATATGGGATAGCAAAGAAGTATGGACCAAGATCATAGTTGTTTCTTGTGAGTCCTAAGCATCAGAAAACCTTGTCGGTTGTAAGTCCATCAGTTTTGTCAATGGCTGACTGTCAGGGCAAAAAAAGGATCGGAGTGCTGAACGAATGCCTCTATATAGATTTTGGCAGAGAAATTGGTCTAACCCTTGTGACCGCCAGAAACTTGGCACTAATGCCAACCAACGCTTACTTCAAGTTCTTCTGGGATAGCACATGAGATCTGTTGGCCATTTGACTGCTACCACATAATGCAACTGGTATCTTCTTGGCCAATCAGATTGCTCCAAACGCTGAGCCTCCTTTTAAACAAGATTTGGGTAGGCCCACTGACAGGATGCAGGTATCATGTTTTTACAACAAAGGCCGTTCCACTTTTTTGAATAGGGAGGGGCAGCAATGTTTTGCTTCCTCAAATCTCTAATGAACCTCTCAGCTGGATTGCAAAAAGGCGGTAAATCCAAGATGATAAGTGTTGCTTTGAAGCAGTTTTCTTGAAGAAATCTGAAATCTGTGTGGGTGCTTCTGTATGAACAGCAGTTTCTTGGAGTTCTGGCATATCTTGATGAGCTGGCAATGAAATAAAAAAATGAACTTTTTTCTACAGTAGTGAATATGAAAATTCATCATTTCAGGGTTTAATCATTTTTTAGACATGTTGAAACAGATAGGTGTGGGCATTGATGGAAAAAGCTGATACTAGAAGCATTTTTTCAAGAAAAGTCAAACCATTGTAAGTTTATATGATAAAAATATTTCTTCCAATAAAAGATAGTAGACAAATTATTCACATTACCCCAGCTTTCTTTGCATTAAAACATTAAAAGCCTTTAATTTATTTATTTATGATTGCAATTATGGTTTGTGTAATTAGATTCTTAAAATCCATATCAAAAGGAGTTATTGAAATATAATTTTCAAGTGGAAAGGGTACCATATATATTCTTACTTTCTAATTTGATTAAGTTTATGAGAAGCCAGAGCAAATGATACCCCTTGAATTTATCTTGAAAACAGTTCTTATCAGAATTAAGAGTTCAAATGTTGCTTGCTCTGAGGTGTTGTTTCAATCAGAGGTTAATATCAGAGCATGCAGGCTCAAGATTCCTCTATCTTCACTTGTGTTATTTTTACTCTCCTAAGGTGCAAGGAGGAATCTTGATGTATACTTCACCCATCAGGTGTTTTGTGTGTTCCCTTCATTTTGAGGAAAAGATATGGAGAAGAGAGAGGGAGAGAGTTGAAACTCATTTGACATTTACTTGTTCACGTGTTTAGGGTGGGGGTCAATATTGTATGAGAGAGAGAGAGAGAGAGAGAGAGAGAGAGAGAGAGAGAGAGAGAGAGAGAGCAAGCACTGTCCTGCTAAGAACATCTTTCACCCCATAGCTGTGATTTTTTCCTCATCTCATTAATCTGTACATGTGGTAAAGAGAGTGTGTCCAACATGTGTTTTGATAAGCGATGAGTACACAAAGGTCATGGACATCTTTGGGGTGGGTGGCTAACACTGGCTTTGTGTATACACAGTAGGGGACAGGACTTCCTGTAGACAGTGGGTAGTGGGAGAGGGGCACCTGCTGATAGAGACTGGCATTATACAAACACTGACAGTGAGAAAGTGTGGCACTGAATAAACATCCAGGGGAATTCTTTTGCTTCCTGGGGGTGTGATGTCTTGTCATATTGTTTAAGGAAATTGGGTGTGAATTCACAAGAATATCTTATGGTTTTGCAATTTAGATGAAAGCAGAGTCTGTGATTGTATTATGAGTAAAAATATTTTTGAAAGCACCTTTTCTGTGTGAAAATACAGCATTACATTCTTGATTTTTTTTTTTTTAGAATCAAAGATATACTATATATATACCTGTTTAAGTTTATAATGACTTGAATATTTTCAGTAACCAATAAAGAAGCCTGAAAAGAGAATGTCAGTAAATTAAAATTTTGAAATGAATATATGCAAAATTAAATCATTACAGTACCTATACATAGCCAAGCAAGAAGTTTCTAATTCGCAACCAGATTTTAAGATATCTAAACATTACTCTTTGAAACAAATTAAATGTATTATAGTCTGCTTGGTTCTTCATGTGGATTAATTGTAAAATCATAATCGTGAAATACTATAATTAATTAGGTTATGAAGATGTCTTTTAAAGAAAATTACAAGGTCAATACTTACCAATACAGAAATATATCTTTAAAAATAGAGACTGTATATTCATTAAGTAACTTATTTATGGATGTTGCAAAAAACATATGTTTTATAAGCAAGATATGATTCAGATAAACAGGGGAAGTTTCCTAAAGATTCACCAGAGCTATTCTGTCTCCTAAAAAACAGGAGAGAGAGGTAAATTCAATCTTACAAAAGTTGTAGCACCTCATGAGTTCAATAAAATTTTGGGAAATTTTCCAGAAGTTTATTTTTTGCATCAGCCGATAAGGTTTGAAGATTCTGGGGTTTAGGGGGAACATCTCCCAAGAGGAAATTCTCTGAGCAGGTGCTTTCTAAACAAGTTCCTCGGTAGGCTGATGGTATCTGGATGTTCTGTGATTGAGGATAGAAGCTGTAGCTCAGCGTGATGCCAGCAAATCTCAGAATTGGTGGATCTTCCAAGGATAGCAATAGGTTTAAAAAAATTCTTGCATCCCTTTGAATTTTTATAGTTTTTTTTTTCCTTTCAGTATTGTGTGGGGTTTTCTTTGAGTTAGAGTCTTATATGCACATGTAGATTCACTCTTGATCCTTTATGAGTTTTGCCTGATCCAGTTTGTAAACTGTATTAAAAAAAAAGAAGAGAAAAACCATAGAATTCATTTTAAATCAACATCAGTTTTGTTATCTGTAAATTTATAGAAAAGATGGAAAGAGTTCCATTAAATATGTGTGGATTGAATATCTTAGATATGATATCTAGAAGAAAATGAAAAAAAAAAATAACATGAAATACCTCTGATTTTAAGTAAAGCATTGGATTTCTTTTTTAGAGATTCACTTAGAATTCCTGCATTCATTTCAAAAAGATTAAATTCATAAAAACCTTTAATTTTCTCTTGGACATTTTTTTTATTTGGGGGGGGGGGGGGGGGGGATAAATTCCATTTATCTCAAATATTCAGACATTGGGATTCTAAAAGTTGGCAATTTTCTTAGCTTTTAAGTGAAAAAGCCATTTCATTATAGTTTGAAGAGTATTCAGTAGTACTTATTATTACCCAAAAGTTCAAAATTTGTAGTCATGCAGATTCATGAGTAATCTTTTAAAAATTTAGATACAGTAAGATGTAGGTACTAGTAATGTTATTAAATGTATCAATTTAAATGAAAGAGTTATACCCAACTACCAGTGTCTATATATTCTAATCTTAAAGGTTTGGAGTTAAAGTCCTATCCCAATCTCCATTATTTTCCTGACAGAAGCAAATTCTACGGAATCAATTGTTCCAGCAAGCCCACTCATAGCCCTGACAGCCATACACTTGAAAAGATTAATGTGTCTAAATATTGGATATTCATTATCTGAAACTCTCTGCATAGTATGCAAATTTTTATCATTTTTGTTGAATTTTTTTTTTTTTTTTGGTGAAGCAAAAGACTTCCCTATTCTATAAATAGATGGGTGAACACTACTCACCTTGCCCCAGTTATTTCTGACAGACGTCCCCATCTCCTCCAAATCGTCACATGCAGGAAGGCCTAGAGATACACAGTTTGAATTTTCTCTGTAACTTGATGACCAGTGTAAACATTGATTACCTTTGGCAGTCCAATTGACTGAAAGCCTCCTCCAAAAGATCAATAACAGAACAGAATGCATGTTATGGAGAATGCTGAGAGAGTGAGAGAGAGAGGGATGAGTCGTTCATTCCATCCGTCCGTCCATTGCAGGCCGCAGACAATGGCTGCTTATGACGAGCGATGTCAATATTGGAATTATAGGAGAAGTCCTGCTACATTTTGCTAACTATCGGTTTGATGTTACAATACCATGGAATTTGTTGCTCACAATTTGATTAAGGATAATCATTTTTCCTTCTGGTCATATCAATCATCTGGAAACAGTGGACTATTTGGTTTAAGCTGCCTCTATTTGTTTGTCCTTATTGACATGTTTTGTGTATTTTAATTGCTGAATACGAGTAACTGCCAATAGAATTTTTTTCTCCGCTTACACAATTTTTTGTTAGCTTCAGTTTTTTTTGTGGTTTGACATACTGAGAGAGATTCTTTGAATATCACGTTTTCCTATCAATGGCCAGAAGCAACAGTTATGGCTCTGAATGAAAATTAAATTACTGGAAAATGAGCATGTTACATCAAGATTATAAGGACAAAAACCTTCACACTTCAGAGTTAATGGAAAACTATTGATCTAGGAGGTCTTAAGACAACACAGGACAAACGAATGACGTCTGAAAATAGTCTGAGATCATAATGCATTTCTTACCAGGACACGGTGCCCTCCATCCATTGGTTATCTCCCTGCTAATTACCGTGGAATCCGAACCTGGTGTTCTTCCGTTGTATATCAAACTGTTGTCCCATGTAGTAAGGGAGACGAGGCTTGATTTTTTTTTTTTTTGTAAAATAATGCGACACAAATAAAGAATTAACCAGAATGAAAAAGAGAGTGAGAAAAAAAATAAATGCCAGCTAGGTTGGGTTTTTTGTCAGTTCAGCACATTTATGTAATTTATTTTACACAAGGAAAATTCATGCAGGTGACCTTTTCTCCTAATTAAGGGTTAATATGATGCTGGCGGTGTTTTTGTTAAGGGTCTGCACCCCTTGAGTACAAAAAAAATAATAACACTAGGAATGCAACAGAGAGGCACTTGCTGCAAAATCAATATAGAGGTTGTCTTCATCGTAACCACACAGCCTAGAGAGAGATGTTGGTTTCCATGGCAACATTTTTTCCCTCTCAATCTCTCTCTCTCTCTCTGCTGAATGAGAGAAACATTACATAGTGCGTCTGTTGAGAGAGGCTGCAGTCAGAGCTTGAAAGCAGTGAGCCATAATTAGAAATGTCTGGAAGCATACACACAGAAGCTAGAAGGGCCCTATCTTAAGATTTAGGGGGGTGATAAATCTCCTGACTGCTGCCACTGTGTGCTCGGTACTTGTGGATTATCATGGGAAATAAATTTACACTTTTTTTTTTTTAATGGAGACAATATAAATGTATGCTTGTTTTCTCTGTCTCTTGTGAAGGATATACATATATCTTTCTTTTCCTTTTGAAAACTTAAAAAAGAATATAATATTTCATTGTAAGAATTATTATGCTAATCTATGGAAACTTTGAAATCATAAAAATCATTAAAAAAGAAAATCTGTTTTGGATACTTAATATTATTAACACAAATGAAGCCTAGCAATATGTTATATGTAGTACAAAAAAATATATTTAAAAAAAAAAAAATCAGAGTTCAATTTCTTATTATCAATTATCTTGAGATGATTTGATTCATCTTGGTTTTATCCTGATTCAAAGCACCTGCTGAGCTATGACTTGTGACTTTTCAGAACTTGTGGTGCATTGGAGTAAACCAAAGAGATGGTTACAGGGGGATTGCCAAGGGGTATTCTTGAAATCAAAAATCTTTAAATGAAGATCTTGTAGCTTTGGAAAATCAATTATAGAAAGGCTATATTTGAATGACTTTACACTATGCTAATTTTTTAAGATCTAAATTGCTGTGGGGGTGGGGGGATTTCTTTTCGTATGAAGGGGTGATGGAGATTGGGATGGCAGAGAGAGGGAGTTGTTGTCCAGGGTAATGAGCCAGCATGCATGTGTTTAGATTTGCATTGACTGGTAGAGAAGTAATTGACCAAAATACATGGGTCATTCTGGGCAATATGTTCCAGAAGCGGCCATTATAGAGGTCACTAGGTCAGAACAAGAAGCTCCAGGCACGCTTGGCTGACTCATTGATAAAACATACTGCACTCACACTTGAATGAAAGACAAAAAAAAAAACGACTTTTGAAATGTTACAAATGTGGAGCACATAGATAAAATTTTTGGTGGTTTAGATAATATCTAATACCCAGACACTGTCCCCACCAACAAGTATGTTTCACACTGAGGCAAACCTTATTTTTTAGGTGTTGGTAGTCGTGAAGTCTAATTACGAGAATCTGGGTTCTAATTTGACATTGGACAAGATAATTATGTTTGTAATCTGTACGCCTAGAAAGAAAAAAAAAATTATCATAAGAGCCATGTTGAATAACGTTCATGTTGTGCATGCTTCTCTGGGGCTTAAGATTTGCTGATTCATCATAATTCACATCTTGTAACAACCAGCAAAAAACACTGTAAAGTGAACCGTGTTTTATATACATTTATGTAAGACATAAAGATTAAAAAGACAGACAAAAGTATTTTATTGAAAACATTCATACCGTGAAGAAAGGTATTCTTGTGAAACAATCTCTTAAAAAAAATATATTTATACCAGTACATGTATATATAAAGTTTGTACTTTTGTCAAAGAACTAATGGGGGGGGGGGGGGGGGGGCTGGGGGATTGTAAAATTGATACCAATACATGTATTTCACAGGCACCCCTGGCGTTATTAATTTTTCTCATAATAAAAATATATACTCCCTATCTAATAATACATGTTATTAGGTATAGCGTATATATTTTTTTTATTAAGAAAAATATATAACGTCAGGTGCCTGTGATGTATTTAGTTGAAAAATTTAGGTTAGGAATCGGACAATATTGTATTCTTTTGTGAGATGACTAAATTCTTGGTTTTACTATGTACTAAATGCATGAAATACTATACATTCATGAGTGAGCTTTTGGTTTTGTGATTAATCATTGAACACCATGTAGTTTTCATGGATTTTATTATTGAATTGGTCTTCAAAATGTTTTCATAGAAGTAACAAAATGACAAAAAATTTCAGTGGTGGCCAGGACCTTTGTCTGCAATCTAAGTATACTAGATGTCAGAACTTTTAAGTTCTATTAGATTCAGGATTATTGAAGCCTATCAATATTAATGATACTACAAGGTACATTGTATGACAATGGCTTAGTATGATTATTCCTTCTGAATGTCAAACCGTGCTCTCTGGTTACCCTCAATATCTAATGCACAAACTTTTCGAAATTAGTGGATTTTAAATGAGTCCTTTAATGATTAAAGACTATTGGGTATGTCTATTGTAATGTGCAGTACAATATACAGTGGAACCCCTCTAATCCAAAATGAGAGTATTCTGAATACTCGGTATACTGACCACACTCCCCTGGATTGGACTGAAGTTTCTTGTAGTACATGTACAAAACAACTGAGAGAACAAACTTATATTATGAAAAGGACTCTAGTCTCTGCAGTATACAAATTTTGATGTAGTAGTAGATAGGTAGATTAATAGTAGAAGTAGAGGTACTGTGTAATGGATGTACCGCGGCAAAAGTAATAGCAGTTAATGAATGCAGCAACTTCATTATGTTTTGTCTTTTTCAGTGCTATGCGGATCCTTCTGTCCAAAATCCCCCGGCCGTGGATTGTGGATGAGAAGAAGGATGACGGATACACCGCCCTCCACTTGGCGGCGCTAAATAACCATGTTGAAGTGGCAGAACTTCTAGTCCATCAGGTATGTTTTACTGGATAAATGATGTGATAAAAAGCCACTCGATTTGACAGGGCATGCAACAGTACTATGGATCACTGTGAAATCAGTAGGATTCTTAATGGCTCAATATTTGAGAATTTAGTGCACGTGTGTATAGTTAAACAAATCATAACTTAAAATTTTAGGTAGATCTGATGGTTAATTTGTTGACCATCCAGCCTCCTTAAGCATCTACCCACACACATACATGCAGAATAGACTACTAATATACATGTATTTGAAAAGGTGCAGCTGATGAATGTATTTCTATGGATGCTGTGATCAATTAAGAACTGAACGAAAGCCGATAGATTTCATGAAAGGTTTCTCATTTGTCATTATTTTTTCAGGGGAAGGCTAACATGGACTTGCAAAATGTCAATCTGCAAACAGCATTACACCTAGCAGTGGAACGACAGCACACACAAATCGTCAGGGTACGTACTTCAGCACAAATTAAAGCACATTAATACTGTCAAATTGTGCAGCTTAGTGCAAAGAAAGCACATCCAGACAGCACACGCAAATCGTCAGGGAATATACTTCAGCACAAATATAATGCACACTTGTACTGTCAAACTATGTACTTCTGTGCAAATACAGCACATCCAGACAGCACTCACAAATTGTCAGAGGATGTACTTCAACACAAATATAAAGCCCACTTATACTGACAAACTGTGCAACTAAGTGCAAATAGAGCACATTCAGTTAGTTCGAGTTTGTACAAAAATACAAACTCAATGCACATAAATATGTCAAGGTTAATTCTTCATTACTTAGGAAATACACACCAATTGTCAAAGCATTAACTTCAAATAAAATGCTTACTTATTGTCATCTTCCCAAGTCTTCACTTTGGAAGAGAGTGCAGCACGGACACCAAATGCTACAAAATATATACAACACACACAATATTTCAGATTATATACTATTGCAGATCAAATTACAACAGAAACACAGCACACACTTTGAGTTTGTGCACTTGAGCACACATTATACCTCCAGAATGTGCACTTTAGCACAATACAACATAGACACAGTAAACATCAGCTTTCATACACTATGCAAAAAGTGACAGCAATCTTACGTAGTTTCTTTCCTATACAGATCTTGTTAAAAAGCATTGGAACCCTTGAAGTATATTATTGATTATTCTGTTCTGTAGTTGTTGGTGAGGGAGGGCTGTAACCTGAACATCCCGGACAAGGACGGAGACACTCCCCTCCATGAGGCGCTCCGACACCACACCCTGTCCCAGCTCAGACAGCTACAGGACATGCAGGATGTCGGCAAGGTACAAACCACAGCCAACCACGCCTACCTCAGTGGCTCAAGCCATCAACACGTACTCCTTATTCTGAAAAAATGAATTATGAAATAAATGTCTCAATGCATAATGCATTGGTTCAAGCCACCAACACTAAAATTTCATTCTGCCAGAAAAAAAAAAATGATAAAGAAAATGTGTCATTGCATACCCCAGTTGCTAAAGCCATCAACGCATACTTGTAATTCTGCCAAAATAAAAATACACATGTAAATTTGGGAAAATGTAAAAGAGACAGATTTTGCCTCATCTTGGGTGTGAACCCTGGCACTTCGGCATACAAATTCAGCAATCTACCGACTGATTGAAAGGGTTAACCCACTTATAGCCAGGGCTAGTAGAAATGCCATACATGTATTTCTAAATCTACCACAGAACCACAGGCACCTGACATAAATTTTTCTCATAATGAAAATAAATATTCTATACCTAATAATAGACAAGGTATCCATCACCGCCATCTTGAATCTATTCCAAACTGTCACATCAGGTGGAAGTTTCGCTTGAAACTCATCGGTATAATTTTTTTGCGATCCTCTCCGTCTCCCGATTGGTCATTCAACATCTAAGCTTACAACTGATTCAACCAAAATATATTAGAATTGTTTGTTTATTCTTGTGATGATCAAACATAAAAACTAATGAGTACTGAGTTACTTAAGATTTGTTAATCATCTGTCGGATATTAGATTAAATAAATTCGCTGAATTAGATGAAAGATTTACATCCTGCTCTGTAATCATATTCAAGATGATTAAAAGACGTACCACTTTGATCCCGAACAGTGACCTAACGATTTGAAATTCAAATTAGATGACATTTAATTTGCTTGATGAGGAAGAAGTCACAGAAAAAATAATTATGCAGTATTGCCATGAGAAGGAGTTGAATTTGAAGAGAAAGAAAAAAAATATGGAAGAAATAAATCATTTTTTGAAATGTTATGAATAAAATGAGCATTTACATCAACCTACAGTTTTACTACATCAATTCATGCAGTAAAAAGCCTTTTTTATGACGTTTGATGGGACTAAGGTCATAACTTGACAGGTTTGATTTTGTACAGTGTGATTGGATTGGAATTTTGCACAGCCTACCAAAAATACAGTTTAGCCAATTTTTTTACTATCTGCATCAAGTTTATGTAGGATTTCAAAAGACATTGAAAAAAGATTGAATTGGATTTATCACATTGCTTTTTTACCCAACCAAATATTTTAATTTTTTTTAAAACCTGGGATATATTATGCCAGCGTGCATTTTTAATACTTTGGATGGCCCTGGTCTTTACACAGCTATCTTGACTTACTGATTATTTTCTTTTGAAGCTTCTGATGGGCCTTGGAACTCCTGGAGCCGACAAGAAGTCCAGTGCTTCTATTGCATGCTTTCTGGCTGCGAACGGGGCCGACCTGAATATCAAGAACAAGAAAGGCCAGACCCCGCTGGACCTTTGTCCCGACCCCAATCTGTGTAAAGCCCTGGCTAAGTGTCACAAAGAGAGGCATAGGTAAGTCTGGGGTCACCAACAAATCAATGAAAATTATAAACAAAAATAGCAAAATTGGCAAAGATGTTCTAAAATTTTATTTCTTCTTCCTCTTAACCTTTTATGAACTACTTCAGTTTTATTGACTTTAAAGGTCAAGATCAATGGTTAAAGGCAATCCTCTATATTACATTCTTGGTTGAATCAGGGACGTATATACTAACAGATAGGCAAGTCTTGCCGAAATCACGTGGTACTTGATTTTGGTCATTTTTAACTTCATATATCTATGATGTTACCAGATATATCTTTATAAAAACCTTTAAAAAATTATCTTAGAATTATTCTAGAATTGTTATTTGTACTTTATAACCCTGATCTGATCATAATTGCGACGGAGTTTTTAAACCCCGAGACAGGTTTTTGCCCCATTTTCGAGATTACGTAAAAATCAATGTTTTTTATTTTCTTTATATCTAAATTAGTTTACAACATATGATTAAAAATGTATGAAATACCTATCCCTTTTAACAAGAGGAAATAAATAATCTAATAAAAAACGAAATATATTACTGGGATTGAACAGAGTTCAAGTTCAAAAACTTGTCGAGGCTTGCGTGATAGTTTGGGAAGTAAACATGGCAAATATAGAAGTTGCTTATCCCGTTAGTATATACGTCCCTGGTTGAATTTTTTTACTCTTCAGCTTTTGAATTACCGATTAGGATTGAGTACACTTTAAGGATCATGGTCAGTGGTTAGGGCCATTCTCAAAATTTAAATAGTTCTTGATGGAATGTTTTTTTTTTTCAAACAGTCCAAATGGCACGGCCTCCAACACAGTCATCTTGAGGAATGACCAGGAGTCGTTGGAGGAATGCATGGTCTGCTCTGACCTGAAGCGGGACACCCTGTTTGGACCCTGCGGACACATTGCCACCTGCTCGCTCTGTTCCCCACGGGTCAAGAAGTGTCTGATGTGTAAGGAACAGGTCCAGTCTCGCACCAAGGTAAGCCTGGGGAATTCTCCTTAAGTTTATGGACCCTATATGCACTGCATACTGAGTTTCCATTAGTGTATGGAGGGTCCTTAACATTCCAGGTACAAGTTATAAATGTACTTATGGAGCCTGGAAAGTGACAATACATGTGTTACTTCTCATGGTGTGGGTGGGTGGGAGGGGGGTGTCAAATGATTTTCTTCAAACTTTTATTCTCTTTATTTAGGGTTTACTTGTATTCAACTCTATTTTTCAGTGTCTTCTACACAAATTGTTTTGTTTGCAGACTTCTCTAATTTGAACTCAAAACTCAGTTTATATTAAAATTAGCTACTACCAGTAATAAAGATTTTTGAGAAGTACAAAAAAGGCTGTGATAGTTTATAGATAAATTGATAGGTTTGATTGTCTGGATTGATGTTGTCCTTTCAGATAGAGGAATGTGTGGTGTGCTCAGATAAGAAGGCTTCCACTCTCTTCCTGCCCTGTGGGCACATGTGTGCCTGTGATGGTGAATTCTTAATAATTCCTAATTAATAAATTAAAATTTGAGTAATAGATTTAAAAAACTCATTAATTTTGTTACCACATTTGTTGTTTGAAAGTTTACCATGTTTCAAAAATTAGAAACAAGTACAGTACTTTTTTTTCTCAAATTTCATCATCAGTTTCAAATTACTGGAGTAAACATGCTTTAAGCTCTTTATGAATGAAATTTATCAGAATTTACAATATACAAATGTATAAATCCTGCTTACATTCCTTCGCTTGCAGGCTGCGGGCAGCTGATGAAGAAGTGTGTGCAATGCCGATCCTCCATAGAGAAGACTGTGCCATTTATAGTGTGCTGTGGAGGAACTCGTAAGTCTCTATAGAGACCTTTGCTATGATATAAGTTTTAATATGCTTACTTAGTTGCGCATAGTTCTCCAATGGTTCTGTCTGACTTAGTGTACATCTTTGAAGTAGGAATTTTTTTCCCTCAAAGAATCGCATCTATATACTTGTACCAGTATGTACATTTATATATGCCAGTATATGCTTATTCTATGTGCAATAAAAATAATAACAGAAAATAATCTGAGATAATCATGGTGTTAATGCCCAGTCTAAACAAAAAAAGGTGGATGATGGCAGAAATAAACAGGTTCTTTATTTGTAAAGGGAGATGCTATCTTTATGAAAATCTAAAAAAGAAAGATAACTCTTAAAATTTGTACTTGCATAACCAGAAGTAGACCCGAGAAGGTTTTCTGTTATAATAACTCTTGACCCTTGTGCCATGAAAGGTTATGAGAAGACTTCTGTGACGTGTCTCATTATATTCCAGCCCCACCGGCACCTCAGCCCCCTGGAATAATGAACAATGGTTCCCGTGACAACACAAAAGACATACAAAAGCTACAGCAACAACTGCAGGACATTAAGGATCAGGTACCATTTCTTGTATGAAGGACTTGGACACTACTGGGGTTTCATCAATATTCCTCGAATGCCAATTTTTGTGGATTTTGTTGTCGAGTTGATCCATGAAATTTCTTGTCCATTGAAATGCAATATCTAATTACTTGTACTGTTATGGAAGGAACATTGGCCACCAATTTATGTGTCCTTAAAAGTCTGATTTTCACCAAATCCATGAAATATTGATGCCTACTGATATTAATGAAACCACAGTATCTGGTATTACATTGTATTTTTGATTTGCATTGAATTTGATTGTACTGAAAATGGCAGGTGGACTTGCTGTTTCTAGAAGAAAAAAATGGAGAAAGCATGGAAAAATGTTGAATAAATATGAGTTTACTTTGTTTGAACTTTACATGTACATGCATTACTATCTGTACATAACATTTTTACATTTTCACTTCTCTTGGAAAACTCTAAATGAAAGTATTAATAAACTTAAGATAGAAATCTATAGACTCAGACATGAATGCAAGTGCAGTTAAGGCTGAATTGATATATCTATCTACAGACCTACCAGTAATTAAAATGCTATGTATGTTTTAAAAGACAGGCAAACAACATTCATTTGACATGTCTCTTAGATACCACATATCTTAAATTAAAAGATGCAAATGCACAGATAAAAAAATAATTCAATTTTTATTTTTCATTTTTTTTTTATCAAAATATTTATTTTAATGTTTTTTACCTTGACCTGATTTACAGACTAGCTGTCCTGTGTGTATGGACCGCCTGAAGAACATGATCTTCCTGTGCGGCCACGGCACATGTCAGATGTGTGGTGACAGGATGGCGGAGTGCCCCATATGTCGGAAGGCAGTGGAAAAGCGGATCCTTCTATATTAGTGATAGTGGAAAAGCGGATCTGTCTGTATTAGTGACGGTGGAAAAGCGTCTGTATTATTGATGGTGGAAAAGCAAATTCTTCTGTATTAGTAGGGTGGAATTCTTGGCAGAAAGCGGAATAAGTCATGGATGGCATTATTTATGTGATTGACATTATTTTATGGAAATTAAGATGCTAAATTTGAAGAAAGTCCAGCTGTAAGAGAATACTGTTTTGTATATTGTGCATGGATTATTATTAATAATTATTATTATTATTAATTTTTCCCCATTTTTTGTTATAAAATCTCAGTGTTGTTGAACCTTTGTTAATGCTGATTCATTTTATAGTTTTTTTTCTTACACTGCCTGTTTGTTTACCTTTTGAAAAAAAAAAGCCCTTGCTTGTATACCTGTATTCTGTGTCGGCATTGAAAGGTATGATCAAATTTGAAATCCTTATTTTTCTGAATTCAATCAGTCTTGTGTTAATAAGAAAGTATGAATGTTAAGATACAACAGAATTTTTTTTTCAAAGTGTAACTTGGTGTGGAAAGCATTTAGAACATGTCTCTTATATGTAAATGTATTTTATAAAAAAAAAAAAAAATCCACTAGAAGTTTGAAATTTAATTTGGGAGGGGTGATTTAAGATTTCATTTTAGAAAAGGTTTTGGACAATGTTAATATTTAGTGAATTACTGGTAGTAGCAGTAAATGTTTTGGAGAAATTTTCTGACAAATTGCTTCAAGTGATTTATTGCATTGCTAATAACCCTACCATATTAATGTGAAAATAAGATCCTGTAAAATAAATGTACCAGTAATGCATACCATCGGCTAGATTTTTTGCTCTCAGTAGAATGTACTGGTTCATTTCAGAAGATGCAAACAAATGTGAAATGCATCATGAATTTTAAGTTATATTGCTCTTTACATAGAATTTCTTTTAATATGATTTCTTACACTTCAAAAGTTTCATTTTCACAGGGGTTCACTTCAATATAGAATAAGTTAGAGTATTAACTGATTTTGTTCTAGAATTCAATAAAAGCCCAGAAAGGATGCTATGTTGATTTGGGGAAGATTGTTTGGTTGTTCTCTATTTTGTTTTCATTTTGATGATAAAGATCTGTAGATTTAAGGTGTAATTTTTTTTTGTGTGTAATCATAATTAAGTTACCTACCCTTGCCAAATCTCATCAGTATGTAGCTGCATTTAAACTCATTTGTTGGTCCTGTGTAGTATAAGAAAGTACAAAAACTGTAAAAATTCAATTTTCACTTTGTATTTGTTATTTCTTTGTATGATCAGCGTTTTAAAGTTCCATTCTGTTTTCATCATGATATTAAAATATCGATAACAGCTGTTAATTGTTTCTTTGACATTTAAACAATTCAGTGAACACATGAAATAAAGAAAATTATAAAAGGATTTAAATTTAAATTTTATGAATACCAAGCCCAAATTTGCTGCAGAAACATAGCTCTCCAGCTCTTTTGACCCACCTTTGAAAACCTATGGCCAGTCTCGCATACACTTGCTGACCGTGGGTAAACTGGTGGAACTTTTGTCGTTTTTAGGAATAATTCATGACTTAAACCTATTGGCTCCTTCACACTTTTGTGAAGAAAGTTAAAAAATCAGATCCCTATATCAGTGAATTCATTGCATTGTATTCTGTGGCACTTTTGGATCAGCTTTCTAATTATATTTGTACATGTTATAAACAGCACTTTTTCAACGTATGTATAAGTAATATTTTATTTTGTTCTCAGTATAAAGCTTGGTGTATTTATGATTATCACAGAGTTTTTACTTTGATAGATGGTGGCTTTTCTGCATTCATTCCGCAATACATTGAATGAAAATGTGCACTGATAACTTGGGCCATGAATATAAATTTTGTGGTTTTATGCATCTATATGAATCATCATCATCATCATCGCCAAAAACACTGTCATCAACATCACCACAATCGCCACCACCGTTTCGAAATCATCAGCAGCATCATTATCAGAAACATCACCACCACTATCTCTAGTGATGCCACCACCATTCTTTTTAACATCATCAGCAGCAACAACATAATCACCACCACCACCACCATATGTCCATCGTCGCCACCAACTTGTATATACATCTTCATCTTCATAACCACCACTATAATATTTTTAAAAGAAATAAACAGCATGTTAAAAAGGTCATCGGGATATAAACGTGGTTGGCCACGTGATCAAATCTTGTGAAACCCGAAGGGCTTATTAGAAAATTTTGATCACGTACCAACTAAGTTCATTTTTAACATTGATGATTATAACTAATGGGCGACTTCATCTGTACCTCGAATATGAACTCAGTTAACCCGAGTTACACACGAGCAAGCATGCATCGACTACTAGTAAACTGACGTAATTTGAACTTTGACCCATACTAAAGTTTAACTCGGCTGACAGGTAGGATTCGTACTCTTTCAACATGGCGCGAAAGGAAGAGGGAGAATAGAAATTGGGCGCGCAAGATTGTAAGTTTGCAGGAATCATCGACACGAATCAATTGGGATTTAAAAGTCTATAACCTCGAAATGCTTTGTACAGGTTCGAACAAAAATTGATTACTCAAATATTATGTTGAGAGTTGAAGTACCTGTCCATTCCGGCTATAAAAAAACTCAAACGCTTTCTAAAACGGGCAATGAGGGGTAAACCGATGAAAAAAAATTTATTGAAAATATTAATGCATACATGTTTTAATACAGTTATATTAGTTATATTGTATAAAATAATAAACTAGTAATAAGAACAGAAAATAGTGTGCATATGGCAGAAATCAATAACGATAAATTCAAATACATTCTATAGTTCAGCAAAAGGTTATATCAACATACATTTAAAAACAAAAAAGTTCAAATATGTCATCTTTACACGTTTCAAATTTGTGGAGAGAAGACCCAGAGACAACAAAATCATTAAAAACAGCTGTAAATAAGAAGGATTTTGCATCAATTTCGTCGTGTTGCTATGTTTAGACCCATATTATGATACAACCTTTTGCATTTCAATCATATTTCTTCCCATTCCACGTCCAACAGAAACCAAATAATGATCATAATTCGAAAAATGTGCAAAATTAATCGCTGAAATTTTCAGTCTCCCTGTGCGCCCAGATTCCTGCCGAATCTACATCTTAAGCGCCCACTTTCTTTAAGTGTAAAAAAAAATTTGCGCATTTTATTGTTAATGCAGTTTGGCTGATTCTATGTTATTAAAGAATAATTTTATTCTTGAATACATGTATTTAAGTAATTATCAAATAATGACCTTTACAATTTTGAATTGCAGTTTTATGAGATATTTGGGAAGCGTCTTTGAATTTGCTGTGTTGATCAGGAAACGAGCTGTCTGTAAAATAAAACGAATTGATTTTTTAAAAAGTTTTCGCTAAGCATTTCGTAAACATTGTTTGGTACAACATCTTCAATCATTATCTCACCAGAGGGCGTGCTACACAAGCTTCGCTTCGCTGTAAGCGAAGCTTGTGTAGCACGCCCTCTGGTGAGAGAATGCATCTTCAATGCACCCCTTGTTATATACCGCAGAAATCATTTGCTAACTGTTTGACCCGTTTTAAGAAGAAAAACAAGGAACTGAAGGGAGTCAGCTGCTGATTTGATAAACTCGGGTGCGTACTCCTGCTGCTCACGTTATTTTATGGATCTGAGGGTTCCCTTTGCTTATATTTACACTTATGACGTAATGGGAGTTCCAGATGAAGCCGCCCTATATTTGCACTTGAGAAAGGCAACTCGCTTAGAATCATTCAAAGAACATAATCGTGTTTTTGGATTAACAATAATGCATGCAATCGTAAAACGATAATCGAGTTGGGTCATCAATGTGACGTCAATGTGACGTCATTTTAGGAAAGTTCACACAGAAATAAACTTTTTCTATAGAAGCGTATTGATGCCACGTTGTTAAAAAAATTCTTTAAAATTCTAACTTATCAATCATATCAACTTTAAAGTTGGAATTATTAATCTTGGAATTTCCAACTTTAAAGTTGATTTTTCCAACTTTCATCTTGGAATTTCCACCTTTAAAGTTGGAATGTTCAACTTTTTTGTTTGAACTAATTTCTTGTTAATATAACAAGCAAACCGGGCATAACCTTATCGTTGTATTGGGTTTTTTTTCCATAAATATCTGTCAGACTTTTTCTATTGAAAAAAAAATGAAATGAATGGGGGTACCTCATATTTCAAGTCAAGTCCTTGTGCTAATTTTGGTAAAATGAAATTAATCATCTTACCCCGCCCCCCCCCCCCCCAAAACAAAAATAAAATTTAAAAATAATTAGAGATGAAGGTAGAGTTAGTGACCCCCCCCCTTCCAAAAAAAAGAAGGCACCTCGGATTTTCCAATATCACTTCCTGCGCGAGGGCAATGGTGGCCGGGGCGATACGTAGATGGTAAACCGATTGCCCAATAGACTATAACTTCAAATTTCAGATAATTGATTAGTAAAGAAAGCTTTCTCATATTTTAGGAATATCTTTAAAATTTGAGCATTTTCCTATACCTTAATACAAAGCTCTTTTTCTAAAGGAGATTAATATAGCCTAAAAAATGGTCAAGACTATTCCGTCACCATATTAGACACTCATCTCAAATATTAAAATGAAAGAAGAGGAAGCTATGTTTATATTATTATTTATTCATTATATAAACATACATGAAATGATTCTCTCGAGAGTTCTCGAGAAAAAAATCAGACTTAAACAACTGTTTATATATGGATTATAAACCTACATCAAACTTTGAACCCCTTGTGAGGCCAAAGAATTGTCCAGGGGCCAGAGTCTAAACAATTTTTAAGAATCAACAATAATTCAAAATGCTTGCATATAAGTAAAACCATTTATAATAACATTTGAGTTTTTGTGGATAATTTAAATGTTTTCTAACTTTCTGTCTTGTAAAATTGGACCCCCCCCAACGTGGCCCAAACCTAGTCCTGAAGATTATGATTTTGCCAAATTTTTATCTACACTATCTGAACTGACTTTTCTAGGCAAAAGATTTTTAAAGATATTTCCCTATATATTCCTATGTAAAAGTAAAAGTTTGAACCCCATCCCCCCACCCCCCCCCCATTGTGGCCCCACCTACCCCCCAGTATCATGATTAGAACAAACTTGAATCTTTCATACCTGAGGACGCTTCCAGACAAGTTACAGCTTTTCTGCTCGATCGGTGTCTGAGAAAATGATTTTTAAAGATTTTTCTCTATATATTCCGATGTGAAAATTTGACCCCTCACCCCACCCCTGGTGAGCATGATTTGAACAAACTTGATTCTACACTTCCTGAGGATGCTTCCACAAGTTACAGCTTTTCTGGCTGATCAGTTTCAGAGAAGAAGATTTTTAAAGATTAATTCTATATATTACTACGTAAAAATTCTACCCCCATTGTGGCCCCACCCTACCCCCGGGGATCATGATTTGAACAAAATTGAATCTACACTACCTGAGGATGCTTCCTCATGTTACAGCTGTTCTGGCTGATCAGATTCAGAGAAGAAGATTTTTAAAGATTAGTTCTATATATTCCTACGTAAAAATTCTACCCCCATTGTGGACCCACCCTACCACTGGGGATATTGGTTTGAATAAATTTGAATCTATACTACCTGAGGATGCTTCCACATAAGTTTCAGCTTTTCTGGCTGATCAGTTTCAGAGAAGAAGATTTTTAAAGATTAATTCTTTATATTCCTATGTAAAAATTCGACCCCCCATTGTGGCCCCATCCTACCCCTGGGGAGCATGATTTGAACAAACTTAAATCTACACTACCTGAGGATGCTTCCACATAAGTTTCAGCTTTTCTGGCTGATCAGTTTTAGAGAAGAAGATTTTTAAAGATTTACTCTATATATTCCTATGTAAAAATTCAACCTCCCCATTGTGGCCCCACCCTACCCCTGGGGATCATGATTTGAACAAACTTGATTCTACATTACCTGAGGATGCTTCCACACAAGTTACAGCTTTTCTGGCTGATCAGTTTCAGAGAAGAAGATTTTTAAAGAATTACTCTATATATTCCTATCTAAAAATTCGATCCTCCATTGTGGCCCCACCCTTCCCCCGGGGATCATGATTTGGACAAACTTATATCTACACTACCAGAGAAAAGAAGATTTTTAAAGATTAATTCTATATATTACTACGTAAAAATTCTACCCCCATTGTGGCCCCACCCTACCCCCGGGGATCATGATTTGAACAAAATTGAATCTACACTACCTGAGGATGCTTCCTCATGTTACAGCTGTTCTGGCTGATCAGATTCAGAGAAGAAGATTTTTAAAGATTAGTTCTATATATTCCTACGTAAAAATTCTACCCCCATTGTGGACCCACCCTACCACTGGGGATATTGGTTTGAATAAATTTGAATCTATACTACCTGAGGATGCTTCCACATAAGTTTCAGCTTTTCTGGCTGATCAGTTTCAGAGAAGAAGATTTTTAAAGATTAATTCTTTATATTCCTATGTAAAAATTCGACCCCCCATTGTGGCCCCATCCTACCCCTGGGGAGCATGATTTGAACAAACTTAAATCTACACTACCTGAGGATGCTTCCACACAAGTTACAGCTTTTCTGGCTGATCAGTTTTAGAGAAGAAGATTTTCAAAGATTTACTCTATATATTCCTATGTAAAAATTCAACCCCCCCATTGTGGCCCCACCCTACCCCTGGGGATCATGATTTGAACAAACTTGATTCTACATTACCTGAGGATGCTTCCACACAAGTTACAGCTTTTCTGGCTGATCAGTTTCAGAGAAGAAGATTTTTAAAGAATTACTCTATATATTCCTATCTAAAAATTCGATCCTCCATTGTGGCCCCACCCTTCCCCCGGGGATCATGATTTGGACAAACTTATATCTACACTTCCTGAGGATGCTTCCACACAAGTTACAGCTTTTCTGGCTGATTAGTTTCAGAGAAGAAGATTTTTAAAGATTTACTGTATATATTCCTATGTAAAAAATTTGATCCTCCATTGTGGCCCCACCCTACCCCCGGGGATCATGATTCGAACAAACTTGAATCTACACTACCTGAGAATGCTTCCACACAAGTTTCAGCTTTTCTGGCCAAATGGTTTTTGAGAAGATTTTTGAAAATATCAACAAATGTTCAATGATTTTTTAATTATCTCCCCTTGAAAGAGGGCATGGCCCTTCATTTTAACAAACTTGAATCCCCTTCACCTAAGGATACTTTGTGCCAACATTGGTTGAAATTGGCCCAGTGGTTCTGGAGAAGAAGTCGAAAATGTAAAACGTTTACGGACACACAGACAGACGGACAGACAGACAGACAGACGGGCGCCGGACAAAAAGTGATCAGAAAAGCTCATTTGAGCTTTCAGCTCAGGTGAGCTAATAAAAAAGATGAATTTTTGAAGTTTTGTAAATGTTTTGAAATCATAATTTTTGTTAGAGTTATCCTTCTTTGGATATCGCTAATAGAGAGTATGTCACAGGTACCCTTCTTCTTTCAAAATAGGGTTTAACGGCTATGAATTGCTTTGAAACCGACTATTTTACTAAATTAATATATTTACAAGTTATCAACAAGTTAACATTGTAATTTTAAAATTGTTTTTTTTATGTTAAGAGGGCTAAATGGTCGTGGGTTTTTTTTTTTTTTTGTTATTGTTTTTTTAGACTTTATTAATCTCCTTTAGAAGAAGAGTTCTGTTTATACATATAGTTAAATATCTTTTATACGTTGGGATTTTTTTTTACTAAATAACAGTTTATGTCTAAAGAATTCATGTCTAAAATTTCAAAGTAGATTTGATGTTTAATTTTTTGACCATCCAGCCTCCTTAAATAACTGTCTGATGCCAGTATAGACATAGCAGGATCAAGATTTGCTGTAATATATTTCACGGTACTGAATGAAGCCAAACGACAAATAATGTTTCAAAGATATGTCTAAATAAATGTTCGATAAATTACGTTAGTACATGTGAATGTATTCATTTTAGGGATGGTAATCGATTGAAAAACTGCTACGGATCTAAAAGGGGGTCATGGGGGGTGTCCAGACCCCCCCCCCCCCCCTGGAAAATGAAAATTTATTAAATTTACATGGTAAAATTATCGCAAATATGCCTCGGACCCCCTCTGGCAAACATAATTATCATTCCGACCCTCCCCCCCCCCCCCGGAAAAATCTTCTGGATCCGCGCATGACTCGCAACTCGTTCGGACCGATTAACCGGTTACTCGTATCAAAATACACAAATCTATGTCATATCATTCAATTTTTAAAAATTATTGTCATAAATACCACGAAAACCACGATAAGAATATTATGTCAAAAATATGTTTAAATCAGGACTTTTTAGTGAAATTTATTCATCATAAAAATCAAGAAAAATCGAAATGAACGATTTTGAAATGAATGAAAAATTTGTAAGGAAATTGCGTTAAAATAAAAAAAATTATTTAATGAATAATCGGTTCACCGGTTAGAAATTGCCATCCCTTTATTTGCATTTATTTATCTTGTTGTAAATGTAATGAAAATTAAATAAAATATAAGTTTTATTTCTTGCACTAATACTGACACTGTTCTGGTGAATATATTGTATGCACACACTTTAGTATATCGATGAGAGTATTTCTCTGTAATTATCCACTTCAACCGTTGCTAAGGCCTGCAGCAAGACTTTGTATGTTGCATGTTTCTCCTCTCTTTGGCGCCATTTGTTGATATACTCTCGACTTCTTGCAATTGACAACCGGAAATCCATCTGAATCTGTTCGATTTCCTCAGGAAGCAAGCCTAACTCTATGGCAAGCTGGTAGCTTTTCTTGCCTAACATGTTACAGATGATACCGATGCCTCGTTCTGAGACTTCCTTCTCCAAATACTTGTTTTCTAAAATAAATAAATAAATATCAAGAATGACGTCATAATTGGGCAAACCTCGCATGATTTCGGAATCTTATGTCAAAGGAGGTACATGTATAAATCGACCTAATAAAGTCATGTTAAAATAAGCGGTGTTTTAACATCACGAAGAGCAATACATCTTGAAAGAATAAAAAAAAATAGAGGAATCTGTTCTTTATTGAGTGGCATTAGAAAGCCAAAGATGCAAAGCATTTACATATAAATGATTATAAATTTTGTTATAAAAAATGTGCCAAGTATTTCAATGAATTACACGTCTATAGATAAATACCTACCTTGCCACTCTATATCAGGTGGATCTAACTGTGAAAAATTAAACAAATATTTTAAATTTTTCACAAAAGTGTTTATTTTACTTAATATACAAGATTGGTTTGAATGATTATACAAGCTCAGTATAGGGACTTGGAAACTTATAAAGCTTTTATAAACTTGCTCATCAATAATTACAAATTCGTACAATAGTAAAATAGTTTTAATTGTTAGTAGGCGTTTAGAATCAATGCCCATAAAACTCGGCAAAATCTTTGCAAAATGAGAGAACAAACAATTATTCTAATTATGATAATTATGCTGTTTTGTCTTGGAGTAAAAATATACATCGGGCAAATTTCAGAATAAATGTACATAATAACCTATGGAGGATCCAAAACTTTTATATAAAATATATTAATAACAAGAGGCCCATGGGGCCACATCGCTCATCAGAGCAACAATGGCTTTATACATGTATGGGCGTTCAAAGGATAGTGTGCCATATGGCCCCTCGGTAGAATTACAAAAAATAAATACCGTAAAGTGTCCGAATTTTACACTTATTTTTGCATACACTTAATCTTTGACATTGTACCTTTATGAAATACCATTTTTACCGCAAGAAAATCCTATGCAAGATAATAAACTCAATTTTTGGTAGGGGTACACTGTTAATTTCCAATTCCCTTCATTTTAGTTCTACCCCCCCCCCCCCCCCACCCACCCACACTTTGTAAAGTGATCAAAATATATGAGCATATAGGTACATTTTCTTCTTCAACTACTCACTAGTTATTGTATTTTACTTTAAAAAATTCCTATTTGTGAAAGAAGAAAATTGTACCTCAATGTCCTCAAATTAAAAACATTAAAAAATTTAATTGGTCTTCCCCATTAATAAACGATTATTGTTTACCTGGCGTGAACTCATGTGACGTTTTATAACCTAACTCACTTGATCGATGAATACACTCGAATGAAAAATATTGTCACGTGATATGTTAAAGAGCTATTATAATCAATGTATTGACAGGCATATCACTCTATTTTACTAAGGCCCACCCATTATTTTCATCTTTATTTAAAAACAACAAATGGCTACAAACCAAGATGATTTTCCGCTGTAATATTTTCTTAAGAATAGCGATAATGCATTTATCCCCATAACAGCAATGTGTCAGAACTATGGAAACTGTTTTAAAGACGTCGGTTTTATTTACTTGTGTCTGAAAAACTATCAAAATTGGTGTAGATCCCATAAAATTAATCGAATAAGGAGGGGGCCCCAGAAAGTAGTTACAGCATATCATCCTTTTAGCAAGACATTTCTAATGATCAACCAAAATTTCACCGTCAATCGTAGAATTATAAACAAGATAAATAGCTTGGTTTGAGTCATGTTTTTGTTCACATGAGTTTATTACATTCAACTTCAGATTTTTTAAATATCTAAAATATATAAAATATAAACAAACTAAAGCATGACCTCAGCTCTGTGTACAAACATAGCATTGTGCTCAAAGCTCTGTATTTTGCTTATAACTCGAAGCTTGACTCTCAGATACGGTTAGTAAATATAAAATTGAAAACAATTAAAACAAAAGAAAAATGCATTAAAACAAAGAAAGAACACAATTTATTTTTCATCATATATATACTTATATATTTCTAGCAGCGAAAATAATCTCCGTTTAGACTGAGAATGATGAGCATTTTAACATTTTTGCATTAATCGATCGTACCGAATTAAATGTACCAATAGTAGTGCATCAGATTTTGCTCATTTTTCGCAGGTACATGTAAACAATTAGCTGTCTTATTTACCGGTCTATATTTGATTCGATACGTAAAAATTCCAAAATACAGGCGATAGTTCCCCTCAAGTTAAAAAGAAACGAAACGAAAATCAAAACAAGCTAAAACCACCGTCAGAAGTGAAAATATCAACGCATTGAAATATTTAACCTCAATTTACTTCACAAAAACGGCACAAATATATTTTGGATGTTTCAAATATTCCCTTCGCACGTAAAATGTTGCACAACAAGTAAATTCATCTTTGTCAGTTTGACCCGTTTATCACGCATCCAACATGGCTGCTTCTAACAAACTAGACTGGTCCTCTGTCTCTATCCTGGTTTTCGATATATGAAATATTGAGCCCGAAGTTAAACTAATTGACCCCATTCTCTCTGTCTTATTATTATTTTCGTAAATTACTCAAATTTGAAACAGAATTAGCCCATAATTTTTGCAATTTATATTTTCCTTTCCATAAGGATTATTTATGCTAAATTACGTTGAATTTGACTCAGTAGTTCTTGAGAAAAAGATTTTTAAAAATGCACCCCCATTTTTCTGCAGTTTCGAGGTTTTCTCCGCTTTGAATAAAGATCGGTCTTTCATTTCTGCAATTTATATTCATCTTACCATAAGGAAGCTTTGTGCCAAATTTGGTTGAAATTGTCCTAGTGGTTTTAGAGAAGAAGTTCAAAATGTGAAAGTTTACAGACGGACGGACGGACAGACAGATGGACAGACGGACGACGGACAAAATGTGATCAGAAAAGCTCACTTGAGCTTTCAGCTCAGGTGAGCTACAAACAAAACACATCAGTCTTCTTTATAATATTTGCAAAATAGACTCTCTTTTTACAAAATTATTGCGTTATTAAGATATTTCTGTTATTCTTTATACAGTGAAGTTAGCAAATATTGCTTGGATCTGAAATATAGTTGAAATATAGAAGAAAATAAGATAACAGGGACAAAATGTAGTACGAATAATTCAGGATATTGACCATTAAATTCTTGGAAATGCATCTTTTACACGTAGTATGAAAAAAGAAAAACCAGGAAGTATTTATATAAAAATGACCGTTAAAAGAAAATTTTCTAAAGTCCTTTCATAACAGCAGATGTTTGCAAAATGGAACATCAATTGAATGTATTTGTTGCAACCTACGTAGTTTTGAACTTTTAAGGAAATTGTTTTGAATTTTTAAGGAACTTTGTGCAACTTTATCATTGAACACACAAGTGATCACTCGATAATATAGGTCAGCAGTTTGAACAATATCTAGACCCAGTCTCTTCACTTTCATTTAAATCAAAACAGACCCCCCCCCCCAAAAAAAAAAAAAATAAAGTAGGTTACGCTGGTTTACCTTATGAAATCACGTGATACTCAATATTTAAAACGGGGAGGGGAGGGGTGTTTATTGTTCGGACCGGAATGTAAAAATAAAAATTCGAAATTATATTCAGTACATTTAAATGCGTTTAAATTTTCAGCGTATATTTTACAAAATGCTATAGCTTGATGAAACTAGATGTGTCATAACGGGACGAATCCCCCCGTAGGCGACCAAAATTTCAGATGCCAAATTTAGTATAACATTTTTTTGATTGCAGAATAAGTTATAAATCCCTGAAAATTACTGATTTTTTTTTAAGTTCAAGAGGCATAACTCTGTCAAAAATCATCCAACTGGAACCAAGTTCAAACTTGACCTGTATTTTCTAATGAATTAACCTTATATGAAATATCAACTTTACATCAATGCATCATTTCAAAAGTTAGAGAGCGGAAACTAAGAATTTCCCATTTTTTCCCAAGTTCAAGAGGCATAACTCTGTCAAAAATCATTGAACTGGAACCAAGTTCAAACTTGACCGGTATTTTCCTATAAATTAACTTTATATGAAATATCAACTTTACATCAATGCATCACTTCAAAAGTTGGAGAGCGGAAACTGAGAATTTCGATTTTTTTTCAAAGCTCAAGAGGCATAACTCTGTCAAAAATCATCGGACTGGAACCAAATTCGAACTCAAGCTGTATATTCCTATTACACATCCCTATATCAAAGAGATCGATATGTGCAACGGTTGTTGAGATAACGATCGGAAAGTGAATTTACCATTTTTTTCTAAGTTCAAAACTCTGTCAAAAATCATTGGACCGGAACCAAATTCGAACCCAACCTGTATATTCATAAGACACATCCATGTATCAAATTTGAGTTGAATGTGTGAAACGGTTGTTGAGATAATGATCGGGAAGTGAATACAGACGGAATGATAGAAGGACGGAATGACGGAATGGGGTAACAATATATGCCCCGGCCATTTTATGGCGGGAGCATAAAAAAACCCACAAACATTTCTTTCTTTAAAAACATTCATTGAAAATGGCATATATAACTTTTTAACAATTTTAAAAACGCTATCTTTTTTTCAAAGAAAAGGGTAGACATGCTTACCCCACTTTCCCCACCCAATCCACAAAAAATATATTTTGTTCATACCATCTGCAAAGTTTCTCGGTCGATGTCAATATCCGCAAACACACGCTCCAGTGTTTGAAGAACACGTTCTTTATCGGCAGACTTTTCAAACCAAGTCTTCAATGTGTGGAAGCAGCAATCTGAAGCCAAGTGTGGAAAATTCTGCTTGGTGGTCTCTACAAAATTATCACCGAGTTCCAGGTGATAAGCTATTTTTTGCCAATACCCCGAAACCTTTCTGGCAAGGCGGCCCAAAGTTTGGTATGGCTTCGAAATGGGACTCTTTAGAGAAGATCTTGATGCTAAAAAGCAAAGAGGACATTCACTTATTTTTCCTTTTAGCTAATATTTATACATTTAAGTAACTGTATTTTATCAAAATTTAGCATAAAACTCGAGTTCTTTACCTCTTACAGACAACGATAAATTATCCGAATGTTCTACCTGCAAAGAAAAGAACCAAAAATAGTAATGAAAACACAAACCCAATCCAGGAAAAGAAATCCATAAGCAGATATAAATCTAAGAATATATTCATCTGAACTTACCTTGGGGCATTGCCAGTATTCCAACATGTCTGTAGATTCAATAACATGGATTTCGTCGTGGTCGGCGCAGACGACACTTTCGTTGCATTCCAAGTCTCCCCAAAAATGCAGTCCTTTGAAAGTTGTCTTCTGTGAGAGACAGTTGCTACATTGCACAACTACTCGAAACGGAAAGTTGGCGTTGCATTTCCGACAGACTGAACACCTTTTGGTGAGTTTGTGATCCGGGCATGCCGTGCAGCTAGCATATATTTCCAGTATTATCGTCAGACTTTCCTCCAAAAACTTCCTGATTGTATACCGAATTGAAGATTTCTGCGCGGTGTTGGAAAATGTCAACACCCAGACACGAATGAGAAAATCGTCATGGACAAGCAGAAGAAAGTTATACTTATCTAATCGGAAGACTGCAGTGTTGGCAAACACTTGTGGAACATCGTTCTGTTCGACAGCGGGAAATTTTGCCATACAAGCCGCCAGCAGACGATAAAATACAGCCGGGGGCATAAACTCGTCTTTAAAGTAGAACCCCAAGGCTGGTACTACTATCTTATTAGCATTCTTCGACTGCAGCCACTTGTCTCTTACGTTGGAGGAATCCACATTCATCATACAAGGAACAAGAAATGTTGACATTTCATGGGACGATTCTCCGTTTTGCTCATATCGCGTAGGCTTGGCAATGATATCCATTCTTTCCAAAATTTTGATAATGTGCTCCTTATTTTCCAAGTAAGAAGGATCTTCCCGATCACTCCACAATGTTTCAATGTTTTCCATGCTAAGATATCCGGTTTTCTTCATTTCCTCCAGTAGAAAGTCCGCTTGATGTCGCGTTGAACCCAGAAACTTCTCGGTCGTGATCAGACATTTAAAAGCATCTACCAACCACTGAGGGTTAAGGACAATGATATCATCCAAACCCTTTTCGTCGTAGAATAAGATGTTGCCTATAGCGTGATGAAACTGTAAGAAAACCTTGATCTCTTTTTCATCCTTTAAATGCAACGCACAAAACTTGTTTAACTTCTTCACTTCCGAAAAACTCAGCACCTTTTTTCCTTTCTTTCGCAGATCAATGATTTTCCGTTCTAGATAGATATAACTTGTTGGAATGCTCTGCGGGAAAATCTCTTCTTCCTTTGCTATTTCAAGAATTTTTGATCGTATCTTGTCAAAAACACCTTCATCGTTATCATTGCAGTCCACGCAAAACATTTCTGGTACTAGATGGGGTAAAAGCATTTTCTTTTTTGCTACTCTCTTAATATCTCTGAAGTGTTCCTCAATTTCTCTGTCACCATTCTATAAGATATTAAATAATACAGTTCAAAGAGGGTATCATGGCTTAGATTAGAAAATTTAACTGGAATTTCGTATGTTTTTTTTTTAATTTAACCTGGACTTTATCTTTGTGTGTGGACACAACTAGAATCTTTGGAGAACCTTTTTGATTTTCGGAGGAATATGTATGAATTGTGTTCAACCAAAACTTCAGGAAATCTACAAAAATCGGAAATGACGGAACCATAAAATGCAAAAAAAATATTCTGATATATGATATCATGAACACATATAAATTAATACAAATATATATCAAACGTAAATAAATCACATGGAATAAAAGCAGACGAAAAACCACAACGAAATTTTGAAATAAGCGTCAAGTAATCCTGTGCTAAAGGAACGAATCTTTCAGATGTATCGTTACTTATGTAAGTCACTTCGACCCGAAGACATTTCAGCTAAATGTTATTTTTTTTATTTATTTCGATTTAAAGGTCGAACCAATAATAATCATTGTAAATATTTTTTACAAAAAGATAGGTAATGTTTCGTCCAATCAAATTCAAGTACATTAGCTTAATGAGTTAATCAGTTATTTCTACAGTACACAAAGTCACTTTGCATCACAGTAAATTTCTTTATTAGTTTCTAATTAATTAATTTCTTGGGACGGATAGATCATAATAAACAAAATATATTGAAAAAGCAATTAAGGGTTTGCTTTAAACTTTCTCAAAGCTTGAGTCAAACAGTGTGAGCCAAGTGTCAAGATGTTTGGGGGCTGAAATGCCTTAGGACTGAAGTGTCTGGATACCCTTTTTCTACAGCTCACCTTTCACCGACTTTTGGTGGTCAGATCCATATTGGCAGTCATCGTCGTCATCGTCTTCGATACTATCATTCATTGGCCGTGAGACGTCGGTGACCAAAAGGTAAACAGCCTTGGACGACATGAATGCTTGGTGGGTAGTTTGAAACACCGTCTGGCCAGCGAAGTCCCAAAATGTAATGGAGCCCGTCTCATTTTGAAGAAACTTTGAGGACATTCGAAACAACTAACAAAGATAAAAAAAAAAAAGGTACATAAATTAGTATGAGACGTTTGAGAACATTTGAAGCGATTGCCTGGACAAAAAAATGGAAGTACGGGATATATTCGTTTTGTTAATGAAATATTGCGTCGAGAAGACGCAGAAGATAAAACAAAATGGCCACACCTCCTCCAGATCATCCTTCATAGCCTGTTCTCCCAGACTATCATCGAACGAAAATTCCCTATCCAGACTTTTTCCGCGTGCGTCCTCTATGCAATCACTCCCCTTTTGGCAATCGTCATATTCTGTTTCGTCAATAGAACAATTCTTTTTCATCGTAGGGGTTTGCGCTTCATTAGACGTCACAAATTTCTTTTTTAGATCGAGAATTACCGTGCTAAAATTATTTCCATATGTATTGTCTCTGTTGCTTCTGTCCTCGTCCTCCGATTCGCTTTCAGAAGTTGAGGGTGAGTAACATTTAATCTTTATTGGATCATTGAATTGTGGTCGAGACTGTGGCTTCCTATCATTGATTGGACTATGAGATCTTTCAAGAAGCGATACTGGTCTGTTGATTGGTTGAGGGGGCATTGAAAATCTATGATGTTTTGTACCATTTTCATAATTCATAGGCGGCGGTATTCTGTTTTGATTAAATCCCGAGCTTGCAGAAGGTAATTCAAATGCCCTTCGAGGAGTAAATGGGTGTTTTGCAGGAGAAATTGACACATTGACTTGCCGCGGTTTTGTCTGACTGTTTGTATGTGGGTTCGGATATTCTTGTGACGTTTCCATTTCTGGCATTTTGTCATAATCATTTCCTTCTACTGATATATAGGTTGGAACTCCTTTAGGAAATCTCTGTGTCAAATATCTTGCTATTCTTTCGAGTGTTTCGTTTTCATTTTCTGTAAAATGGAAAAAAATCCCTGATTTTTCAATATGGACAAAAATGGTTTAAATTACTGAGTATTAAACAGCTAAAAAACGCTTTAGGAATCTAAATGTTACATGTACAATTTTATGTAATTTCCTGATACATAAAAATATTTTACTCGTTTGTCACGATGTATATTTTGTTTGCGAGGAATCAATATGTACGTTTGCGCTTTTTTTAAAAATAAATCGTCTGCATTGAAGGTGACGTCTTTTAAATATTTGTGTATTGTATTGTACCAGCAGAAAAAAAGAAAGTTTCATATACCTTGTTTGCCATCGTATTTGATCCACGCATGGTCAGTAAGTTGAAAGCGCCCCCTTTTGGTGAAAATCTCCACTCCATCAGTACTCCGTACTTCCTCTACATTTTCTCTCAGCAGACGTTTTGTAAGACTGGATTTTCCCGCCCCGTGGTAGCCTACTACCATGACGCGTACGTGGTTGTAATTTTCAGATCCTTCCTCGAGGGCTTCACGGTAGGCATTGATGGCCGATTCATCCATCTTTTTTATGGAAGGTGGAAGAAAGTTTTCCAAAACTTCTGCGAAAAAAACCCATTTAGTTGAAAAACAACACCGACAACAATAAGACATCGTCTGAACTAGGCAATCATTTTTTACAGAAAACGGGGACATTGCAGTGGAGGGTATCTTGGTTTCCAAGGACAGGCCATGTCCTATTTTTAGTAACTTTACTAGACAGTCTAAGTTTTCCACTTCTGATCCCATTTATACCTTTACGAGTTTTTATTATATTTAAATGTTAATGAATATTACCCTTTTCTGTAATTATATATGTGATTTTAATATGAAAAAAAAAATGATTTTTACTATTTTTAAATTTTATTGAAAAGAGGTAAATCCAAGAGACAAAAAAATTAACAATATACGTTTGTTTCATTGAAATGGAATAAGGCTGAGAGAGAGAGAGAGAGAGAGAGAGAGAGAGAGAGAGAGAGAGAGAGAGAGAGAGAGAACAGACAACAGGGAGAAGTAAGAGAGAGGCAAATAGATAGAAAGAGAGAAAGAAAAAATGTTACCGACAGAAAGAAAACCACCAATATCGAACAGTTCAAATAAGACAAAGCACAAGGACAAATGACAAAGAATCACATGCCGTGGTTTATATACAAGGTTTCCAGCGTACATGCGCAATACTGACCGATATCTACACCATGGTATCCTTCTCGAGCGATTGCCTTTAAAAAAATTTCAACAGTTGCATTCTCTACAGAGGATGTCTTTTTTTGTTTATTACATGTATCGTGATAACACAAGAACCGAAATACATGGTTTTTTAAAAAAAGTTTACCTTTAGTTCCAGCAAGTCACCATAATTTCTGGACTTTTCCTCAATGCTCTTGGCCAACGTAGACAGACTGGACTCCCTGCAATCCAATGCTACAAACATCTTATCCTGAAATGATACGAAAAGTTAAAAGGGTCCTCCACATCTCTGTGACATACTTTTTTAGGACAACAAGGAAATTAAATGCAAAAGAAATTTGTTTACATCTAATATTTTGTTTGTATCGCTTTCTATCACAGCGGAAGCCCCCCCCCCCCCCCTTTTCCCCAAATTTACCATATTTTCAAAAATTTTAAAAATACGAAATTGGGCTTGTCATTTTGAAATTTTTGAAAATACTTATTTGGGCTTGTTAGAGAAACTTTTCAAAAGGTATGGAAGGTTCTAAATTTATAACTAATGTTAAGCTCATTTTATCCAGTAAACCGCGTATTGAGGTACCATTTTCTATGGATTGATCTTTTACAAGAAATTTCCAATTTTCCACAATATCACTTATTGGAAATTTCCAATTTTCCCACAAAACATGGAAAACATATCATAAAGCGTAAAAAAAGTTTCTTCAACAGCGAGACACAACAACATAGTTTACAACAACCAAATCGTTTTCTGTTGCTTCATATCTTCCTATGTGCATAACAAAGACCAAACACGTAATGATATTTTCAATAAGTATCAAACGTCTTAGATACATGGGTTCTCTCCTTTTACTTATTAATTAAACCAGCATTTATCGTAATCGATTAAAAAAAAACGTATTGAGAAAGTTTTATTAGAATACAAAAAGTATGAACTTCCTAGCAAAGAAATTCACGCGAGGCAATTTCGTTTGTGTATACACATGGTACCTGCAATTGAATAATTAAAAATATTCGTATTACGATACATGTGCACACGTATAAGATCATTGACTACAATTTTAACTGTCTAACATATTTACCTGTAAGCCAATTTCAACATGACGGAATTTCTCGGATTTATCCGACTTTTTGACAAACATTCCCGATATGACCAATACTCCAGGTTCAGAAAAGCTGTCCCTTACAAGAAAGGGACTACAATTGTCTCGTTTTTTGAAACTGTCTCGGAGAGTTTTCTCTGCTTCTTCTCGCCCAAGTAAACCATGGTAGCATCTAAAACAAAGAGATGTTAACTCGTTTACAGATTCGTAATGCAATTGGTGGATATCAACTAACACTATAACACCCCCTCCCCACCCCCCCCCCACCCCCCCCCCCCCCCCCCACACACACACAAAAACAAAAACAAATCTGAAACGAACAACATGGCATTAAAAAAAAGAAGAAAAAACGAAAGAGAGGACTTTGAAAATAATGAATAAATGGAATTTGGACAATGGGTTTAGATCGATTATTTCTTAAAACGAGTTCTTTGACTGAGATTAAACCTTTTTGCCGAATGATAGTTCGATTAATGGCTAATTTGGGTCCGCTGTCTTACCGATCTTTATACTTCTTGGGCCAGGCTATTGGGTACATCAGATGAGAAAGGGCGGAGTCTTTGGTGTAGACAGACTTAATGCCATCCATCCCGACAGCGGCTAGACGATATTGCTCCACCAGATCCAAAAGACTGCTGGCCTTGCCGCTACGGACTGTGTACATATTTTCCTCCTCTTTGTAGCGAACCCGATACTGATATATCTGCATTTTCCATCTGTTAAGTAGCACATTTTTACCACATTGACACAAGATATCATAACTTTAAAAATTACAAAATTAACTATTTTTATTTATACATCCCTGATTCTTTACTTAAAAATCTCATAATGTACAGCCAGAATACTAAGTAAAGCGTTTCTAATTTTGACTAATTACCGAGGGTCGCTTTATAAAAATCAGTCAAATAGGATGTGTGACATTTTAACCCCCTTCCATCCCTCGTTATTTGAAACCGTTGAGAAATGCCTTACTTGCAGGAAATGACGTATTTAATATCTTCTTTTTCTTCTCCGTGCGGATGCACTAAGAAAAGGGCGGAATGGTCCAATGGGTCATATGGATACTCTTCAAGAAAACGTTTGGCTGATTTCTCCGTTTGATCGGGATGATACCAATCATAAATGCTACAACATATGTAAAAATGTTTGAATTTAACTTGAACTGAACATATATAAAGGTGGATTTAGGGTACAATTTTTTCTGAATGTATGATATTTTCGTTAGTATTGTGAAAATGTTTCATTTCGAAAGCCAGTGAATCTAACCTCATGAAGTATAGTCTGTCCCAAGTTATGGTTTCCGTCTCATTTTGCTTGATATATCGATAATCATGAATACATTTCTGTCCAAATAACATTAATTCTCTAGAATGAAAGTTATTCAGGAATAATGCCCCTAGCACCTACGGCTACAATACACGCCTAAAAAGAAAATAGTTTCGGCGGGGATTCTGCATTGCAAACATAACAAGATGATAATGTTGAAAAATTGTGCGAAGTGTTTCGAAAAGTTTCGAATTGATAAATATAAATCCCCGTATTAGTAATGTATTTTTGTCAATTTCCTCCAAGTATAAAAAAAGAACATGTGACTAGAAGAAATCTCTTGCATATATATATTGATTTCAGCTGTTTTTAGCTGAAATGCATATATGTATTCATTTATAAATTCATCAATAAGTGACGGAAACTGTAACCTAGGACAGACTATAGTCGGTACTATTTTCCAATAAAATATAAGTACACGTACTTTAAAAGATCACTACGGAAATATCGGATCTGCTTGGCCCGTCCCTGATACAGGGAAGCGAACACTTATACCTACTGATTAAGTCCATTCGGCACTTTTGTTTTGTCCGTTGGCGCGAAGTACTTAGCCAAGATGCTGCGAACTTTCTATTTTTAGGTGTTAGTTTGTAACGTATCTACGTACCTAATAGCAGAATGCAAGAATCGTTAAAAACGTTATTTACGCGGTTCTTATTTTCGATTTTAATTTATCGCAAATATAATGTTACCCCGAACAATAAAAATAAGATAAACTTAATTAGATTTCAGTCTCATTTTAAAGTATAGAGTTGAATTAAGTTAAAGCCTTCTGACGACGTAGCACGGTAGTTTTATAAGCTTTTTTTTTCTCAGACTTAAATCCTATCTGCTGTATCGTTGTTATAAAACAAAACTGCAAACATAACTTGTGTAATTCTGTGCATTCGATTTACAATTGCGTGATAACATATCAGTACTATTTGGATTTTATATTATGGTTCCTATAGAATAGTTCCATGGTCCATTAATTCTAAACTGGAGGGGCTGTGTTAAATTATTGGGATTTTAAAAACAAAGATTTCTACTAAGTAAGGGTGGAGCTGTTTAGAGGCTTTTACATTAATGTCGTCCTGTACAAAAATTGGTCTGCTATACATATTCCATAGTACTGAAATTTTCACTCTGATGAAAATCGAGTCTTTTCGTTTTCATATCGCTTAATTACCATACAGATTTTAAAGTAACTCGTACACGCAGAGTTATATAATGATCCGAAAGGCAAAATTTGGAAAATAATTGAAAATCGAGTTTACCTATGTATTTCTCTGTATTTTTTCTCTCCATCTTGGCTCTCTCTGTCTGGGGTACTAAGGAACTGTTTCGATGGTGACGATTTCTCCTTTCCATCCCGTCCCACTTTGCATGGGGCATTCTGGTAAGACTTCGATGGCAGTGGCCCGTATGCATTATCCATTGTACTGTGCACTGTACTATATGTTTAAATGTGTTGTACTCGTCGCTACAATATATCCCTGTGTGGAAATAGGATGAATTGTACGCAGTTTTAATGTATATGAATAAAAAAACCTGTAAACAAGGAAGTTAATCTACGTAGAAATGGCGTATATTCCAAGGGAAAATCATTAAGTGCTAAGTATGTTGATAATAACCCATAGTGTTAAATCAGGATATACATGTATGTGTATTAGAATACGAAACAAACAACACAATACTCATACATATGTATACCAATAATATACCAATATAATTGTCATGTCATTTTGTATTTTAAGAACAACTTAACACGCATATACACACTAAAAAAAAATGTACATTTATCTAAATATAACGAAGTCACTCTGAATGTTTAAACCATATTATTATTTTAGTAAGCCATTTACAGTGCTGACTTAAGAATCTTCCAAAATCAATGCGTACATATATTTCATTTTATTTAAAAAAAAAAAAACCCAGTCAGAAGTTGATGATGAAATTTTCGAATTAATTGATTGATATTTCCGTAAGCATCAAACAGGCTGGTACGGAAAGACCCAATTTGATTAACAGGAGTCATTTCCTCACTTCAATAGATGAGTGATTTGTTAATCAAATGTTTAGAGCTTCTGAGAAATATGAAAAAAATCAGTTATTAGGGGATTACGTCTTTCCAGTATTCAAGAGTGAATGAGTTGTACTCTGTCTCAATTTCTAAACCTCAAATAGAAAATCAGAAAGACAACGAGATTTTGCTAGTAAGGCGCGAGAAATTATAAACTTTATAAACCTCTTGTTGAAAATGGCATTTTAAATGGAATGTCTAGAAAATGTTTCATCTTTTACAAGATTTTAAAGTCTAAGAATAAGGTTCTGGATGTGCCTTGTTGGTAAAAACTTGCCGCTATTTGGTTGATAAGAAAGTTTATGACCGTTGCCCTATAATCACCTTACATCCCCATCCCCATAAATAGATGGCCCTCCTTTTCTTTTGATGTCGATCCAAAGAAAAGTCAACAAATATTAAAATCCCCATTTTATTAACATCTTTTATTAATTGTAGAGCATTTTCTAAATAAATTGTAATTTTAGTTGTCTGCGTAGTTTTGATACTGTGAAAAGCTTTGGAAAACGTAAATTTTCGGCATCTGCTAACACCTTACCATTGATGGATGGGTATGATTCAAATATTTGTGAGTATTATTGTTCGAATCAAGTGAATATCAATAAGCTAATCTGGACAGACAAATTATTTCCGGACACATCCGATTACTCTTGTCCAGTACGCTTTCCTCGGAAAACAATTTCTGGCGGGAAGCGCGCGCGTTGTCAAGTCCCAAGAGTGCCGTAAACCGGACTAATCTGGGAGATAAACGACACTGACAGTGCCGCAAATCAGTCTTTATGGATACATGGAAACAGGAGAAGACTGGACGTCATATTTTACGGCATTTTAATTATAGGCTAGTAGCATTAGGAAATGACAAGGAAATATGAGGCAGTTATTGGGTCCAGGTTTTTTTTCAAGTTTCCGGACTTACAAGTCTTCATTCCAAATGACAAGACTCTCCGAAATATTAGTTCCGCCATGTTGGATATCGTTACTCAGAATATCCTGTTTGATCCCTTTATAATTCCTTGGTTTAGTATGATTAGAATGGGAATGAGAATTTGATCAATATGGAGTAATTAGGGGATTTCAATTTACAATTGCTTTTCCGGCTGTCTTATTTATTCAACATTTTATAAATAAAAAAAAAACAGCAACGATAATCATTATTCAAAAAAAGATATAAAAAGAAAAAAAAATCATTATGTTTTATGATATATGATATAATATCGCGTAAATAAGGAAAAAAAACAAATAATTTCATTATTTTTTTTTTTCTCTTTAATCATATTTCTATAATGAATGTAGCTTGGCAATTATATATAACTTTGTTATCAAAGATTTTTTGATGTAAAATGAAAGATACAGTTTTAATTTATATTTGTCATAAATATAAGGCAATTGATTTATTAAAATTTCTCAGTAAGCATTAAAATAATTGTTTACCTGCATTTTGGGTTTTTTTTTAATTGTCAACTCGGAACCTCTATCAGGCAACCAATTAAATGAAATTACTAAGATAATGCCGTTACAGCACCAATTTACACATTTTTGTTCTGCTTTATTTTTTATAATAATTTATTATAATAATTTACAATATACGGTAAACAAAGCCATACATTTACAAGTTGCTAAACCGTCAGCAATTCAACAAGATATACGTCAAATCAGCCGACCATTACAACCGACCATTATGCGACTAACGCAACCAAGTAACCGACAAAATCAACCTTTATCATATCAAAAATGTGTAATAAAAAATTATCTAGATTTAAAAAAAAAAAACCAACAAAATACTCACTCCACCGAAAAAACTCTATTACGTCATTATTACCACCAATCCCACTACATGGCCAACCTAGAACAGATTAAACATCAATACAAATCAAACTCTAACAAGTAACTAAACTTCAAATTAAACTAACAAAAAATGACAACAATCAAAGTACTGATGAGCAGCTAAATAGTGAACGAAACAAACCAAGGACTACGTAACCAACACAGCAAATTCATAAAACACAAATCCATTGAATAACCAATCAACAAACAACTTGACGTAAAACTAACCAAGCACCATGCAACAAATGCAAAGAACAGTAAGAGATAGCCAGAGATCATAAACATTTTGTTAATTACCAGCCAAGCAAGCAATCCAACAACCAAATAACTTATCAACGAACATTATTGAAGCTAAATAGTAGAATTTCGAAACAATTAATCAGACAAATTAACACAACCAACAAACAACCACTGCATAACAATCCACTAACAAGCTAACTACTGTGGAATCATTTTTATTCGTGGGGGTCAATGTTCGTGGGTTGCCAAAATTTGCCTGGTTCGTGGGGACGTAATTTCGTTGGTCGCAAGTTCGGGATAATTTTAATAAATATTAAACAAATGCATTATATACGTTCGTGGGGATGTAACTTCGTGGACAAGGACTACCCACGAAATCCACAAACATTGGTCTTCCACTAACAATGATGATTCCACACTATACTCTGTCCCAAGATATCCTCGATTCACATTTTGCTTAATTACTCGATATTTATAAATACCTCATAGTTCAAACGATGTTCAGTCAAAAGAATGAAAAATTTCCAAGAGTTCTTCTTTTAAACGCCCCCTCTAGCTTATCAGTTTTAATACACGACTAAAAAATGTTATGTCTACGGGAATTTTGTATTGCAACAGACCCGGATGATAACGTTGAAAAATTGTGCGAGGTATTCCAAGTGACTTCCGAATAGAGACAAGATGTAAACATTCCCCATTATAAAGAATCCGTAAGAAATCTGTTTTCGTTCCTATGAATTTTTACGAGTGAAAAACGATAATGTGTGAATGAAGTTATCTTGAAAATTTTCCCTTTCATCTATTTCAATTGTATTTCTTTCACATGTATGTGTATTTTCATTAAAAATCGTCCAAATGTGCTGTATGATTATCTTGGGACAGACTTTTATAACTAATTCAGTCAGCTAATAAATAAATATCAAGGAAAGTTCATAAGTCGTGAAAGAAAGTAGAAAACACTTTAACATACAATATGATAAGGCATTTAAGCTTGATAAAACAGACAGGAAGTTTTATCCCATCCTACTCCACTATTGAATTAGAATACTCAACTTGACCCTTTCAAAGCAGCCTTTGTTGTGGTATAAAAATTAAATGAATCATGTCAACTATGCAATATAAACCGATCAACTAAAGAAAGTAATATTTTAAGCAAACATATACGCACACACGTATGTAGCAACCTCTATTGATACAGTATCCACTAATGATACTAGATGCTGTCATAAGACAGTAATACCCGCACCAAGTGTTTGCCTCTAAATAACACTCTCTTGTATCAGTTTTAGTAAAAAAAGAAGGCCACATGCAATTTCCGGTACTTTTTAAAAATTATAATTTTCATAAATGCTGAGTTCACATCCCAAAATACACATATTGCCTTTATGTACAATTTGGGGTTGAACTGTTTACATGTGAATTTTAAATTTATCGATAATCTAAACGTTTCATGTCATAGAAAGTATAGTCTATATAATTATTACAAACAAAATTAAATTATGCTGAAGTTACGTACACAACACAGGTGTACAGGTTGCATTAGCGGTATTCTCTTTTGAGAAGTGGACAGGCATAGCCTACATCCACTTCAGTGGATGTAGGCTATGCCTGTCCACTTCTCAAAAGAGAATACATTAGCGGGTACTAGTTTTACCCAGCTCTTTGGTTAGATGGGTTTCACGTGGTGTACATGCATATGTTTTTTTGATATGCAGAATAGGATTAATTAACATGAATAAACGTTTCTTTTGTGGTGATCAGCTAAAGGAATTCGTATTGTGCTAATTGGATTATCATTATGATGTTGACCAATATAGGTAAGTATAATACATGTAGAAGCGCAATATTATGAGACACCAGTATACAAAACAGTTAAGTTTTACTTTCACTTTCTAAAATGTGATCTCCCTTTGCCAGCATACTGTATCATCATCTTTATTTATATAAGCTTATCTACAGTTTCTGTCATTATAATTGCAGAATTTTTTTATTTTTTCATTTGTCAGACTTACACTTTTGAGTTGACTCCATATTGACCCTATTTTGTATTAAATTTGGGTATTAAATATCATGTTTATATGAGTTATAATTGGGAGGAAGGGGAAGGGGCCTTAACCGTTCCCCATCCCCAGGATGTGTGGATTAGATATACATTTCTAGTGAGAATGAAGGCATGCTGCAGCTTTTTTTTTCCATTATACCCCTACCCCATCATCATACACCAGTAATAGAAAAAGAGTTAATGACTAATTTTCTTTTATTTTAAATTGCTTATTCTTTTTTGTCAAGAGATATGTGGTATGTCAAGATTTATGACTCATGAAAATTTGTGCATTTTAATCCTGATTGTTAACATACATGTATAATTATATATAAAAAAAAATACATGTGATATACTAGGGATCATGCAATCAATTGCAGAATTGCCAATCGGTTATTTATAACTCATTTTGACTGATTAATTTGTTAATCATTTTGAAAATAAAGACATTTCTAAATACATGTATAACATATTATCAATATTTTTTGTAGATTGATTTTGTAACTATTTAGGGCCCCACTCTGCAGATGCCCTATAGTGATCATTCTGTCCAATTCTGCTGATCATGTCAAGATACATTTAAGACAAATTGGCCCCTGCTCCTTGGGTTATTCCCCCACCCCCAAGAGTTTTTAAACAACCACCCCCTCCTCTGAAATAGGAAATGATAATACATTTTAATAACTGTTGAGATCCCCACTCCTAGACCATATTTATTCTTCCTCCTTGTGTCATTGTACATCAATTGGTACATGTATATAGGTTATGCCCCCTTTGAGATGCCCAGTGACTTTCCAGAGTTGACACTAATCAAGTAATCTATCTTATTCATATGTAGTGTAATTCCTAGCCCTAGCCCAGTGTTGACCCTGCTTTGTTTTTTACAGCAAGCTCTAGGTTTTTGTTGACTGACTTTACAATTTCTACAATTACATATAACATTTTGTTTATCTTTCAGATTAAAAAGCAATTTCCAAAATCTCTTTATGTACATCTGACATCATACAGAAAAATACCAATCAAGAAATGATTTTGCTACTGTAAAAATATGAGAAGAGACTCTGAATCTCCCCCCCCCCCTCCCCCCCCCCCCCCCCCCGAAAACATGGATAGTTGAATATTTTTAAAATATCCTCAAAATCATCGAAATCCCCACTCCTAAACTATATATATTTTTGTTTTTTGAACCATGACCATGTCAAGGCAAATCTTTTTGTGGTATTAGTAGGTCATGGCCTCTGGGGGTCACCTTAACCCCACTCCACCCTTCCAAAATCAGAAATGATCAAATAACTTGAAAAAAAATCCTTGTGATCCCCACCCCTAAAGCATAATTTTATATATTCTTCCTCTTTATGCATCTTATGGTACGTTATTTCAATCACAAGATATAAGAAGGAATAAGGTTTTTTTATGGGACGGAACATCATTTTGCAGATAGTATTGACCCTCAGAAGCAAATTTATATTTCTAAAACCTCATTGCATATCTATGGCTCAGCCCCTGCTATATCCCTATAGATGATGTGGCTATTCATTAAATCGTGAGAGGAGTTCGTTCTGGGAAGAAGGTTTTTTAAGGAGTGATAAACATCAATTTTCAGCTACTATTTGACTCCCTGGATGAAATTTAAATTTTTAAAACCTTATTGCACACCTATAGGACAGCCCCTATCATATCTCAAGAGATGACATAGCTACTGCATAAATTATAAGAAGAGTTCTGGGAACCATATATTTTTGCAAAAAAACGTCATTTTTTATGACCACAGACCCACGTGATAAAAATAAAAATTCTGAAACATGATTACACATCAACATGACACCCCGAATCATATTCTAGAAGATCATTTGGCTACTGCAAAAAGAAATTGACGTTTTTTGAAACCAGACTTTTTGTAAAAAAAAAACGACATTTTCCAGCCATTTAATGACCCCCAGGACAAAATTGAAATTTCCGAAACCTTATTGCGCATCTATAAGACACTCCAAAACATATTCCAAGAGATGATTTGTCTACTGTTGAAAATGTAAAGGGAGTTCGAGGAAGAAGGTTTTTTGTGAAAAAACGTCATTTTTACCCAATTATTTGACCCCCAGGACTACCAGATAATTTTTGAAACCTTTTTACAAAACAACATGACACCCCAAATCATACTCCAAGAGTTCAGTTTGCTGGTTTATAAGATGTAAGAGCAGTTTGAGAAAGTAAAACGTGACAGACGGACGGACGGACAGGCAGACGGAACAGGGTAACAACAATATTAATTCTTTAGAAAGTGCGGGTATAATAAAGTTGCATTAGTGGTCAGACTTCTGACCGTTAATGATATAATTATGTCATTAACGAACTACCTAATCGTCCACTAATGATACAATTTCAAAATTATAATTATTAAAGGTCAAAATTCACGTCCACTAATGATATAAGAAAAAAAACCGCAAAATAAGTATATCGATGACCTTTAATGATATAATTTTTATTGCATTAGAGGGTGAACTTCAACCATTAATGATACAATTTTGTATAATATAGCACCCTTTGTCTATTTCTAAGTTGGATAAAATTAGTTTCAGACAGATTATTCAGATTGTACTTTTTTTCCAGTTGTATCTATTTGATAAGATTTAATCTTTAGATGCAGGCTGAAAAAAACCTTGTCTTCTTACAAGTCTCAATACTCAGCTGCTAGTACATTGTTTATTGAAAATTTTAATTTTGCGTTGCATAATATAAACATATGATCAATGCTGTAAACTGTTTTACATTTTCGACTTCTTCTCTAGAACCACAAATTTAACCAAGTTTAGTACATATCATTCTTATGGGACGGGGATCTTAAATTGTAAAAATGAAGGGCAAAACCCGTTTTAAAGGGAAATAATTGCGAAACAGTGAAAATAGAGTTTGTTTTAAAAAAAATCTTCTTCTCACGAACTACTGCACCAGAAATGCCAATATTTACAACAAAGTTGATAAAAATAGTGAATATTCTAATTTGTTAAAATCGTGACCCCCGGACCAATATTTGGGCCAGGGGGAGGGGGGGGGTTCAAAGTTTAACCAAAAAGATATAAGAGAAAATAATTCAAAATCTTCTTCTCAAGAACTACAAAGCTACAAATTGTGAGATTACTATGCAAGCATCCTGAGATAATGGAGTTTATAAATTGTTAAAATCGTGACCCCCAGACTAATACTTGAGACACAGGAGGGGTTTGAAGTTTAACATAGAAATAAATAGGTAATATATTTAGAACTCATCTTCTCAAGAACTACAAAGCTACAAAATGTGAGATTATCATGCAAACACCCTAAGATAGTGTAGATTATAAATTGTTATAACCATGACCCCCGGAGCACTACTGGGGCTCCAGGAGGGGTTCAAAGTTTAATAAAGAAATCTGCTCAAGTACTACAATTGTATATTTTGTGTGATTACTATTCAAGCACCCACTTATAGTGTAAATACTAAATCGTTAAACCCGTGACCCGGACTAATTTGGTGCCCCTGGAGGGGTTCTGGAGGGGTTCAAAGATTTAAAGTCACATATTCATGCATAGGGAATTTTTTAAACAATCTTCTACTTAAAAACTACAATGATACAATGTGTGAGATTCCTATGCAAGAATAGTAAGATAGTGTAGACTTTTTAAAATTGTTAAATCTGTGACCCCCGAACCAATACTAGGACCTAAAGATGGGTGTAAATCTCAACATAAAGTACAGAAGGGGGAAAATTACCAATATTGTGTTCATACCCGTCATTGTATTGTCAAATCTTAGAATATAATAGCTTGCATATTACAATAATTTTAAAAGTTTTCATATTTTAAATAAACACGAAATAGAATGATACAACGACTTGCTGTTCAGGTAAGCGTTGTGGCCCGAAGGCATTATGCTGTTACATGTAATTCACTTCTTTCTCTTGACATTAGACATATAAACTATCTAGAGTGGGTCATTATTACTCAAAATAGGAACAGTACATGTAGGCCAAAAGTATGTGTTTCTTATAAGCATGTGCCTATGTAATAACCTCTAATGATACATCCTTTAATGATATATTAAAGTTGCATTAGAGGACAGAATCGTAACCATTAATGATATAATTTTATCATTAACTTACTACCCAATCATCCATTATTGATGCAATTTCAGAATTATATAACTAGTCAAAATCCACATCAAATATGCCTGAAATAAAAAAGCACAACATGTAGTACATTGTTTAATGATATAATTTCTATTGCATCAGTCGATGTACTTGAATGAACCATTTATTGAACCCCTCTCTCTATCTAGTTCTTTGTTGGGTAAGATTATTATTAGTATTAGATAATGATAAACTTTAAATTGCAATATTTACATTTGCAAATTTGTTTCCTTATATAAACCTATAGAATAGCGAAAACGTTCAATTATGTATGAACTTTTTTATGACGTCACAATGATCATAGCACGCGCTTTTATCGCTTGTCGCTTGAATTATTGTAAACATAAAATCTCGGTAATTTTAACAGTTCTGAACGATTTGTTTTTTTTTCAAACGTAAATATAAGTAATAAACAGCAATGTTAAAAAGTTCACCGGTTATGAAGTTGGTTGGTACGTGATCAAATCTACTGAGAAGCCCTTCGGGCTTCACAGGATTTAATCACGTGACCAACCAACTTCATATCCCAGTGAACTTTTTAAATTGCTGTTTATTTCTTAATTATTCCAAGCGGATAGTCTTGCCTAGACTATCCACTGGACAAGTCACGCACTTATGGATGCCACTTTGTCTAGCTATATGTACTTCTCGCTCTGTTAGTTAAGAAAAGTATGAACTAGATAATTTAAAGAATAAACAATCTGAAAGAGTTCACCATTGACCAATAATAATATATCTTTATTCATGTATTGCATTAGTCCTAGTTTATCTCCATGCAACCACTAAGCCAAGCATTTCATTGAATAACTGATCATAATTATAATATATTAACACAAGAAGACTAATTAAAATTTGTCTTTGTAAAAGCCGACTCATGGCTGAGGATCGGAAATAGTATGAAGAGGTAATAAAAAAAAATTAAAATAGTGCAATATTATACAAAATTGTATCATTAATGGTTGAAGTTCATCCTCTAATGCAATGAAAATTATATCATTAAAGGTCAACGATGTACTTATTTTGCGTTTTTTTTTCTTATATCATTAGTGGACGTAAATTTTGACCTTTAATGATAAAATTTTGAAATTGTATCATTAGTGGACGGCTAGGTAGTTCGTTAATGATATAATTATATCATTAACGGTCAGAAGTCTTACCACTAATGCAACTTTATATCATTAGTGGATACTGTATCATTAGAGGTTGGTACACACGTACATAAAACTATATATAAGTATATAGTAAGTATCTCAAATTATAAAATCCAGTGATGATTTATACTAGCCGCATTAAACATGTGGACATAAATTTGTGTTTCAACTTCAATTGGTGGTCAAATCGAAAAAAAAAAATAATTGCTAGTCATTTCAGGCGCAGGAAACATGGTTTTGGAATTGTATTGTAAGTGGAGGAGTTTCACAGATGGTTTTATCGTTTGTTGGTTAAAACACCACAGCCTATTAATCTGGGAGAAAGAAACATGGCGACCCGACCTGGCCAAGTTTAGTCTTCAATATGGATTTTCATTGATTGGAAACCCATATTCTGTACTGTTTGAACTTCCAAGCTCCTTGTCACTAGAAATTGGCAAAATATAAAGAAGAAAAGAAAACCCCAATTCTTCAAAATGAACTTCTGTGTGTGTGTGTTGGTGTGTGATTTATTTGAGAGAGAGAGAGAGAGAGAGAGAGAGAGAGAGAGAGAGAGAGAGCAAACAAACAACAAAATCTGTTGTAGTTTTGTAGTTTATAGAAAACAAACGAAATGATACAGATAATTGCCATCGTTCGACAATATTCTGGTGCTTCCATCCTACTAATAAAAAAATGTGGAATCTGTGTCAGATCGTCAAACCAAAGCAAATTCTGTAGATTCTTCCCTTTTTATCAAATAATATACAGTGCTTAATAGATATACTTAGCACGGTGATTTGAAACATCCCGCATCTTTACAGGTGTATAACGTAGAAAAAAATCTTTTGATAATGAACTATATTAATAACATTGTACAACGCTAAGGAGCCAAATTTCTATCAACATCATTTAACATTGGGTATATACATGCATGTCGATTCTCTCAGGTTATAGCTCTCCGTAAATTAATATTTAGTCATATTGACTACACCGTCTTAAAGTTTTTGAGACGCAATGAATAATCCCAGAATCCCCACAATTTCGTTGAATTTAATGCTTCTAGCATTAGAGTCAATCGTTACGTTCATAACATGTTACAGTATTTTAACACAGAGGTACATATCATTTGGTTTGAAAGTAGAAATAATTGATGTACTTGAACATAATTATAGCAATTGATATTCCTGTCAACTATTACCTGCTAGTACTATAATATGACCAATTATTAATTATATATGACGGCCCACAAACTAAAAATCCTGATTTTAAATGACCCTTTTCCTTTCAAATTATTCATAAATCTGGGCGATTCATTAGCAGCAAATAGTGTATGGTTCATCAGCACTGTCAAATAAGCAGAACAGTCTCTTACTGTTTCTCAGCCCGAGAAACATATGTTCCAAATGTGACGGCGTGGAAAACAAGGAAAATATCAAACAGCTGAAATCTACACCCTTGATTGTCCCACCAGCCTAGAACATCAATCTTAACTCTTCTCTTTCAGAGGAGTAAAAGGTCATCACAATATGGTGGCTAGGGTTTTGATTTAAGATAAATATTCAACTAATCATCTACCTTATCCCTTATGCCGATAAAGATAACTATTCGAATTGTCAATTTGACTTGTAAATAAACTCCTCTATGTAATCACTTGCAGAAGTGGTGAAGACCTTTGCAAATGAATCCTCAACATAAAATATTTCTTTGAAAAAAAAAAAAGAAATGAGAAAAAAAAAATTGTTATTCATAGAACGTTTGATATGTGTTCAAATTATATGTTAATTTAAAAAACAAACATGCTGGCTAAAATGAATGAAAATGAAATATTCCAGCGTTTATAATTCAGAACAAGACTCATTAGCACTTTGAAGAATTTTAAAAACAAACCTTTTTTGGACGCATCAGAAGTAATGACACATGCATCAGAAATTGCTGTAAGTTAATCAATGTAAGGCAGCTCACTACACCAAGACTTATACTTTTTATAACACTATGTCACAAGATGGCGATTTAAATATTAATGTTTTGTTAATTGGTTTGTTTCAATCGATTTGATTGAATATTATCATAGCTCAGTGGTTAAGGTATCGGGCAGGTGAACCGCAGATCATGAGTTCAAATTCGTCTGTGGCTTTTATTCATATTTACTGAATTAATTTTTTTTGATATTCATAATTTTTTTATCCAAAATTGCAGATTTTTTCGTCTATTTGATTTTAAAATATAATTATACATATTATGCATCCTGGTATCTTTCACAATCAAGTAATTTTCTTCTGATTTGAGAAACTATTTTAAGGTGTAGTGGGCCACCTTAAATAGGGGATGTTTACCTAAATAGAGCCAATATACATGTATCTACAGTGTATGTGTGTTACAGCAATTTAATCTGGCGGAATTTTATTCAATTATGATTCGAAGTCTTTCTGCAATGACTTTATTTTTCTTGAATATTTATTTGGATTTTAGGTTTTCTTGTTTACTTAATTAAAGAGTAACAGGCTTAAATAGCGGGTCAATTTTATGAGACTTCCCAAGAGACATTCCCCTTCAGATATATTGTAACAACTGACATTGAAAAAGAATTCGAAATGTTCCGACAGTAACACGACATGTTTCAACTCCCTTAAGTAGTTTCAGGACTTTGATTTTTGGTTCTTCCCATATGTTAATAGTCCCAGGGGCGTTTGAGATTATCAATAGTTTGACAAGGGTGATTCATTTGCAATCAAAGGTTTTATCTACTATGGTTAAAAGTATAAAATGTTAACTAAGTCTAATGTCTTACTACAAAAGCGAGTATTTCATAATACTTTTGAACCGTTAATATTTGTGGTGGCATAAGTTTCGTGGACTTAATGGGTATCTATCATCCATAAGGTTACTTTCTTAACCCAGCTTTATTTCTAATCATAAAAAAGTTTAAAAGGCATCCGCGAAATACTTGCAAACTTTAAAACAAATAGAAATTCATGAAAATTGTCATCGCAACAATTAAATTAAATTCCATAGTTTGCCATCTTCGCTAGGCAAGGGTTTTCGATCCACTCCGCATCCCATAAACCCTTGGGTTTATGGGGAGCGCTTTGGTTTATGGGGAGCGGAGTGGATCTAAAACCTTTGCCTAGCGAAGATGTAGTTTGCATATTGCAGATATTTTACATTTTAAAAAATAAATCTTCCTAGTACAGTAAACAAAACAAATATATTATAACTGTATTTTTTTATTTTTCATTTTCATAATGTACAATATTACAATATATCAATTTGTTGTCACAACTTTCATTATTCATATTCTCTATGTTTCAACAACAAAAATGAAAGTCTTGCCATCCTCTATTAAAACAATCATTTTTTTTAAAAATACAACATGAATTCATTTCATCCATTCATATACATAATATTGGCACTGTATAAGCTCCTCGTAAATCCCGTAGATTTAATGCACACACCAAAATTATACAATGGCGGTTTTTTAACACCTACAAGAAGCATAAAGATCTTTGGTTAAACAAAATAATGACTTAAAAAAAAACTAAACACAAAATCAACCAACAAAAAATCAGTATCTATATTCAGAATACCTACATTTATCAAATACTGTGGCTTTGAGTCAAATTTGATTGCAAAATAAAGGGAAAATATATAAAGAATCACCCTCCATACTAACTTAAATACACTAAATATATACTCACATCAGTGAAATTACATAGTGATTTTGTTTATAGCATTCCATTCGATTCTAGAACCATTTTTTTAACAAGACCTTGGACTTTTGGTAGGATGCATCTATCTTTTTCTTGCGCCAAAACAAGTTAAAATGACGCTGGTTTCAAGTGAAATATACACAGATTGCGTAGTCTTAGCTCAAAAGCCAGACAAATCTTGTTGATTTCAAAGAGCAATGGCTGAGTGGTCACCAACGAAATAGACAAGCCTACGTCACTATGCTGTTTGACACAACTACCCAAAGTCCAAGCTCCTGTTAAAATGATTCTAAGATATAGAAACGGCACACACTTTTGGAGTTTGAAGAAAAAAAGGTGAAAAGTGTCCTTTGCAATCATAGCAAAAAATACCCACTCCTCCGTTTTAAAATAATACCGGTATTTTTAAAAGAAGGCTAATAGTATCAACCAACTTAAAATAATATTTGTCAAAGCACTTGTACCCTTTCCCGCTTTAATTTTCACTTCGACCTCACCCTGCATCCGAAGTTTACCGAATCCGATGAGAACAAAAATTGTAAAGATAAAACAATCGAATGGCAAACATACGAAACAATATACAATTTGGAACGACCACATTCATAGACATAACAAAAGATATCAACCGAACACTCTCATACCAATCAACAATCAATCAATTCATTTAACACATATACATTATTTTTCTATCTTTCGACTTATACACCTGGAAAACACAATATACTTACTGGTAACTCAAAAAATCTTCGTTGCAAAAATTATGTGATAATATTGTAAGTTACCGCATACGAAATACAGGTTCATGTATAAATATGTATAGATAAAGTATTATGCTTCTATGAAACCAAACATAACTTGATTTCTGAATATTAAATATTCAATGCAAAATTTCGCCTCAGATATCCCTATTGCACAAAAGACCGTTTTTCAATGAAAAAAAATGAACATTTTCCAATTAACTGTAAAGATGAATGAACAAAGGAATGTAAAGGGTGTTCCAAAAAACACGGCACACAAATATTTTCTCAATTCCATCAAACATTCCGGGAATGTCCAATGGCGTCCTCGTTGTGTTTTCTTGTATATTTTTATCCTAAATTCATAACTAGCATGAGTATTTTTCCTCCTAACATTTTTCATAAAAATTAATCTCAATTTAGTATTCTTTAAGTAAATGTTCGAAAAACCACGAAAAAATACACAAAAAATGAAGTGCCATACAAATGTGTTGTTGAGTATTTCCTTGAATGAATATAAAAAATTAGTCTCATTTACAATTCTTGTTCATCTATATGAATATCCTAGTTGCTTAAAATACTATAAATGAGAAGCTTGTACATGTACCGTAAACCCAGAGACTCCATGGAAGGAATGGCAAAAAAGCAGCGATGATGAAGTGAACAAGAGTTTGTATTTCATACTGATAACTTATCATGAGATCCAACAACATAAATATGTTTAGCACCGTGTCTTAGTTCCATTCAATCTGGGACTAAAAGCACGAAACAAAAAGGAAAACAAATAATATAAATATATCACAATTAGATAAATCCTCCAATGGACACCAAACAAATGTTCCATGGATTCCACTTCCGGTCTCACACCGATAGCACTATTGGCAAGTTGATACGGCAAGAGTTCACGGTTCTAATTTTGCCTTTTGTTTGTTTTTTTTTTTTTCACTTCACGCAAATGTCCTCAACGTTTTAAATGTTTGTTGATTCTGTCATTTGCTTATAGAAGTTTCTTCTCAGATTTCAAATGCTCAAATATTATGCTCTTTAACATGCATTCCTTTGAGTTCAGCTTGGAACCGAAACTATGATAAAAGGATGATGCGGATTGGTCCGATACTTAGTATCATATGAATTGTTATGGAATGACGTCACACATAGAACAGCACGTGAGAACGAGGCAATTCGAGAAAGAGGGAAAACTGTTGTTTTTTTGGTTCAATTATCACCTACCAAAGCATAACATTGTCACAAAAGATATTAATAAAACAACACAAGGCAAATCAGAAATTCGGCTGCTGGCGTTGTCAGCGTTTATGATGCCCTCTGAACCCTGAATACGATCAACTCCCGTTTTGTCTGGTGACGTTTTCGTGCGATCTGACGTCATATCACTTGGGGTTTCCGTTATTGATGAATGTGTGTTTGGATTGCAATTTTCTAAAATAAAGGAATGAAAAGATGCTTAAATTAATCAATACTTTAAGATAAATTGAATTTAAGAAAGATAATTATGGTTTTCTTGCTGAGCCATAAGGGAACATTTGCAATCCAAAATTAAAAAATAAACCCACACCATCATTGCAATGTCTGCCATTTATAGTACAGACCGATAAATCAGAAAATAAATCAACGCGTTAGGTACAGATTGTACACATCAATTTAGAGAGCAGCAACATAATGGCGAAAGAAAACGAACCTTTAGGTCGAAACAGCAAGTAATTGATGGACGATCTACTGACTGTGGCTTTCCTCATGCAGTATTCATCCTCCTGCACCTCGATCCCGTTGTCAGTTATTGTGAAAGACTGATAAAGAGACCAAAAAAAGAGCATGCCGTTAACTAATTAACCTTGATGATTAGCCACCTAAAGTTAGGCTAAAAGTGAAAATGAGCTCGGTTGTCTGGACGGCAGAAGTACTTTTCTGATATAAGATAATCACTAGATGAAAGTGAACATTAAATGATAAAAAAAGTCGAAAGATTGTAAAAAATAAAATTACTTATTTTTATTTTTTTATTACTTACTAGAAATTATAAAAATGTAGTGATTCTTTACTCATCCGTCAATTATGACAATTATGAAACTGAGGAAAGGGCACCTCGTTTTGAAAAAAAATTAGGAGTTTCAAAGGCTTTAATAAATAATTAGCTTACCAGGCACATGGCAGGTTTGAGTAACTTTGGAGACTGCATCATCACATAATGGGTGTTATTGCCTTCCTTCCAATCGGAGAGGCATCTCCAGATGTTCACTGTGAAGATTTCAAATCATAAACTAAGCATATATATACTATCAAAAATAATCGAAAGGTAAGCCAAAAAGGTCAGGGAGATACTGTTACAGCTTAATTTATTAAGAACAAATAAAAAAAGAGTAATGGTTGCCTAACTAATATAAATGACTTTCAAACTTAAAGCTTACCTGACTCAAGGTTTACGGGGCATTTTTTCTGTATAACAATTTCTTGCGGTGAACTACATCCAATGATGAATTGACCTTTGCAGTCGGAAGTTTTATCTGTGAACCCAAAGCTGCCAGCAGCCTGTACGGGACAATTTGTTGGCTTGACGTCATCACCTGTAAATCGTCACGATTATAATATACAATTATTTAATGCTTGAGCAGTCAATAGACCAGACTATTTTTCCCTTGGTGCAGGGAACAGCTCAGTGTGTTTTATTGCCCGATGCCAACGGCCGAGGGCAATAGAACACACTGAGCTGTTCCCTGCACCAAGGGAGAAAAATCTGGTCTATTGACTGTTCAGGCATTAAATAATTGTTTTATTAACTAATTCCGTTTTTAGTATCTAGTGTTTACAATTATATATTACAGAAGGTTTTTGTTCCATTATGCAATATACTAAGATTGTTTTGATCTTTCACTTGCGCCTAAGCTGTCCTACGCAATACTGAATTTGGTATCACTAGTATTAACAACAGCGTCTATCTAAAGGTAACAAGCGGTTTTATTCATGTTCGGTAAAATTCACTTTTAACGTTACGATACATTCCTTGAGAACTATTGAAAGGATGCAGACCGTGACATCAAAGTTAATTATGACGTTATATCGTATGAAGTACAGACAAGTGACTTTCAATGTGAAATCAATCGGGAAGCCTTAACATACCCACGTTCTGAAATACGTTCCCAGTCCAATAGACCGCAGTCTATTGACCGGCGGTCCAATAGATCGAAGTCTATTGACCGGCGGTCCAATAGATCGAAGTCTTTTGACCAGCTGTTCAATAAGAACGGTTTCAATAGCTAAGCAAAACTGCATACACATACAAAATAGACGCAAATATTTAATTTGTAATAAAAAAACAAAATCCCTTTGATTAGGTAATAAACACAACTATAGGTACCCTATTCCCAATTGGCATAACAGTTTTAATAGCATGACAAAATAAGTACTCAGGAGTTTAGATCAGTTTCTCGATGCAAGCTGCCTTAACCATTTATTTGAGATAACGTCGATCCACGTAAGTGTGTTTTGACAGAGGCCAATAACAAGACTAACTCAAATCTAAAGCGTTTTTATTGTCGAATAGATACTTTTGTTTGGCATTGTCTCTCTGTTTTATATTTTATATATATATCAATATCATGCAATATCGTAGCTATAAGAGTTATTATACACACACACACAAAAAATCTTCATATGAAAAATGTTTATAAATCATATGTGACATTTGTTGCTGAGCTTTTGACAAAGAGCTGACTCTAAATTACTCACCAATCAATATTCGTTTATCTCCGGTTGTGACAGTTCTGCCTTCACAAGCTGTGAACTCGTCATTAGATGGCTGCCCTGGTAAAAAATAAGTTAAAACTTTTGTAAAGGCAAGGACAGTCAACCATTCCAGATATCATTCAGTTTACAACTAACAATAAAAAACCTATCATACCTATTGGACATACATGATTTTTAATAACAACATTAGAGCAAATGGTATAGAAACTAAATCAAATAAATACTTTACGGGGAATTTAGTGGTTTTACATAACGGTTAGCTATTACACAAATTGGAATTTTAAAAATATCTCTATTTGCTTTGATGGCGAAAAATGTCATTACTTAAGAACATATGTATACCTAGCTCCATTTCTAAGACTTTGCCTTCGGAATCTCTCTTCTTTATAAGTAGGCATCTATAGTTAGACTCGCTGAAATTGAGAAACAGTCTGACTCATATTGCATCGATATTTTATTTTTTTTTTATGTACGTGAGCATGTGGTTCCACTGACATTTAAATATCATCACTTGCAGGTTAGAGCGCTCCAAAACATAATACTGAACGTCAGTACCAGGGTAATGCTATCATAAACGTGTCAAAATTCGAAATTTATTGCAACAGAACTTTCATACATCACCGTTATTACTTGTATTTGTCTTTTAAAAAATATATAATATTGGCAACATGTGATATCTTTTTGTGTTGCATATTGTATGAATATGTTAAATAGTAAAAACAATTCAAGATTCCAAGTCATTCCTTTTATCCTTATTTATAGAAACGTGCTTTGCATTGTGCAGATTTATCTAGGCATCAAGCATTTTTTTCTCTCGATACAGACGTAAGAGAAAAAAATCAGGTAATTTTTCAAAGAAATTACCATTCACTAGTCGTCGTGTGTACAACGAATTTCTGAACTCCTCCAGTTCCATGAGACGTTCGACAGCGCATGACAAGTTTGACTTCCTGACTTCCGCTTCCGTCGGAATTTAGCGAGTAGCTTGGGTAAGCATCTCGAATTCTGATGACCTGCATTTGATCATCGACGACTATCTGCGTGCTTCCAGAGAGGTCTCGCCAAACTTTCCTGTATTCAAATACTTCTGGAAATCTGCATTGCATGACGGGAGTAGGAAACCTTTCTGTGAATAAAATAAAAACCCAAATACGTCAAACACAAATGTATCGCTTCATGAAATGCAAATGGAAAAACTTTGGGGCATTAAAAAATGAATGGTTCTGAAAAATATTGAAAAAATATAACACGCGAATCGACGATATTCGACATCAAAAACATCTTAGTTATTTATGACCTTTGGTTCCATAGTGACAAAAAAAAATTTAAAAAAAAAAATTGAATGATGAGCTCATTTGAGAAAGAACCATCAATACAACTGAAAGCAAAACAGTTAAAAATAAATCCCCTAGCTCTTTCTCCCACGTATATGAAGGCCCCGCATGGTGTGGTTTATGCAGCACAAACAGATGCAGTTTCAGTCTGCTTCTAAACGGGAGCAGCAGAAAGGGAAACGACCCTCCCAAATCGACACGGCAATGTATCAAGGGGGAAATATACAAGTTCGCAGCTGTGGCGGGTTATGTAATCAACACGTTTGTAAAATGCCGATCAAATATTCCTCAGTCGGTATCTATCTCGAGGTGATATAAACAAAGACCTGATCTCTTAGCACACACTTGAAGTAATGCCTATTTATGATCCTAAGATTTGCTTTTAATGCCATTATAAATTCTCTGATTGTGGCCAAACAATCTAAGAGATCTTTCTACGTTAAATGTTGATAAACTTGAGTGAATTAGATGGTTGTATTTTTTGTTACTGTTTTCAAGAGCAGGGCGGCGTAGTTGATCTTTGGATGAGAGAGAGAAGAAAAGAGAGAGAGAGAGAGAGAGAGAGAGAGAGAAGGGGGGGGGGGTAGAGACTGACCTAGGGCTAATGTTGACGTCCCCACAGTTGGGCTCTGGAGACCCTGACAGGAGGCATCAGCTGACATAGACATGTCACCCCCATACCCAAACAGGCTGTGCATCTTAAAAAAATACATTGTTCATATTATTACGTCATCATCTTTTCTCATTAACTATGAAATGTGAAGTCATAAGTTACATAACGATAAGATCCCTAAAAAAGAATGTATATTATATTGCATTTCTACGTAATTGCTCGAGTTCAAGATGTTCTCTCTTTAGAATACATTATCCACACCGAAAACCCTTGAAACCCAAGTATCGCTAATGCACTGTTGATGCAAAAAGTACTCACAAAACACCGGTACATATCAGCTCTGTCTGAGAGCTCTGGCCCACTAAATCTGCCATACAAATATTTCTCGCCGTTTTCCCAAGTGGCCAAACATTGGAAATATACTTCTGAAATGATATGATGCAAATCTCTGAATATTTAGATCTTCTTTTTTGGGGTTTTTCACGATTTACAAGTACAGCAACATAAATCTATTTACCATCTTTCTGAGGCTTTAGAGCAGCCATACATTTTCCAAACTTTCGAATTAAAAAATACTGGCGTGTTTCACCTAATGGAACTAAACTTGAGCACAGTATCTTAAACGGTTTACATAATGGGATAAAATATTCAAATATTTCTAAAATAGGTATGATGAATAGCAATTTCATATTATACAACTTTCGTTTTGAAAAATACTTATTTTCACGTACATACACAGCAGAGTGTTCATATTATTAGATATGTAAATTAGAGGGTTTAAGGGTTAAAAATTTCTAAATTCTAACTACCACCCAAGTTCATCATTTCCAAAACCCCTCCCGAAATTTTGGGATTTCTCCTTTTTAAATTTACCTCTTTCTTTAGAGTTTGGGAATCCTGGGCAAGCTTTGTAAATGAACTTAAATTTAGACTCATCAGCGCATGCGTGGATTTCAGATTGAGGATTACTGCAAGGTCCTCTTCCGTTATGCGTATAGGAAAAAGAATATCTCCCTTGAAATGGACAGATCTCAGGTTTTCCAGGCACTGCAAATAAAGAAATATTTCAAAATATGATTTATATTATTATTAAGATTTAATTTGAAGGTAAAAAAAAGACCCATTTCAATATTGTTTCAAAACATGACAGCAACCTAGACCTACAATGTAGGATTTCATTATTTTGGTCATTAATTTTTATATACTAACAAGATTTTAATTATCAAATGTATACAGTTTTCAACTATAGCAAGTTATTACCTTTGACAACAGTATGGAGCGGGGCGTCCCCATTGATGCTCCGACATGCTATCTCCAAAGATTTCTCTCTTTGACAATAGCCTGCAAAAAACCAATAAAATATTGTTATGACTATCGTTTTATATTCCACCCTTCCAAAAGCAAACACGTTTTCATGTTAATGAATAGCACCATATCCTACACAGCATTTTCTTCAAACGAAATACATTCGTATATCATTCCACTGAATCATTCCTGGCATTTTATAGATGGTGTATTACACAAAAGCCTTGCAGATATTTTTTTCTTACAATTGCAATGCCTCTATTTTCCAAGAATCATCTGATGTTGAATTCATTAATAACATGAGGAATGTTAACACACACAAAACAAAAAACCAATAATGAAAGAAATAATACAAAATAGCGCTATATTAATAATTAGGCGTTTATGTATATATATTCAAGGGTAAAGGTATCCGAGCATTGAACTCTAGTTCAAAAACCATCATCACGGACTAATTTCAGAGGGCGGAGGAATATGTTTTGATGTAGGTGGAGAAGTTGTGTGGTACTTTCGAGATGAAAGAAACCATTATCGTCTACGATTTTAAAGATCATTCGACACTTCACATTCACTGTAATTCCGTAGAAATTACAGGCAGAAGGTTTCTTAGCTTTCTGTTTACTGACGAAGATTCATGAGGTTGAAATAAAAATCCCTCACAAATACGCGCCATTTTTTATTTTTTTTCATTAATTTCAAGGAATTCTTTTATATCCATTCATGAAAAACTTCAGTCTTGATCTTCATAAAAGTTTCAACAATGAGTAGTTTTTCATGATGGGAAATAAATACAAACGATTGCAATAAAGCTTATTCTTGGTCTTTCTGACGTACATTAGTCTACAACGTACGACTTCAATTATCTCAAAGGGTAATTTTTTCTCTCATTTCCCTTGTTTAATTTCGAGTTTATCGTCTTGTATTGGTGAAATGCGCTGCATGGAAAGAGAAAAAAAAACGTAATTACGGTTAGAACATTTGATTGAGAAAAAAGAGACCGCCATTTAAAACTGTTTTCTGCTGTGGAGGTTTTATCGTAAAGGATAATTTGATCTTACATACGAATCAATGGCCACGATTCTCGTCTTACGACTTTATGGACCATTATTGATTTTAGCGGAAATCAGTCCCCGATCTTGATGTATAACACTCATTTCTTTCACCAGATTTATGCTCAATGCTACTTAATAAATACAAAAAACACCAGCCAATATGCAAAGAGTATGGACAGATGACAGACAGCTGCCAACCATCCCACAAAATCATTAGACCCTCGCTACTCACTCGAGGCCTTGTGAACAAAACAATAATAGAAAAGATCTCTCTTAAACATGGCAGTTTCATTTTCATCGCCTTATTGGACACAATTATTTTGTCTTTTTCCATGCAGCGGACGGTTTCCATGTTAAGTCCGGAGGGCAAAGAACGCACAAAATAGTGTCCTGTGTCCTCTTTTAGCCCCCCCCCCCCCCCCAATCTAATCACGTGTCAATGGCAAAATGATGGACTGACACCGTATGTTACACAGACGTTTGACCAAACGCGTGCATGGACGAAAAGAACAAAAAGACCTAGATTTCTGACCCAATTGCCGAAAGCATGCGAACCACTAAGATTTGAATTTTTAATGACATTGCAAGCGTAAATAAAATTTGAGCGACCCATATTCATGCTTCATTTACAGTTATTGACAATTCTCTACAGATTAAATTCAAAGGTCAAGTGACCCCAGCGTTTGGGTTGTGAAACTCGGCCTTTCTTTTGAGCCAGACTTATGAAGGCTTAACGAATTACTGGTGTAGTTCCTGAACATAGTATTCGTCTGCGGGAAAACGACCATCAATCGGACAATTTACCATCTTATTGAAAGGATAATAAAATAACTTGAACTTAAACTCATAACAATGACGAATTCGAATTACGACTTATTCATCCGCGTATAATGCTTCTTGATGGCATATTGATCAGGCTATGGATTAATGGCATTATTACATAAAAAGAATATGAAAAATGTACGATGTTTCCAAGACTATTTTTCCGTTGAGTTTTAGTACTTGTATATGGACAGGAAGAGATGAAGCCTAATGATTCTATTTGTAATCTACAATGTCTGCTTTATAGATCTATCATCGTCTAATATCCTTGAGCCAAATTTAGAGGGTAAAATGGTCTCTGAAGACTTCTAAAACGGGATGAGTGGGATTTTAGTTTCATTGATGGCATATATATAAAAAAAAGTAGAAGTGTTTTAGGATTAGGAATATGGATAAGGTGAAAGATTAATTCCCAATCTATTCAAATGAAATCGATTCCAAATGCCAATCATCAATGCACATCAGTCTCCATCGCTTGTATCTCCATCAGATCCACTCTGATTGAAAACAAACTTAAAAATGTACGCCATATCTCCCTGAAGGATCGTGTTCATTATCAAATATTTATAGCATCGTCAAGTAAAAAGCATACAATTCCCCCGAGTTTCCTCTGTCGCGTACAGGCAACTCACATCTTGAAGACAAAAAAAGAAGAGAGAGTTCCTGCAAAATGTCGCCGTGATAATACGTGATAATATCCAATAACTAAAGAGAAAGTGTTAATCCTCGTCTTTGTCGGTGTATGTATGTGATATCTTTTCTTTGGCTCGATACGCCCCCGGGACACTCCAAGTATGAAAAATGGCTGTAGCCTTACAAATGGATAAACTCCTTTATATGAAACTCCAATTTTTTAAGAAAAAAAATCATGAAACGATTTATTGGAAAAAACACACGAACTGCTATCATGCCATACAATCGCTTTATAAGATTTATCTTTTAACGTTTTAAAACCGCGCATATTCCCCTGAGATATAATTAGTGACTTTTCACATAGATTTCCCCGTTCAGATATGCATCAAAATTTTGAAACGAAATGCTTTTAATAAAATTATTTTACCATTCTGAATCTTTGAAAAAAAAAGTTGGTAATACTTCAGCAAAACGTAAAAATATACTGATGGTTCGGATGTTATACTACATGCATTTAATTCATTGTCTATTTTGTGTGAAGGGGGTGGGGGTGGGTGCGGGGCATGAGATCTACATTTGTTGTCCAATTACAATGTACACGTGTGTATCTAATTTTATCTTAATTTGATTTTTATCAAGTTAACATGAAGAAACAATTTTTTCTAATTAGTGAGATGCCAAAGATGCAAAGAAAAGTGTGCATTGAAAATAAGAAATAAAAAAAAAAACCCTCTCAATAATCATGAAACATAACACATTCTCAAGAAGAATTTCGTCAAAATGGTGTTTATAATTCGCTACTCACTTTCTTTATATTGGATTACGTTTTGGTGCCATGGATTGATTACGAGACACCTGTAGCATTCTTGTTCCCTGAAAAATAAATAAAATAATAATGAAAGAGTTGATAAAAATAATAACCTGCCAAGAATTCTAGATTGACCAATCAGATAAAACGACACAGGCATTAAGATAAGAAGGATGAACAACTTTTGCTTTTGACATTTACGAGAAAATGAAGAACATAAAACGGTTATCGAAAAACAAGATGCCCTAAACTAATCCTCTAGGCTGCATATAGTATAGACGTTTTTGTGCCAGCAAGCCGTAGAAATATGTATTTTTGCAAGTTGCAAAATAATATAATTTGAGAATATGAACGATATCTGGTAAATGTTAAAACTCAATGCAATTAATGCCTTAACTAGGACGAATAAAAATGGCTAAACAGGCTAGGGAATCATATCTTAATGGGTTTTAAATCGACACCTCTTATCAAACATTCTATTTTAATCGAAGTACATTTTAATGTGTTTTCTTTCGAGATGTAATCAAACGATAATAAATACGTCTATCAATCTTATAAATATAACCCATCAGACCACAATTTTTCGATAGCAAACAAATGTTTTTTTGGCTTCTTCAACTTCGTGTAAATAAGCAAAACTAAAAAAATAAAACCGAGAAATTTGTATGCTAATAGCAACGTCATATCTCATCCTTTTTTGTCCAAAAACAAAAAAAATCTTGAACATTGAACAACACATTGCATTAAAGGATTTTTTGAAAAAAAAGAACTGTATCTCTGCACATAATCACTGCAGAAATTTGTTTTAATTAAGCTGCATCCATATGTTATTGAAAAAGAGCAATTGCATGTCAACAAAAACAGAATCTACATCAAAACCCAATTAGTGTGTCTAAAAAGCAATGCCACATAGTAGCAACGTATACATTCGTTTCTCTGACATTCAATTACTGGTCCTTATTTGATTTCCGACCTATGGGGACCAGCTAACTAACACAGTAAACCCAGACGACATTATTTAAGAGAAATCAGAACTCGTTGATGAATACCTGCTAAAGACAACGTATTTATTTCCCACGTTTTCTATGCAAACTCCTTTTCTGGAAATTTCGGTCTCGGATATGGTCAGCTCCCCAAACACGTTCTGGTACCAAGACCCTTGCCACTCTTTTGGAAACGTGCAGGCCCAGGCTACAAAATACAAGGAGAACCATTAATACTCTCAGACAGGGAATTCAATTTAGAACAAGAGCGAGGTATTACAAGAGATAATGCCGGCGACTAAACAAAGAAACTACATCCATAACAATTAAAATGTAATACGCAAAGACATCTAAACTTGACAAAAGAATTAAGCAAGATGGCGTATGATGAAACGTCCGCCATTTTCTCTCGTAATTAGGAGCAGGACAACTTCCGTTTTTATTCACTGTAACAGATGTTTTATTGACAAAACTGACACTTTTTTCTTTTTATTGTTATGTCTATTCCAGCAAATATCAGTAATGAAAACCAACTATTCTATAATATTCAAGTCTTAATAGCAATTGGGTTATTCTGTCACCTCTTTTTGGACCAGGACACATATCAACCGAGAAAATAAAAAAAAATATATAAATAGCATATCGATTACAATTAATATCCTAAAACATGAACTTCTTATCGTTAATGAGATTTCATAGGGGTAAAGTTTACTAAAGAATCACCTTATATTGCAATGTGGACAATTCATAACATGAGGCCAAAAAATTCAAGTCCCCCAAAATGTCATAAAGTGCAATGAGTATTACAAATCTCTTTTGTGACCGTGCCTTGCAATGCCAGAGTTGCGTTCTCCGATCTGATTTTCAGGTTAATAAAAACCGTCCTTAATTTGGCCTTCGGTTTTGATATTTGATATAGCTTTCGTCCTTCAGAATTTCATTTACCGTTAATAAGTTTGCAGTGCTTCAAAATACCAGTGCATACTTTTTGTCTTCGAAATAAAAGCCCTTTAAATAGAATTAGAGCTTTTCTTAATTTAAGAAAAAGAAAAAAAATCTTCGTATACTTTTAAGTAACATGTTTGCAGTGAAGTAGCATTTAAAGACAACTGTAAAATATACTAGACCAGAACAAAATTCTGCAATTATATTATTGAGAATCGTTTAAATGTTTAACACGCGAACACCGATGCCATATCCCGAGTTATAAGTATTAAATTGAGCAAGACTCACAAACTATCCAATCAATTTACCAGGCTATAAAAAGCAATTTAAAATCGATCTTTCATTCTGTCAAACATTCTAAAAATCAAAAAAAAATATTTTCGCAATTTACGTAACGGATATCTTTTCTAGGAATTCAATGTGATGGACATTTATTGAGTAAGGCATATGAAACTGTTCTCCGACTTCTTCACTAAAAGTCATCCCCACGTCTGCTTAAAGATGAGTGACTCCAGCAAAAAAAAAAAATGAAGGAAGCAGGTGCTTCGTTTTACCGCCACAGACATCCGATCGTCTGCAAACAACTAAGATGGTTTCCGAAGTTTGATTTTTTTTCCCGTAATTGTTCGGGGACGTGTAGGATTTCGACAAGAACAACCACACCGATAAAGAAGTTTGAAACCTAGTATTTTTTATTTCTGTTTTTATGCGGATTTAACAACATACTGGAAAGAAATAAATCAAACTACTGACAGTTTTGGTTTTTTTTTAAGCTGAATGAATGCTACTAGTTGGTCATTTAAAACCGAGAATAAGGCCATTTAGAATAGTCTTTATTTACTTATAAATGAGAATATTATACATTCTTTATTCAATGCATCGTACATAGCACGGTAACTACCAATCACTTTGAAATGCAGCATTATGTGCAATGTGTGAAAAATTGATGATAACATGCAGCTGATATACTGCATTCAAATTTCAACACAAAAAACCCTTTTTACAACATAATTAACGTTTGAAAGAGACGAGAAGGGAGCACATTGCGTAAAGGTTTTGATGAGAGTGTTCCTAATGGAATGAAGCAATATATAACCAATGTGCTTTGATAATAACAGGTTTGCGATGTATTTTGTAAACAAATCTCAACCATACCGCAAAAAAGGACAGACGAAAAATCTCAAAGAGCAAAATGAACCTTACTTAAACTCTCAAGTCTTGTTGCCATTCAATGAATACCTCTGTGTGCTCTCTGTTACACAAAACATCTTTTGCCAGGTACAGAAAAAAGTCTCCACGAGTATGAAAGGATACATTACTCAAGTATTAAGAATACTATTATGATTATGGTATTTGCCATCTCCTTCAATTCAAAAGAGTCTCAGTAAGGCATTTTGATTGAATTGTGTTTATTTAGAGGAACGAGGATCGATTCCCGGTAATCAAAGTCCTAATGTGTTCTGATATTGACCAATCGGGTGTTGATTGACCAATAATTGGATCATACCAGAAATGTGTATGTTGCAATTCCGGAGCAAATGAAATCGATTAATATTGCAGTAGCCTTACTCCCCATAATCAACATTTTTTGCGCGATTCCGGCAAACAGTAATGACATTGTGACGATAGGTCGACATCTTGGGAGAATTACCGAGTTTGTTTAGCTGATACACTTGCAACAAGAGCTTCTGTCGGTACACGTGAGAACTGCGTCCTGCAAAGACGAAATAATCAAATATTTAGCGCCCGTGTCGGTTTGACTTTTACTTGATTATGAACCCTTCCTGTAATGGCGGAGGAGACGCCGATTGATTGAGAGGAAATCACGGAATCTACCTGGGTTTTGCTCAGTAAATCCAATAAATAAATCATATTAGAGAAAATCAAAGTCGGGCTGAAACAGAAAAATAATACCCAATTCCCATTTATTCTGCCAAAAGAAAGCATGTAGATGTTTCCTAATGAACTGTTATTTCATAAATTATGCATCCCACATGCAACGATAAAAAGTTGATGATTGTTATTTTTGATCCTCGCAACGAAAATTACGAACGCGACTGAGTCGTTATATTTCCTTATTAACAATACTTTTATTAACAGACTGAGGAGTGGGCATAAACGTTCGTATACTGCGCATTTTCTTGTACAGAAGGAAGACGTTGGACCATAGCCTACGATTCCCAATGGTTTTGACCTATCCACATGTTTAAATGACTTCAATATGCATTTTCAACTCCCATATAATATTCATACATGCATGTCATGCAACATCCACTGTTATATTCACGTTCATGTGACGTCATTTATCTGTAGAAGTGTATTTTGAGTGGTTGACAAGCTAGTCTTGCGACGCATCATGCATGCGTGCGTCTTCATTGGGTATTTCAGTAAATGAAACAGCGACAGAAATACAAAATAAAAATATCCACAAAATTAGAAAGTTTCATTAAAGATTTTCACTTGCAAGTGGGGAAAAAGTCAATTAAAAATCATTTATAATGATAGGGCCCATGACACAATCAATAAAATAATTAAAAGTTTCAAGGAAGCGGAAAATGTTTCAGCTACGTTTTGGCTGTCACGAAGAGAGGGTCTGTGGCCCTTGCTGAGTCTCCGCTCTGACTCCCCCAAGGCAAGTTTTTGTCATTGATTAGAAACCAACTCACTACAACCACCATAGACTGCCGCGAAAACAATGTATTTTTTCGTGGATACACGTGTTTTTTTCTCACAAGAATCACACCAGAACTTCTTTTCTTGTCGCAGATGTGGCGTAAAGCGCGTGTTTTTGTTAAGGAACATTTTGTTGGTGAAATCTTAACATTAGAATTGCATTAGTATATCTTTATGAAAGCGTTACAATCATCAGTACATGCAAATATCGGTGTATTTGCTTTCCATAATTGAAACAAAAGTGCACGTACTTTAAAAAAAAACCACAATTTCGTTTAAAATTCCAATCGGTCTCTTGGGATTGTACATATGGGTTGTAACGTTATGTCTGACTTGATTATTTGTCATCAGTATAGCCCGTTGTTTGCAGAGATTGCTCATAGTCACGATGTCGCTTCTTTTAACTTTTGCAGAGTGTTCCTTGTTTTATTTATAGGAGAAGTAATAACCCAAGCGTTCGGGTGAGAGAGCGCAAAGTTATCCATGGAAATACGCCTCGAACACTCTTGTAAGACATTTGCAACTGTGACAAACCCAGCTGTTGATGTGTTTCCTTTTTAAAAACTACACGAAAAATGGCACCAGCTGCTGGTACAAAACGATTATAATTTAGTTCGATCATGCGTTGAGTAATGAGAAAAATGCTATGATCGGTGGAATAATGGCGAAAAATTGCTATATTGCAATATCGTTAAACAGATACATGGAACCACCATATTGTTGTGAACCGCAAAAATCGGATAAACGCGGATGAAAACACTTTTCAGACAAAAATCTCCAGAGAGGTCTAAAATGAATTATCATGTTCCCCGTTGAATTATCATAGCATGCGTGTCCATTAAACGCTTCTATACTATCTTGGAAATTAAACATTACATTGGCAAAATATTGCATAACCCATCTTAAGTCAGGAATGATAACTATTTAAAAGTCAAATAGAGATAGCTAGTTCAAGAACAGATTTTATAGTACAGCAGCTCAATTATGGTAATATTCTTCCTTTACCAAAACTGAAAAGGTCAAAGACATATTAAAATGTTCTCTGCTATCTTTCTGCTTGCGTTCGATATAAGCAATGGGGTAAAGTATTGAGTTTTTATTGAAACAAATATATCTTTTTCACAAAATTGACTGTATTTTCTCCACCAGATATGCTTCACAGCGGAGACTATAAAGGAAAAACAAATCTAGATATCAACTCTTGCGGGCAATTAGCACAGCAAGATAATTAAGTGGATTGTAAATGACTTTTTTAGGAGAGGAAATCTGTCTTTTCAATACACAATTCTTCATTTGATTATTTTACCAGACATAAAATACGAGTTCAGAAGCTGTGTATGAAAAATGTGGTAATTTTAGCTGAAGGCCGTTTTCCAATTTGTCATCTTGTGCCAATCAATTCCACGTATCGAAGGCAAAAAGGCCTGGTTCTCCGAGAGAAAGTCGGTCTCAATAAATTACTCCTGTAAATGACTATCGTTGCCCTAATGTTTATTTCGCATCCATCATCTATACTAGCCTCGTCAAAGTATCATCAAAAATATCTTTTCTGCTTTGGAACAATTATGTCACGAATAATATCAGATTTGTGTCCATTACTTGTCGTCTGCTTTCGATGATAGTAGGCAAGCACTACCTGATGCATGCTATATTGATCGGGAAAATGCGCGTGAATCATGCTGAAAACTCCAAGACACGCCATAATAATCACAATCCTGCTCTCTATCTATTTCCGATGAAACAAGGGTTTGGAAGGGTCATTATAATAATTAGAAACTCTTATTTGCTTCACCGATCGGAAAGCTGAGTCTACCGGTCGCGCGCGTGAGCGAAATTCCATTTCATTCTCACTTTGGCTTCAGACGACGATGTTGTTGTGCAGAAACCGAGTAAAACCCTTTAAAAATGTCCTCAATCATCATATCTTATAGAATATAAAATGCTAAACATCAAAGACCTTTGAATTAATTAGGAATCTGTTTAGATGCTTATCAGATGAGCTATGAATGAGTTGCAGTGTTCGTCAAAAGCAAATAGCATTGACTGAATTATTTAATATAGAAGCCAAATTCAATTTTTGACAAGGTTTTTTTTTCTCATGAATTATTGGCGTGATTTACGTTGCACGTTTACAAAAGTTAATGACAAAATGCCTAAAATAAGATCCGAACCAGATCTGATGACGAAGCACACATGTTACCTCTAACGAATAGCTGTTGCATGAAGAAGAAAAATCTGGGATGTAAACCAAATTGTAGGCGTTTTAACTGAGTACATTGTTCCAAAAAGACAGGCCATTGTATCTTTACACCCTGTTTTTATTTCCCCAAAGCCTGACTAAATCAAAGCTTGTTTAGATAATGAGATTGTTTGTGTAAGGACAAGCTGCATGTTTTAATTGATATCTAGAAGCGCTTAATGAGAGAGCCTGCGTCTTTGAAGCGCAGGAACATTTGGCCAAATAACGTAACGAAAGAGGAATCGAGCCGAGGGAAAAAAACATCGAACACCAGTTTCTGGTCTTATCAGAGTTCTTATTAAATTGGTAATAGGCATGCAGGAATATGACTGCATAACATAACATACGTTCCTTTGGGAATACATTCAGACGCGCAAACACATCCGCTTAAAAATTGCTTATCCATTTCCTCCTCTCTCTCTCTGCTTCATTCCAGCACATTCTCTATCTACGTACGTGGAAACAATTTTTAAAAGGACAAGATAAGATAAATTGAAAAAGAAAGATTTGGCAAATTCACAAACGCATTGGACCGTTGATCAATATTTTCCCCGAAGACCAATCAATGGGCGGTCGTTGTGTATGTCTTTGGTGATAAATAAGATAAAGACAAGCGAATGAGCATTTTTGGTGCTGAGAACACTGCTTCTGCCAGATACAGTATCTAACCGGTAGCCAGGTTATCATGAGCGTGACAAAACCGGACTTAAAGTTGATTGATCTACACAAATGAATCCGAGGGATCTCGCTGGAGAGATGTATCGTCGGGGCTTAAATCAGGGGAATTAGGCCTCGCTAACAAAAAAAAGATTTTATTAAACGTTAAGACATTCGGTTGTGCTCCGTAATGAATGCTCATTGTTCATTCCCAATGTCGACTTAAAAATTCAGCGAGTTATAATAAACTAATAACGCTGAAAATCACCGCACTCGGCAAATGGGGATCTAACTATATCATCAATCAGCGAATTGGGAGAATTTAGAGTGCGTCTAAACGAACTTTGGAATCCTACGGTGGTCGTAAAGTACGAGAAGAAGAAAAACGATTGTTATCCGCAAGATTACCAACTATCCAGGATAAATATAAAACAAAATAGACTCTGTTGTAAAACGACTGAGAAAGTCCCATTATCTCTCGGGGGTTTTATGTTAAGAAAACTACCAGTCAATTGGGTATTTATGAGTCTCTGCTGGTTCCGAACACGCTGAGGTGGGGCGATGAGTGTGTACCTGACCTCATGTTTAAATTTTAAGAAATTTTTCGTTTTTACTTTTATCTGTCTTCACCGAACTTTCTTGGGAAAAAAACGAATTTAAAAAAAACTGACCGAAAAATAAGATAGAAAAGTTTCTGTAGATGACAAAAAACAATTTCCGTAATATTCATGGTATTCATTACGGTACCAGTGGGTGGCAAGAAAATTTTCTGAAACTCCAACCAGCTTCATCAGTATTCGTTAGTTTGAGAAACAAAGTTACACAATTTTAAATTTCTTTGTCAGTCTAAAAAAAACTCCCACTTACAACAAACGAAGGCATGCTGTTTTTGAGATGTCTGTTGTTGCCTGAAGTTATGAAGAATTCAGCATAACAAAAACCATGCAAGTTACGGTAACCTAGCTGTCAAAAACATTACGCTTTGAAAAGCCGACTCCGATGTTTCATTAAAACTCATAATAAAAGCCTTCCAAACCTAAAGATTCAGTTCTTGAAAAAAAAAATTAATCAAGAGGATATGCGTCTGTTAATCTTCCTTTAATTAGGAACTAAAATTTCAATAAGGATCAAATTTATGACGTCAGTACCCCTGGAAATAACCATCCTCTGCGCAAACGTATTCCGTAACATTGGCGATACAGCGCAACAAAAAATTACAACAAAAACACGTCCGTAATGTTGGTCATAATATACATGTCTAAATTGGATTAATTTGCATTTGTAAAGACGATTGGTATTCGGAAGGTTTCTAGTGTCGCTAATGCACAGGCGGCTTCTAATTTCAATATCGTACGACCGATGGAATAATACAAGGAATATAATGAAGAAGGTTTTTATGAGCTTTCGCAAAAGATGGTCCGTGCTTGTACCAGAAATAAGAGATCACGATTTATCCTGCACTGATTATATGAGATTTTCCCCCTTTCTTTCTTTGTGTGGCTCATCAATTCTTACTTAGGTTTCTCAACATCAGGGTTGGTGTCTGTCGCGGAAGCCATAATAAGCAATACCGCAATCAAGTCTCGTAGACAAAAAATGAGAAGCTATGACGTCATATGCCAAGTATAAGATTGAGTTTAAGGGCCAAAATAGAGCAACATATGCTCATTACTTTAACCAAAAGGAAAGCTTCCAACGATTGGTTCATTTAAATAGTAAATAGAGTCTTTCATTCTCCTTAAGAGATTATAAACATTTAACAAGAAAACAGTCCATATGGACAAGAAAAACAGAACAACACAGACATTCCTTGAGGGCTCTCTTTTTCTGAGAGGTTCCTCAGACGAAGGCTTTCAGTAATTAAAAATAAATAAAAGCAAAATTCCTCCTGTGCATGCAATGAAATAGACATATTAAATGTACTCTTAAGTGTTGCATTTTTGTCTTATTGTTTGAGAAAAAAGTTGCATACTTATGAATGGAAAGCTCGCCTACAAAAGCAATGTAAATAAATGTCAGATGGAATAAATGTTTTGATGGCGCGAGCCACCTCCAATTACCCATAAACGTATATAGGTCTGTCCTTAATTACATGTTTTTATTAATGTGAAACTGGCGCTAGAGGTGACAAAGCATTGCGATAGAATACAAAAATATTGTCAAAACAGTTGAAAAAAGGTGACAAGAAAGACATATTTATGTTTCCCTCAAGAAATTTTGATAAGTTTAGATTTGCACTTCATCCAAAGAAAGAAAAACACATGTGTTGAAAAAGAGTGACGCGTTTGGCAGTAAAGGGTTGGTGTGCGGGTGCCGTAAACTGTACCATCTTGTTAGTTTCATGTTTAGACGAGATTGCCGTGCATATGTCGTAAAATGTACCATCTAGTAACATTTATTGCTAAATCCGTTGTTATTAATTAACCATGTAAAAAGCGACACTGTCGATTATGATGCATGAATAAATCGTCCTTGAAACATGTGTACTCGAGATACAAAATATAAAAAAAAAAACTTTCCGTCTGATCCAAAGCTTTTATGACAGCTAAGGAAAATTCAGGGAAACGATAAGAATAGTCCAAATGGCTGATGGCATTTTAGGTTCGATGTAATAATACTCTTAAATGGCGAGCCCCCATTTTCTCTAATCCGAGTAGTCACTTGGGAAACATACAGATTCTACGATCTCTGGTTTTTACCAACTTCCCATGAATTGTCTGCATGAAGCCTATTACAGTGTACTTTTCTCTCAATATTCAGACCGCCATTTCAATAAAACAGAGACCAAAAACTCCCAACCAATCATACTTACATACCCGCATATGTCCCGAATTTTCTCTGACTAAGTTTTCTTTATGGCCCATTTAAGCCAATTAAAGATGCAGTATATTGTGGAGAGAGCATTGATTGGCTGGGGTCTCCGAGGAAACGAAAGGGAAGTTCAAGACAGATGGTGCCACCGGGCTTATTAAAGGATATTATACAACTCGGCATCGATTGATAGTAAACCTAATTAGCTAAGACTAAATGTAAACCACAGGTAGAATCTAATTAGTCCCTATTTCACTAGAGTGACAGTAGACAGATGGCAGTGATGGGGACCAAGAGTGTCCATCTTTCATCACCATTTCTGCCTTTCACAAATTACTGAGAACTTGGGCAAAAAAGAGAACAGGCCTAGGGACATTAGCCAATAGCCGGCCACTCCACATTAACTACAAAACGTGACATTTTTGTGAGAAGAAAAACAGATTCAGCTACACCCTCGTGTTAATTGAGTTTCTTTTGCATAACTTTAAAAAGGGAAAAAATAACATTGAATTCAGAGTTAGAAAACTTAAATTACTGTCCTACTATTCTTTGGCTACTTAAAATTTCTCTCTCTCTCTCTCTCTCTCTCTCTCTCTCTCTCTCTCTCTCTCTCTCTCTCTCTCTCTCATAACAAGCAAGTCAAATACATGTGTGTATAGTCTGCGTATAAATCTGTCAAAACAACAAGGGATTTATTTGGATTGATGTACATTTCACAGTTTCCATTCAAATAAATATTGATTATCCTTTTTTCTCCATATACCAGCGTAATGGTAGATGAAAGCTCTGATTGACTGAATCTAATAACTTATGATAACAGCTTTCCAATCTTTTCACTGCTCGTCTTGTATATTACAACTCTTGACATCACATCTGCGTTAGTATATTGTCTGGGTAACTAGAAAGTTTTATCAACACAAAACACATTGTAATCTTCATTATCGTAGCGAAGCAGATAGATTTTCCCCCTTTCAATTTCTTAAAGCAATGATAAAAATCAACATTGAAGAAAATTGAAGAAAAAACTGTTTATCAGAATCTTGAATGAAGCGTTGAATCATTATCGCAAGGAAAATGGATTTAAATGTTCTAAAACATCGCCACTACTTTCTGAACTAAATAGGCGTGCGAGAGAACAAGAAAGATGTAGAAAATATAAGAATTCCTTGCAGCTGTCTTCATGGGCGAGAAATGAAACATGCATAGGGGGTCGTCGTCTGCTTACTTTGGATGCTAGAAGAAGTTTTCTTGGATGACCACGGCCTTTGCTATAGCTAAAACAACATTCGTTGAAAGCAGCTATTAACAAATTACAGTGGTAAATTGGCGAAATTACAAAAAAAAAGGTTGCAGCAAAATGACTGCATCGCAACAATATGACAAAATGTCTTTATTTGCCTACAGGATGGAGGGGCAGAGGGAGGGAGTGAATCACCAGCCATGACACCAAGCTTAGGATGACTCTTATACTCAATAAATTTTCCCCCTAATTCTCTGCCAAGATTTCTTGACAGTAATATCTGCCCAACAACGAAGTTTTAATCTCTCTTTCTATTGTCATTCTACCACATCGACATCATCCATTTCACTATTTGACAATCGACATCTAGGGGTTTTAAGAAAGTAAGAGTAGAGTAGAAGCTTTTAGTCCGCAATGATAAATCCTGTATTGAATGAATTTTTTTTATCCCATCTCTATATCACAGATTGTCAATTACTGTCTTTCGGAGAGTACAATAGGTACTGATATCGAGTTGAAATATCCTGGGATTTTTGTGCAGCGAGGGAAAAATATCTTAATCAAATTCGCATTAGTCGGGGATTTAGTCAGGTATAGGGGACGTCCGGTCTTCATATTGTCTCCCTCCATCGTCTTCTTCTCTGTTTGACAAGAGAAGTCCGTGCAGGGATCGTACACAAAGCAATGTTATATTAAAGTTATCGATTTCCTCCGAGACACTTCCCTCCAAAAAAAGGCAAGACTTTGATACATCATTGGTAAAGACAATGTATACTCTAAAACAAACATTCAAAAGACTCAGATCAGCAAATGAAGCGCTGAGGTGAATCAATAAACCAAGTAGGTAAACCTCGGAGAGAAGACTCGTAAAAAATCTGATTAAACAAGTTCCATTACAGAAAATCGGTCTTTTTTTATGGACGTCTTGTTGACAAGAAGCTCCAGAAAGACCAGATAGCGAGCATTGACGTATATTGATTTCCTGCGATGGCTTCGCTTGATTTATTCTACAAATGACCCTTTCTTTTCATAGAGGATTCCTTCGCCTGATTAAAAAAGATTTATACCTTTTCTTATTCAAGTCATCTCCCACTAAATGTATCTTTTCGGTCATAGTTTATCATTACTAAAATAACAAATCATAATTTAATAAAGGTTTACACACATTAAATTCTGAAAAGCCTTTTCATAAGAAAAAGTATATTACTATCTTGATTAACATACAAAAGTAACAATAGTTTAACCGTAGAAAAAATGTTCTGCATTTAACAACACAGTAGTATCTATTTACAGAAAAAAACTTTTCACACGTCGATAGAATTTTTCTTCTCTTTCATGTGAACAAAAGTTTAAATTCTTTTTTCTAGTCACCTTCTGTAATACAGTCGGGGGAATTAACATTTTTTGTACCCACTGCGTAGAGTTCTGCTGGTTTTTGTTTTCAACTTACTTAGTTTCACGTAACATTGGAACAGCGGGGTACTGGGCGAGATCTTAAACCGATTATCGACTTATAATGAGAGGCGCTCACAGATTAAGAATATCCAGGAGTTTCCAAACACGTGTGTGTTTACACTTCTGCTTCCATCACCTCTTAATCGTTTGGCCAAATATTAAGTGTTAAATGTTACCACATCCCCGGTTTGTTTTGACATATTAAACTCGTCTTATCGGAAGTCGGAGAAAAATAATTCTTTTAATCTAACATAAATACTGTCATCGTGTGTAGCGAATTAGGATTGTACTATAATCAATCAGGGGAAATCTCGTGTCTGACATCACGCGCGCAATGATACAGGTTTAGAAGTAGTACAACTCTCCGAAGAATGTCTAAACTATGTTTTCGTACAAGAAACAAGAGATGTAAAATAAACTTCGGGATATTGGGAGTAAATTTTCCAGCGGCCGTAATAAATCCCAGCTGTAGTAATACGAACATCCATTGATGTTTGCCCACAAATATAGATGGTAAATAAAAGATTGTTGTTTCAATGGAATCGACTGCCTGACCGATGACATGTTTTCTTTTTTCTTCTGCAGACGTTTTATTAATGCTCTCGTTTTTGGTGAGAGATCGCAAAATCAAACCTGAGAAACAGTGCAGTACAATTAGTATGGGCAAAAAAAGAGCTCGCTTTACCTTCAAATATTTCTTTTTTAATGAACTAAACAAACAAAATTTCTGGGAGGTTAGTGATTCTTGGCAGCCGTGAAAATATGTTCGAGAGGGGGCAAAAATTGGTATAGGGGGAAGAAGAAAGGCGCAGATCGTTTTGACATAAGGGGCTACAAAAGGCAAGAAAAACAATCAGCATGATGATAATCGCGGATATTGTAATTGAAAACAAGTAACGAACAAAAAAATAATTTCGATTAAAGGTTGATCTTGGTTTCAGGTCGATTAAAGCATTGTTCTGGAAGTCTGAAATTGATTTTCCGTGCGTGCAACCGATCAGAATAGCCAGAGAGCACGAGAGAGTTCAGGGCAAAAAAAAAAGAAGAAACTTTTTTTTCTTTCAAAAAAACTCATCTTATCGTGATTTACCAATGCACAGGATAAGTTTTCAATCTTGGAATCTTTTTCATTGAATGCACTAGGATTCCTATGAGCTGTTTCAAAATAAAGAGAGAGAGAGAGAAGAAAAGAAGGCAAAAAGCATAGAGGGTATGATAAACCACAAAGGACATGAATGTATTTGTGTCTAATGACAGCAATTGTCGTTAACAAGTGTATCTGTCCATCTTTGTTCATGGTCGGCGAAATCTGTCTAGTGACAACATTGTTACCTGAAAGGTGTGAAATCAACGAGCATATTGTGACCACGGATATTCAATTAGCTGTTCTGACACGACAATTAGCGAAACTACCATAAACCATCATCTGAATATCTCTCCACGTTCTCTCTCCCCACTGGACACCAAACGCGCTTGGAGGGTCAAATTTCCCCTTCCCTTTGTTATGATTAGTTTTTTTCGTGAAAGCATTTTATATCTGGTCTATTTTTCCATCAATAGCCCTTGTTCGCGTCATTAGACCTACCAAGAGGCTACTTGATGTTTTGGTCGGACTAATTACACAAGAGGATACTTAGAGCTTAGCTCGTGCTGGCCTTTCTTTTACGGCAAATGAAGATAGAAAATGACAACGAATTTACTCAGTACAATGTAACTTCAATTATGGAATGGTCTCTCTCTAAATAAGAGCCGTGTTGCAAATGTCTGGAGACAGGATGCATAGTAATACTAGACCTCATATCTGTTAGCCATTTATTTCATATTTCAGATAAATGATTTCCTTGCATGATTGCCCTTATCTTTTTACTTTATCAATTATTACAATGTTCACTTTTTCGGGTTTTGAATATCCCGGCTTCGTTGGTTCCAATTTGTTAAAAAAAAATGAACTTTCGAAATTTAATTCCTTTCCATTTGAGAAATGCGAGATATTCGCGATTTCTCTTTTTGTTTCACCAAGTCATATTTCATATGAATTATTGCTATTGTAGAAAAATAAACACATTGGGTGATCAATGTTTTCTGGTTATATTACGTTTTGTAAAGTGGCTGAAAGAGATTTTCTGCAGATTGGCAAATGGTAGAAGCCAAAATTGGCCATCTAAACCGAGAGAAAAATCGATCGCTCACAACAAAAATTATTCTTAGTTGAATATGTATTGGTACCATTATTAATTGATTAACCTGTCAGTAATACACGCAATGGAACCAGCAAAAAAATAAAGACACGGTCCAGATTACTACGGGCTTTCATTTGATTATTTTTTCCTTTTTTATCCCTCAAAATAGAATAGGGACTATGATTACTAGTGCACTCTTCTGTAATTGTTACAACGAGTTTAGCATTTTTAGTTTTCCTAATACTCTAAACTAAGACCCTATTAAAAAGCTAGCGGAGTGACTGCTGGCATCTCTTTATTGTATAAGCTGCACGAGTCAAATGAATTTTCTTTCATTTAAGGAAAATTGACCTTTAAATGCACCCGTTGGTATCCTTAATAAAGCCCTTTGAAGTTCGGAGGTAGGATAATTAGAAAAATACTAATAATGCATAGGAATGTTTTGTGGTTGGTCCACATTTTCTCATACGGTCGTGTCCTGACATAAAGAGGAATTCATAATAACGTCTTATTTCGTTGAAAAACATCCTCTCATTAGCATATTCATGAAGTGTCAGATTGAAGGTTTTCGATGACATAATGGAGGAATATACAACGTCCGTATATTGTGAACCTTTTTCATACAATCCTAATACCTAATTAGCATAAATAGTTGATGAGTTCCGATGTCAGTGTCGACTGTTTTTTATCACTCTGAATAAATCTCAGAAATGAAAACAATTTACATGATATATAAACGGACTCGGCATTGGGTAGACAATTTTGATGTCGTAATATACAGTGTACCCGCTGTCGGTTGTCGTAATTTCGTTGACTCCACCTGTGTATTATTGACATTTTCTCGTCAGATAAGTATCGACTAATAAGTGGCAATATTGAACTGTTGATGAAACTTCTACACACCCACATTTCTAATGAATTCACTGCGTTTAAATACAAATGTACGAGCTAGGGTCTTTTACCAGGTGTATTTCATTTGAACCCTGATTAATCCGTGGGTCGAAAACTATCCGAAATAACAGGATTAAAAGACTACTACTGGTTCATTTAACCCCCACTTCTTTTTCAAAAAAAATCCGTCTGGTGATTTTTCATGTCAGTGGTTACATACGCTTATAATTTTCAGATAAATTTAATCTTTAATCGCTGAAAAAACATTAGAAAACTTTATCTTTCCTTTTCATCACAAGTGACTTTGATATCAGTTCCGGCATCGGGATGTTGTTACAAAGTTTTATAATCAACTCAATATTTATTATCCCGTTATTCTTCATTAATATAGTAAGGCATTACAGTCTTGTTATGGCCGACTTCGAACTCTCTAGAGCATTTTTTGATTTAGATGATTTCTCCGAATTCTGAGATAGGGCAACATCCGCATAGACATTTAGTTCTTATTTCATTTTATTTACATCAATGTAGATTAATGTTTTATCCCCCATTAACCCCATGTCGCGATCCCTTGTGTAATGCATACGATACAATGCAAATGTTTTATCTACAAGTGTATATTATTTAATCGACATGCAGATATATCCCTTGATAACAGAAACAATTATAGCTGACAAAACCACTACACATAACTATAAAACCTACCTGGAGTAATGAACACGAGTATGGATAAAATAAACTTCCACAAGGGGGCCTCCATGTTTAACACTGTACTTTCAGTTCACACAACGCTATATACACACAGGTCGAATTTGAAACTGAGAGAAATCAGAAAAATTAACAACATATAAATATATATCCCACAATGAAATCTACACGTCTAAGTTCTGTCACACATTTGGAGGTGTGTTCCACATTTTGTTTAAGCCGCCACACATCAACGCACATGAGAAGAGGTGTCTTTTAAACCATGTGACAAAAGCACGCTTTTGTGTACCCAAACAATGCGATGAACTGGGGGATCCTAGCCTGTTCCACATTCAGCGATGACACAGACTATGCGCCTGTCCCTTCTCTCACATTCGTTTTTACAAATGGAGTACGGGCGACACGGCGAAATATTTCATTGAAAACTCTTCCTCGCCTCAGGCAGAAAGTGCAAATTGGCAGAGTCCACAATCTCTTCGCAGCGATTGGACACAGAAGTAAAGAGAGCGGGCGAGTTCTTCAGCTTCACCAGAAATTACCCCACCGATGATTGTCCATTGCATAAACAATAACACTGGTACTGTAGGTATATATCTGATACACGGGGTCTCTGATAAGATGCTGGATTTAGCAGCTATAAAACGCGACTGAACGGCCAAATTACTTTTTTCCCCTCTTATCGATGCGAAGACCGAGGCAGCACAAATTTTATCCAACCGCGCGCGCTCCGATGCGCTTGTATCGTTGTCTGAAGCAAATATGAAGGCTGAACCAACCAACCAAGCGCTATTTCCAGGGATGTGAAAATTCAATCAAGCATTTTTCTCGCCGTGATTGCAGTAATTCTTTTTCCAACCTTTTGTTCTTCACCCTTCAGGGTTCAGAGGGTTCAATGGCGATGGTATCCTTTGTTATCTTCCAAGCTTCTGTAAATAATACATCATCCGTTATCTATCTAATATCTATATATATATTTTTCCACAATTGCTGTCTTCTTCTTTCTATCCACAAAAACATGTACGAGCATACAAAAAATGATAATAATAAATACATGTATGTCTTACTTCATTCTTTTGTGTTTTCTATGTATGCTTTTGTTGTTTTGTTAAATGTTTGTTTGTTTTGGAGTGTTTATTTTGTGGTTTTTTTTTATTAATTAAAAGACTTTTGTTATTTCCATATCTTCTCTGATCAATTAAAATACGTACATATGTGGAGAAAAACAAAGCAAAATCCAAAACCCATGCAATAAATCAATTTTTTTTCTCCCGAATCAAAATGTCATTTGTAAACATGATGATAAATGTACGTCGCTCATTATGCAAATTAGGGTTATAAATCTGATGTATAAATATGCTTGCAATGCCGACAGATGTTCATTTTACTGTAAGAAAAAAAAACCCTCAATGAAATGTTTCATACCAAAGCACATTTTTGATAGATTAGTTATTGAAGACTTAATAGGGTGAAGTTCTTGACGTTGAAAAGGTAGTGGGAGGGTTAATGCTGTTCTTTTGCTGTTCACAAATACAATTTTAAAGAAAATGATAACTTAATAATTGAATAGATTCTCATACTAAAGCCCACGAATATTAGAAATACTCTTGTTATATGTAATACAGTTGTCTCTTAAATCAGAATTATTACAATAATATGATTTTCCTGGTCGAGAAAAAAATGGCCATAATTGTATTAAAGATCAGGTTGAGCTCCGTAAAACACACATTAATTATTATTGGAAAGAAGTCAAGCATGCTTGTGAGTGCATAGAACGAGAGATGGAAAGAGAAAGAGAAAATATCAGGCATCTGACATCATAACTCTCCAGAAGGACAGATCGCATCTGGGCATTGGGGGAGAAAGAACATTAATTTTCTTTGTGGCCCCCTAAAAGCCGAAAAATATTGTTACATCATGGAAGAAAAAGATTGCTATGATTTAGACCGATATTCTATTGTTAAACAAGCAACGTGATGATATTTGGTAAAATGGAAGGCGGGTGATGAATTTATTGTTCAATATCTGGGAGAAAAAGTGATAAACGTTGGTGATAAAGACGTCATTTCGTCAATTAGCATGACCCTGAGAAAAAAAGGGGATTGCAATTCATGGTGACATCGCCTTCAGAATAATTTGGACTGGGAATGTGCAGAAGATATTGCATTCAAAAATAATCATCATGTTATACTGTTACATTTTTGTTTACATTGAAAATGTCACAGTTCATAACATACAAAGTTAAATGTGTTTTGTGACAGTATTCTTAACAGTTACTCAACAAAACAAAATGTCCTCTTCCTTACAAAAATCAATATATTACCGTATCAGAAGTGAAAATCGCCCCTGGTATAATTCACCTGCAAAACAACATGTTTAGAATTATAAAAGCGTGGCTGTGTAATTACTGCGACAGATGCAAAGTAAAAGTCAGACACTGTAATATCAATAATTGAACAGAAAAAGCAGACTTTGCCATGGAAAATTACATCTTGCTAGTTCTCTTAAATTTCAAAATTAACAAGCTTGGTTAATACCCTGGGAAAGCCTTGCCTATAATTAGTGGAAGTTAGAATTAAGGGGTTTCTAACGATAACGAGATTTTGCGTACTAGACCATTATCATGTAGGACTGAATTAAAACATGGCGGATTTATGTGGTTTTGGGATACTCGATGTCTACACGATTGTTCACTGTCGTCATTTGCTTAGATGGAAAGACGTCTCTACTTATATCACTTACATGTGAAATAGAAAACGAAAACCCGTAAATATGTTCATGCTTTGTCAATAACTATACCTAAGTTATACATACAGCCACGCTTTTATAACTAAGTTTCGACAGAAACGATATAATGATTCTGAAAGCAAGTTAGAATTATTTTTAACAACCGAATCTTCTTTTGGTATAATAAAAAGAGACAGGTATTTATTTACTATCGTTTTCGAAATAATGTAGGTGACGTAACGTCAAACTCGCAAATGACCAAGATGAAGCCGATTACCTAGAAAAGCGCCTTTGGCTCCTGCAAGCGTCGATTTGATCTTGACAAGTTGACGTTTTCCTTCTTGTGTATACTTTGTTTTCGCACATTTTTTGAACATTCATTTGCGAAAGCTGCCATTCACTGCAGGAAAAATATTTCCCTTTCTTTTGAAGGTTAACACTTGATACTGATTGATGGCTTTGGAACTACCTTAAAATCAGACCGACCACGAAGTTTATACATTGAGAAAAAGGTCTTTAACCTGTCTAAGGATGAGAAGAAAAATGTTTATTTAATTCCATTGTATTTGTCATCAATTATTTTGGTGCACGGCGCAATATAATATGACCAGATCATTTATAAACGATGAAATTCACACATTGGCCTTCTCATTATAATTCTTCATATCTTATTAGTTATTCAGTCAAATGAACTTTGAAAAATCATCAATCGTTAGTGGTTTTTGTCAATATCAAAGAATTTTAAGGCAACAAAGACCACATTGTTTTGCAGGCTTGTGTCCCTCAAAGAGAAATATTGATATATACTCTTTTTTGTATAGATTTATAATTTAGTCTAAATAGCGAAGGTTGGATGAAACTCGGTTAGATTAAGCCTAATATTGACTGATATATGGCTAAATTTTAAAAATCCCATTTTCTCATGTATCCTGAGGCGAAACATGTACTGCAGATTTAGCTGATTCAAACTTTCATCAGGCCTATTGATGCATGTTACCGTTCGCCATTGCTTTTGTTAAGGATTTTCAATAAAGGAAGCAGTTGATAACAGAAGTTCATTTTTAGCTTTAAAAAAATCCTTTTGAATAAGGGGGTTAATATCATCTTCATGCACATAAAGGAAAAATCCTAATTCGGTCAATAATTATAGACCTAGTTCAGAGGGACAGGTGTTTGGTGAAATGGAATCACCAATACTATAACACACGGTGTAAATCAGGCTTGCAGTCGAGGGTTCCGATATTATTGGTCATCAAGCTGGACCTTAAGAAAGACAAAATGGACTTCCAATTTGGGGAAGAAAATCTGAAATAATAGGATTTGATGTTTGAGTCTCTTTCACTTCCATGATCCGACATTAGAGAGCGGAAACGCGCACCGAGCTAAGCCCCATTGATTGGTGCTTGTTTGTTTGCATCTAATTGCAATGGATTTCAAGAGTTTTTCTTAATCTACAGTAAAAAAAAAATCCATCCAACCTTAAATCTGATCTTTATTCATCACAGCCCTCCCCCAACCCCACCCTTTTCTGTTTTGAAGAAGCAGTGACCCTAACATATATTAACAAATATGGCAAATGAATTCACCTGACTCACCATACTAGCCGTATATGAATAATTTAGAATGATTTATTGGATACAATTTAACCCTTCGTTGTAATTATGAATAAGACGGGTCATTATTAATGATTTTTTCTCCCTTTCATGCGAAGGAGGTGCAAAACATAGAAAGCCACAATAATTTCTATTTTACAACGGAAAAAAATATGATGTCATTTGACTACGAACTGAACAAAATCAACTTGCATGGAGGGGCGAACAAAAGAGATTAAAGGTAATGTATTCCACACCACGATCACTCGACATAGGAAATGAATAAAACGAAAGCCGGTATCGGGATTGTCCGAGCATCCCTACCTGGTATTACCTGGTCACCCTATCCCAGGTATATAAAAAAAATAATGAAGGTACTCTCAGCAGGTGTTTTTTGTTACACGCATGTACGAAAGAGAAAAGATTTGGCCAGTCTTTATATTTTGAAGTACCAATTATCAATCCTCGTTGAAAAGGTCGGGCTTGGCTTCACGCAATCCGAAACCGAGCAAGTCGATTGGAACCACCCAAAACATGCTCTTGCTTAAGTAATAATTAATGCCGCGTTTAGGCCATTTCGGTAATTATTACTTCAAGGCAGTAAATCACGATGTTAACAAACCATGGGGCAGGATGACTTGTTTAATGGGAAGGAAGAAGGGGGAGAGAAAAATGGTATATACACGATATAAACTTCTTAGGCAGGGAAAAGTTGAAAACTCCCCCCATAACAAGGTTGACCCCTCTCCCTAGGTGCAATGCGGTTGACAGGTTTGTTGAAATCACTGTTTGCCACACACCTTTCATCACCCTCTCACGTATAATTTTTCCCACATACCGAACATGGTTACTTGATTAACCTTGTTTATGTAGTGCCACGTAACAATGTAGTTAAAAAAAAATATTTTTACGACTAATCTTAAGTTGGATGTTTTCAGGTTTTCGATGTTTTTTTAGTCTTTACCAGATGCCTGTGCATCTGTAGCTTATGAGGCGTTTAAAGACATCAATACAGGAACACATCCCCCTAATTTCCCCTCACTAATAAATCGACCTTAAAACGCAAAGCAACTTCTACCATCAATAATGAATATTTGAGATAATTTTGATCGTCAAACTTGCTCTTTTGACAGAATTATTCAACAGATGACAAACAGACGGGGGTTTTCCAGAGTCGAAGAATCCGGCAAGCATGAGCTTAAAAAAACCTTTTGTCAATAACAATCATTACAAACCGATTTGAAAAATTGAAAAATTTTCTGCTACATTAAATCGTCGTTTTTAAGCTAATGGAGATGTATGGCCAATTCTCCATTTTGCAGTAATTTCGCGGTAGGTTAACGACTAAGTCCTATCCATTGTGAGGTTCAAACATTTGATCTCTTGCAAACAGTCAGATGAATTACAGGGCACAGGGTACCCTGTCTTTTAGACAGAGAGTAATTTGAGCCCAGGGGCCAGAGCAAGAATAGTATCTAGTTGTAGAGAAGACTCCGATACGTTTTGTCTTTTTATGTTTTTTTTATAAAGAATTTTAAAACACCTGCCTTTTCATTTTCCAAGTGATTTTTTTTGTATAGTTGATGCTGTTGAAAAAAAATTAAAATTTTACAATAATGTAATACGATCACTGAATCTTCACGTTACAATGAGAGAGAGAGAGAGAGAGAGAGAGAGAGAGAGAGAGAGAGAGAGAGAGAGAGAGAGAGAGAGAGAGAGAGAGAGAGAGATTTGTACTCTGTTAAACTTGATACCGACCTATCTATGTGTCACATAGGAATACCACAATATATACATTGTGACTAACATATCGACATCCATCTACACCGAGCAGACTGAGACAAAAATATTTGCATTAGAAGACGCCCAAAAATACAGGCATTATCACATTACATTGGCAATTTCCAGCATTTTACAATAACGATTTCCTTTTTTCAAAAATCCCAATACAGTCTGATGACAAGATTTTGTCTTTTGTCTGGAAGCGTGTCGTTTGGTAGATAAAACCATTTCTACCTCCAAGTCGGCCATTGTGCATTATTAAGTTGGTCTCAGAAGCATAGATACATGAACCATGCACAAAGCTGACATGGCTAAACAATCAGATACCTTTTCTCTTTGAGAAGGTCAGCATATTGAACATTATGAATTATGTTCTGAATGAGTCATAACCATTTTTTAATTACTGAGTCTTAAAATGAGCAGAGAGAAGCGGTAAACGGAAACCGGAAGTTAAATTTGCACCATTGTTGTTGATCCGGTCCGGGATTTTCTCACAGACGTGACCACCACTAACTTTACAATGTACACGAGGTTAATTTTCTGTTAATTGATAAAGATAAGATCTACCAATAAATAGACTGATTAAATCTCTGCATGGTTTCGATGAACTGCTGTAGCAATGGGTATCTTGGCTATGTAGTCATATGGGGCACCTGTCACATGATTATTAATATATGGCGCGCACGTGCCTTACCGGAATTAAACGTCAAAGCACCGAAGACAAAAATTAGTGGTGTATTAATTTACCCAATGTTCTTTTCTGTTGCTGATATTCTGAAGAGGATATTAATGAAAAGGAAAAATACAAGAAATGTCAATTTTTTGATACAGGTTTTTGATTCCATGCAAGCTAATTGGTAAAAACCAGCATTTAAATGGAAGATTGCAACCAAAAAAAAAAAAAAAAAACCCAAAGACATGAATTTCTATAGAAGTATGAATGCTATGACGTACAAAAGTAAATAAACGGCAAGGGAACTAAAACTGTCAACTCATTAAATGCCAATAGAAAAATATAGCTCTTCATTGAACTGAATTAAATTGAATTTGAAAACATAGAAAATAATTCTCCCAATGAAATCGAACCAAATGTGAATAAAATGGTACAACACTTTTATGTACAAGTATTTAATTAAATTACCAACGACTAAAAGCAATGGCTTAACCAAAAAAAATCCAAAACAAAACAAAACAAAACAAAAAAGCAAAAAACAAAAAACAAAAAAAAAACCCTAAAACAACCCCCACAAAAAAAAAACCCAGACAAAAAACCCCGATCAAAAATAAAACCGAAAACAAAAGAAAATAAACAGATAAGAAAAAAAATCTTGATTTTCATGTCACTTACCAACAATCCCAACTGGTTTGTACCCTGGATAAAGTAGATGAATATAATTTGTATTGATTGTTTTTTCTTAAATCATAAAACAGTTGCAAAAAGTCTGAATGTAAAACAGGAAAAAAAACCCCGCTGTTTCAGTCTCATGATACTAGAAAAAAAAACCATGTTATTTTTCACGCATTATACAAAGCCTGACATTTACACTGGGTACAAATGAGAGTTTTATATCGAACTACTTTTGACGGCAAAATATGATTCAGATAATAAAAAAAATGATGAAGTTACCATGGATACCGAAAAAAGATAGGTAGGAGTAAAAAAAAAAGGAAGTTTCAATAACCTGAGGTTATCAAAGAGATATTAAAGCAAAGCTGCCTATCGTACACATTTTAAACGCTATGACTATTACAAGACCAATTAGAGGAAAAATAGAAAGTCCTTTATTTTTTTCAGTTCTAGGGTTTGCTTTTTGAGTATCCAATTACTATGTGTTACTTTTATTTCTCCCTTCATCTTATTTGTTAGAAGCATCGACAGGAAAATTAATATTCTGGATAATTGTTTGAAGTCTTGGAGGGGGAATTTAAGGGCATCGTTCTAAATCATTTTTAACAACGACCACTTACTTGTAGTCTTATCAGTTTCACGCACACACATAAGACAATTCATTCCGAGTAATAGTTCCGAGCAAGTTGCCTTAGCTTTAGTTTGAGACTTATCAAACACGATTTTTGAACCCATTTGATCTTCAGCCCTAAAACAATTTTGAAAAAAAGTAGTAGTTTTCTAAATTCATCCGGACAAAAACATTTGTCGTCTCTTGATAACTGACAATCGAAACAATTTACGCACAAATATCAATAATAACATGTCTACATTTACACTTTGTCGGTTTCAACTATGATTTATATTAGCGAGTCTATCAGTATTCAAGTGAGAATGTGAGAAATGTACAATAACAGACCCTCCACCTTCCATCCCCCCCCCCCTCCCAAACAAGTTTGTTGTTCCCCTACGTATAGATCTTGGTATCGTGTCAGCTGCCTATAAATCGTCTCCAGTTCTCAGTGGCCCGAAATTGGTTGCCCAATATCAATAAATGTGAGATGGATGTCATATATCTCCATCAATATCAGAACCAATATCTGCTGTGAACATCATTGTTTTTTTGTACCGTTTTTATAGCAATGGGTATTCTTTTACATAGCCGACTCGCGATTTCATATTAATTTATTCCCAACAAGATTCGCATGTTTTTGTTTAGAAAATTGAAAAGAGCCCCCCCCCCCTCTCTCTCTTTCTCTCTCTCTCTCTCTCTCTCTCTCTCTCTCTCTCTCTCTCTCTCTCTCTCTCTCTCTCTCTCTCTCTCTCTCTCTCTCTCTCTCTCTCTCTCTCTCCCCCTCTCTCTCTTCGTCTCTCTCTCTCTCTCTCTCTCTCTCTCTCTCTCTCTCTCTCTCTCTCTCTCTCTCTCTCTCTCTCTCTCATCGGACAAAAACCTTCTATACTGATTTCAATTAAACTCTTTTTTCTACTGGAATTAGAAAAAAACTGTCAGATCATAAAACCATACTAAATATGCTAACTAGATATAAATACAGACAGTTTCAAGATATATAGCCTTCTAATTAACTTGATTTTCTATCTGAAATATCTTAATATCTATTTTACCTTATTAGGAAAGTTGTCTCTTACGGCAATGTGACAAATTTCTAAAAATGAAATAATATTTTTTCTGTTTTTCATCTTTCAATGTCAGTAAAACTGGACAGAAAAATAATAAAATATGCAATTACCAGTTTGTTTCCAGCATCTTTTATGACTCGCCAGAACGAAATAAGAAAATAAATGAGACTGATAATAGATTTAGCAGACCACGTAGAACACTTTATTCATTTCTTTTAAAAAGAAAAAAATAGAAAACCAGGAGGTTGACGGAAAAAATGGTTAATTAGGTTCAATTATTACCTGAGAAAAAGGCCATTTTATGGGCCTGTTCGGGTCTTATTGCGTTTCGAGTTTCCTCGTGGGTAGATAAAATCGTAATATAAATATGTGATAATGTTGTATTAATTCCGCAACACGGTCTCAATTAAGGAAGTTCAGTTTTTTTTTTGAAAATAGTATGGTACTTAGCTAGTATTTTTTTTTTTGCAAAAGAGCTTAATTTTTAAGGTCGTTATTGAGCTTCGATGTAATCTTACATTTGTTTAGGGAGTTCACTGCTGAATTCTTTGAAACAAACTCGTGTATTAGGAAAACGTAAGCGCAGTGAAGTTTATAAATCTTCCCCCGATACAAATGGAATTCTTATAAACTCCAAACCTTCAAAATGCTTTTTAATTATTTCAATACACCGTAAAGTGCACAAAAATTTTCATAAATGAAGAGAAAAAAAATATAAATGAATGATAACAACAGAATCAACAGTTATATTTTTAACAGCCATATTACTCAAAAGAAGAACTAAATATCACAATCGTCGGGCGCATTTATCACACCGTAAAATTTATTAAAGGAGGATTCAATGTAGAATTTATGACAGTTTCAGTATAATTCGTTTCAGAGTCGATCGCCTGTTTAGTATTGGATGTCTGCCCCTGGTAATGACACGAGTTCACTGGGGTTTTATCAGATAATTTGATCGACATATCTTAGAAAATAAATTAATTTATCTATGACAAATCCATCAGAGTTTCACACGTCTTTTTTTGAAGTGTGATAAATGGATTTTCAAGAGGACTTTTATCGTATCATTTCATGCAAAGGCCCCTTATACCGTTGCGCCCATGACTGTTTTATTACTAAGTCTGCAATATACTTCCCCAGTTTTTATCTACTTTCTAATCATGCATTTGAATTCATAGCTAAAAAGATATGACATACAGCTTAGCTTATCATTGAAAATCCCCACTAAACATTGTAACGATAAAATAATCTTCACAAAAGCATTCGTCTTCCACAATCGAAAATTTACCTTAACAGCAAGACGTTTATACTCGAGAGTCAATTCACTCTGTAGATGATAAGTTCAAATGAAATTCAAGTCTTTAAACCGGGGCATAACATAGGGTTAAGGGACTGCTTTTCCACCTGAGAAACCTGTACCTCAATTGTTCATTAAATCTTTGAAGACCACAAGTGTTTACTCTTCGAATTTTAGCATTGATGTTTTCCAAACCAACAACCACTTGAAGAGGCAGTAATCGTTATTAACTTCTATTCATATTGCACAACCTTGTGCTCTTGACATTCCTTTTCATCATAATTCAAAACTCAACAGATCGTTGTAAGCCAAAACTGAAGAACCAGAGAGCAAGAATTAAGAGAGAGAGAGAGAAAAAGAAAAAAAATAATCCACAGAAGGCCGCCATGGTTGATGCATGTCTGAGGTTTCAAGATGTCAGTAGAAAGAGTTGCTGGGTTGGGTTTTTTTTTCACTTGCCACCCAGTTTTGGACTTTAATTAGCATTAAATGATATTCAGTTAGAGACAACTTGAGATCTTTTGAAAAGATAAGGGTGATTTGAAGGACGGGGAATCATGACATTTAGGTTCAAAGTTATTTTTGACATTATGTAATGACGATTTTGCGTTGTTGGAAGCGTATTGAAGTCTCAAAAATGTCTGTAATTTAGAATAAAAAGTCGCTTTTAACACAAACCTTCTAAAATGTTGCATAGCGTTTCTAGAATGCTTATTTCCGTTCGAGACAGGGGGAGGGGGGTTCATATTTTTCTCAAAGAACAACACGCCATCTATTGCACATCCGCCGGTGGATATGCATTGGGCATTTTTCTTTATTTCAATAGAAAACGGGGAAAAAATGATAAAAAAAAGTTACCAATTCAAAGAGGTGAAACAAAGGAAAACATTGTATGAATTTTGATCAACTCATCGTGGTAGTCAGACTTTGTGGGTTCTAAGCACAGAAGGAGGCTTGTAAAGCATCAAAAGAAAATTTAAAAAAACCATTCAACAAAACCAGCGTGATTATGTCGACATCTGATTGCATCACAACGCTGAGAAGACAACTTTATACAAACAAAGTCAAACAGCTAAGGAGTAGAGATCGGGGAGAGAGAGAGAGAATACAAACACAGACTGAGATCCTTTTGCAAAAGAAGTGGGTCCTGCAACCCAACACTGCATACGGGCAGTGAGGGAAAAAAAGAAGATAGAATGGCTATATGAAAAAAAACTTCACAGGAATGAGCAAATATTGACAATCGCGGCAGATAAAAATATTCCCTTCATAACGAATGTTTGCGCAGGAGCAGATAATTAGAAACTACGATGAGCGGATGCAAAATTATTAAAGACTTCTTTTTTGATAGTCACAAGGAATCGATCTGAAATCAAGTTTGTGTTATTTGTAATTGTAACTTTTTAGCAGTTCAAAAGAAATAATATCGGCCAGTTTTTAATGAATTTACGTAAAGAGATCCTTTATCATTTGGTTTATTGCGTAAGTTTAGTACAATAGAACTACTGATCTCTCTCTCTCTCTCTCTCTCTCTCTCTCTCTCTCTCTCTCTCTCTCTCTCTCTCTCTTGCGCGCAGACTTTTGGATCCGGCCCTATTGCATATCAATCTTGAAAGGTGGAGGTGTAATTGAAAAAAGTGTCGTGATAACACAGTAATATCAAAATTTAGAAAAATGCACGTTCAAATTTTCAAATAAAATTGAAGCTTATCCTTTTGTTTTCTACGTTTTTACCACTTAGAAACGAGAATACCGCTACTTTTTTCTGATAATCACAAAAATGAATTGGAATTTTCCGATGCATGTATATTTTTGAATGAAATTAAAATATCCATATGGGAACTACAGTAAAAGCAATACTCATACAATAAGTCTTCAATAAAACTGAATAGGAAATATATGAATGCCTATGTCATGAAGATTAACATACATAATTTAAGAATAAATCTTCAAACCGGAATTTGACTCAGCTTAAAGCTTTGAAAATTAAAACCCCCTCCCCTATGTAAGACATGCACACAATTCCTATAACTTTGAAATATAATAATTTATAACTACGCACATTTCTCGCATGAACACTAATAGAATATTAATTAAACATTAGTGACAAAAAATTTTGCCAAAAAAGACAGAACATTACAAAACATATGCTAAATGTTTCATCCCTTGGTGCTCAACCCATTCAAAAAGGTCTTAACCATTCTGGTACATTTTTTTCGCGAAGACGCTTTTAACATAATGAGCATGAAATTCAATATTTCATTTTGTACTGGCAAAGTGTAATATTATTATCTAAGGTAAGATCTATTTGTAAAGATTATTATCAGAGGTTAATGCATCGATATTGAATTTCATGGTCTCACCTTTTTATCACCGGTTTTATTATTAGGTGAGTTATGCGCATCTTTGTTAGGATACGGGTTAATGTCTTCTTAAATCCCACTACCTAAATAGAAAAATATTTTATTAAGTTTATTTAAAGCTCGTTAAAATCGACCATAGACTTTATGCGTATAATTTTCACGATTTAAACCTGTGGTGTTTTTAAATTCCGTCATAAAGAGGCGTGAAAATATTATTGCAGTAAGTCATTCTTTGATTGGCACCTATAAATTCTGACTTTTATGACGTCACAAGGAAATTCTTAAACATGAAGTGATTCATTTGTATATATGAAACTTTAAAACTATATCAAGGTATAAACATTAATACCTGTCCCCGGGGTTTGCTTAACAAGTTTAATGATCTCGAATATGATCCAGTAGAGGAAAACCCCAAGGATATTAAAACGTTACATGAAGCAAGGTAACTAGCAATTAAGGACGGGGGAATGTCTTTAAAGTTCACTACCTTTATTAGTCCTGTAATAAAAAACGGGGGTATTTTGGTCAGTGAGTGACGTGTTTTTGTTTGGTATCAAGGGTACATGTAATTAAAGAACTTTGGTGTAAGACATTACTAAAGTAATAGTTTGTTTGTCATAGTGCAAGTTTTACTATCCTAGTTAAATAAAGATTTATTTGTCATAGTGCAAGTTCTATAACTATCCAAGTTAAATAAAGATTTCATCACATATCCAGCTAAATTAGATGGTCATTTCAAATTATATACACTGTACAATACACATGCATAGTAAAATGTAAATATGTTTTTAGTATAATTACTTAATAATAATATTTTTTTGTAGAATATAGGTTATGGTCTCGATAGAGAAAAAATAAACATTTGCGATTCAATTCATAAATTAGAGTCTATATACAAAGCCTTTATATGTTCTTTTCGATTGCACTTCTTCTCATTTCCCCGTAAATATACTGTTTTTGAAAACAATTTTGGAAATATTACTTGTAATTACTTTTTGGATGACTCCTTGATGATTCAATATTTAAGATTTAAAGAAAAAATGCTCGCGGAAACTTTTAAAAGAAAACCGCATATACATCATCTGAGAAACAAATGCTATACTACTATAGATGACGACCAGAAACTAATTATTTCTGACACCGAATATGGGTGGGGGAAAGGTGAGAAAGAGGCTCAAATTCAGCATTAAAGCTGATTAGTTCACGGACAAAGATGGACAGTGTAGCTGTCCAGTTCTTCATTATCACCGCTGGACGACCATAAATCATCACAAATCTCACTTTTCACCTGAAACGGAAAATACCCTTATCTTTCCGACGGTTCATTTCCTATAACAGTTCTCTATACTGAGAGCATCTTATATGCTTTCATAGACAAATAAACTTTTAGATATTCTCCATTTCGCTCTCGCGGTTTGTGCATACCATTCACATCCTTGTTACGTATTGTTGTAGTTAGGCTTCGTTCTCATTTGTCAGTTTTTGCTTATTTTACTGAAAAAAGGAAATTGCCGGTATGCCTTTATCTAATCAGTGCATGCTGTATAATATTTCATGATAATTCGCTGAGTAGTTTTTCAAATCACCCGGAGCTTTTATTAGAAAGCCAGAGTACAATTTCAGATTCTGAGCATTACCTAACCAACGCATATCCTCATGCATAAAAAACGATATTTTAGATTACAAAAAACTGTGCATGTATCATGATATCAAAAAAGGTTTGAACATTTACTTTTAACCCCCTGCTTTTGTTTCTCCGTTTCCGCTTTGCCCACAAAGCCATGAAGAAAAAGAAGAAGAAGAAGAAGAAGAAAAAAAAATCACCATTTTGAGTATTCTGTTTTTTCAAGAGTTCGTTTGATATAGCATATTTTGGAAGTTAAGGTGGGATACTTGTAGCAATTAGTGTTCTATGTTTCCTTCTTTGAACATGTGGATAGACACCATGCCGCCTTCTAATTTTCTCAAATAACTCTTTTGAATTGTATTTTTTCCCAATTTCTGTGTTAATAAAATATCAATTTGATTCCCAATGATAAACGATGAAAGTCTTATTTCAAAAGGCAAGGAATTACATACATTTGTTCGACAAGGTTTAGTAATTGCAGAAACGCTGATAATCCCCTCGCGCAGTTCAAAGATTTACAAAGGAAAGACGTATCAATAATTAATAGACGATGTCATCCAATTTAAAAATCAATTTCCATCAATATCTGACATTTTGAAGTTGCTAATCGATAAGGATTCAAATTATCAGTAGATGTACGTGATAAAAGATTCATTATTAATACATTTGTTTAAGACTGATGCAGTACATCTTGCAAACGAAAAAAAAACCCTTTGCTAATTGCTCTCTCATATCAAATGCTGGGATTATTTTTATTACAACGATTTGCTGATAAGGCATTCGACATCTCAAGATAATTAGTTCAAACAATCGTTAATGCCTAATGATTTTAGTCCTACGTTGAAAGCTCTGTAAAATCAGAGAAGAAATAACTCCCTGTAAAACGATAGTAAGATTTTATCTTTTTATATTAATAAATCATACAAATTCCTGGTAGTGTCAATAATGCATAGAAATTGTTAAGTGTTTGAGTATTCAAAATACAATATTCATATTTTTTAAACCGATCCACGCACAACTCGTTATCAATAAAACGACAATTAAACGTACAACTTGCCAGTGTTATCATATTTCCCGCAAAAGAGCATCAAATAGCCCCGTACAATATTGAAAAAAAAAATGAAAATGAGGATGGAACTTTTCAAATGAATTTTAGAGAGAAAGGATCATTTTATTGTCGAATACTAAGATGGTTCAGGAAATGAGAATCTGAAATCCAAATAATCTAAAAAGCAAAATCGGACCACCAAAGGAAACGATATGTAAAGTCATCCTCCATTGTGCTTCCGGTAGTCTGCCATTGTCACGTTATTTTGAGGACATCCCCACAGACTCATTAGCGATTTGTCTTTTAATACTTAGCTGCATGCATACCTGAAAAAGGTAAATGACACTGAAACATACCTTGGTTCACAAGTTCACATTTTTTTCCTTCTTTCTTTTATATCTTTTATTTTTTGCAGGATAAAATTAAATTTGATATTATCACTAGATTTCAGAAAATACTTTTTATTGATTACATATTGAAGCAATGCAATTGCACATGCAAGACTTTTAAAACGCCGTTAGAACTTACGTTTTAATTCCTGCATAAGAAAAGGAACCAATTTTTTTTTCAGGGAAAGATGTTATGTCTTTAAAATAACTGAATATTGGACCATCCATTTTAGTTGAGCTCAATTAATTATATTAATGAACATGTTCCCCAAGTATATATCGATTAGAAACACTAAAGATTTCAACGACTAGAAATAAAGTACATGCACCGCTATTTCGTTGAACTTCGCGGTTGACTGAAAATGATATTAAATTAATAATCAAATCGAAATCATGTATTTGTAACCTATCACTAGGCAAGATTGACAACACTTTGTTTACTCTCTATATCTCACTTGCATATCCCATGATATAAAACTGTTTCCTGAAAGAGTAACATTGATTTTAACTTCATTGAAATAAAAACCATGTAAGTATGATAATCACCAAATAAAAAATTTATGATACTAATAATGTTTCTCAATGATTTATGAAAATCAATTCCACGTTATTATAAAACCTAATTTGTCACGAGCAACACAATTTACAAGATGGTATTGCTTTCTCATATAAGATTTACTGTACCCATTATTAGTATCGGGAGAGAATATATGCAAGAAAGTAACCATTAAAATAGTTCCAGCACGCACATACTTTATGATATACTAGAAGATTGATAGATTTTTGGAATTTAGAACTTCATTATGGTTTGGTGTTTATTGCAGTGAGAATTCGGGGAATGCTGAGACAGAGAGAGAGAGAGAGAGAGAGAGAGAGAGAGAGAGAGAGAGAGAGAGAGAGAGAGAGAGAGAGACAGAGACAAAGAGAGAGAGAGAGAGAGACAGAGAGAGAGAGAGAGAGACAAAGAGAAAGTCATGTAAATATTGAAAGTATATAAAAGGATATCAAGGATCTTTAGTCACAATCTTACATCAAAATTCTGCACATCATTAACTGTTAAATATAAAGATATAAAATTACATGTCTATCCGTGTATTGTACATGTACATTGCTCCCTGTGTTTACTCTAACGATGTGTGCCTTAATTTGTTTACATGACATTACACATAATCTCTCTCACCCACCTCTCTCTGTCTGTCTGCCTGTCTGTCTGTCTCTGTGCTCTCTCTCTCTCTCTCTCTCTCTCTCTCTCTCTCTCTCTCTCTCTCTCTCTCTCTCTCTCTCTCTCTCTTAAAACTGATTAAATAAGAACGCGTCGAAATTTCATACATAGTCTTACTTGTCTATGACCGCTGTACGTAACCGTATAATATACAGTACATGTTATTTATAACATATTAAATGCTATTTTACCACTCCATTCAATATTCATTAAAAATCATTTATAATTCAAACAGAATTTATGAAAACATGATTACTTAATATTACTTAATATTGACCTTTCAACCTCAACTATGTTTTTGTTGTTTAATACATTTATATTGGTAGTACATTGTGAAACATCAAACAGAACAACCTTTAGTGCGAGTCTGCAGGAAGATTGGCATAAATACTGGTATTACAAACATTTCAAGCTATTTATAGACGTTTTTAACAATATTTCCATATTTCTAAATCGTCATGCACCGTTTGTTCCTCTTTATGTAAAAAGAAAAAAAAATGATAAAACGACGGTCACGACTTATACGTGGCGTGATCAAAATCTTGTCAGATATTAAAAAAAAACCCTCAATTTCCAAAACGAAATCATTGTTACACTTAAAGAAGCATCATCTTCAAAGTGAAATTCAAGGATGTATAAAGATAACGTTAAATTCAATAACAATATCATAAAAGAGAGATTCTCAAGCTCAAAAACATAATTAAAAGTGAGATTTTAAGTCAGTAGTTGTCGCATTATCCAGATGCCCGCTCACAGGCCCACGCCTGGGCGACCAAGCAATCAGAATTAGCCGTACGGTTATAGATATCACTCGAAGTGGAATACACATAAGTAGGGTTCTGAAAAGGTTTGATTAGGTGTTTTACGCTTCGGAGATCATCATGGCTTAGAGAGATTTCATGCAGCAGTCCCCCTTTTCACTAATGTCCAGATTGCAAGATGTCACATATGTAACCTCTCTTTTCTGCTGCTGGTCGGAGAGCAAGAATCTGTCGCCATTTTCTGTTGTCTCGGTATACGATCGAATCTTGGATTTCCTGCTCTGTGATTAATGACGCTTCTAATGACGAGGACATGGCGATGATATTTTCTACAAGATCAGAGAAGGATCATCCCTCGCTTTGCAATTCAAGAAGCAACAGTTATTACATTGCTTGAAATATCAGATATAAACGAGAAGCTCGATCAATTCCATTATAATTTACAAAATCAACACGATTATATTGTAGATGATCTGAAAGTAATAACAATTTTTAAAAATTACAGACTTTGCTAAATTATCATTACATCATGAAACACTTTCTGAACTTGAAAAAGGGGTGGAATATCTCATAGAAGATTATACATTGTTGTACTTTTATTCGAGTATAACAGCTAACAGCGTTCCTATGTTGCTAAATGATTGCGAAAAAAAAATTAACGAATTTTCTTGGTATTATCACAAGTTTGACAGGGAAAAACCATTCCCAGCCATAAAAACCTGGAGATCTCTGGCATACCCCGTAGTTTTTTCTAGTGGAGTTATATAAGAAAATATTTTCCCAGTGTTGCCGAGGAACGCGTCTCACCGAGAGAGCAATCTCGAACACGTGCTAAGAAAATGTTGGAAACGTAATCATACTTGTTCGCGATCTGGAGACCAATTAGACAAAGCCGATTAACAGCACATGTTGTGCACATCTACAGTATCAAGCCGCTTCTGCTGCAGTCATTATTTGTTCTTTAAAAATATATTAAACCTTCTCTCAGCAAGTGCTCAAGATGAAAAATAAGGTCAAACTTCAAATGATCTCCTTTTTTCTTCATGGAGATTTGATAAGATTTAAGGGGTTATTTTGATGACAAAAGGAAGGGTACGATGTTAGTTTAATGCAACCTTGAGAAAAGGAATGAATTTGCATTAAATATCAAATGCAAGGTTTGGTCAAATAAATATTGAAGAAGCAATTACTCTGAGTAAATCACGTATATCAAATTATTAGAAATGACTTCGAGACATTCAAATTGAATGACACTTGTGAGTGACCATGCCAGAATAGTTATAATTTGGTAATTATTTTTTTCTCTCTCGCTAAATAGAGGTCTGGTTTTCGCTTAATTTGGACTACAGATTGACAAAACAAAACTAATGTCCATGGTTAGAGATATATTATATATGGCCATTACAGGTGTTCAATCTCTGTTATCGTCAAATTTCAGCCAAAAGCATCGTTTGTCCCGATTGTCCATCAGTATTTCCTTTCCATGTCTTGAGTTTCCTTTCTGTTGACCAGCTACCCCGAGTTTGACAGGTTCATTCAGCAGTTGACCCGGTCATGCCTCCGTCCAAATTGTTTGATATTCCAAGATAGACCTGAACCGGTGTTTTTCTCTGTCCCTCTCAATCAAAATGCGTCGGGCTTGACTGTCACCAAAATCAAAACCCCGTAATTAGGCCGTTTGCAGTACCAGAGGCATCCGGATAGAAATGTTTCAAAGGCGTCCGCTTTTATTGGAAATAAACACTCCAAATGGTGATCTCTGTCGATATTTCCTTTTAGATCTTCCTCCGCTGCATGCTTGCATTTGATCACATTCCTTCAGATGTTTGTCCCGAAACCATCTGTTTGTTTTCTTTTGATGTCAAAGATGTTTAGCCATGCTTTTCAATGGAAGTGTCATCCTTTTATGCGACGATGATGGAATAGAGAAAAAACGATGCGAAATCATTCGAAAGCAATTAGCAACGATTAAGCTACCATTAGCCACATCCGTCTATCCAACCTTGAATTGAATTTATGATTACGTATAGCTCAAATTTACCGTTATGATCTAAGGTAATGTTACTTGGGATTGATTGTTTAATAAAAGGGCCGGGTCGACTCTTAATTGCATAATAAATATAGAATCTACTCCTCACATCATTTATAATTGATTAAGTTTGATTTCATGTTTCTATCATCCATGTTTATTGGCCACCCAAATACGACTGAACAAAGTGTAATCTCAAATTCAATTGAATAGGGATGAAAAATTATTATCGTCAATCCAATAATCATCTATTTAAAAAAAAAACTTCTCATCGCAAAATTCTATCAATATTTCAACTCTCATTCGCTTCAAACGATAATCTGATGCACTTAAAAGTAAAAAAAAAATATTCGGTTGATAATTATGGACACACTCGACTGCATTTTCTCTCGGATTTTTTGAAAACCCATTATGTACATGTAGCAATACAATCTAATTAGAGCAAATGTTTGATCCGCTCGCTTACACCCTTTTCACAGGCCATCATGTGATTAAGTTTTACAAGGGAAGAGCTTTTATCTGTGATATTTCTTGTTATTGAAGATAAGTGAAAACTAAGTTTTCTCTTTTGATTTCATGAACTCTATTTTCCAATCGCATCTTCAGAGGTAAAAACCAAATTTGGTGCACAATGAAAATGCTTCTTTACCATGAGGGGATGCCCGAACATATAAAACGAGGAAACTATGCTTTCTTTGACAAAATTAACCCCTTTTAAAAATCCCGAATCGCCCCCCCCCAAAAAAATATTAAGACACCCCCATCCCCCTCCACCACCCCCCAAAAAGGTATTTCCTCAATTGTTTTTTTTTTTAAATAATGCTACCTATAACGAATTTAATTATTGTAAATGTATATACATCGGCAACAAATTTTATACAGAAACAATGCCATGAAGTCTAGTTTTTATATTAACTGAAGAAAGATATCACATTTTATTATTTCTTTTAATTTGGTTTGTCTATGTTTGAAGTACTATTTGGAAAAAAAAATCCCGTACCAAAATCAAAGAAGAAGGAACAATTTATTTTCTTCTTTTAGTAATTCAATTTCATGGAGATTGTTATTATTGGAAATGTATTTTGATACTTTGAATTCGGTCCTCACATAAAGATATCACATAATAGTTTTTTGAAAAAATGATCATTGAAATTTCAATATTTCAATTTTTTTTAAATGTAAGGCATTTAAAATGTTCTCAAAATTGCTTTCTGTAATTTCACTCAGATTTTCTCTTTTAAATCAATCACAGACTTACATATCGCGACGCAAAATTCCATGCATAATTGATCAACTCAGCAAGTTGGCAGCTAATTTACGACGAGAATGGTATTTTCAGAGACAATATAGATTATGAAGTAATGTGTTAATTTCCCAAACCAAGCGGGACATCCGCAAAATTACAAATATATATCACCAAAGTTGCGCAATTATTATTGCTAGTTTCATATGAATCGTGTATCATTTTTATGAAATTTTCAAAAAAAAGAGAAAAGAAAAATTATAGAAAAGTGCAGCGGCACTGATTTCCAATGTGAATATTTTACCAGTTAATGAAAGTGCTTTTATTATCTTAAATTTTCCAGCTGTTGCTTAACTCTAAAAACAAGTTCACGTTATTCTCATAAAGAATCAATCCATAAAAAAGCATCCTGCTTTCACAGTAACATCTTGTCAACAAAAAACATTAGCAGAACATATTTTTCGAATCATATTTAAAATGTTATTTGATTGATCCTGCATTAACACCTCAACAATCACCCAGTGAGCTGTTGGGTGGGTTGATATGATTGTTAAAAATCGTTTCTGCTTTAAAAATGCAGTTCCAGGCAGTTTTCTCATTCTATTTCGTTATTATCAAGTTTTCGTCATGCAGACACTAAAAACTATATCAATATAAAATAATGTAAATAAGAAGGTTTTAAAATGTCTTAACAGATATAATGCGGAATTCTTAACGATGGGGTTCAATAATTTTTTTAAAAATTGTTAACCAATCATGATAATCACCATACAACATTCTTTAATTTTCATAAACAAATAACCATAAACAGCAGTAATTCACAGAATGATAAAACATCAAACCAATAAGTCGCCAGTCACAACCAATCACATGATTATATACAAACCACGTGACAACAGAAACCATTGACATTAAACTAAGAAGATCCATCGTCACTACAAAAGTCCAACCACTTCCTATCACACAACCAGGACCAAAACAAAAACTATCGACAACCGTGCAACCAATTACTACATACATAACAAAAACATCGGGCGTCCATACAACTACACCAACTAAAATAACTTAAAAATCCTCTATATAACCATTGACAGCTGACCAGTCCAAGCCATACATTCACAATCACTCCACATACCACCACCGACAACCATTTGAACTACCCGACACAACCACAACCACTCTAAAAACTTTCCACAATAAGCCGGTTCTACCCACATTCCTACTATCGTTACAAAATCTATTGGCATTCAGCAGTTTACCAATTACACCCACGCAATGACAACGACACTGTGGACATTGTTTCGCAAACTACCGTCGACAGCCAATCATTCAAACATACACAACTACAACCATTATACATGTAAAAACCAACCACATCCACTATAAAGCCATCGACATTCAACAAGTCACATCCATAAAACAACCATCACAAAAACCATCGACAATTAACTAGTCACGTCCACAAAACAAAAACCATCACAAAAACCATCGAGAACCAACTTAGCTGCAGGTCTATACTTTATAGCTAGCGGTCTGAAAAAATGGGATGTTTTTCAGACCAGGAGCTTCAGACCTGCAGCTAGAACCAACTCGTCACAACCACTACAAAAACCCTCTACATCAGACCTGTTCAACCTACGAAACTCACCTTACTTAAGGAGGCTGGTTGGTCAACAAATTTGATATAAGCTATTATTAAGTACGAAAATTTCCATATATTTTGGCTATAAAATATGAATGTTTTTCTATATCTTTACACAGTGCTCTGCTTATCAAGGAGATTAACATAATCTTAATATGGCCACGAGCATCCAGTCTTCTTAAAAGGTAACACATACATGTATGTTTAAGCATGCCAGCGAAATTTTCCATGAAATTCAAACGTTGATAAAAGTTATTGTAAGATTTTGACTTAAGCCTATTCTTAACTTTTGGTCTTGGGTTTAGGTCATTTTCTCGTCCAGGGGGTGGGGACAATCTTCTCCAATATCCCCTTTTGTACACAATCTTCTAACAATTTCGTTTTGGGTATTCATCAACAGTTTAATACCCGAAAACGCTTACAAATATCAATGGAAAGAATTTGCAAACATTTTTTGAACTACGATTTCTACAACAATCGAAAACCAACAAGGTAGTGCTTCTAAGCAAAATAGTTCCTATACTTGCAGGATGTATATATATTTATTGTGACATTTCATATCAGAAAAGAGGATTATTTTGCAATTTAAAAAGCAAGTAACATATTTGAATTATGATTTGAAGGAAAGTATTGAAAATGTTTGATGTACACCCTTTCCAAATTGGAAAATTCCCTACTTTTATTTTCAGAGTTTTTCCAAAACAGACACATTTTGCTGGAAAACGAATCTGACTTCGTGCAACGAAATTTTAACAGGAGAGAGACAATTTGATGAGCTTTCATTCAAGGGGTCCCTCGTTGCTGAACGAAAATTAATGCTGGGGCTATGAACCCTAATGTTAACATTACCGCCTGTGGAAAATGCATTAGTGGACTACTATATAGTATACCCTACTGACAAGAACATTTCAATTTATTTTACGAACATGTAACTTAAATATCATAATTTTGTGACGGTTATTTTAGTGTCCTTTTGAATTCATCTTTTCAAGACGAGTGTGTCCCATCCACTATAAAATAATTCTTTTGGGACATTCCTTGCTTGCAAAAAAAAAAAGAACAACACCATATACTTCGCTGTTGTTGCCTTCGTTCAATCATTCAGTCATTTAGAACTGCTGCTTTGATGAAATACATGTAAATATGAATAAATGATGAAAACACTTACAAAATACCAATTGTCATGTAGAATCGAAATTTCTTAATGTATCGCTACTTTACAATTCACACAGAAAAGAACTAAAATTTGATCATATTGATTTTCAAATTATGAAAAAAAATACAAAATAAATAACACTCAGCATCACCGAGATTTCATTGAATCAATTTCAGAACATCCTTTTTAACTACGGTAAAATGGATACCGGTTTCAGTTTCAAAATCTGATTATATATATGACCAAAGCAAAATGCATGACTTTGTACATTTTTCGACGTACATTTATATGTGTAGTTTCCAAAAATATACATTCATTTTGTAAATCTTTCCTTCAAAAGATTGCAATCGACGGATGCAAAATACATCTTAGATTTCGATATTTCTTTGCCATCGATATCCCTTAATACGGGCAAAATGTTGTTGCCTTTTCTTGAAATCACTTTGTAGTTTCCGTCTGTACAATTCCTTACCTTCCTTTTCATTTTTTTGTTTAGTCTTATATATCAATTCGCTGCCGACAAAGTCGACAAATGTCGTTAAATATTTACATGCATAAAATCGTTGGTCCAAATCCTGGAACAATGTGTGAGTAGCCTTACTGTGGTTCAAAATTCATAACAAAATAGTCAACTTTTAATTTTTTTACACACGGAGCGACCGAAAGAAAGACAAACACACCATGCCGCATGTCTCTGAGTTTGGGGGTATAAAACAGAGAATGGCAAATTCATGTTAAATTCTGAGGGCAATTTTTTTTTTCTGATTTATATAAAAATCGCCAGACCTCATTATATGGTTTTGGTAGTTAATTGATATGATTAGTATATAAAAGTACTTGTATTTCACTACTGTTTTATCCAATGTCATATTCAAATGCAAATAAAGAAAAGAAAAATCGATCATTTCTAATTCGTATTGAAAACCTCCGCGTATAATGCAGCTTTGATTGTCTGAGAACAAAGAGCGCTGTATCTTATGAGGATTTTCAAACAAATGAAACTTTTCAATAGACCTATGATAATATCGATTTCAATATATATTACATTGTCTAGATTTCATCCTTCCCTTCAATGCCCATACCATTAACAAAGTTAATTAGAAAAAAACACATCCAAGCCAACCATCTTATAAAGAAAGAGATGAATAAAGATTAAAAGATTTCAAAAGATTTCATTGATGACAAAGGGCACAAAAGAAACAGAAGAAATTTATTGAATTTTCGGAGACTAAGAATCGGTTTCTGATAATCTTCCTTTGGTGGGATTATAATTTCTATAATTTTGCAAATCATGTCTTTGTCTGAAAGCCCTAAAATTCTTTTCAAAGACAGTATAATTTTAAGACAACCTAAAGGATATTGAAAAAAGTAAGGTCGTATTTTTAGAGATATTTCTTCACAAGATCTATTCTTGCTTCTAATTTAAGCAAGAAATCAACGCAGATTCTCTTTACAGTTTTGCAAATTAAAAAATAACGTGTGAGAAATTTTTGATCAAAGTTAATTATCAAAATTTTAAACTAAAAACAACCTCACGAGCAAAAGAGTAAAACTCTGGGGAAAATTGTAATTTTGATTGAAAATGTAGGTCTAGTAGTATTTTGTTTGAAATACTCGTGCATACTTTGCAAGTATATGTGATTGTTTTTATATGTAAATACAGATTACTTTTTTAAAAATATATATTAAAAGAAACAGCTAGAAACAAGATTAAATATATCTCACTCCCACTTTCTTTCTCTCCAAATTCATCCATCCATTCATTCTATCAGAATGGAAGACTAATGGTAAAAACATGGTTCCAATAAAAATTTATATAATTATTTACATGTAAGATTAAATAAACATGTATCTAATTCTTTTACACAATATATTCCAAAAAGTTTTATTAAAGTTTTCCAAATTCTTTTTTGCTTAATAACATGTATCTGCAATGAAAATGAAAGTAGAGAAAAAAGAAGATATTCATTATATGACGCTATAAAAGCACGTTGAGCGTAATTAGAACTGGAAAAGGAAGGCTCACGTAATAATACACATATAATCAAATGAAGGGTTTTTTTTTTTAATTCTTTGCTTTCTCTTCAAATTATCTATGTTAATAATAGTGTTTTCTGTTGTTACCAAGACAACGGGTCTGCAAAAGGATTGTCCTCAGGTGATAGTTTAGAATATTTACAAAGCAGGGTCTTCTAATTAAAGGAGAAAAAAAGATAGTTTACTTCTTCAAAGCAGATTTTTTTTTCATATCTCATTAAATGCTAAAAGTAGGAGTTTGCAGAGGCAAGAAATTGAAGGATGGACCAAAAAAAAGAGAGGTTTGGTTTCATTGTCTCGTCGTTTCCAGTATTAGTCATCTATTTCTGGAGGCGATGTTTTTCAGAATTAAATGAATTCTTACAATGTCTAATTTTACATTAGTTTTACTTGTGCTGAGGCTACTTAAAGAAAATTGAATCGTTCCCTTGGACTTAATTGCCTTTCACATTTCCTCAGTTATCCGGAATACATTGAAGAATCTTTCTCCTTTATCAAATGTCTCTTTAACAGATGGAAATTTCATTTTTTTGGCCTTTTAGGGAAATTAATTTCCTTAAATAGAACTGAAACCGGGCAATACTTGTTAATCTTACCATAGACGTAACGGCTTTTAATTTAATTATTTAAAAAAAAAAAAGTTTTTCAATAAGATGTATATATCTACATGCACAACAGAAGTAAATTTAATCATGTAATGTATTCTTGCCATCGTGTTTCAAACCACACAGTTTATTTAAGCTTAGGATGACTTAATGAAGAATGAAGGCAAACATTATTGGAGAACAGGTAATAATGATCGAATTATTGGATGTATATGTAAATTCAGAATACCTACGAAGGAAGCGCGTATGGTGATTCACAACTATACAACATCTGAATTGCATTGTAAAGATTTTGGTATAAAAGTATATCTTATCATAACAAAATGAAATATTTCACTCATTTTTTTTTTTTTACAACATTTGGATCCCTCCAATCTGGCCCCAAGACCTTAAATGGAAACAAACCAAGTAACAAATTTCAAATTAGTATAATTATTTGATATTTCGAAATTATTTTGAAAATGAATTGTTATGTCTGTTTACAGTTTCATGTGACAAGATGCTTTCATATAAGACAGTACGTTACAAGTGTGAAGAACTTTTGGTATGCATGTACATGTTTTTCACAAAATGAAGACTTGAACAAACAAAATACACAAAATGCATTTCTTCTTCTAGAAGTCAGCTGGTCTGTAGAATACAGATCGGAGTAAAGTGTGGTACCCATTTTATGTTAGACATGGATACCTTGTACTAAATAGCATTTACTTTTATGCATCTATATAGATTTAACATGTGGATTGCATCTTGTTTATTGCTAAACACTACCTTGTCTATTTCTTTCATTTCCTGTCGTTAAAATCATGTTGTCAGCTCGTCAGTTTCATTAAAGCTTTGTTTATGTATTTGACTGCACGTGTTTTGCAACATAGTTTTTTTTTTACCAGCACCAATAAATCAAGACAGATTCAAAAGTACCAGAAAACCTACGTGGTAGAAACCTGAAAATCGCACCGTAAATTTCTTGACACCACCGGCATATGTGATGCAAATCTCGGGCATCAGACGAGATCGAGATGTGGACATAAAAAAGCAGCTGCGCCATACTTTGTCTAATATGTGTTCTTATCACAGACACAAAGATTAAACCCGAATCTGTCATAAATAAGAATCATGGGAAAACCTCGGACAACAGACAATTCTGACTGATGGCAGTCTATGTGTACATGGAGTTTTAATCGTCTGTTATCGTCTATCGTATCATCGACTCGCTCAACGCATCGTCTTCCATGCGCGATCATTAATTATCTGCTTATTACACCCTTGCTACACAGCAGTCCGAATTGTCATGGTTATCTCAAATCATTATTTACCAGCATCCATCATAAATTAACTGCAATACAATACAAAGCAGCATGCTTTCACACAAATCTTGTGATGGGAGAATCGTCATAATTCAAAACATCAGATGAGGCCGTTTTGTTTCCGTTTTTGAGCGGATAAGAATCTTTACCTCGTATGTCATTCATAATTTAAAATGTTATCATAAAGAAATCTGCTGAAGACTGGTATCTACAATTGTAAATCATTTTCTGTTCCAACCCGTTTCTACTGTACAAGTAATGAGTAGATTGGATTCTGTGTCATCAGCAGGAGGCGGGAGGTGATTGTTGGCTGCGCATGTTATACTAATCCTGTCATCTTAGAAATTTGGTGGTCCATCAGGAGAGTCTCGATGACGACTACGAGGGTCTCAATCATTAATTTGGCCAAGGATGAGAGATAACTGTAACAAAACGCCGAAAAATTATCATAAGAATATTTCTTTGATGTTCAGAAAAGAAAACTTGCATCATTAACATCTCAGTCTCATAAACGCCATTTTTTTCCTCAATATTACTTTGATGTTCGGAGAAGAAAAAACAACTTTGTAAACTTGCATCTTTAAGATTTTCATAATCAGCATTATTTGAATCTTTCTTTGATGTTCGGAAGAGTAAACCAATTTTGCAAACTAACGTCATCAAAATCTCCATCGTCATCTCCACTTTAATACCATTATTTTATTCCACTAAACATGTAATCATTCATAAAAAAAATATGAAAAAATGTACTTCATAAGCTGTATATTGATTTTTTAGAAAAAAGTTTATCTAGTTCATTTTCGACATAGAGTTTTTCTAAATTAAAAAAGAGTATTCAAAGACAAGTCAACGAAGTGTTGATTGTTGAAGAGAAAAAAATCAATCCCATAGGAGGCACAAAGGTTTTATCGGTCACCAGGTTATAAAACAGATACTTTTAAAGAATAGTGGAAAAATGTTGCTAAAAACCGAGGTTTTCTTCTATTTTACATAAGAGAGTCCATCACACTAACTGCTAGTAAATGCCATGGAATGGAATGGAAAGTCTATACATGTTTAAAAACATCTTTGGTTAGTCTTTTTTGGCACCATAAGCTATCCCTTCCAATGAATTCTCTCATCGCTCGTCTGTCGCTCAAATCACGTGGATAATTGATAAAAAAAATCACTTTCATCTTCTGACATACAGTGTCGTTCTTCGCCATCTAACAGGTCGTGTGTCCAAGGACATGCAATATGAATCATTTATACTTTCTGAAGTCTGTCATTAAGCAAACTCGTTTTATGCCTAATTTTTCTCCATTCTCTCTAGACCACAATTTTATCGAAATCACTTAGTTCATTAGCAGTTTAGCAGTCCTGTTTTTATATCCATTTCAAGACACTGGGTGCAAAGAATACCTAATGCTTGATCACAACACCATCATTATAAATAGCATCACAGAGTCGTGGTTCTAATGGAGTCCAGGGAATTGGATATAGTTGTTCAGTAAATGATTCTTCTTTTTCTGTCTCTCTCTCTGTGTACATGTATGTCTCTCTCTCTCTCTCACTCTGTCTCTCTGTGTGTCTGTCTGTCTGTCTGTCTGCCTCTCTATCTCTGTGTGTGTGCCTCTCTCTCTCTCTCTCTCTCTCTCTCTCTCTCTCTCTCTCTCTCTCTCTCTCTCTCTCTCTCTCTCGTTAAACACAGACATAGTCTATAAAATATAAAATCAGAAACATCATGATCAAATTGACTAAACCTGGAATTCAGTATTGGGTAGTAGTGGTGCATGGTTCGACTGTAGGGCTCATTTTACAAAAGATCTTATGACTTACAACCATCTTTACGAATGCTAATTATTCATTAGCTACCAAATGTTTCAACTATATTCAATTTAAATTATTTTCCTATATATATCTTGCTACAATGCGAATTAAATGGGTTACCATGCGTTCAAGCTTGCTAATGTTAAAAAAGAATTAATAATATAATTTGAATGAATATGAAATTAAAGGCTTTTAATTTTAGGTGAATAATTTCAACATGGTATCGTACTTATTGACTCCATACTGACATACTGATGCTTTGATGCAAATGCCAGATTATTGTCGACAGATAATTGATACATTTAGAAATACAAGTTTGTTTAATATTTACTACCATCACTATCACTGAGAGAGAGAAAGAGAGAGAGAAAGAGAGAGAGAGAGAGAGAGAGAACTGGTTTCACCTTAACTAAGGGGACAATTTTGCTTTTTTAGACCAACATTGTGTGGACGTGGTTAAATTACGGGGACATTCCAAGGTCCCCAGAATTACATAGTGTTCATTCAGTCCAAAATGTTCTGTTTCGGATAAATTTGAATTTACTCTGTAAGTCCCCACGAAGGTGTGAGAACGTTACACTTAACACACTTTTATCCGTGTTTCGAGTTTTTAACTTGCCTGACGAGATCCATTTTGTAATACGGCGTTTGATTGGCCAATAGGAAGATGCTGATTTTTAGCGCATGCGTACACGTACGGAAGTAGAGAAGTTATCTTCGCGCCTCGACAAGGTAAGCAAAATGTCTTAAACTTTTTGTTTAAAGTAAGTAAATAGTAGCAGATGTGAAATGATAAATGTATGTTGTCAAGAGAAATTAAATTAAGAAAACTACATCTAACGCACTGCACGGTAATTTTTGTAGCAAATAGAGTCATTTTACCAATAACGAGTTGGTGTGTGGTATCGCAACATAAATTATTTGCTAAGTTCAGAGTTTTGACCAGTGCCGAATAGTTTGTAGATTAAACAGTCAATAGTGTAAACGTTCAATTTGTGCGGGATATCAGACTTGGATAGTGTAGTATACCACTTCCTCTAAATCCAGCTTATGCAATGATATCGTCCGCTTTAAAACATACCGTCACCCTGCAACATGTTGAATTTTCACTTACAAAAATAAGAGGTTACAAATAGGTTTTAAAAATGTTCAAGCCATCGTTTTAACCAGTTTTGAATACCCATTTTCCCCTATGTTGTTGGTTAAAAAACTTTAAAGTAAATGTTGGAATAATGAATAACTGTAAGATTATTTTAACAGGTTATTCAAAAGTAAACTGATATGGTCATAGTAATTTCTGTCTGTCATTTCTGTGCCACTGAATATAGGTCCATAACATGCTGATTTTTTAAAATTTATATGTCTAATTTTTCTGACTTGCAATTTCTGCATTCCAAATTTAGGTCATATTTTTACAATTTGTAAATATTGTATCTAGGCTGTCCCAAGTTATCGCTTCCATCACTTTTTGATGATTTTTAATATAAATAGACATACCTGTGAAAGAAATACAGTTGAAATCGATAAAAGGGAAAATATCCAAGATATCTTCATTGACACATTTTCATTTTTCACTCATAACAATTCACAGGAACGAAAATAAATTTCTTAAGGATATTTATAATGGGAAATGTTTACATTTTTTTTTCTCCATTTGAAATTACTCAGAATACCTTGCACAATTTTTCAATGTTATTATCCGGGCTATTTCATGGCAGATGCAATGCAAAATCACCGTAGACTTTCTATTTTGGGTTGTGTATTGAATCCTGAAGCAGTAGAGGGGGCGTTTGAAATTTAGGATAAATGTGTATTTGAATTTAGTTTATGCTTTTCTTATCCCAAACTTGAGTTGGGGAAGAAAGAGCAAAAATTAGGAGAATATAGCTGATTTTTTAAGTGGGAATGGGTCTGGTAACTGAACCAAAAAATTAGGAAGGAAAACCCCTGAGCCTTTAAGAAGCTAAATTTCATTTTGAAAGTTTACACCAAATCATTTTTCATCATATCACTGGCTTTACTAAATAATGTATGTTATCAGTTAGATACTGGAAACCTGTTGATGAAAGTGTAAGAAGCAGCCTTAAAATATACCCAAGAATTGCATGAATGACATTTTACCAATACATTATTGGATTATCCATCATTACCAGATTGCGTAATTTATATTTCACTAGTTGAAAATACTACCTAAAATAGATATATTAAGGAGATACATGTATATTATTTTCAGATGACTACCCGTGGTAAAAAATTTTTAATTTTCGTTTTAAGGAAGAAAGACTTCAAACTTTTGATAGATTTTAATAAATCTGATGATATTAATTTCAAAACCTACAACAATGGATATCTTTTTTTTTTTCAATGTTATGCTGTGTTCGTATTATCAAAATTGATGTTAGAAGAAACGGAAACTTTTTTTTTACATTCATCTTAAAGTACTGACTGTATGGGTAAGCTAATTTCATTTGCTTGGTTACATTTATTTATACATTGTAGGAAACCCAGTCTTGCAAACACTTATTGACCAAGGGCCAACTTGCTTTACTTTTCTCAGTTTTATAAATACATGTAATTCATTTCCTGTTCTAAGTGTCTCCATATCTTTTCAGAACTTGAATTTGTTTTCATACCTCCATGTACTAGAGTACTGCGTTAATTTGATATGCAACTAAGAAATGTTCAGTGATTAAGCCCACATCCAGTATTTAGTGAAGCAAGCCATGGGTATTTGACAATGGTATTTATATCAACTATACCTTGCTTAAGAAATGTGAAATGAAAAAGTGGTAAAAGATATCTATATGAATAAAAATTCTGTGCATTTATATTCTTTTTAAATATTAGAAGCATCATCATCTCAGAATGTAAAATATATAATTATAATCAATTTCTGATCAGTGATCACCCATTGTCTGGCATCTGTCTGTCCTTCTATCTGTACACATTTACACATTGTTGACTTCTTTCAAAGAATCACTGGACCAATTTCAGCCAAACTGCCCACAAAGCATCATTGTTAAGGAAAATTGAAATTATTTGAATGAAGGGCAACACCCTTTTCAGAGGGGAGATAATTAAAAAAATAATGAAAATTTTGTGGCATCTTTAAAAATCTTCTCCTCAAGAACCACTGGCCCTGAAAAGATGACACTTTTATGAAAGCTTCCTGACATAGTGTAAATTTTAATCAATTGATTCCCCCCCCCCCCCCCCCCCCCCCCCTCCCCGGAGTAGGGTGGGTCCACAACACAATATTGGATTAGAGTTTTACAGGGAACATGCAGGGAAAACAGTTTGTGGTATTGTTATGCAGTCATCCTGACATAATGTAGATTCAAGTTAGTTCAAACAGTGACCATTAGACCAGAGTTTGGGCTACAGGAGGTATGCAAAATTTCACATAGAATAAGGAAAATCTTGTCATATTTCTGCACAAGTTTAGCTTTTGGATAAGTAGAGATTTGTTACATTTTATTCAGGTGACAGTTAAGGTGGGTCATTTGAATATAATGCATGTATACAAGGAAAAAAACCCAACAAAGTCAAGTTAGTTATACTGATATGAAACCATCCCCATGTTGAATAGATTCAGATTTTTTTTTGTTATTCCACAGTGTATCAAGAATCTTTTAAACAGAGATGGCTGAAGAAAATGAAATTCCCATTGGTTTTATAGGGTTTCTGTCAGATTTTGATTTTGCAGAGGCCTGTTCTTTCTGTTCAGATTTTGATTTTGATGTGTTAGAAATATTTGTTAATGGTTTGAACTTTTTAACCTTCTTTTCTATTGGGGAATTTCATGCTTGTGTTTTTTTCTGTTTGTATGAAAATTTTGAAATTAAAAAATTCAGATTGATGGAATAATAGGAAAAGGTCTGTATGGTAAGTTTATGAATTGAAATTGTAGTTAGCAAAAATGTGCAAATTTGTATCTTGAATATATTTTCGTATCTCTTTGATATTTACCACCCTTGATAGATAAGCTGTATCAAAATAAATGCCAAAGTGATTTTAATAAGACAGAGCAGTGTTTTCCCTAAGAACCGGCTGCAGGCTAAATTGACTGCTTCAATTCATAAAAATGCTGCTTAGAAATCAAAAATTAAAAAAAAATAATTGTTTTTTCGACAGAGTTTTGTTCATTAACATCAACCCTTAGCCTGTAACAACTGATCTTTAACCCTTTACTTTGAAATAAAGGAAAAACACTGACAGAGTCTAATATTTTTCAGCTTAGGTACTTTGCACATGATTTCATGCAACTTTTTATACCTCTGGGATGTATATTATAATCATCCTCAAAGAAACTAGCTATGGATTTTTCAGAAAATTTGTAATCTTTATTCACCATTAAAATTTATGTTGATTCTTGTTATCCACTACATGCACTTTGATCAATCTAAGAAAGTCTACCTAGGATATCATGCTCTATAATCAGTGATCAGTCATTACAAAATCATTGCTTGCTTGAGATTTGACAGTTATTGAATAATGCCATATTTTAACAGCAGATCTAAGTATGTCACAGCGACGTAGACAGCGATGGAAAGAACAAATCAAACCAGAAGATAGCATACGAAATGCCATTACAGCACCAAACTATTTAGAGATTCAATATTTGGACCCAATTAAAGGTATAGTCACTGAGAAAGATTTTTTTGCACATTTTATATACATTTTGGGGACAGCTGAATGATGTTCACTCTCCATTGACAATCACACAAACACAGCACAGTAATTTTAGATGGATTATATATATACTGCCCCCATATACACAGGGGAATATTAGTCCCCATTTTATTTTCGCCCTTAATTTTTACCCTCATTGTCAGCGGGCGAATTTAAGACTTGGCGAATTCCAATGTCTCAAATTATCTTTCTTTAAACACAACTGTGTCTGGAGATGGGGCAAAACTGTTTCCAAGTGTAGAAAGGCGAAAATTACATGGGTCGAAAATAACCCTGTGTACAGTAATAGGCATATGTGTTGGGGGCTTTGGTAGTTACAAAAATGTAGCCCTTGCTGCAATGGTGCAAGTGCAGGAGTGATTCACTACCGCAACAATTTCGGCCCAAATTATAAATAAATGGCAATAATATTTGCATTTCTTACCTCAACTCAAACGTTTTGTATGACATAAACTAATCCAAAAATATCAAGTATAGTCCATATATCGGCTATTTGTTGTGTATGTCAAGAGTGCAAATTGAATTTGTCTGCCATGTTTACTGACTTTGATTATGCCCCCTGCAAACAAAGTTTGGGGGTATATAGGAATCACCATGTCCGTCCGTCCGTCTGTCTGTGCAATCATGTCCAGTCCATATCTTTCTTATGGTGCAACATTGGAAGTTCTTACTTCACACACAGATTGGTTATGACCTAAGGGTGTGTCTTGACCTTGACTCAAGGTCATTCGGGCAAGGTAAAGGTCATTGGTAGAAAAAGTTCAAAATCCTTGTCTGGTCGATATCTTTCTTATGGAGAAACATTGGAAGTTCTTACTTTACACAAAGATTGCTTATGACCTAAGGGTGTGTCATGACCTTGATCCAAGGTCATTTGGGCAAGGTCAAGGTCACTGGCAGAAGAAGTGCAAAATTTGTGTTCGGTCGATATCTTTCTTTTTGAGAAACATTGGAAGTTCTTACTTTACACAGATATTGTTTATGACTGAAGGGTGTGTCATGACCTTGACTGAAAGTCATTCGGACAAGGTCAAGGTCACTGGCAGGAAAAGTGCAAAATTCGTGTCTGGCCCATATCTTTCTTATGGAGAAACATTGGAAGTTCTTATTTTACACAAAGATTGCTTATAATCTAAGGGTGTATCATGACCTTGACCCAAGGTATTTTGGGCAAGTTCAAGGTCATTGTTTTAAAAAATGCTTAATTCCTGTCTGTGTCTTGTCTTGCATTAATGGAAATGATTAGAAGGTAAAATTTGACACAGAGCTTGTTTTTTTTTAGATTCTCATTCCTGCCCGCCTCTCTGAATATGGTCTGCCCCGATGTATTTTTTTTTTTTTTTTTTGAAAAAAAAATGTGTGGAAAATTTTTTTTTTGAAAAAAAAATCGGGCTCGGTATACCAAAATTTCAAAATGTGTAATGGCTGCTTGACATGTGGATTATCGTATGATTCCAGTCATGTTTGTTAACATATGGATGCAAATGTCTTCATGCATTTACAGTTAAGATGAAATAAAATGGAAATCAAAGAATAGAAATTGGTTTGTTTACTCATATTAGCATTAACAGTTTTCAAAAATAGAGCAGTTGTTATTTATAGAACATGGACGGTGAAATAGATAGCATCCATTATTTTCTATAATAGAAAAAATACTTGAGTTATGATTTTTCTTAGCGGGGGGTATCAATTGTGAGCTTGCTCACAGTACCTCTAGTTGATTTTATTTTGGGACAGCCAATGAGAATTCAGGAGCAGATATTGAACGGAATTATGTAATCCCCCTATTTTGAACGAAAATAACGCTGTAAATATGAATTTATTATTATTCTCATTTATGACCCCATAATATGCAGAGACATGAGAGATTTAGAAATATTTTCACTTTTTGTCCCCTTAATATGCAGGAACAAGAATTGTGTATGTTTTTAGAAATGTTCTCACTTTTTGTCCCCATTATCAAGGAGATTTGAGAGATAAATGTGTCCTTAGAAATATTCTCACTTTTGTCCCCATATGCAGAAACAAGAAAGGTAAATATATTATGTCCCTAGAAAATAGTCCCACTTTTTGTCCCCATAAATGTGCAGGAACAAGAGAGGTAAATATGTCCATAGAAATTATCCTCACTTTTTGTCCCCATAAGATGCAGGAACAAGAGATAAATTTGTCCCTAGAAAATATTCTCACTTTTTGTCCCCATAATGTGCAGGGACAAGAGAGATGTCCTTAAAAATATTCTCACTTTTTGTCCCCATTATACGCAGAGATGTGAGAAATAAATATGTCTTTAGAAATTATTCTCACTTTTTGCCCCCATAAATATGCAGGGCCAAGAGAGGTAAATATATCCCTAGAAAATAGTCCAACTTTTTGTCCCCATAATATGCAGGGACAAGAGATGAATATGTCCATAGAAATTATCCTCACTTTTTGTCCCCATAAGATACAGGAACAAGAGATAAATTTGTCCCTAGAAAATATTCTCACTTTTTGTCCCCATTATACGCAGAGATGTGAGAAATAAATATGTCCTTAGAAATATTCTCACTTTTTGTCCCCATAATATGCAGGGCCATGAGATGAATATGTCCCTAGAAATTATTATCATCTGTCCCCTGCTTTCACTGAAAGTGGGGGATATTAATTTGGGTAGGTCTATCGGTCATTCTATGTGTAACACTTTAGTTTCCAGACAATATCTTAATTAGCTTAAGAGTTTCTGCAATGAACTTTAATAACAAAAATTTCTTATGGCCTAAAGAAGACCCCTAGTGATTTTTAGGTCAAAAGGTAAAAGGTCAAGATCAGAAATTTCTACAATCTGTATTTGACACTTTTGTTTCCAGGCGATATCTTGAAAAGCCTTTTGAGCTTTTGCAATGAAATTTAACATCATAATTACAAATGACCTTAAAAAGACCCCTATTGATAATTTGATCTTGAGGTCCAAAGGTTAAATGTTGTAAAGAAAATTACAGATAGGTACAAATATGAATGTCTCTTGCCTCCCATCAAGTAATCAATGCCAATTTTTATTCCAAATTCCTCTATTTATTTGATAATGGATACATATATCATGTTTATAATATAGGTAGGAAATTTAGTATTGCTAAATGTGTGAATGTGGGTTTGTTTGTGTGTTGTGTGAAAGGTTTGTGATCTAACCTAAATGAAGAAAAGATGGCACTTACAATCATAATAAATCTTTGAATGCATGTTATAAGTGAAACCCTATTCATTTTTAAAGTTATTGATGAATTAATCCCCGAGATAGTACTCTGAGATAGGCTATATAATTGAGTAAATACATCTCAAGTTTTATGTAAAAAATACAATAAATGCACTAGATCTTGTTAAAGAAAAACATTTGCAAACAGCCTGTTTCTGGTCTTCTACTCTCTTTTTTTCTTCAAGTGAGGGACACAAATTCTCTGAGTTAGCTTTTTGTCCCCATTATAGGAGGGACAAGAGAGATAAATATGTCCTTAGAAAATACTCTCACTAATTGGTCCCCAAAACATGCAGGGGCAAGAGACAAAATTTTAAAAACCATGAACAATGATTTTCTTCTATTTTAAAGGCCGTGGAATAGTTGCCAAAAAATGGATGAAGAAAGGGTGTTTTGTGCTTCACTATAATGGCAAGAGGAGATCTGTGGAGCCATCTGATGATGAAGATGATGTTTACTTATTTGAGATTCAGTGCAGTCGGAGGAGAGAGTGGTGAGTTACTCTTTTTGTCATAACTAGTCACTTATTTAATATATATTGCTGATGAACATGTTGCTATAACTTGTCCATTCATCTGCATGTCTGATGCAGCCATTATTGAAAATTGAAAGGGCTTTAATATTTAACAAGTACTGTTGTAGAAGTCACCTACATTCAGTAGTCACCTTTTGTATGCAGATTTTTAGCTCACCAGAGCTGAAAGCTCAAGTGAGCTTTTCTGATCGCATTTTGTCTGTCATCCGTCTGTCTGGTAAACTTTTCACATTTTCGATTTCTTCTCCAAAACCACTGAGCATATTTTAACCAAACTTGACACAACGCATCCTTGGGTAAAGGGGATCAAAAATTGTGAAATTGAAGGAAAATGCCCTATTTCCATGGGAGATAATTGGGAAATATTGAATTTTTGGGGGGGCAATATAAAACAATCTTCTCAAGAACCATTTGGCCAGGAAAGTTGAAACTTATGTGGATTTTTTCCCTCTCAAACAGGATTGATGCTTCAGAGGACGATGGTTCTTATGGGAGACTAATTAATGATGATCACATCAATCCAAATCTTGGAGTTAGGATAATCAAAGTGGATGGAAACTATTATCCAATTTTTCTTGCCAAAAGAGACATCAGTGTTGGAGAAGAATTGACCTATGACTATGGTGGAAGAAATTATTGGTGGAGAAATGGTAATGTTGTATAAAATATCTGTTTTAACAAAACACTCCTATAGCCAATTAGTTCATTAAGGATTGATACTAAATTATCTAACAAAATTTAAAGAACAACAAAGACATCCTTCCAAATTACTCCATTACATAACTATTGATGATCTGCAGTCATAAATAACCTAGGAGTATTGTCTGTGTCCAGAGCTTTGTGCTCTGAAGCAACGCAAGATTTCCAATTGCACATGTTGATTGAATTATTACAGACTGAATAAACAAACAGGTGGAAAAGAGAAACACAAGACACAAATTTTCACACATAAGTGTTACAAAAAAATTGATTTTCGTCACATTTGAATTTCTTTTCGCCAATTCTGAAAAAAAATTGCCATTGACGAAAATGACGAAGCCCAGCTCGAGCACTGTTTCTCAGCAACTACTCTTTGCAGATGATTGAAATTTTAGCACACTCTTTGTTCTGGCATGCCATATGGTGGGATTCATTTTTGTGCGAATCTAATGTCAACTTATGTTTATGTGTGTGTCTTCCAATACCAGATTTTCAAAAAGAGTGTGATAGAACCTTTTTAATAATGTGAATGATTCCATAAGGCCACACCAATATAATTTCTTGTTCATCGGACCCCGCGCGCTCGTATTTAATTAAAACTGTACAAATAATATTATTATTAATTTCCTGCATCCAACAAATTCTGTGCTGTTTTCTGTTCTATTTCGGCTCTTTTTTTTCGTATTTTGAATAGTTTTAGTGTATAAATCAGAACCAAGAAGAAAAATAATTGTCTGCACAAATTTATTTATGTACCCCCTAAAAAATTTGCCTACAAAAAAATAATTTTATTTTTTATTCGCTCGCCCGCTTGTATTTTTTTCATTGGATGTCCGACAAACAAGAAATTATATTGGTGAGGCCTAATGGATTTATATTGTAATTAAGTACATATTATATGATGATGTAAAACAAACACAATAATATTTCTAACAAGATACTTTGGTTCTTATGTTTTGTTACTTTGGACATTGACTTTCTGTATAGACTTTAATGATGATAAAAAAAAATGTAAACCTTATATGAGAAAAATTAACATAAATAATGTACTGTTTGTTTTTCCAATTTTTCAGAAATTTATCACAATTTTTTTTTGACAGAAGACAACCTTTTAAGGAAGGCAGAAGGCATGCTTCCAGATATAAAGAATTTTTTGGAAAACCCTGGTGTTATCAAACCTTTGCCCAAAGGAAATGACCAGCACTTAATACCAACATTACTGCCACAGAAGGACCAAGGCATTTGTGATCAAGAAAGAGACTGCCTTTCAAACTATCTTTGTTTGTCTTTTGAAAAGTTAAGGGACCCTTCTGAAGATGTTGCTTCATTGCTTCATGCGACAATTGACTTTATCAGCAAACATCAGCCAGGTAAACTTCTTGTATACATTGAAAACTTTTTTTTTTTTTTTTTTTTTGCATTCTTCTCACATATGAGAAGCAAGTTTATCATCAATGAATTTGTTCATGCATAATTTCCTTAAGTTGTGTAGATTCAAGTTTACTCAAATCATGTTCCGGGGGGTGGGGGCCATAATGGGGTCAAAAACCATTTGACCAGATATGTTGGAACTATTGTGGAAGCATCCTCAGGTAGTGTAGATTCAAGTTTGTTCAAATCATGATCTCTGGGGGAGGGGCACAATGGGGGAGTCAAATTTTTACATTGGAATATATATATATAGAAATATCTTCTCATAAAAAGAATTCTAAATTATTGATTTTAGCAAATACAAGAAGTAGGATGGATCAACAATAGGGAATCATTTTTAACAGTGGGATACTTAAAAAAGTAGAAAAACTTGTTGCAAATCAACAAGAAGGTCTTCCATTTCAGAACCACTGAAAAATTTTGACCAAACTTATCAAAAAATCCTTTGATAAATGAGATTTATTTTTGTTTGAATGAAAGACTACATTCTATTTTTTTTCAAAAGGAAAGTAATTAAGAATTAATGTAAAATTCTTTAGAAATTTCCTCTTAAAAAGTTTGATTAAAATAGATGTTGCAGAATAACCGCCAAGGTCTAAAGATGCTGTTTGAAGCCAAGGGTTTTTCTGCAACATCCACAATAGCAAGAACTTTATTTTTATCCTACTAATGATACAACCCAGAATCTCAACTTATTGTTTCCTCTACAGGAGGACAAAGTAAGTCATTGAGATGACTGGTGTCAGTGGTGTAGGTTATTGTTGTAATATTAAAAATGAACATGTAATATTGTATCTACAATATTTGCCTTGCCCCCCCCCCCCCCCCCCCCCCCCCCCCCCCCCACATACACACACACCCTTAGTAACACTACTGATGTATTGTATTTACCAAATATCTTGATCATTTTTTTGTCATCTATTTTTTTTTTAGAATTCAAGACATCTCCTGATGATTTAGAACATGGCAAGAAAGTGTTCACTGACGATTTTTCTATGGAAGTTTCAAGTGAAACTACTCACCAACATTGTGAACTGGTTCAGCAGGTGTCAGAAAATGGTGATGAATCTTCTAGTGCTTTGAAAAGGAGGACAGTGTCCATGGATGGCTCCATTATGGAAGTTTCAAGTGAAACCTACCAGCAACATTGTGAACCAGTTCAGCAAGTGTCAGAAAATGGTGGTGAATCTTCTAGTGCTTTAAAAAAAAGGACAGTGACCATGGATGGCTTCATTATGGAAGTTTCAAGCGAAACCACTCACCAACATTGTGAACCAGTTCAGCAGGTGTCAGAAAATGGTGGTGAATCTCCTGCTGCTTTGAAAAAGCAGACAGTGTCCGTTGATGGCTCCATTATGGAAATTTCAAGTGAAACCACTCAACATTGTGAACCAGTTCAGCAGGTGTCAGAAAATGGTGGTGTATCTCCTGGTGATTTGAATTGCAGGACAGTGTCCATTGAAGGCTCCTCTATGGAAATTTCAAGTGAAACCACTCACCAACATTGTGAACCAGTTCAGCAGGTGTCAGAAAATGGTGATGAATCTTCTAGTGCTTTGAAAAAGAGGACAGTGTCCATGGATGGCTCCATTATGGAAGTTTCAAGTGAAACCTACCAGCAACATTGTGAACCAGTTCAGCAAGTGTCAGAAAATGGTGGTGAATCTTCTAGTGCTTTAAAAAACAGGACAGTGACCATGGATGGCTTCATTATGGAAGTTTCAAGCGAAACCACTCACCAACATTGTGAACCAGTTCAGCAGGTGTCAGAAAATGGTGGTGAATCTCCTGCTGCTTTGAAAAAGCAGACAGTGTCCGTTGATGGCTCCATTATGGAAATTTCAAGTGAAACCACTCAACATTGTGAACCAGTTCAGCAGGTGTCAGAAAATGGTGGTGTATCTCCTGGTGATTTGAATTGCAGGACAGTGTCCATTGAAGGCTCCTCTATGGAAATTTCAAGTGAAACCACTCACCAACATTGTGAACCAGTTCAGCAGGTGTCAGAAAATGGTGGTGAATCTCCTGGTTCTTTGAAAAAGCAGACTGTGTCCGTTGATGGCTCCATTATGGAAATTTCAAGTGAAACCTACCAGCAACATTGTGAACCAGTTCAGCAAGTGTCAGAAAATGGTGGTGAATCTTCTAGTGCTTTAAAAAACAGGACAGTGACCATGGATGGCTTCATTATGGAAGTTTCAAGCGAAACCACTCACCAACATTGTGAACCAGTTCAGCAGGTGTCAGAAAATGGTGGTGAATCTCCTGCTGCTTTGAAAAAGCAGACAGTGTCCGTTGATGGCTCCATTATGGAAATTTCAAGTGAAACCACTCAACATTGTGAACCAGTTCAGCAGGTGTCAGAAAATGGTGGTGTATCTCCTGGTGATTTGAATTGCAGGACAGTGTCCATTGAAGGCTCCTCTATGGAAATTTCAAGTGAAACCACTCACCAACATTGTGAACCAGTTCAGCAGGTGTCAGAAAATGGTGGTGAATCTCCTGGTTCTTTGAAAAAGCAGACTGTGTCCGTTGATGGCTCCATTATGGAAATTTCAAGTGAAACCACTCAACATTGTGAACCAGTTCAGCAGGTGTCAGAAAATGGTGATGAATCTCCTGAAGATTTGAAATGCAGGACAGTGTCCATGGATGGCTCAATTATGGAAGATTCAAGAAAAACCACCCAACAACATTATGAACCAGTTCAGCAGGTGTCAGAAAATGGTGGTGAATTTCCTGGTGCTTTGAAACACAGGACAGTGTCCGTGGATGGCTCCATTATGGAAGTTTCAAGCGAAACCACTCAACAACATAATGAATCAGTTCAGCAGGTGTCAGAAAATGGTGATGAATCTTCTAATGCTTTGAAAAACAGGGCAGTGTCCATGGATGGCTTCATAATGGAAGTTTCAAGTGAAACCACCCAACAACAATGTGAACCAGTTCAGCAGGTGTCAGAAAATGGTGGTGAATCTCCTGCTGCTTTGAAACACAGGACAGTATCCACGGATGGCTCCATTATGGAAGTTTCAAGTGAAACCTACCAGCAACATTGTGAACCAGTTCAGCAAGTGTCAGAAAATGGTGGTAAATCTCCTGGTGCTTTGAAACACAGGACAGTGTTCATGGAAGGCTCCATTATGGAAGTTTCAAGCAAAACCACTCAACATTGTGAACCAGTTCAGCAGGTATCAGAAAATGGTGGTAAATCTCCTGGTGCTTTGAAACACAGTACAGTGTCCGTTGATGGCTCCTTTATGGAAGTTTCAAGCGAAACCACTCAACATTGTGAACCAGTTCAGCAGGTGTCAGAAAATGGTGGTGAATCTCCTGGTGCTTTGAAACACAGGACAGTGTCCGTGGATGGCTCCATTATAGAAGTTTCAAGCGAAACCACTCAACATTGTGAACCAGTTCAGCAGGTGTCAGAAAATGGTGGTGAATTTCCTGCTGCTTTGAAACACAGGACAGTGTCCGTGGATGGCTCCATTATGGAAATTTCAAGTGAAACCACTCAACATTGTGAACCAGTTCAGCAGGTGTCAGAAAATGGTGGTGTATCTCCTGGTGATTTGAATTGCAGGACAGTGTCCATTGAAGGCTCCTCTATGGGAATTTCAAGTGAAACCACTCAACATTGTGAACCAGTTCAGCAGGTGTCAGAAAATGGTGGTGAATCTTTCGGATATTCGAAATGCAGAACGGTGTCCACTAAAGACTCCTTTATGGAATTTTTTGGTGATACTTTTTCTTGCCCTTATCTAGTTGAGGAGATGGCAGAGGAAGTTGATGATTTTCTCCTTGATTATGAAAGTGATACAGAGTCCAATGATAAGACCAAAGAGCATTCCCTTTTGTATGTTTCAAGTAAACCCAATTCTCGTTGTAAGGTAGTTAAACAGATTGCAGATAGTGTTGGAAAATCTCCTCATCATTGGGAGTCTGAGATGCAATCTAAAAATCACATGACAGATGGCTCACCTTTGCATGTTTCAAGTGGACATAAAGCCATTCCTCTTCCCCAACCACACCAAATAATGACAGAATATGCAGAGGATTCTGAAAGTGATGCCACCTCTGATATTGTACCATTTACAGTGAGTATATTAGTGATTCTGCATTCAATTTTAAAATTATGATTAAAATCAGGGTTTTTTTTTATTATCAACACTGTTGGAAACCCATAGTAACCTTCAATGTATATGCTTACTGACAGTGGGCTGAAGTTCGAATTTTCACAATTATTTACAATGGAACCAAAGGACATCATTGTCTGCACAAACTTGTAAATAAGACCCATTTAATTTAGTTCTGCAAGTCCTTCCCTGTTTGTGTTGGTGCAGGGCCAATGAACCAACACTTATTTTGAACTTGATTTGGGCCAACTAGAAAAACTTTGCTTTGTGTCATGAATAATTCTTGCCCTATTCACATTGGCTACCTCACATTTTCATGAAGGAAAATCACCAGTGAGATCACTGCTCATAAACAGATGAAAGATATACCTTAAGTTTAAGCTTTTATGAGTGAATGATGTTATTATAAATAGATATAATGATTTTTTATTTTATTTCTTGATTACAGAACCCATTAAAGCAGTTAAAGGCACTAAATGTTGAAAACTTGGAACCTGATTCCACAACAGGCATGGAAATTGATGGTTTGTTGTTGTATTATTTTGTATTGTATGCAAAAGATTTTCTTTAAAGGGTTAGACAATCTTTTAGCAATCATGCAGTTTTCTTTTTCACCAACTTCTAAATGCATGAAAAAAGTTCCTTTTTAAATCAGAAAAAATACCTTATGATTTTTTATTTCATTAAACTGAATTGTGCAAAAAAGACTTATCATTGTAGATAGAAAAACATTTTATTTTTGTACTTTGAAGTAACACATCCTCTGTTTTTGTAACTGTCACAGTGATGAGTTATTGTATAATTACAAATGCATCACTGCCAAAAAGTACAAAACAAACATTATATAAAATAAAAATGACATTCAAATGGTGATATTTAAAAATTGTATATCATTTTTTCTAAAAAGCAACACAGTTAAACACACACACATAGCATAATACATTTACTTTTTCATATTCTGATATCGTGATATATGACAATTTGTGCAGAAATTCCAAAATAATGTCGGCGCGACGCCTTTATAGTCATTCAGGCCTTTGATTTTTAAATGATAATTATTGCACAGAGTTTTTCTGACATCCATTCAAGGTCAATTTTATATTTTTACTTTCTTTTTCTAGATGCAGAAGAGATGTTGACAATACAAGTTGTGTCCCAAAGTGATAAAAGAGACTACTCAAAGAGACATGCATGTTTTTTTTGTGGCAAATCTGTTTTGAAAATTGGAAGGCATATTGTCACTGTTCATTCTTCAGCACCAGAGATAGCCACCTTACCAAGTGTCTCAAAAAACCAGAGAGGGTCCTTGTCAGAAAAAATTGTAAAGAGGAGAAAATTTGTTCTTGATAAATATAGGAATCTGGGCAATTTTGCCCATAATGTTGATGTGCTGAAAGATAGGAAAGGTGTCCTCTTCGTTAGTAGAAGACCGTCTTCATTAGCTCATAGACCTGACGATTATTTGCCATGCCAATTTTGTCTTGCATTTTATGTGAAGCAAGAGTTATGGCGACATGCTAAGCACTGCCCTTTTCGTTCAACTCCAGTTAGATACGAAAATGCAGAACAGGAGTCAAAGGAAATGAAAGACTGTATCTCAGCTGGGAAATCTATACTGCAGGGAGCCATCGGAGTCAATATTACTGGTCCCATCATAGATGATGATTTCCAGAAGTATGTTTTAGATTCATTTCATTCTGATGAGATCAGTCGTTCGGTTAAAAGTGACTATCTGCTTCTAATGTTAGGTAAAGCCCAGTTGAGCAAACTTGGTTTTAGAAGAGCTTCACAGGTGAGGGAGAAACTTCGGATTATGGGACGATTGAAGTTACAGTTACGGTGTTTATCGGGCAATGAATCTGCCTCAGTGGAAGATTTTATCACACCTTCACAATATGATGTCTGCATGACAGCAGTAAAGTCTTTGGCCATGGAATCTGACAGAAACTCATTAAGTGGAACCAAAACTTTTAATAAGCCATCGCTGGCATTAAAAGCAGGTCAATTACTTAAGAAAGTTGCTGATCTTAAAAAAGGTCAAGCTATCAGGAAGAAAGATATTGAAGCTAAAGAAGCTGCCTCAGAGTTTGTGGATCTTTACAGAAATGAGTTTACAGATGCCATATCTGGAATTGCACATCAGTCCCTCCAGGAGAGAAAATTTAATAAGAAGGAAATCCTTCCAGTTACATCAGATCTTATTAAATTAACAGTAAGTAGAATAAGCATTTCCTAAAATGAATAAAACAGTAATGTTGCTCAGCAAGCTTTAGGATGTTCTAGGAAAAAAGATTTTCACAAACATGCCTGTACCTGTCAGTAATACATGTGTTGAAGTAGTCAAGCTAAAAACTTATCCAAATAATATTTATTATTATATGTTACTCTTAATGTCGCACAATAATTTTGTTTGTAGTTATGTAGATGTGATTTTTATTGTTTTACTCTAGATTTTGAATTAAGTTTTTTTTTTCAAAATATTTGTAGCAATATTTGAATTCAGAGATGGCACACTGCATAGAGCATTTGCAACAGAATGCCACTTTAACAACCTGGAGGAATTTGGCAGAGGTGACTCTGTCCAGATTGATATGTTTTAACAAACGCAGATCAAACGAACCAGCCATGATGCTAGTGACCAAATTCAAATCAAGGCCTAGTTGGGAAAGAGCAAACCAGGAACTAATAAAAACTTTAAAGCCAATAGAACAAGAACTTATGAAGAAGTGAGTAATTCAAATCAAGTTTTTGTTGTAGCATTAAACATCTACGTTGAATTTACAGATTTTTTTGCATGTGCTCATTTGTACTATACCATGGTGCATATAACTGTTAGTAATCTTAGTTTAATTTTATCTCTCTTTAAAGAATGGATTTGGTAGAAGTTTTGGGCAAGAAGAACCGAAAGGTACCTGTACTTTTAACCAGAGATATGACAGCAGCAGTTGAAACTCTGATTTCCACTCGAGAAGCAGTTGGAATGCCTTCCTTAAACCCATATGTCTTTGCACAGGTTCGTACATCATTGAATAGATTAGATTCACTTTACAAAGAACATAACTGAATACAAAATTACCTAAGATATGAAATATAAGAATGTTTTTTTCATATCCAACCATTTAAAAATTGTCAACACCTCATTTTTTTACAATATCACTTAAGTTATGATGGAAGAAGTTAAAACCAGGTTGTCTGTCTGTCTGTAGATGATTCCTATTCCACATAAAGTTGTTAAATTTTTATGGACAAATTTTGAAAGCACAACAATTCATTGAATATAGCTTAACATGACATTGATAGATGAAGTCTTCTGTTTTTCCTTTTCATAGGGGAGAGACAGCCATTTACGAGGATGTGATTGTTTAAGGAAAATGGCTATCAAATGTGAAGCTGAATATCCAGAGTTACTTACTAGCACCAGGCTCCGAAAGTACCTGGCTACTGTATCACAGGTAAATCAATATAAACTACTATTAATAATGTTATGGCTTCCTGGTGTTTTCCTTGTAGTAATTTTTTTATGTACAGTCCCCGAAACGTTCTTCCCCATTTTCATGCGATAACCATGCATTCACTTGCGTTCTCCACTCCGCTCCATTCGCGCTCACCGTTCACCATGCGCTTACCGTGCATGCACAAAGTGTTCACCTTACGCTCACCGTTCATTCAGCGTTAACATCGTTCAGTCAGATAATATTATATTTAGGCTGATAACAATGCATACATGTAGTTTATTTGTTATTTTTCCTGAATACTGACGAAACACAATGTAAAGATAACTCCTGAGCCACTCTAAATAGTTCATTTTGCGTTCACATATCATTCACCGTTCACTTTGCGCTCTGTTTGCCCTCTGTGTTCGCTTACCGTTTACCGTTCAATGCACTCAATAAATTTCGTTCAGAGTTCGCTCAGCGTGTGTTCATTGTTCACTCACCGTTCAAATGGGAAAGCAGAACGTTTCAGGGACTGTAACTGTCTTGAAATTTACATAATGATATATGGTAATACCGTATTGCTTGATGGGTCTGGAAAGGAAACAGTTGCCATCATGACTTTAGAGTATTATTAATTGACTGAAATTAATTCAAACATATCCACATAGAGGTCATTACTTGAGAATTATAAACAGACTATTTTAATAACAAAATTTACATTGAATCACTTCTCAGGTGTTCAGTCTGACAGGTGTGGAACTGGAAGAATTGGCAAGGCACATGGGACATGAACTTACAGTACATCGCAATTTCTATCGACTGCAGGAGGATGTTATAGAATTAGCCAAAGTCAGTAAATTACTTCTGGCTGTAGAAGAAGGGAAAGCTCACAAATTTAATGGCTTGAATATTGATGATATTGTGCTAGAAGGTCAGTGCAATATTTTGCTATTACAGATATTTAAGGAGGAAAATTAAATATGATAATAAAATAAGTTTGAGTATATTTGATTACTTTAGTTCAGTTTTTATTTAGCACAATATTAGTTTAAAGCTGCTTGGTCCAATTTTATATCAAATTTTGTGTGCGCTTTTAAACGATGGTTATGCTAAGTATGTGTATAATAATAGGCATCGCAGTAGTTTTCCCGGTCAATTAAGCCATATTTCAATGAAAAAAATGATGTACAAAATTTGTTCACAAAACAAACGATAAAAAAAGGTATCGCGTTATTTCGCCTCATATTAAAATTCGCCCCTGACATCGAGGCGGGGATGATTGCATTACGACTTTGACATCGCTTTTAATAAAGGTCATAATGTTTTGACAAATCAAAAACAAACCTGTTTACATTTTGTTGACTGTTATTTCTGATGTTTGTTTTGTTTACAATTGATGTATAACATGCGGGTTGAATAAAGCCGAACATTCGGGGAACAAAAGCAAACGGTTCCCTTCTCTAAACATTCCCATGATGCATTTGGTTTGTTTTTTCGTATGCTCAGAAAGAAATTATATTTAGTTACTTTGAATATTTCTAACTTTGAAAAGAGACCAATTCTGCTGGTGTAAATAGGCGAATGTCTATAACTTTTTAAGATAATTGGTTTGAATGGGAAATTATTTGATACTGTAATAGCAGAATAAATTGGACCATGCAGCTTTAACAATTTGGGCATTTAATTATATTCATGTGTTAAGTGTTGTGATCACTGACAATGTTTCAGAAAAATGTTCTCTCTTTTGAGAATAAAAAATTATATAACATTTGCATAAGTGAACTTTTACAAGTGTACTCCTTTTGAAGTACATTTTCAGTGTACATTTCAAACCATGCTTGATTTATTTGGAAGTAATTTTACACATCTTATTTCAACAGACTTTGGACAAATTGGAGTTGAAGTAATGGATTCAAATGACTTGATTCAGAGTGAGCAGGAAGATGTGGGATTGAGAAAAGAAAACAGAAGTGATAGTGGTAAATTTTTTGTGTGATTTTAACGTCCCTGCTCTGAAGGAGAGGGGGGTATACTGTTTTGCCCTTCCATATCTGTATGTGTGTGTGTGTCTGTCCATATGTGCGTAACAAATTTCTATCCTCAGTTTTCTCAGATACTACTCATCGCAGATGATTGAATTTTAAAACTATTTTTAGGCATGCCATATGATGGAATCCATTTTGAACAAATTTGATGTCAACTTCCTGGTTGTGCATTCGTCTGTCCATAGCAATTTTCCATTACAGATTTCTCAGTAACCACTCATCGCAGATGTTTGAAATTTTAACAAGTTCTTTGTTTAGGCCTGCCATATGATTGGTTTCATATTCAAAGAATCTGATGTCAACTTTCTGTTTGTGCATTCGTCTCTCCGTAGCAATTTTCTGTCAACGATTTTTCAGTAACTCCTTATCACAGATCCTTGAAATATTAACATGTTCTTTGTTTAGGCATGCCATATGGTGGGATCCATTTTCGAACGAATCCAATGTCAACTTCCTGTTTGTACAGGTGTCTGTCTGTAGCGGGAGTAATATTAGTGAGCATTGGCTCACCGATTTCTTGTTACTTCAGAATGAAGCTTAACTATATGCATATACATGTATAAAATTTCCTAACAGGCATGGGCTATGGTACACAGGTGACCATTTAGGCCTGTGGGCCTCTTGTTTAGCAGTTTTAATTTTACAATTTGGGCATTTAATTATATTTATGTGTCAAGTGTTGTGATCACTGACAATGCTTTCAGAAAAATGTTTTGACACTTTTCTCACTTTTGAGAATAAAAAATTATGTAACTTTTGCATAAGTGAACTTTCACAAGTGTACTCCTTTGAAGTACATTTTCAGTGTACAGTTCAAACCATGCTTGATTTATTTGGAAGTAACTAGACACCTCTTATTTCAACAGACTTTGGACAAATTGGAGTTGAAGTTATGGATTCAAATGACTTGATTCAGAGTGAGCAGGAAGATGTGGGATTGGAAAAGAAACCCAGAAATGATAGTGGTAAATTGTGTGTGTGATTTTAACGTCCCTGCTCTGAAGGAGAAGGGGGTATACTGTTTTGCGCTTCCTTGTCTGTATGTGAGTGTGTGTCTCCATATGTGTGTATCAAATTTCGGTTCCCAGTTTTCTCACCCATTACTCATCGCAGGTGCTTGAAATTTTAACAGTCTTTTTGTGTAGGCATGCAAAATGGTAGGATTAATTTTTGTACAAATCTGTGTGTGCGTCTGTCCATAATAAATTTTTGTCACAGTTTTTTCAGCAAATACTCATTGCAGATGCTTGAAATTCTAGCACACTTTTTTTTCTGGGCATGGCGTATGATGGGATTTATTTTTGTCTGAATCTGATGTCAACTTTCTGTTTATCTGTGTGTCTTTACCAAATTTTCGTTCGGTTTTTCTCAGCAACTATTAATCACAGTCACATCAGAGCTTATATTCACATCAGAGCGGGGGTATTCCTAGTGAGCATTGGCTCACAGACTTATGGTTGCAGTGTATTGTAAGTCACTCTTCCTCATTTTATTTAAACTTGTACTTTCACCTGTACATATTTCATTGTTTCATTCCTAGAATTTTCCCACATTTCTAAATTTCTAAAATTTGTTACAAATCTATCAGGATAAATTAATTACATTATGGTATGGGCTTTCCTTTCTGTAAGCAGCTTCATGTCCAGGTAATATCTATCGCACTGTGAGGCCTATAGAACCTTCAAACCTTGTCTGCTGATGCATCCTAGAAGGAAGGTGGTCACAATTCAAAAGTAGGTCACTATGGCCACAATTTGAAATTTTATTCCAATGCATATTCAAATTGCGTCCAGATCATATTTTGTACAATGTGAGGCATGGAATTATAAACCCTAGTAACCTAAAAAATACCAGCTGTTGAACTTGGTCATTTTCTCGCAGACTATTGCATATAGGGTATTCCATTTCTCTGGATAGGTAGTGTTTATCAATTCAGGGTTGACATGGATTATGTATACAGTTCAAAGAAAACCAGGTTTGATGTCACATTGAAAGCCTTTCACTTGTTATAATTATTAGCTGAATTCCTCACTATGTTGTATTACAGGATGGATTGAAGTATAGAATTAGACTTAATCATGCACATCTTAAGTTGAATAAAGCTCAAGGTCAATATATTAAAAGGCATGCAGTGCAGTTCTACAGAATTCTGAAATTATCAAAAAATGTACACATTGCATGAATATGAATAGTTTTTTTGCTTTTTAAGAACCTCCATATATCTTTTTAGAGAGAAGATTTAAAAGAAAATCGGCTTCAAATGCTGGTAAGTATTTTTAATTTTTCTACTATTTTTGCACTGTGATCTATACTCTGTCCCAAGATATCCTAGATTCACATTTGCTCAAGTACTCAATATTTGTAAATACCTTAGGGTTCAAATGATGTTCATTCAAAAGTATAAACAATTTCCAAGAGTTCTCCTTTGAAACGCTCTCTCTAGCTTATCAGATTTTAATACACGACTAAAAAATGTGATGTCTACGGTTATTTTGTATTGCAACTGACTGGGATGATAATGATGAAAAATTGTGCGAGGTATTCCGAGTGACTTCCGAATGGAGAAAAGATGTCAACATTCACTATTATAAATCTTCGTAAGAAATCAATTTTTTTGTTCCTGTGACTTTTTCCAAGTGAAAAATGATAACGTGTGAAATAATTAAATTATCTTGAATATTTTCCCTTTCATCAATTTTAATTGCATTTCTTTCACAGGTATGTGTATTATTAAAAATCTTTCAAATGTGCTGCATAAATATCTTGGGACAGACTATGATTTCGAGTATTATATGAATTTTACTCCTTTATATCAGGACAGGACTGAATCACAGAACAAAGTAATTGCTATTAAGATGGAAAAAAAAAATGAAAGCCCATTGAATTATATTGAATTGTTTATTTGCTAAGGCAAAAAGAATAAAAAAAAAAATAAAGAGAAAAAATAAAACATATCAGATGTCTTTAATTCATAAGATTACACAAGCTGTTAAGTAAATTCAAGACACATGGTACTTTTGGTTTGAATCATAATACCATCTTGATATTTAATTATGGAACTCTTGATTTTTGCTTTTGTAACTTCATTTTATATGTAAACTAATTCAAGTTATTAAAACTTTGAAACATTCAATACCAGTATTCTTACCACAGTTAAAGGAGTCCCTTTAAGTAAAAATGTATTCTTAAGGATATAGTGTTTTCATAAAGACTTGATTTTTAATTTAATAAATGCAAACTGACACTTCTTTTTCTTTTTTTTTCCAATTGTAACAGAAAGGGGGACACTTGATATTGTTCTTGAAACAGTGTTTAAGAGTCTTCTAAATTTGTCTCAAATTGTTTTGAATAATTAAGGAAAAATATTTGAATGCCAGTGTTTCCTTTGTATTGCTGTCATGTCTTCACAACCCAGCAATTTTTTCTACTCATGGGGAACGTCCGGTACTGATTTAATTGGAAAAGTAGTGTCGAGAAAGAACAAGTCGGAATTTTCCATCAAGTCAATAAATGAAATTCATTTTGCATTTATTCTAACGTCAAGACCTATTAATCCATGCTTTAAAAATAAACAAGTATTCGTTGTTTTACTTATTGTTTTACTTATTAATATCCCTTGTTCCTTTGTTTTCATGCTTACAAATTCTCGAAAATATAAGACATGTCTACTACACTCATCTTGCCATCTCGCAACTTATCTCTACTTTTGATTTAAGAGGAAGTGAAACATTGAGTGAACTCATAGAAGGTTTCATCTCAAAGAATTATGATGTCATTGTAGTTTGTTCCTCGGCAGTTGAATTGGAAATGAAGTCTGAAAATTGGAAAAAATTAACCTTTCTTTGCATTGAGAATGGTACAATTGGTACTGGTTATATAAGGGGAAAAATGCTGCAGCAATAATATTCTGTTTTAAATTATGTATTTATTTACAGATGATAGCATGAAGAAGTATCAGTTTGATGCATGGGAGGAAAATTTGGACGCTGAGTATGACTATAGTAAGTGTAATTTTATCATCTTTATCACAAAACAGGTTTTAAGGGAAAATTATGAAAACATCATCTATTACTTTTTAGCTCACCTGAGCTGAAAGCTCAAGTGAGCTTTCCTGATCACCTTTTGTCCGGTGTCCATCTGTCTGTCTGTCCGTCTGTAAACTATTAACATTTTTGACTTCTTCTCCAGAACCAATGGGCCAATTTGAACTAAAATTGGCCCCAAGCATTGTTGGGTGACAAGGATTCAAGTTTGTTATAATGAAGGGCCATTCATTAAAAAAAAAAATTGATAATTTGAAATAATTTAAAACTTGTTGGCATTTTTTAAAAAAAAAATCTTTAAAACCATTCAGTCAAAAAACTCTTTCAAGGGCAGATAATTTGAACTTATTTAAAACGTTGGCATTTTTCAAAAATCTTCTTTAAAATCATTCAGTCAAAAAAGCTGAAACTTAGGTGGAAGCATCTTCTGGTAGTGTAGATATCATGATCCCTGGGAGTAGGGTGTGGCCACAATTGGGGGGGGGGGGGGTCGAATTTTTACATACCAATAAATAAAGAAAAAAATTTTAAAATCTTTTTCTCAAAAAACATTTGGCCAGAAAGGCTAAAACTTCATTACTTGTATGGAAACATCCTCAGGTAGTGTAGGTTCAAATCATGTTTTCCAGGGTAGGGTGTGGCCACAGTGGAGGTCAAATTTTTACATAGGAATAAAATAAGGAAAAAAAGTTCATATTTTCTCAAAAGCTATTTGGCCAGAAAGGCCAAAACTTGTATGAAAGCATCCTCGGGTAGTGTAGATTCAAGTTTGTTCAAATCATGATCCCTGTGGGTTGATTTTTTTTTCATAGGAATAAATAAAGAAAAGTCTTTAAAAATCTTTGTAAGAAATCGAAAGCTGAAGCAACAAGAAGCTCCATATTTAACAAACAAATATGTGGAGAAAAAATTGAAAATATTTTAAAACAAGATCTACTTAACTAAATTGTTATTTTGTATTAGATACCCTAAGACTGATTTGATCAAGGTTATGGCTATTGTTACTCAGGTGAGTGATGTTGCCTAGGTAAATTGCATGCAATACTCAAGTGACCTTTTAGAATGTTTTTCCTGTATCTGATTTGTTGTATACTGTCAGCGAGTATACTTGGTCAGATTTTCCTGAAATATTGGATGCAAATCTTAGATTGAGTTTCCCAGGGGAAAAAAGATATTTTTAATCCACATTTTCTTCTTGTGACCACAAGATTAAATGGTTTTACCTTTAAAATTTACGTAAAACTATAATTGTGGGTTTTTTTTTTTACTCCTTTGATATCAAAAGTATGTTATTTTGCCACAGATATTTTCATTAACATCACAGAGTATGCAAATCATCGATAATTCTGTATAAATGTTGTAGTTTCATATTTTATTTCATAGATCCTGAAAGTGATTCAGAGGAATCTGAAGATGATGATTTGTTCACCAAAAGTAAGTATTAGGAATTTATTAGCTATTGCATGTACAATTTTGTACAGGCAAAATTGGGCTGGAAAAAAGGCTGGAAAGGGGTTTTAGAAATCTTCAGAAATTTCCTCCCAATTTGTATCGTAAAATGCACTTAAATTTTTCATGGCTTATACATTTGACAGCGGTGTTTCAAGTTTGATAAAAGTCCCTAGATTTGCAAATTGTCATACCTTAAACATGCAGGCAAAAGCAGTTCTTCAAGCAATAATTTCTTTTGAATCACTTGAGTTTAATTTCATGTACCGATATATGGCAGTTCTTCCTGTTTTTTAATGTGTTTTTTTGAAGAGTTTGGGGGGGGGGGGGGGGGGGGGGGGGGGTTACGTATTTCACCAAATTTGAATCATGAAAAATATTACTAGTGAAAACATTTTTTTTGCAGAGATTCCTTGTATTCATGATTTCATGATGCATTTTTTATAAAGTTTTAATCAAATCAGTCTAAGATTCATTGGTTGAAATACTTAGAGGTGTTTTTCTTTCTTCTGATTTTCAGGTGCAAAGAAGAACACAAGAAAAATAAAAGAGACATCAAAAAAGAGAACAGTTTGGTCCACCAAAGAAAAGGACGCCATTTTGAAATACCTTATTCCACATGTAAAAGTGTCAAAAAAACCACCAACAAAGCAAATTGTCCTTAGAGCAAAAAGTAAAACAGATGATCTCAATGAAAGAGAATGGAAAAGTGTTAAATTCCAAGCCTGGGCCATGTATCAACAAGAGAGAAAAAGGCATGCTCTCGTAGCCCTCAGACTTCAAAATTCACCTCAATGAAATTTCAAGTGAGCGCTGATTGATTGTGTTCTTCCCTGTATGTTTATGTGAATGACCGATGACCGGGCATGGCATATTAGAGGAAACAATTGGGGGGGGGGGGGGGGGGGGGGGGGGGGCGCAGGATTTTAAATGAAGATGCTTCGATTATCCAATATAGTATCACATGATCAACTTTTGGACAGGTCCAAGAATATTTTGGTGGAGTCATATATTAAATCAGTATTTGGTGTATATATTTTTGATATTTTTGTAATGTGATTGACTTCAATTGTATAATTTGCATAATTTTTTATTGAATCTCTGGAACAGCTGGTTCATTATCAGTCAGATTTGGTACAAACTATTCTTAGGTGGAGAAGATTAGAGGATTGTGTACAAAAAAATTATTGACATTTTTAATGTGCAGTTATCAATATTTAACAGTGAGGCAGGTCAGGTATCTGATGAGGTTGACTGACCTCTTTAGTACATCCTATTAATGGAGAATTAAATTCCCACATAAAGATTAATTACATTATAGATCTCGTAATGTTGTTGTGTATCATGAAACAGTAAGTGCTAATGTTTACTTCCCACTATGAGTAAGTATATGCAACGAATTGTACATTTAATATATATATATATATCACATGTTTGCATTGTCAGATTAATGTTATGAAAAATAAGGAAAATTATTAACTCTTAAGCTTTAACAGATGAATTATCTTTAAGGGTTTATAGAGGGATGAAATTTCATTTGCAGATTTCTATACTATCTAAAATAATATTTAAATATTTTTTCCAGTTTAATTAAGGTCAATTCTTAATACATGTAACGAGAAATACAATTCACTTTATTATATCTTTTACCGATGAAGTACGGGCATTAGATTTTTTTCTCTAATTTTCATTGATTTTTTCCCAAAGATTAGCATTTTCATTTTGAGATATTCCTGTCTGAAAGATTAAATGTTTAGAATTAATTCAAAAACAATATATGTTCTTTGCAAAAATTGGAGTTGATCAAAAAAAATTGTACAAGATTTTTTACATAATGAAAATGTGTGCTTTGTTTGAAGTTGTGTCACACGCCACAGGTTTTTTGTTTATATTTATCCTTACAGTAAGAACTGTTGTTGTTATATATCTGATCAGTATAGACAGGTTCCCAATTCTTTATTGCATTCTATTCAGTAGTTTAGAGCAGGTTAAAGAAATACCGCACCGACTCCAGTTTTATATGCAATACAAGTAAATTCACATATGATCACACTGAGGAGTGACATACCTTAAGGTGGTTTATAGATTTGGCTTATAGATTTTATGAAGGATTTTGAAATTTGGTGCATGCATTGTTTTGAAATTGAAATAACACTGGTAGCGTTAATATAAGCTTGATTTTAGGTCACTATAGTCAATCTTAGCTATCTTTGTCCAAGTTGTTTGCCCAGTGTATCATTAATGCCTGAGGAAAGGAATCTAAACCTCCAAAAAAAAATTGACAACTAAATGACCAAAACTAATGTGCTTATGCTTTGAAAATATGCAAGATCAAAATGAAAATAAGTCTTAAATATTTGAATTGTATTAAAATATTATTTCTTTGTCAATTTATTAACCTGACTTAAAAGAGCTATTGTTTTACTGAGTAAACAAAGTAACCCAGGTGACCAATTGTGATTTGGTTGGTTCTGTATTTGGGCAACATCCGTTTACATTTATTAATCCAGTTTCCTAAACTAAAGATACAAGGTAACATGTGAGATGCTTAAATGACTGAAAAAACCAATTGTTTTCTTAGTTTTTATTTCATGTCTTTCTGTTTTGAATTTGCTTTTATATGTCTTTCTGTTTTGAATTTGCTTTTACCAATAAAGAGAAAATGGGGAAAATATACTCGTTTCTTTTTATGAATTTTATTGTAGTATACATAATAAAGTTCTGATACTAGTTCACAAATATGATATAGCAAAAGCTGTATCTTAAAAATTTTGGAATTGAGATGACTTTCTACTGCACTGCTGGACACATCAGATATAATACTTATATCTGTACAACTGTGTTTTGGAATTGAGATGACTTTCTACTGCATTGCTGGACACATCAGATATAATACTTATATCTGTACAACTGTGTTTTGGAATTGAGATGACTTTCTACTGCATTGTTGGACACATCAGATACAATACTTGTATATCTGTACAACTGAAAAATGTGTAGGTTTCCATACATTGAAACTTCAGCTCATGTTAAAATTGTTTTTCTTGAAATGAAGTGATGTCAAAGTTTTTTCATAGTAGTTTTGTAGCTATATGGTAAGCCTTGTGTAATGAATAAATTAAGGCGGTACGGGACACCTTGAGATATTGATGTCTGTAAAAGTACATAAATAAAATACATGTATATCCCCTTTTTAAAATTTTCATATTGTACAATATTTTTAAAATTCTTGAAAAGGTAAAAGAAAATCCCAAGTGGTTTTGGCACTCATGACGTGCTAATCCATAGCAAACACTAAATCCTATTGCTCTCTACGATGTTGGGCAAGAAAGAAAGATAAAATATATCTACTTTTGAATGAATAAATATGCCAGGACATGATACTCATATATTGTAAATATGTCCACTAAAGGTACTCTCACTTTTTTGTACCCAGAGTGAGTGAGGACATCAGAGAGACCAAAGTCCCCATAAGCTGTATCTCTATGTCCACTAAAGGTACTCTCACTTTTTTAGTACTCAGAGTGAGTGAGGACATCAGAGAGACCAAAGTCCCCATAAGCTGTATCTCTCACTTTGTTACCAGTAAGATTACATGCTATTTGAAGATGAGATATCGTTAAAAATACTAGAAATAAGCATTCTAGCATAACAAAATGTGCGTGGCATCAGTGGATTCAATAGTTCCCACAAAGTAGGATCCTGAAGTCTGTCCGCATAGTTACGGTGAAACCAGACAGAGAGAGAGAAAGAGAGAGAAAAAAAGAGAGAGAGAGAGCACTAGTATAAATAAGTACACTTTTTTTTTTATCAATTTATGTTCTTTCCTCTTCTTCTTCTTCTTCTTCTTCTTCTTCTGCTAAATGGTCGGCATATAAGACTTTTTTTTTATTTCCGGGTATCTGCAGTGAGTGGATGACATCATTGTCACGTGCTTTTAATGGAGTATATTCCCAAAATAAAAAAAAAAAAACAGGCGAAGTGGAAATCGTCATACTGGGAACAGATCTGCACTCACGCTGCGAAGTACTTGACAAAGAGCAAAGGGTCTCTATTCCAGCTGCCAACTGCCACTGAAATTATAAGAAAATATAATAGTTTTTGAAAAAAGATACAAATGCATAATGTAAAATATCCTAAGTGAGTGTTTTTGTGTGTGAAGAAATTCTTCTTCTTTTTTAAACATAAATTTGGAGAGAGAGAGAGAGAGAGAGAGAGAGAGAGAGAGAGAGAGAGAGAGAGAGAGAGAGAGAGAGAGAGAGAAAGAGAGAGAGAGGGGAGAGAGAGAAAGAATCTTTCATCAAGAAGTATCTGGATAAATTCATCTACTAGTACGTATACCTGTAAGTGAATAAATTTTGCCAATAAAATATAAAATGACCTGGAATGCCTGCACCAGAATTACTGCTTATACCTTTGATATTTCAACATATATGAGATAAATGAGACAATGTCCGACAATTTTTCCGGATCAGCAATTATTGCGAAATTTATTAAAAACCTATTTTCACTTTCGATTAACTACCCCAAAATAACAAAAATGAGAGTAAAGTGTTGTACAAACTTTGGCGGATCTAGTCACTTGGAGATACTGTATCAAAATATGACAAACTAGTCAATGAATTACGTAAATAGTGAGTAATTTATCCAAAAATAATTTAAATTATACATAGTAATTAGGAAGTGGAAAATGCGCGAATTCGTTACATCCTTCAATCCTTGAATTTTAGTTTTGAAAAAAAAAACCCATTCCATATGGTGCTCGGAACGAGGTAACCGAGAGCATTACAGCGGGAAATTCTTCATGCATCGGCCACACATGTAGGATCGGAGAACTTTGGTTTAAAATATACGAATAAATACGCATGTATTCGCGTATTTTGATTACATACATTTTGTAGACCACTGACAGGTTGGCAATAAACCTTACAAATATTAATTTGCGAACCATTGACAGATTGTACTGACAACTACACAGTACTGACACTTTACCAGTTATCGGCTAAAATTTAACGTCTCCTTTTCGTATTTCCTTATTTTTTGATATATTTGGATAAAAATTGATATACTTTATATTGAAGTCCTTGTTTATCCATATGTTACATTATATCATTATTTAGAACCCAAAACATCATGTTTTTGTGCTTTTTAGCACGCCCCGAATTTGCCGAGTTTTTACGATTTACTGAGCGAGTTCGATCACAAACTATGGTCGCCGTAGTTCGACTAAAATGAGATCGAACTCACTTTAGTCCGACTAATATGAAACCGTGGTCCAACTAATGGAGAGACTCTGCTCTGACTCTAGTCAGGAGGAAAGCTAAACCTCCAAATTTTGCTTTTATTAATTAGTACAACTTGCAATCTGTTAAATTTTAACACACACACATAGGATTTAATGTGTTAACAAGGTATTGTCCTTCCTTTTTAATGAACAATAGAACTATGAGTAGCAATTAACATCTTTCTCATATTTTCAACCAGACATCGACCAATGTGCGTTCGAACACGGACATGCGCACCATAAACTTTCCCTACTAGTTAATTATCGAACTTCCCACTGTACCAGTTATCGGCTTCCTGTTAGTAAAATAGTAAAATCCCTGTACATGTTGATTTGATACTCTGCATAATTTAATTTGAATTATGCCCCTTGTGGGGTCAGACTAAAGGGTGTAGGGGTTATGATACATAAACAAAACTCATAAAATTATTTGTTTGTTATCATATGGTAATACAAAAATTCGTAGACTATTCATTTAAGCATTGAATGGTGTGTTACAGGACCGACGACATTCAAAAATAAGCATTCAATGCTTATATTTATATTCATGCTTATGTCTATTCGTATGAAATATATGTGTATCGTCGCTCTATAGCCATTATATAGCTCTCAGTCAAGGATATGAGACATACATGAACAGCCATATTAACGTTATTTAGTTCGCTTCCGCTAAAAATATAGTGCCAGAAACTTTGTAGAGAAAAATCTTTTTTTACTAGTAAGGAGTAGATATAATTTAATGATTATTTTTCAAAAGTACATATCAAATTGATCATGTAAGATTGAACGTTTCATTTAATCTTACAAAAATAAATATTATCAAAACACGTGAAGACGTTTATATTTGTGCACATGGCGCATGAATTATCAAAGTGTATTCATAGAAAATTGAACGTCGCAGATTTCCAATGCAAACATAAGGGGAAATATACACTGAATGTAAATATTACAGAATTGTGCAATTAGGCGTTCAACTGCGCTTATGAATCTCTCAGAATTTAGCAAATTCCTTTTGTTTATACATGTGATATGTATTCATATTATATGTCAAATTAAAGAAGGAATATTATTAGTTATCCAGGTCCAACCAAGGGTGTTTGGAGATTTACCCCGGGTTGTATTCCATACACCCTGAGACCGCTGTAAAATGACATAAACCAAACAATGACCGTGATGAGCTTATATATCAGGCAGACGCTGAACGTTCCAACTTTTTTTTGCATATTTTTAATGGCAATTTCGAAGGGGAAATTATCATCAGTATATATGACATTTTTCTAAAAAAAAATGATGAACGCATAATAAAACTGCGCAGTTCAATAACGATTAAAAACTTAAAATAGACTTTTTTCTTGTTTTACATATAGAAAAATTAATTTTGAAAAACGCCCCCCCCGCCCCAATCGTTTTTTGACAAGTGTTAAAATTATGCTGAAATATAACATATATAGCTACCCTCTACCCCCCCCCCCCGAAAAAAAAAAAAAAAAAAAAAAAAAAAAAACATCTTGAAAAGAAGTCACAATGCATTTATTTTAGAGTTGGGGATATCTAATACAATAGGTAAATAAATGCAAAGATGTAAATATTTTGAGTTGCGACAATTTACTGAATATGGGACAATCAGTCAGAGGCCGAAAATGATTGTAATATTTCAGTCAGCTACAATAAAAAGGATTTAAACCACGTATATGTATAATCAATTTCAGTTTAGATTATCATCCCAGCCTACTTGCAAGTTGCTTTTAAAAAAAAAATTGTGAAGAAATTTTTTTTTTAGAAACAATTTGTATACAGTACATAAACGGCCTGGAAATAAATGTAAAAAAAGTTCAATATACAAAGCATTTTAATGTGTAAAGTGATTTCCCGTGCTTTACTCGAGCTATCATCTATATATGATAGAGTTGTCACGCTGTTGAAGGAGGGACAAGGTTAAAGAAAGATAACTCGGAAAAAATGTTTAGAAAGATCACATATGAACCCCCCCCCCCCCCAAAAAAAAAATAAGTATCATTCTGGAGTAGAAAAATTATGTAAATAAATGACGACCACCTCCCTCCCTAAAATCTTTCAAAAAGGACTATGAAACCTATAATTTTAGCGAAAAACTTAAAGATCTGGTCTACAAAATCATGAATTCATAATTCTGCCCTAGAGTCAAAACCGATACTCCAGGGGACATGAAATTTTAGTAGAGGACTTCCTGTAAACATAGTTATGAAGTCAGTTTTTCTTACAGATGTGTGAGAATAGAGAAGAAGATATTTAAACATTATATGCATTAACACTATATGGCCATATGCCCCCTCCCCTAGGTCCTGAACCCCTGACCCAGGGGCCATGAATTTCACAATTTAGGAAGAGGAGTTAGTGGACATCATAACCATGCATTCAGTTTTTTGCCCACATGTGTGGGATTAAAGAAGATTTTCTAAGATATAATACATTTTTACTATATAGCCATATTGGCCCCATCCTAGAGCCTGAACCCCTGACCCAGGGGTCATGAATTTCACAATTTTGGTAGAGGGCTTCATAGACATCATAACCATGCATTTAGTTTTTAATTCACCACGTGAATTCTAACCCCAGGTAACTTTGTGAATAGTGGACTTCCGTCACGTGACGTAACGTAAGGTAGCACGCATTCTGCTGGGCGATATTGATTGTCCATACCTATTTCAATTTATTCCCATCGAGTGATGGTTCTTTATTTCTCTAACTAAAGATATCTTTATGAAAAATATCGTCTAAAAAGCGTATTATTCATTTTAACTGTATATTTTGGGTGTATTTGGGTGGTTAGGATCAGGTAGTTTATATAGGCGATACTCTCAGTGTGTTAAGTAATAGTCTCGATTAAGATAATATGATAAAACATAATTTAATTTAACAGGAAATCAGTCATATGATTGTATAGTCTACAACAACCGAGTTACTCCTTTACATCGCTGACTTTTCCAAGGGGTGAAATATGTTACATATAGAAAAGATTTGTCGATGCTGTTGGATAGGAAAGTCACGGAAAGTCTCATAAACATTATACAGGGGGGATTTATTGAACAAATAAAAAAGAAATATAAATATGAGGGTTTACATTTTTGCATGCAAATTACGCATACACTAAAAGAACAATGCATTTTTTACTTCTTAGAACAGTTGTAGAACTGCGCAGCTGCAGACTTATTTAATTTTGAAGATTTTAAAATCTGAAAAAAAATGAAAGGAGTTCATTGGTGTCCTTTCCGTTTGGTGAGAAAAAGGTTGGGTGATGCACATTAATGTTGTAACTTTGCCTCAAAAAGTTACCCTATTTTTATCAGTCGGCATTCAATCGGATCTATTTTTAGAACAAGAAAAAAACCCAGTCTATACTAAGAACTCCTGTGTCTATGGAGGAACATTTATGTTATATTTTCATAGAAAAAAATATCTGTCAATTCAAACAATCTGTGTTGAATGTGAGATATCTCTATGCCAATCCCAAGTTTGTTTTTTCAGTTCAAAGTTAATTCTTTTTTAATCTTCATTTTTTGTGTTAATATCAATTTTTTTTTCTCCTCGCTTTTCTCGTAATTCCTAATTTGTATGTTTAAAGTAATAGCATTCATTTGAAATTATCTCTGTCATTAGGAAATAAAGTTTTTATGAATGAATGAAAAGTTTTATAAGTATAAATTAAAATAAATTCTTTTTAGTAGTGGGGTAGGGGTCCAAATTCATTGTTTTAAATTAAAAAAAATTTCCACAAAAAATTTAACTTTAATGTACCTCCATTGACACAGACATTCACACTATTACATTACTGATTACATTCACACTATTTTGGAACAAAGAATTTTAAAATAAAAGGTAGAAAGAAGAAATGATACCCAATAGAAAGTTCTAAAATTTGTTTGCAAGAAATGTCATCTTTCTTGCACAGAAACGGAACGTTGTATTTTTGAAATTTCATGTGCAGACCAAACAGGTTAGTGGAGTTCTGACTGAGTACATAACGCTATCTTTGTATTGTAAACCGAGTAACTTTATCAAAATATTGCATATTTGCGACATTAAATCATAGCTGCATTGTGATCATGTTTTAAGGTTCCGTATCAATGATATCCCCGAATGCAGTAAAACAAATACTACTCTCTTTCCGGTAAAGAATGTAGAATTTTGACTAGGAAATATATCTTGACAAACTTTCAAACGATCTAATAGTCTTCTTTACAAATTTTAGAACCCGAAATCACAAATTACCAATAGAAACTGGAAGGTGGAATAACGCAGAAATATGTTTTATTTAGCGTTAGTTCATGTACAGCAGCCGTTTTTGCGGAACAAGAAAGGTTTCCCTTGTTTTACAAAACAATATTTGCAATTAATTTTGGTTGAAAATACTAGACCCTAATAACTGTTATAGTATTATCTTTTATTATATGATAAAAATTGTTCTACGAAGTAAAGTACACGGGATATTTTTAGATTTTAGATTTCATTTTTAGATATAAATCAACTATGTACTTTTAAATATCTTAAATTCATTCCGAGAGCTTACGCTGTTACAAAATTCTTATCGTCCTTAGGTACAAAAATCTTTCGATTAAAACATTTCTGTGACATTCTGAGCACTTAACAAAATTAATATAATAATTTAAAGACACTTCATTAATCATTTTTATATGCAGGGCACGCCACTTGACATTTAAACATAAAATATAATTTAATGTATCCCAAAAGAAGCAGCATTTCTTGGAAAGTGTCGTCAGAAATAACGGGTTGGCGACAAAAGATATGTCATCGAAACTAGAAATGATAGAATATGCTTATTATGTCACTTGGTTGGTGTAGAGAATTAATGATATTTTATATTCAAATGTCAAGTGGCGTTGCCGGTATATAATGATTATTAATGAAGTCTCTTTAATTAGTATATCAATTTTGTTTATTGCTCAGAATTTCACATAAATGTTTTAATCGAAAGATGTTTTGTACCTAACGACGATAAGAACTTTATAACATTATAAACTCTCGGAATGAATTTAAGATATAAGGTACATAGTTGAATTATATCTAAAATATCCTATGCACTCTACATCGTAAAACAATTTTTTCATAATAATAAAAGAAAATACAGGTATTAGGGTCTAATATTTTCACCAAAATTATATGCAAAATTTTGTTGTAACACAAGGGAAACCTTTCTTGTTTCGCATAAACGGCTGCTGTACATGAACAAATTAATTCTATAACTTCTTTGTACGTTATTCCACCTTCCCGTTTCAATTAGTAATTTGTGATTACAGGTTCTAAATTTTTAAAGATGACTCTTAGATTGTTTGAAAGTTTGTAAAGATACATTTCTTGGTCCAAATACTACATTTTTTACCAAAATGATAGTAGCATTTATACTTTACGGCATTCAGGGCTTTAGATGCAAAGATATTTCAAAGAAAATAGTACAATCAGTGCACTGGAAAGTAATTTCCAATGGGTCAGATAACAAAACAGACTGAAATCAAGGCTCATTAGAATAATATTGTTTTTTAAAAAAAAACTTCTTATAGTACGTTTCCGTGTCTAATACCGATTATAATTACGTCGCACATGCCTAAAAAATTAACTGGAATAAATATGGCATTTCTTGCAAAAACAGTTTTGAACTTTTTGGAACCCAATAAGGTATATTCCTTTTTCTTTTTTCTTTTATTTCAATATTCCTTTGTCCAAAAAAAATGTAAATGTAATCAGAATTTCCCTGCAATCTGAATGCAACTGACCGCAACTCTCTAGACCGATATATACATCCATGTAGCAGTTGAAGAACGATCGAAAATGATATGACTATATACCAGTATACATTATTATCATTAAGGTCTTCCGTTTCCAACGGAAGACCTTATAGTGATTTGTCATGTTTTTTCTTTCTTTCTTTCTTTCTTATTATTTTTTTCCCTTTTTTGTCGGCAGAATTTCTCAGAGGTGGCAGGATAGATTTTCCTGAAATTTTCAGAGATGGTAGAGAATGATAATACCTCAAAGAAATTATTTCATTTTTTTCAAAATTCAGTTCCGGTCGTCCGTTTCCTGTCCCGCGACAAAAAGCTAGTGACATCGAGATCTCAAAAACGAAAAAAGACTTGAGCATTCAGACTTTGTGGGATAATAGACCTGTAGTTGTAGATGTGTTTAAACTATTTTGTTTTGTTCGTCGTAACTTCCGGTCGTCAGCGGAAGCACTTCAAAAATTATTTTTATGACACGTTTAATTTATTTCACATAGAATTGAAATATAAGTATAATTTTTTACATATGTCATATATCCGATGGTATATAAACAAATATATTGTACTTCCGGTGAGATATCTCAAATATCTCAGGTAGTCTTTTTTTAATAAATGTTGTAACAGTGAGATCTTTAAAAACGTAAGGGATCAGGACACGAAACTTACATGGATGATAGACATTTGATTGAAGATGTGTTTAAACGGTTTCATTTTGTTGACCGTCACTTCCGGTCCACACCGGAAGAGTTCAAACAAATGAAGTTTTTTATCAGTTTAACTTTTTTCCTTTGATAGTTTTAGTTAGCTAGATGTATAGTAATGTACAATTTGCAAGTGTACAATATATATCAAATTTAATTTTCATTGAGCACTTCTGTTTGTCCGTTTCCTGTCCCGAAACAAAAAACCTTTTTGTTTTATCCGGCGTTACTTCCTGTCGTCGCAGGAAGTACACCAAAATTTTAGTTATTTGGCATGGAAGTAACATTTTAGAGATAGAAATACAAAAGGTCATCTACACATGGTTATATAAACGAAAAAATTCTACTTCCGGTGAGACATCTCAAATATCTCAGGTAGCTTTCTTTTATAAAAATTTTGTGCCCCGAGGTCTCAGAAACTGTAGGAGATCAAGATGCAAAACTTATATGGATAATAGAAATTTGATTGAACATGTGAACATTGAACATGAACGGGTTTCATTTAGTCGTCCGTCACTTCCGGTTCTTACTCGAAGTGTTCAAGGAAAATCAGTTTTTTAAAAGTTCAGATTTTTTAACAATTTACTCAGTATGATGAACAGTAACGTACCGTAGGTAAATGTATTAAAAATATCTACTTTTAATTTCTTTAATCACTTCCGATTGTCCGTTTCCGGTCCTGAGACAAAAACCTTTTCTCAGCGACTCTCATAACTAACAAAAATTAGAACATCCGAACTTTCAAAAAAGACAGGACAATGTATGAAGATATGTTTACTATGTTCTGTCTGATCCGGCGTAACTTCCGATCGTCACAGAAAGTACTCAAAAATTGATATTTTGTCTTTTTGTTTTGTTTTAGATAGAAATAATTAATGGGAAATTCCTGAACAGTATATATAATATCCATTTTCTTTATACACGAGAAATGCATTTTCTTTTACAGATTAATACATGAGGAACGGAAGACCTTTCTGTTGCTATAGCAACAAGAGTCTAGTTATTATTATGATTTTGATAATTTTAAAACGAGAATGAATAAAAATGACACATACTGATCCTGACAAAGGAACAGTGGGTCAAGTGGTTTTTTTTTTTAAGGAATTCATACCCTACCTTTAGGGGGTAAAAAACTGAAAAAAAACCTGAACTTTATTTATTTTACAACGATTGATAAACAAGTTCTAAAACTTTAGGGGGTACTTATTACATGTACACGCCTGGTTACAAGTACATGTACTTGAAATATTTAGCTATGTTAACAAAACAGAAAAAATATCACTTTTTTTTCAAGTAGACCCTCTGTGTGTCTTGGTTATACATATAACTGACAAACTTCTCGAATTGTTTGATTTTCTGGTCAGATAATTCCCCTTCTAGTTCTAGAGAGGGGAACATTTTCTCTACAACAGCATGGCAGGGAAGTTTATCAGCTTTAAAGAGGTTCAAACATCCAATCACAAAGTTAGCAGTAAAAAGCCTTTATGGATATCCATTTCTACACTATCCTCAGTACATTTGGACAAACACATGTTGACAATTTTGCAAGAGATTGTTTTATCCTTAATGAAGACAGAGACAACTTGACTCCTAATTCAAGGTATGAATTGTCCCTGGAATTGAAAAGAGTAAAATAGGGTTAGGGTTGCCTCAAACATATTGCACATACTTATTATTATATATAAAACTGGACGGTAAGTTGATTTGAGTCGAATTTTAAATCATGAGACTTTCCAGTGCATATAATGATATATTGGTAAGATTTATTTGCTAATAAAGCGTTAAAGGAAGAGGCAGACTGACATTAAAGAATATATCTTAATGTAGTACATGTACACTGTTCCCAAGTATCTGATTGTTCCTCTGTTATCATATAAGTTTCTAATACCTATGTCGCACTGCTTCTTTTATCATTCTACTCATATTTGAACAGACACTATTGGAGGGTTGCTAGAACCTCTCTAAAGCCTAAAAACACATTTCTTGCTGTGCAGAAAAAATTCCCCTCTCTATAACTGTAAACATTGTAGCATTTAACGAACTGACAGGGTATGCTAACATCTTTTTAACTTTTTCTACGGCAGATCGAAGAAATCGGTCTGTAAAGTGTAATACCCCCCCCCCCCCCCCCCCCCCCCCCCCGAAAGGTTTAAGAGCAAGAAGGAGATTTAAAATCATGAACAGAGAGAATGTTTAAATAACAAATACGCCTAAATAAGACAAATTGGTAGGAAAATTAACATTTTTAACAAAGGAATATACTTGGTTCTTTTTATTCGTATATATTGCAGTAAAATTCAACTGACTGTCATTGAATAATAAACAAAGACATAAATACATTTTCTATTTTTTATTCGAACCATACCTGCATTGTTCAGTGTCAAATTCAGGATGAATCTGAAGGACACCTTTGTAGACTCCGAGTCTGATGGAGCACAGGGACAATTTGTGAAACATAAAATTCATGTAATTTTGGATTTACAAAAAGACCACTGCTGTAGATTTGTACTGGATTCCTTGCTCTTTCCATATACTGCTTATATTTATATTATCTTTCCCCTCATTTTCTGTTCCGTACTTTACAGAGGGGACATTTGAAAGATCTTTTTTGCTAATCACTGTATTTTTTTTTATATAAAACTTTGATTATTTTTTGATTATTTTTTTCATTACAAGCCCAAATTTACTGGCTGTCAGTCTATTCATGCGTTCGTTAAACCATCTATCTGATAAACATTGTGTTCTTGTACTTTTCTCGATTTCAGTTACCTCTGTATTGTTTAATTTTAGTTTAAATTCATCTTGGACATCCCTAGGAACCTCAAGCTCACAGGTTTTTTCCCATGGAAATGGTATTGGGTCCTCTGGGGGGGGGGGGGGGGGGGGGGGGTCCTTAGATTCTGGTATACCAGTGCAGTCAGTATTTTCAGCAACATGAAATTTGGCCCTGACAATGACAGCTGATAACTTAAAACACTACCAACTGGAACAGTTGTTCTTAGTGTGGTCTTAACTTTATCTGTGTCATTGCAATTAAAAACAGAAAAAATGTCAAGTTCCCCCCTAAAGTCTGTAAACCTGTTGCTAAATCTGAACCATTAGGATATTCTATATCTGCTCTTGTTGATTGATACAATGTAGGTTTTATTCCTGTAGACTGAGAGCCATATTTTGGTTTCACGACGCGGCACTCCATTATGGGCTCTGAAGAAATTCCACCCGTTCGACATTTAGACCATTCTGCATGCTTCTAGGTGCATGTCTTATTTAAGGGAAATTCATTCAGCTTCATTTTTTTAGCATGATCAATTGTGTAAAGCAAAGCAAATATATGATTGCAATAGCCTGTCATACCAGCAACACAGGAGCACTTCCCTGACTCAACAGAGCCAGAATTTGAATTTAGTTTGACTGAGAGAGAATGAGGCTTTTCATTTTTCCTCTGTGAACGGTAGCATTTACATTTGATGTGTACAGAGTTGTTTTCTTTCATACAAGTGACATCATGTATGTAACCATCTCCCCCAAAAATATAACCCTTTTAAATGGGTTTTTCTACATATTGTGTATTTTTTCCTGATGATTCAGCATGTTCAAAGATCATTATATGAGAGAAAGTTTTCGGTAAAATGAATGCACTTCTACTCCAGGCTTGCTTAGTAAGAAAACTTTTTGTTTTTTCATCTTCCTTATCAATTTTATTTTCTTCTGAATTTTGGTTGCTTTTTTTTACAGTTAGAACATTTTATTTGTTTCTGCAATAAGTGGCAATGCCCGGGGTCTGGGTCCGTTACTGTGAATGTTGTACACACCGATAAATGCCCGACACGATTAAACAACTGCGCTTTTGTGTCCGACGTTTTAAATGAGAATCGTCGGCATTTCAGCCACCATTCTAGTTCCGGCGTTTTACACTTCTATGGTTCTTTGGAATGAATAGACCCATGGAATGTAATCTAAAGCTAATACGAAAAATTCTGAGCAGATGGTACCGGTGTTGCTTGTAAGATTCGCCAATACTCGCGACTCGCTAATCATGGCATCGACGATTTTTTCTTGACTACCTATTTATAAAATGAAATCTTTTAACAATTTAAGCTTTAAAGATACGTTAAAACCATCGATACTATTATTTTTAAATTAACTTAATGGTTCATTCGTGTTTGAAGCATTTTTGAGTAATGTACGTCAATATAATATAGAGCAGAAAACTACTGTTTACATCAGCGAAGTTAAAAGTGAAAGTAGACTCATAATCAATTAAATTATATAATATTGATTTAATGAGCGTAAATATCGATTACATTAATCAATTGCAATGAGAATATAAAAAAATTTCTATTTATAATTATATTTTTTCTCAAAGCAAAACGTTCTAAAACCTATTACTCACGCAAACTTATGCCGTGTATCTATTCTTTCATCCGCAATTCATCCTCGTTTGACGTCATCAACAAGTAAGGTAGATAACCTTCCCGCTAGAGGGCGCAATTTGTTGAATTCTCATTTTAAACGTTCTTTGTCAAATTGTTTTTTTTTTCCTTTCTTTTCTCTCCGAACGCGTTATTCCACTGCCAACGGACCGACCACGTTTTCGCGTTGACATCTTGTGTACATTCTAAAATTAGCTTCTCACATCACGTGCTTATGAATATTTCGAAGTTGAGCGTTTACTGACCGACCCGGTCATTAAATGAATTAATTAGAATTTATTTAATACTTTTAAATGCGTTTGATTTAAACTTTATAATTTGCAGAAAATTTATAACTTCTGTAGCTTAATTGAAAAACGCAAACAGTTCTTTCTTTTAAAATTTTCATTTCAAACGGCATATATACCTTTAAACATATTGATAGGTGAATATACTGAATAATTATTCTATTAACTCCGAATACAAATACATGTAATAATTAGAATCTTATTCCGATTTTCAAAAAGAAAAACCAAGACCTAACTTCTAGTTGATCATGATCTTTGTTTTTTCATTATTCAAAATATTTATTTCACTTTCTTTATATATATACAAACACTGTTGCTCTAAGACTTTGATATAACGAGTGTGCATACACCTTTCAACTAACAACAAACTTATCAAACTTATTTTTACCATTATATGACATAACATGACAGAAACCAAACAATGACCATGATGCACTTACATGTATATATTAGACAGACGCTGTACGTTCTAATGTTCTTTTGAAGATTCATAAGGGGAAATGGGAAAATTATCATCGGTCTATATGAAATTTTTCAGAATAAATAATGAACGCATAATAAAACTGCGCAGTTCAATAACGATTAAAAACTTGAAACAAACTTTTTCGAATTTTACATATAGAAAAATGAATTTTGAACAAACTGCCCCCCCCCCCACCCAATCGTTTTTTGACAAGTGTTTAAAATTATAGTGGTTTGTCTAACGCTGCCAAATTGCCAGTGGAAGTGTCATGTACAAATTTTGATTCCCAATATTCCCAATAATCTAAATTTTTGTAAAGGACAGGCTATCGTGTCAAAGATTTTACTTTTATTTATTTTCCTTTTCTTCTAAATTTGAGCGCTATTCTAATCAAAATATTTTCTCAGAGTTTAAATATGATTATTTTTAGGAAACGATTTTGTTAGTTTCATGTGTTGGCTAATCTCATTTAGTCGTTTATCTAATTTCATGATAGTAAAAACGTCAAATGCCATAGGGGTTCAGATAATTGAATTTCCTCACCTACAGGTATCATCTTTATATTGTTAAAATCACTTACAGGCATTAAATGGTTTAAAGGGGATTAATTGGCTATAGGTAATTTACTTAGGGATGTTCTTAGGTGTCATGGTCTGAGCTATTATTTATTTATCATTTTACACATGTTACATAATTTTTGTTTTATCAGTCCAGTTCAGTTCTTTACTAACTTTAAGCTGTACAGCTTATCAGTACAACAAATATAAACAATATACACGTACAGGTAGGTTAACAGGAGAATGTGACAGAATGTACATATGATATCAACATCTAATCTGCTTTAAGTAAATCTTGTCTTATTTTCAAGCTAAAGTGAATACATTTACCCAAATTACATAGTTCTTTTACATTTTCAACATTAAAAAGCTGCAAAAGTTTAGACATTGAAGGTTTTTTTCCCAATAATAAGGCTTAATGTATTTTTTGCGATAGTTTTATATGCTGTTGAAATTCTTATGTACATCAGTCGGAATCGGACAGCCGTCCCGATATCACCGATCTGTATCAAAACTTCTGTCAGATCCTTAATTAATGTTGAAACGCTGATTGAACTTAAGTCGGTTAATTTTACCATAGAGAGGACCGCCACCCGAGTGTCGATCTGGTTATAGTACAGCCGAGTGTCGATCGCGTTGTACAGTGGTCCTTATTGGTTATAGTAGTGCTAATTTTATGTCGAAACTCGTCCCAAACCTTTCTGGACTGGACATTACTGGCAAAATCCTTACGGTAATTCCGGAATGGATAATTAATTGTCATGCCCAATAATCTAAATTTTTGTAAAGGACAGAAGGACAAGGTTAAAGAGAGATAACTCTGAAAAAAAAATCTTTATAAAATTTTGAGATTTGTATTGGTCAAGGAATACAAACACATGGGAATAGAATCTACAATGATAGTAAACGCATTGTCAGTGTTTAATCGAAGCTGATTGGTTCGATTGTGTTTCATAACTTATGGACTCTGTAAACAATGGTTTTATTTCGTTAATTTTAAATTTAGGTCAAAGAAAACCGATTGTGACTCATTGTTCAATAGAAACTGACAGGACTGAAATTAAAATAATTAAAAATTGTTTTGAATTCGCTAAGTCTTACATTCTCCCGCTGTCAAAGAGGGCGAAAGGGGCGAAAAAACCGGGGGAGAATATTTCCATGAATACAGTATTTATTGTTTAAACATACACAAATAAGCACTGCTGTATATTTCCTGATTACTCAGGGAACACTATTTGTAGGGATGAGTACACAAAAAGTGATAACTTTACAAAACACATTTTACGAATATCTAAAAGGGTTAGGAATGATTTTGCACATATTAGAAATTCGTCCTGCGGCATCCGCCAATAACAATGTAAATTTTTACTGTTGTATATAACCATCACTGTTACGGCTCAGAGATTACTGACTTAAGGTGGTAAGGGACACCTGTCGATATTAACGTTGATAAAAATACATTATAATCAAAATACTTATACCGGTTTAGAATTTTAAAATTTTACAAAATTTGACCAAATAGTATGTTTTAAAATTTGTTGGAAATGTAAAATTAATAATAGCCCCAGCGGGATTCGAACTCATGACTTACAGATTCATAGATAACGCTCTATCCATTGCGCTTCGCTGTTAGGTAACAATTTCGGGAAAGAAAAAAGTAATGAAATTATACAGTCATGATTTTATTGTTTATTTTGTCCGGAAGTACGTCACAGTATGGAGGTGTCCAATACCACCTTAATGGGGATAAAAGTATATTATAATCAAATTACTTTCACCATTTTAGAATTGTCAAATTTTACAATATTTGAAAAAAATGTTTTAAATATTTTTTGCAAAGTTAAAATATATAAAAGCCGTTGCGGGATTCGAACTCATGACTTACAGATTCGTAATTAACGATATTATTCATTGCGCTGAGCTGTTACGTAGAAACTTTGGGAAAGAAAAAAATATTTAACATTATACTTGATTTCATTGTTTATTTTAATCGGAAGTACATCACAATATGGTCTGTCCCATATTATCTTAAATCTAAATGGTTAACGCTATAACTCATTGCGCTGAGCTGTTACGTAGAAACTTTAGGAAAGAAAAAAATATTTAAAATTATAATTGATTTCATTGTTTATTTTAATCGGAAGTACATCACAATATGGGGTGTCCCATATTATCTTAAATCTAAATGGTTAGACAAAACAATTGTAAACAGACTATATGACATTTATAGAAAAAGTAATTCTTCAATCCTCATTTTTATTGGGTTTTTTTTCTCAGGTCATCAGTCATGATATGAGAACGGTTAAAGACCCCGCCCCAAACAACCCCCCCCCCCCCCCAAAAAAAAAACAACAAAAAAACAAACAAACAAACAAACAAAAACAAACAAAACACAGAACCAAAATAACACCCTCCCGTACTTACATTCTAATCCTTGTACATGTTTAGCATGCGCAGAAAATGTACATTAGTTTTAAAGTATTGTGCTTGTGTGACCTTCCCCTGAATCCCTTTACCAGACCGTGACAACCATTCATGCAGTTCGAACTGGTCATTGCTTTTAAAAAAGGGTATCAAAGGTTCTTTTCCATTGATATTTAAATGACGGGATTGAACCGAAACAACAACATGTGGTCAAACACGTGAATATGTCCATGGACAAAAGAATGGTGTACATGTAGCCTATAGACAGTTATAGGAAGGCTTTCGGATATATCCAATAGCCTTTTTTTTTTGTATAATTTCGAGTTTATACGTTGATTGTGTGAATTGCAACGACTGGATTTAAAATCTCAGCGCCTGAGTCTTTATAAAAGTAAGTATATGGATGCAGAATCTTAAGTTTTATCATTCTGCAGGGGCCCGTTTCACCAAAAGGCGTACGTCCGGCGTAACCTTACGCCTGGCGTAAATCCGGACTTAAGTCAAATATTTGGACTAAGGTCCGTTTCACTAAAAGGCGTAACTTTACGCCCGACCTGAGTTAAGCCAAAAATCTACGCCGAGCGTAGTCTTAATTTTTGGCATAAACATAAAATGATTGCTAATGCTGTTGCTGGGAATATCGTTGCTTACCATATTGTTAAATTATACAATTTGTCATGTAAATTTGATTAAATTCGTATGAAATTGAGAAAATAGATAGTTTTGATAGGTGGTATCAATTCTCGCATAGAAACTTTCTTACCATGCTTTATACACATTATTTTTATCTGTACTTTCCTTATACACATTAAAACGACATATTTAGAAAAACAATCGATAGGTTTCATTCGATTATTTGTATTCAATAATTTGATTTACGTTTCATATTTTTTAAGTGGATTGAGTAATAAATAATGCAGAAAATATACATGAACATATACGATGTACATGTAGTGCAAAGATGTATTTGTTTAAGAAATGTGTAGCATTTCATTTTTTCCCAACTTCCACTCAAAATACTAAAAGGACCAATACAAAAAACTTTTTGTTTATTTAAACATGGTTCATCGTCTTGACATGTAATATATGTGAACGGGATTTTTAAAAATTTTAAACTCACTCAATGAATTTATTGGCTTTCATTTTCCCCATTTTTATTTCATATTTGATGAGTGAAAGGTGTCATACTCAGGTAGTTAAAGGTAAATCACAAATGTATCTTTCAGTATTGTTAAATATAAATACTTAAATATGATGAAAACTTCAACTGTATTTCAGACTTGTCAAAAGTCCATATATTTTTTTAAATACTAGATAATGTATTTATCATACAATCAATGCAAAACACTGACTCCAATTTCAATAGAATTTTTTTTTCGTTGGTTACATACACTTACTCTATATTAACTTAAAATTTATATGAAGCCTTATTCAATATACTAAATATACATGTACATTGGCAGTTTGTGTTGAGGTCACCATACATCGGACACCTACATCTGTACATGTACCTTATCAGACGTGTCATTGTCCAATGCTAGTTTCGTGAACATTTCCAGTTTAGAACGGTTCATATCGTTTCTGTGTTCAACCATTTAGAAAGGCACGATAAGTATTACATGTAAAGGGAAACTAATTATCATCTTTTGGCTGTGACAATTTCACACACAATTTTAATTAGGTTTAAGAAGCGTCGTTTCTTGGAAAGTGTAATCAGAAATTCTGGGTTGGAGACAAAAGACATATCATCGAAACCACAAATGATAGAATATGCCCTCTAGTATTATATATTAAATTCAAATGTAAAGTGACGTGGCCTGTATATAATGATTATTAATGAAGTGTCTTTCTACTTTTAACAACAACTAGACATCTTCAAAGTGTCGGACCTAATATATAGACGCTTAGTCAGTAAATTGAATGTTTAAACACTAAAAATGGTTACAACACGAACAATTGATACTGATTGGATAAGGGTAAGTAAAAACAATTTGTTGAAACTTTTCTGCAGTAACGGCCTTTTAAAAGCTTCTACGTATTTCATTATAACATCTCTACTTTTCAAAGAAATAAACCAATTTACATGCATAATTGAACCTGTTTTGGATGTTGAGCTTGAATACTACAGCATAGGTCTATATATGTAAATAAAATTTTAGTTGTTGATAATAGTTAATTATAGGGTCGATGCAATCGATCTACTTCCTTTTAAACACTAAAATTTGTCGTTTACTGAAATCTATTTTAAGTAGCATAGTGGACAATGCACTCGCTTCTCACCGCTGCGACCCGAGTTCGATCCCCGTGATCGACAGTGGTTGTGTGTGTAGGGTATGGACACGTAGGTTATCTCCGGGTACTCCGGCTTCTTCCTACATTAATGACCCCCTCGCGCTAACATCCGTGCCAACGATAGATATTAATATAAGTTGTAGAACTTGTTTATCAATCGTTGTAAAATAAATAAAGTTCAGTTTTTATCTATTTTAATAAATTAAATCAAGCACACGACTTTATATAACGGTGTACTGAATATTATATAATGAAATGAAATTCAGTATACGGCAAAATGTACTCCACCGTATATAACTTATACATGTAGAATATACCCTGCTTTTTTCCCGTACCGTCAGTAATCAACATATTTTCTTAATGAACAGGAATTTTTCTTTAGAAATATTGAAAAAGAACTTTAGAAGGTTTAATGTACATTCTTCTCGCCAATTTGCAGACATTTAAACGAAGATGGAAATAAAAAAAGACGCCAGGTTAATTTAGAAAATATTTCTTGAGAATCACACTGAACGTTGGGATTTCGAAAACAAAAGCCCTTATTTACATATGATTAATGAAAACAGCGGAAAGGAACGGGGAGCGTTTAACGAAGGTTATGTACTGCAACAATTTAATAATAATTTCTTTCTGTTTTGTTTCAAATAGAAGTTAGCGGAATCATAATGTAAAAAAAATATTGAAGTATTTGAATACAAGAGTTAAAACTATCTAATTTATCCATAAAGTAACAAATAATTTTTTTTCTTCCGGCAAATTAATAATTGCCAAGAAATCGAAGTACACGAAAATCATAATGATAGGCATTATGTGTCAATCTTTTTCTGACTTGTGCATGCAATTACCATCAATTAAGTTTAAACAACAATTCCTAACACAGCAGTTGTAGATTAAGAGAAGATCGGGACCTCAACACTGCGCGATTGTGGAGAGTGTTTTAATTGGGCTAACTGTCAGATCTAGACTCTACACGTTTCAAATTACAGACATAGCTTGAAGAAATCAAAGTCAAATATTGAAACAAAAGAAATGAACCCCTAAGCAAGAGTAAGGGGCGGCGCTCGAAACACGGATTTTGAACAAAATGAAATTCGGATTACGACAATGATTTTTCTCCATGCATTGCATATCGATGATTATTGATTTTAAAAATATGTTGCAAACTATTTTAACACTATTTACAGAAAATATTTCGCAAAGAATTTAATTATATGTAGAGGTTGTCTACTCTCCTTTCTTCTACAGTTTTAACTGCAATATATTATTGTTTTGTGCAAAGATTTAATGAACACTACTATAGTACACATGCGTGTGTTGAATTCGGAACGATGTTAGCTGCAGGTCTGTAGCTCCCGGTCTGAAAAAATTCGGATGGACTCCCAGGTCGCCCATCCGGATTTTTACAGACCGGGAGCTACAGACCTGCAGCTAGAACGATGTCTACCTATAAGTTGGTTTTTTCTGCATAAAAGTTCTAAATGCCACTGCATGATCCTTGTACAAACACGTAAGAAGGTTGATCCAAAAGTAATGTCACACATGCGATAAAATTGTAATTCTAACAAAAGTATGATGCATAATTTTTCATAATTCATAGTCCATGAGAAGTGGTATGATTTGTGTGACCTTAGTTTTAGATCAACCCTTGTATTTCTGGTATATAAAATATAATATATTTAGCATGCCTGTCACTACTTTTACATTTTCAATCTGCAAAAACATTATTTTCAGTGCACACCCAATTTAGACTTGAAATTCTATTTGAAGATAACTCAAAATGAAATTTGGATTAAATATTGGAGCTCTGATCTGGGCATCCGACATCAAAATCATACACTATATGATGCTATAAATATTTATGTTGTAAAAACCTTTACGGTTAAGGTATTATGTTTGAGTTTTTAATAAATCATTTTCTTTTCAGTCGGAATGAAAACAAAAGCGAAGGACACCCTTTTAACTTTCACTGACATTAACCTGACTTTAAAAGAAAAGGTTATACTTACAAACATCAATGGAGAAGCCAAAAGTGGGCAGATTTTGGCGATCATGGGTCCATCAGGTGAGAATCTTAAAGTTTCTAAGTGATAAACTATTAATGGTTTACACACCTGTAGGAACTGTTTCAAGATTTATTTCAAAGCGTTTTTTTTTTTACATACAAATGTGAATGCGACGAAAATTAGTTCATGATCAGGGTCGACCCTACTAGCTACAAATGGAATAATTTTGCATCAATTATGCTAGAAACAAGTATGAAAACCGGACTGCGACGTTCACATTTATGACGATCGTTAAATAACGTACTACTGGGACAATGTACAATTTGGGCTTTAAGGCTCCTCAGTGCAATTTCGTGTGAAGCTAGAAAAACAAGTTATGAGATTTTAATATCCGTGTTCTGACGTTTTACGTATCCGAAATTTTCATGCACCTTCACAAGAGTTGTTGCACAAATTAAAGGGGTTTGTTAGCCAAGAATTGGGGTTCAAGTTCGTATGAGAAAAAAAATAGTAACAGATGAGTATTGTCTACTTAAAACGCTGAATACTTGTATTTGTTATAAAACAAATACTATACAATTCTGTTAAAGTAACCTACAAGAAATGAACCTTTTCGCAATTAGTAAAAGTATTAGTAATGCATGAATTTGAACGAACGTTAGAAGTTGTTTTGATGTTTTTAGGCTATGCAAATTGCATCAAAATACATACAGTCTAACTGGTGTAGACGACATTTCGTTTTACGAAATTACATGTAGTACAAAATATTTATACTATTGTCATAAAAGTTTAAATTGAATGAGGAATAAACAGTGGAATTATTTAAATTCGTGGAGGCCAATTTTCGTGAATTGTGATTTTTTTTGCTTATTTGTGGGGATGTAATTTCGTGGATGCCTCAGCTTTCAGTTTCAGTAAGAAAGACAACGCTTTCTGAATTTGTTTTCGTCGAGGATATAAATTCTTTGAAATTTGAGCCACCATGAATTCTAATGATTCCACAGTATATGAGAATGTTGAAATAAAATTTCATTACGTTCAAGGTTCGGGAAAAACATCTCTCCTCAACATTCTGGCGGGGGATCTTCCAATGTCATCAGGAACGGTAACTGTGAATGGAATGCCCTTTACAAAGTTACAAAAACGAAAACTTGCTTACGTACTACAGAGTGATATTTTCTTGACAAAACTCACTCTGAGGGAGACGTTATACGTAAGTTATTTGACGGTCGTATTTCATGTCATACAATGCATGTAATTAAAAGTTATAATAAAAAAAATGATTTTGTGTAGATTTAAGAAGTAACTCGATTTTTTTTTCATACGACTCCCAGTTTACTGCCATGATCCGACTTCCTGATCACGTGTCAAAAGCAGACAAAATGGCACGAATCGAGGAAATTGTGGATGCGCTTCATTTAAGAAAATGTCTGGACACCGGTAAGGCTATCTTAATAGTCTTTGTATTGGTTTTACATATATATGTTCTTATAATGAAAATAAAATAATGACCTTGATACCAACCTTTCTAAAGGAGATATGTTTCACTGTTATCATATATGAAATTACTCATTTTTAGTCATTGGTGACTACATGCATCGTGGATTGAGTGGAGGGGAGAAAAAGCGAGCTAACATTGCGTGTGAACTTCTCACTGATCCTAACATCATGTTAATTGATGTACGTATTCCCGAGAATATCATATACCGATACTTGTATAATACATCTTGATATACTGTTCTGTAATTAACATGCTATTTTTGTTGATTACTCAAAAGTTGTCTGTTTTAAGAATATGTATTTTGGATCGCAAGCTTTCTTTTTGATTTAAAAACAGTACAACAGGGCCCGTTTATATTTTTGGAGATGTCAAGAAACTCCATGAAACTTCTTTAAAAAAAGAGATGAGACTTTGTTTTCCTGGGAAGAGCAAACAATTGTGGATAATAGGCAAAACATCATTAATTTTATTATTAAAAAGATAAATCCAGAAACCCAGCCTCCACTCCCTAAAAATGTTATAACCACTCAAAAAGCCCCTTTGCTCTCTCCTAAAAAACCAGAAATATTTAAAAAAAATATATAAGAATAGGAAAACAGCATCGTAAACCCAAACACTTAGTCTTTGGCCAAATCAGTGAACTTTTGTCGGTTTCAAATATTTTTATTTTATGCTCTATTTTGATTTGCTCCTTGACATAGCATGGCATAGCTCGACAATCTTGTGAATGCTAAGTTGACATGTAGTTAAAAAAAGTGGGATGTACAAGTATTAATAACATGATCCGTGTTTTAAAGCTCAGAAAAAATAAGAGTTTCGATTTCTTAAAGATGGGTTGATCTTACAATGTACAGTGTATTATATTTATGAAACCTAAGTAAGTACAAAGAAGTGACCCGTAGCCAGTTAGCGTATGCGATACTTGCTGAAGATTTAAGACAATGCTAAGAAAGTGTCGGAAAAAGGTGAGTTCTATTAAACATATTAACAGATTTCTGGTTTTTAGGAGCCCACTTCCGGTCTTGATTCTAGCACTGCTCACGTGCTAATGGAAGAACTAAAGGACTTTGCCTCTCAGTACAACAAGACTCTGCTTATCACCATTCACCAGCCTTCCAGTCAAATCTTCCACATGTTTTCTACACTGCTCTTGCTTGTCAGTGGTCACGTAAGTAATATTCCTATAAAATGGTTGTCATTTAAACACATTTTATTGATAAATGCGTGAGAAATAAAATTTGACAATAGGCAGTCTAGTATGTAAAACCTCTCTCAAATCAACATGCATATGTTTTATGATGTGATTTTAAAGTCTTTTTAAATACATGCACTTTTTGTAAATAATAGATTTTTCAAAGTCAAACTACAGTAAAACTAACAAAATTTAGTTTCATTTTCAGTCAAAGGAGTGCTTAGCCTATGGTTATGACAAATTAACAGGTTTCATTATATAACAGGTAGCCTACTTTGGGGGTTCGCAAATGGCTTTAAAATACTTTAGTGACCTCGGCCTTGACTTTCCGGACAAATATAACCCATCTGATATCCTGTGTATGTACAACACCAGAGGGTTTCATTACAAGTTAAAATTGTTTTATGATTTTTTTTCTTCTTTTATCATTTATTTTCAATACTATAAATATATGATGATCGATTTTGGAAATATTATGTGTTGTTTCTTTTTCCAAATTAGCATGAATTTTAAAAATAAAATATTCAAAATTTTTTTAGTTTCTTTCTTTTTTAAAAATACCAATACTTTTGATTAAATTGTGCATTATCTGTTCATTAATTTTTTTTTATACAGTAGAATTACTTACAACAGACGAAGAAGTAGTTAATAAAATCATTAAAGCATCTATATGGAAAGGAAAAAAGTGAGATTGAAGTATTGTTTTAGATATCTACGGACAAGAATATCTAAAATTAAAAGTTTTATTTATAGATATTACTGAAAAACTTATAACAATATAATTATGAATACATTACAATTCAATATTCAACTGTACAGTTTTAAACACATTTAGAGAAAACATGGAAAATAGACACTGTATACGTAATGGTGAAGTTAACGGTCTCCATGGTAAAGAAGAATCAGGAAAAGAAAATTTCCATGAAAATGGGATTACCCAGGATTCTGTATTAGGTCTTGGATACTACAAAAAAGGTAGGCATTTCCTGGAACACGAACGGGATTAAAAAAACTCAAGTAAAACTTCAAATATATAGTCTGAAGTCAAGTATATGCAATGGTTCCAAAATAATTTTTTTTCTTGCTAGATACATCTGAGATAGTTTTGGATATTTCCTCTTTGGAACAAGGTGTTAAAGAAAGAGTGGAAACGAGGGAACCTTTGCACAAGAAATGGCCAACCTCGTTTTGGACACAGTTCCAAATGCTGGCTTGGCGAAATGCCAAACAATCAAGATGGCGGATATTTGACGACTGCGTCCTGGCGCATGCTGCAATCGTTGCTATTGCGTATTGTATTTTGTATTACCAGATACCCGACACATCTGAAACACTTCGCGACAGAATGGGAGCCGTAAGTTAGATGTACATTCTTTAGAAATTCGGTACCTACGTGTACGTGCTTTTAGTGACAAATTAATTTTGGGATATAATTTATTTTAATAAATAATTTCTCGTCTGTGATAAATGAAAAAAAAATTGTTTTACTTGACAGGTTTTCTTTCCTTTAGTATTTTGGGGATTTGCTATGGTAACAGACTCCGTGACTAGTTGTAAGTAATACCCCTTCAATTATTTAGATACTAATATGACTACAGCGTTAGAATGTATTGGTATTTTTCTTCTTCCAATTCTCAAATATCATTTTTTTTTAAATATGTTAAAAGCATTAGTTATTAGAGAAATTAATCCTATCATTTAAAAACAAATGTTTGTATACTTATATAATATAAAGCCGATCTTTGAAAAATAATTTTCTTTTTCAAAAAATGACATGAATTATCAATAAAGTGTTATAAGCATGGCATGGCATGGCATGGAACTTCTGTCTATATTAATGTGGATTAAATTATATTATTATTAGAATACTTTCACCGGTTTTGAATTTTCAAATTTTACAATATTTAAACAAAATAGTACGTTTTTTAAAAAAGTTTTGGAAGGGTAAAAATTATAAAATCTCATAATTAAAATATTTTCACCGGTTTTGAATTTTCAAATTTTACAATATTTAAAGAAAAGGTACGTTTTAAAAAGTTTTGGAATTGTGAAAATTGTAAATCTCCAGCGGGATTCGAACTCATGACTTAAAGATTCGAAGTGAACCCTCTAACCCACTGCACAACGTTGTTAATTGACAATTTAGGGAAAGAAACTATGTATAAAATAACACTTGATTTTATTGTTTATATCGATCAATACTACGTCACAACATGGAGGTGTCCCATACCACCTTAAAATTCCGACTCATTCAAATAAACATATTTGTACAGTTATAGGAGAACGCGAAGTGGTAGTTAAAGAGAGGAAAGCAGGGGCCTACCGATTGTCCGCGTACTACATAGCCAAGATGGTCAGTGAACTGCCAATGCTTATCATAATCCCTATAGTTCAACTGTCTGCCATGTACTGGATGGCTGGAATAGGAGGACCAATAACATTTGCAATGTATATCGGGATCAATCTTCTAAATTGTTTTACTAATCAGGTAAGTGGGCATTTGTTTCACATGTTTTCGTTTTGCATGTTGTATTGACCTGTGTGATTAGTATGCAGTTATGGAAGACACCTTATTAAACGAAAACTTCTTTCAACATACCGGAAATCCATTTCCGACAAAATGTTGAGATGAAATTTTGATTGAGAGTATTCTTTTCTTTCAATAAAACCTAAATATACATAAAGTAACGCAATGTCATGTTTGCATATAAAACTAAATCACGCCTTTTAATTTAAGAGCATTGGATATATTATTGGTGCTTGTGTTCCAAAGTTCAAATACAGCATAACAACTGTGAACACAATAATGGTCCTATTCCTCATATTAGGTGAGTATTTGCATTAATTGTTCTGTGACAAATTGATTCGCGTTAATGTCTAACCAATAAACAGAGGAAACAGTTATCAGATTCTATGTACATACATTTTACATGAAGTTTTTTGATTAGTCATGCATGTTTTTAATATACATACCGCATTACATACATATACTTACTACAGCATGACTTGAATTTCATATAATCCATGATGCCAAAACACCATTTTAGGAGGGAGGGAAGTTACTACAGAAGGGCTTTATGTTTTAGGTGGATTTTTCAACACTCATTTTCCTAGCTGGTTTGCCTGGGCTAAATATTTCTCTTTCCTGTACTATCCATTTGCAGCCATTGTGACCTTGTTATTTGGAGACATTGAACCTTTTAGGTATATTTTGTTCTTTTAATCTTATAATCTTAGTATGAAGAAAAATTCCTTAAATATTGTTACCCTATTCTCTTTTCATGTGTCAAATTTTCCTCGTAGTAAATTAATTTAGTAAAAGAAATAATAATTGTAAAAGCTCATATTTGTGGTAAACCTGCTAAGCTAGTTTCTGACAGCAAACAAGATGCAACATGTCTATTTCAACATGCGAGACAATTAGGTTAACATGCGACTTATATATGTCTAGATGCGATAAAATTATGCTTACTTGCAGCATATTAGAATAGATAATTCGCAGGTCAAAATAGTTATCTCGCATTATGACATAAATAAATTTCTTGTAGAGATAATTATCTTGCATGTTTACATTAATAAGTCACATGTTAGCATAATTATTTTGCATACTGACATAAATATCTCGCATGTTAACATAATTATCTCGCATGTCGACATTATAAATAAGTCGCATATTGCATGTATGATGTCAGATCCTGGCGATGGTGAAGAAATTGACCCATATCATTTTAATTAAAACATATTCTGTAAGAAGATTGGTAAGTTGCATGTCAACATAATTATCTCGCATGTATAAGCTGCATGTTAATATACTTTTCTTGTATGTTAACATAATTTGTCTTGCATTTTGGGGGCAGAAATATGCCACCATGATTCTTCAAAAGAAACTTCTTGATTTGAATTGAATATAATTGGTTTCATTGTACTTAACACACACAAAGTAAGTTGTAAAATTCTTACAATTTTCTAGACATCTAATCTTACATAGTACTTGATATTGTCTGAAAAATGGATAGAAATATCTAAATGTTACATGTACATGTATATTTATCTAAAAAAGAAATAAAATAGGGGCCTAAAAACCTTATTATCTCTCTAACATCTCAACATGTACGTATCAGGATACATCACCAATACATATAAAAACAATCGTTAGTATGGTGTCCCGACACTATACGTTAAAGAACTACAAGTTACGTAAAGAACCATTCACCCTCTAAAAAGAGAGATAACTCTCACCTGAATAAATTAGAAACATTTTTCGACATATTTCAATTGAAACTAAACAAAGCATTCGCAGATCCAGACAATATTTTTCCGGGAGAGGGTGGGGGCGAGGTATAATTGTGTGTTAGCCGGGGGAGGGTTCCGAGACTTATTTTCGGTAATATTAATATGTGAATTTAATCAGTTTGAATTTGCCTGACCACCCCCCCCCCCCCTTTCTTCCGATCCGCGCATGCATATGGTTGATTTATCTTAATTTACATGTATATTTTTGGGGGGTTTTTTTGTTTACAAATAGAATACTGGAAAATTTCATTAAGATTAAATGCAATCTAAATTTATTTTGCAGTTGTGGGTCCTCTCAAATGTTCAAAAAGTGCCAAAATGAGACCGAAATTGTAACCGGGAGTGACGTTTTGCACAGTATGGGGATTGACATCCCTGTGTATTGTAGTATTGGAATGATGGCTGTGTTGGTTGTGGTATTACGTATCATGGGTTATTATGCTTTAAAATACAAATTGTAAAACTAGATATAAAACCTTCAACCTTCATTCTTAAACGATAGTTAAGATTAATAGTAGTAATTGTTTTTGAAGTTTTATGTGTATTAAGTGTTTGGTATGCAGTACAAGTCTTCTCTGTAAGTGTTCGTAAGCAGGACCAATATTAGATAATGGGTTATGATAAGTTTTCCTCTGTTTGATGGTGGATAACAGATGCTATGAAGAGAAAAATTAAGGAACGAATTTTGCCCTCCTGACCCCTTCCCCTTCTTCCACTGCTTTGTTAGATAAGCTTAATTTTTATATAGTTAATTCATCAACTATAATTTGATGATTCATACCCATATTAAGTATAATAATTCACCCAGGTGCAGTGTTTTGAATCTGTTACTGCATATCATTATATATTTACATTCAGTGAGTGTTCTTTCCCTCTATTTGTTAAGAAAATCCAGTGTACTTCACAGCTGTATAGCTACTGACATGGCTTATATTTTCATAATAAAGTCACGATCTAGTTCTTACCAGTTTGAAACGATCCAGTCGGCGTATGAATATGCAGATTCCTGGGACTACTTTTTAAAACACTTGGACAGTTTTATATGGCAATGTTCAAAGTATTTAGAGACACACAAAACAACTTTTTAATAAAATTTGTGAAATAGCTACTCATTTTTGTTTTATTTTCTTATTTAAATCTAATACACACACACAAATCGTCTGAATATTGGTTGTATATTTCCCTGAAACGGCAGATGAGACTGAGTTGGGAAAATTTAAGTTGCAAACGGATTTTCTCTTAATGCCGATAATGGACCACGAGTTTGATACAATTGATGATGAGTTCTTGGGCCAACTTGTATGCAGTGAAACTACAAAGGATATTTCACAAAACCTATCAAAGCCTGACATAACTGACCTCCCTCCACTGAAACACCATCAGCCCCTAGCACAGAAGGAAAGATCAACAAGTTTTATGATGCTCGCCAAACAGAGTCAACAAAGAAAAACACAATGGGAATGTAAAATTATTTCATGTAAAGCTCTACAATACAGTATGCTACTGCAAAAAACTATTACATCCTATTTAATTTTTTTGTGTAATTCCATCTGTAAATGATAGGGAATTTTGGACATGGACATTCATTACAATTCTTCCATTGCCACCATTTTTGTCAACAACAGAAATTTAAGTTGTTCCTGTCTCATATTTAAAAAGGAAAGTGTTCATAATACACCATGCATACTTTTAAGATGGAATAATCTTGTGTAATGAATATGAATGTCTACAGAATATGTATGCATACATAAAAAACTTGAAAAGAAAGTTTAAAATCATTTGATTTTATTCCAAAACAAAATTACATAATTTAGGAGCATCCATGAAAATTATGTAACTATATATTTGAAAACAAAAAGTAGCATTGGTATTTCATTACCTAGTATTTAAAATAGATAATGAAAATTTAAAATACGCAATTCTTTTCGATAATTCGATACGCAATGGCATGCTCTTCGTATGAACATTTCGAAGGCGAGGCAAGCTTCTGACAAACAAGTTGATAAAACAGGACTATCAACAGGCTCGTTTGAAGTCATCTTTTCTGTCAGCAAATACAATCATCCACTGGGTCGCATGCTGACTGATGTTTTTCATACTAATTGTTAGACCATAATTTATCACCTAATTGTCTACGGAGTTTTCCGTTTTTTCCCGATTACGACAAAGAGCACACGGCGGGTGCGAACGGTCAGCAGAGGATGCTCACTCCTCCTAGGCACCTGATCCTACCTCTATCTTTTTGGAGGTCCGTGTTGCTCTGCTTTGAATTTGTATTTCGTTTTATGGTTTTTTGAGATGGTTGACGGTTTGTTATTGTCATTTTTTTCATTCAATACAGTTTGGAGCCTAGATAGAAGACGCAAAGTTATTGACTTTGAGACGGTATCATCCAAAGAATTAAACTTTTGGAGCAATTTTACTGTAAAGCTAAACCTGCAAAATCTGGTGAATACTCTGATAAATTTGAGAGGGGCAATCAATCGAATTTGTAGATATGATGAGAAATACATGTACTGATGTTGTCAAAGATAAGGTAAGATAAATCCATCCAGTTCATGCAGCTCTGCAAGAACAGACAGAGATATTAAACACATTGCGATTTCCGAATTTCCTCCGTCTACCGGTAGGACTATTGGTCAAGCCAATTATGACTGTCTTACAACTCTTACCTGTTAATCAAACACAGTTCTCTGTTAACAATCTGGAACTGATCAATAACTCGAACCAAAGATCGTCCGTTATCCAAAATTTATCATTCTCAAACTGCCACATTCACTTTCACAAGCACAATTCATCCCGATTAGTTCCTTTTAAAAAGTGACAACTCCGCCGCGGACGAACTTTTAAAAATGTTGTATTAAAAGTTTATATTGTCGTTTATTGTACCCATGTTCATTCATAGCCATTGATTTAAACCGTTTAAATTGAGAAGTGACTTGTGGTTTTCTACTTTTCAGATTTATCATAATATGCGACTTTTTATCGATCGAAATAACGTAAAAAAAAAAATCACGGACTCAACGAAATGACGTCAGACTAAAGTTCCATACATAGAAAATTGACTGTTTCTCTAAAATGAAGTACTCATTTATATTGACAATGTTTTAACTAAGTTAATAAATTAACCTAAAAAAAGACTAAGTTAACTTACTTTTTAAGTAATAAATTGAATTAAAGAAAAATATTTTAATATATCTCTGTGAGGATCAAACACACCCCATACAGAGTAGCGATAAATTGAATTGCCCGAACTAGAAGGATCTAATTTAAATTAAATGTAAGTCTCTCTCTCTCTCTCTCTCTCTCTCTCTCTCTCTCTCTCTCTCTCTCTCTGAGGTTTAGTAAAGTCATACAAAACTATACACACCATTATCTTTTATCCCGATTGAATAAAATAAACACCAAAGCATATTAAGATACTATATAGTCCTAAATTCTAAAAACAAATATCAAGGTATATCACAAAGCATGTGACAGGGGCGTATTGAGATATTTTGATGGTTATTATAATCAGTACAGTCAATCTTGTAGGAGAAAGCAATACCACATATGGAGAAATCACGTACACTTTATTCATGAGCTAAATTCCACGTGACACTGATCTCATTATATTAATATTAATGTTTTCAAATTGTCTCCCTTACTAATGAAAATTACATACCTTTTTTGTACAAAATTCGTGTGATTTCGTCAAAACTTTCATTTTTTGAATGAGAACACGCGTACAATGGATAAGAAATTGATTCTGAAATTATATTTGAAGCGGAATTATTTTTCTATATGCTTTCATATACAAAGGTTTTCAAATATTTATGGTAAATTCTCGAGACATTAGAATATTGGTACCAAAAAACAAAACAAAAAAAATCCTTATTTTAACGGGACTGTCTAGGGGTTAGTCCCGTACATAAACGAGTTCAGAAGGACAAAGGAATAACAATAATTTCAGTGTTTGAAGAGTTAGATTCTTTATTCTGTGTAAATAAAAATCATGCAAAACAAACGTAAAAGGTATGAAACAATATCATTTAAAATCTAAGAATGTGATAATTCCCATTATTGTAGATAGAAATTTAGGCCCCAATCCCCGTAATTCGTGTAATCGATAATTAATATTGCCAACTGCTGCTGATTAAACAAATGCACATATTATAAAATATTATGATATTTAGTAGTATATTCTCACTACATAACTCTATATAGACGAATAGTCAATAATTGTAATATTAGCTCCTCCGCGCCTAACATATATGGATACATATAGACATAGAGATACACATAATATATATGGATAAATAAATGAATACACAAAACCATCACATTATTCTTATCATTATTTTAATCTTTTAATTCTCCAATTATAATGCAATCATTACTATTATCTTTTTTAGCTATTTCATTTATACTGTATCAATTGATTAATTGCCGACTTGATTAACTGCTCAGGTGACGTTTGTTCCTAAGTAAACACAATTATTGCAGGCACACAGCATCAGGGTAGCCACTTTTTCTCGTACATTCTAATTGTTCCATAGCAACGGAATTCAATTTTCATATATAATGTCTTTGTTGCCAAGCCAAAACAACAAATTTAGTATTTCCAATAAAATCTAATTGTGTTTGAATAATCTGAATTTTAAAAAATTATTTTTGATGAAGTTATGTTTAGTAACCATGGCAACCATTAAAACTATTCATTTGCCCATGAATGATTTTATATAATTTGAAAAATACTTTCCATTTGATTATTTTATTCCCTATAGCTAAAACTCTTAAAAGTATTAATCGTTTGCTTATGTTACCAAGGTCTACATAGCAACTATTTAAGGTTGCCTTGCATCTTTATTAACAAAAGCGTATCAAATTATGAAATAAGAAAAAAATCAATGACGATGTGTGGCCACCGAATTTTGATATTTACATTGAATTGATCTCCACCCTTGATATTTTTTCTGGTTTAATCCATGTAATTGTTGTTTAAACTTGAAGATCAATGTGTAAACAATTAAATAGATATGTTGCGAATATTTTGTTCATGCCGTAGGAGCTAATACAGGTACACTATCAGAGCATTATAGCGACAACTGCTCCTAAGTCAAACATCACGTAATTTTTTTTCTGATTTCCACATATAAAAGCAAATCTTTACTGAAATTAATCACAACCCTTTTTTCAGATTTTTATCAACAATAAAAGGCCATTTAAACTTGCAAGTATGTATATTGTGACATTTACAGTACATTGTGATTCAATTCAATAAGTTTAGCATAATAAAATGTCCAAAATTTGTACATTTGTAATTCATTATACATTCAATCGAAAACTGAAAAGAAATAATTACCATGCTGGGTAAAAAATGTTGAAATATGTTGTATGTACATGACTGCCTTATACGGTTTTATCAGTTTTTTGTTAAATTCCGCGATCCCATCTAAACAACTATCTAAATTGTTAAATATAATTGTCATTTCACTTTTAATAACTTAAAATGTGTCGAAACAGAACTAAAAATGAAGAAATATTCCCAAAACCATGTATCACATTACACTAATATTAATGCCGATAATGGTAAAATAGTCCGGAATGCTCCTGATGACGTCATGCGACAATCGAAAGACGTTTTAAAAGATGTAGCCCGAGGGTATTATGGAATATCCTAACTTAGACTAAAATCATTCCTATTTTCTGTTATTTTTTTGTACATAATTTGAGAGACTCTCGTAGGGGAAAATCCTTTATTAACACAATATATACATTATATTTTATTGTATGCAAAAATACACAGAATTAGAAGAAAATAAAAATAATCGCATATTTGAGTCATAGTGAAGAATCATGCTGTCCTAAACTAAGGGCAAGGTTGTTGGCGTTTCCTAAACTTTAGAAAAAGCTTGATAAAGCGACTTTAGGCCCGGGCGTATCCTAAGACGTACTTTATAAGATGCACCATAGTCCTTGATAGCTTCGTGAACATGCCTGCAGATATTTCAAGTTTAGAACGTTTCAAATCGTTTCTTCGTTCGCACACTTAAAGTTACGATGGCTCAGTTTTGAATGTTATTAATCATAGCTATTGCTTTTTTTCCTAATCATCTCTTATTTAAATACATGTAATCTATTATTTTTTCGAATTACGTGACATCGTTTAGGGCCTAAGGTCACCAGCACTAGTGAACACCCACCCTCACTAAACATTCTAGATCTATCATGGTCAGTTATCGATTTAATATACTAGCGCCTGCGACAATGATCTACCAACCCTGCGGTTAGTCCGAAATATCTTACGTTTTCCTGGCTTTTTTAACGATTTTGATATTTTACATGCCAGGAAAACGTCAGAACCAGCGCCATTACGAAAACTGGAAATTCGCCGCCTCCAACTGGAGGCGGCATTCTCGGCTCGATTTTAAATATTTACGAGTTGAATCAAATGTTTCACTCACAACTAATTAATAAGACGATGATTTTACAGCTCACTAATATCGCTTTTATGGGTCCTTACATCCCATAAACAGACTATTGAACACATTCTATCGAAGTGTTGAGATTTGTTTTGATTTCGTGCATTTTTGAAATTCGCTAGAAAATAGGTCAACAACACTATTGTTCATCAGTGTAATTATCAAAATGTGCAGTAAAATTATATTTTAAGCTGTATTATTGACTTTAAATATATATCTATTTAAAATCGAGTCTAGAATGCCGCTTCCAAATGGAGGCGGTGAATTTTCAGTTTTCGTAATGGCGCCGGTCCTGACGTTTTCCTGGCATGTAAAATATCAAAATCGTTAAAAAAGCCAGGAAAACGTAAGATATTTCGGACTACCCTGCGGTTAAAGTCTCCAAACGTTACATAAGCTTTTGTTATGAAGCATCGTCAAAAGAATTTACATATTGAATTTCATAAACCTGTAGGCACCTTTCATTTACTAGATCTTGACCTTAAACAAAGCAATTTTTAAAAATGATATTTTAAAAAAAAACCCGTAGAACTTAGAAGTAAAATTATTAAAATTCGTGTATTTTTTGCGGTACGTATTTTAAAATTATCTTATTTTAGATCTTAATGTACATGTATTTAACACAAGTGTGATGTGTTTGTTTTAACTTTGTTATATTTGATTTATTATAATTTTCAAAAAAGATGTATCCCTTTTTATGGTAATTTTTCAAAAATCATTAACTCGACTTGAAAAGCAAACAAGGAAATGTTTTTTACTTGACGCCATGCATTTTCCCGTCATATATCAACCAGAAAAAATATTAAGGCCCTTATTAGAGATGCGGTTTTCAGACCTTAAATGTCGTTTAGTGCACTGCATTTGCATTATTAACTATTCAGTGGTCTCATATCTCGAAATTTTATTTCAGATTTTCCAGAAGTAGTTCATGTTACAAGTAAGAGACTTTATAGGCTGGGCTAACTGTGAGGGTCTCCACACATTAGTGGAGAGTGTGTAAGGTTGGGCTAACTGTTACGGACTCTACACGTTGATGGAGAGTGTGTAAGGTTTGTCTGACTGTGCCGGACTTTTTTTACTTAGGTAGAAAATGTGTAAGGTTGGTCTAACTATGCCAGACCATGCACGATAGTGGAGATGGTGTAAGATTTGTCTAACTGTGACAACTGTAGAAGCCCCATTTTTTGAAAAAAAAACATTTTCTTTAATGATAAATGTACAATTTGCACTTCATCAATAAAAATCATGAAGAAACATATCCTGATATTTGGAGCAATATTCTACTGAAAAAAATCCTATTGCTATATCCTATCAAACTAACCCCGAATTCCCTGGTGAAAAAAGTACTTGCCGAACTTTAATGTTTTTATGATGTATGATAATGCGTAATATATATGTAATGTGTAATAATGTTTTAATGAACAGTATATATGCATGTGTTGGATTCGAACCAATGTCTGCCTTTACGTTTGTTTTCTCTGCTATAGAGTTCTAAATACCATATAGCCGGGGTTTTTTTTCTGGCGGGACAAAAATTTAGCCGATTTTGGCCTACTAAAGGTATACCATGAATTTTGGCGGATATAAATAGGTGAATCCAATTCCTTCATTAAAAATCTATTGTCAGTATATTTGAATGGCAGTTAAGGAAGGAGTCTTCTCGTTATTAGACATACTTCTTATATCAAGAAATTCGTGAATTTTTACACGGTCAAACAGATCATATAACCAAATGAATGTATCAGTTTAATCAAATTTGACCTCCTTGTTTTGGCAGGAAGATGGGGTCAAGGTCACTACCTATTTTTCTCAACTTAAAGGATAATAAAAATAAATGTCGTAATTCTTCAATGAAATGATAGATTATCAGAATGTCTAACAGCTTATACTACTAAATTGAAATAAATATGTAAACTAAAATTGATATTGCTTAGCCCACATTTCCTCTAATTTTCTTAAATTTTGAAAATATTTTGATTATTTTTCTATGCTTCTAACAACAGAATATTTCTGATTTTTACATATTATGAACACTATACATAAAGATATAAATTGACAGAAAACCTAATATATTGACCATTTCATAAGAGAGAAAATCCGATTTTAGTGATTTTTGTCACACAAATCTATTTATAAAATTTCGCGCAATTCAAGTTTAAAAGTTATTCTCGGGTGTTTTCCATTAACATTGAAAATACGAACGAGGTATCTAAAATCGACTTCTTCCGGCCGAGATCAACAGATTGTCAGAGAAATGTCATAAAACGCGAGAATGCGGTTGAATGGTGCTTATTTCTGGCTTGCAAATATTTTATTTCAATAATTCAGAGTGCCCGGTGTTCATGACCAGCCCACCCTACCCAGGAAACCCCTCAAGTAAGTTAAAAATAGGTTGTAGACGAGATTCAAAATGGCGGACAGTTGCAGGCCTTGTTGATTTTATAGTATAGAGGGTAGACATATATAAATAGATATCGTTCGTCATTTACAAAATTAGCTGGGGAGCGCCTATGCTCTCCTTTTGAAAAAAAAATAAGCTACATAAGCCACCGAATCATAATTGTACAATACTTTAAATCAAATAAAGGTCATCTCAAATGATCATTGATGTGCGCAAAACATTAACTGGAAATTTATCAAGCCGTTTTAAAACAGAACTGGAAATTTATCAAGCCGTTTTAAAACAGAACTGGAAACGAAAGCCACAGAAGTTACCTTAAGCAAAAGTACTACTTTATTTACTTACATAAGTTTTGTATTGTTTATGAGTAAATGTACATTTATATCTGTAGCACTGTGTGCATGTAACAATTGTCCTGTTTATTATCTATTATTATTATGATCTATCATAAAGCCCTTCGGGCTTTATTGGATTTGATCACGCCCGACCGAAATTATCACCTCATAATACTCAAAGAATGATTCCTTATTCCTTGAATAAAGAGAACAGCACCGAACTGGGCATTCGACTTAGAAACCATACGTTGTATGATGCTATACGTACTAGTATGTATGATGCATACCCTTTGGTTTTACTTTCTATTTTTATACCTCACGCATTAGGTTGCAGTGTTTTTGACCGTCAATCCAGTCGGTCAGTCAGTTAGTCAGTCAGCCAGTCCTATTTTTTGTCATCGCAACTCATCATAAACCGCTGCACAGAATTTCGTAAAACTTTGTAGTTACTTACGACACAATGTGTAGATGTTCATATTACCAGAAAATTTCGATTCCTTTTTTTATGGGAATTTCGAACCTATTGCATTCAGGATTTTGTTGTTGACAAAAGTATCGATGTGAATATTATTTTGCTCGATGTGGTGACCTTTTCGGAGTTATATCCCTTTTTTAAATTATTTCATGTATTTAATGCGCACCCTGTCATTTCATTAGTAAAGGGGAGCGTGGGTAAGTTGAGCTTGCTCATGTTTTTTTTTTTATTTAATGTATCGTTTTCTTTTCAGTCGGAATGAAAATAAAAGCGAAGGACACCCTTTTAACTTTCACTGAAATTAATCTGACTTTGAAAGGAAAGGTTATACTTACAAACATTAATGGAGAAGCCAAAAGTGGGCAGATTTTGGCGATCATGGGTCCCTCTGGTGAGAGTCTTAAATATTTCTAAGTGATTAATTCTTTATAATTCACTCTTTATTACATGCATAATTACATGAATTTACAAGCTATACACTATTGTCTCAAGGGTTTAATTAGATTTGGAATACATATAAGAATGTTGAATTGAATTCTCATTATGTTTAAGGTTCGGGAAAAACATCTCTCCTTAACATTCTGGCAGGGGATTTTCCAATGTCATCAGGAACGGTAACTGTGAATGGAAAACCCTTCACAAAGTTACAAAAGCGAAAACTTGCTTACGTACTACAGAGTGATATTTTCTTGTCTAAACTCACTTTAAGGGAAACATTATACGTACGTTATTTGTAATATAAATACAGTCGTATCTCCTGCTGTAAAATTCATGTTATTCAAAGTAATAACATTAAAACAATTGCGTAGATTAAGAAGTGAATCTATTTTCCTTTTCATACGGATCCTAGTTTACCGCCATGATTCGACTTCCTGATCACGTGTCAAAAGCAGACAAAATGGAACGAATCGATGAAATTGTGGATGCGCTTCATCTAAGAAAATGTCTGGACACCGGTTAGACAACATTAATGGTCTTTGTATTGGTTTTAGATAAATATGTTGATAATGAAGTCAACATAAAAAAAGTTTCCATAAAAGCAATCGTTCTAAAGGATATATACATGTTTCTTACTATTATCATACATGTATATAAAATTACTTTTTTAGTCATTGGTGACTCAATGCATCGTGGATTGAGTGGAGGGGAGAAAAAGCGAGCTAACATAGCATGTGAACTTCTCACTGATCCTAACATCATGTTAATTGATGTACGTATTTTAAGAGACAAATGTTTTAAAAACCATTTACCGGTACTTAATGAATTACCTGTACAATACAGTCATTTCGATATACTGTTGTGTAATTGACATATTTTTTATTGATTAATCAAATTTGTTTTGTTTTGAAAAAAATTATATTTTGGATCGAAAGATTTTGATTTGATTCAAGAAAAACCAAAAAGGCCATTTTATGTGTTAAGAGATATCACGATATACTTCTTAAAACTTCTTTAACGAAGAGATGAGTCAAAGTTGTTGCCAAAATCCTGTGGGATTTGCAAAACATCATGTCGAATTAAAATGGCCAATTCAGGTCCCTAGCTTTCCTTTAAATGTAATAAACCCCAAACCAAAGCAAAAAAAAAGCATAAATAAATAGATTAAAATCACCCATTATTTTCTTTAATTAAAAAAATTAATAAATAAATAACTAAAAAAATAAACCCAAAACCAGTCTATCATACGCTTACTAATTTGTTGGCCAAATCACAAAAAAAAAAAATCTTCAGTTTCAGAAAAACTTCATGATTTATTTCGATTAGCCCCTTTACATATCTGTGATTAAAGTTCGACCATCATTTGAATGCTAAGTTAACATGTAATTGTAGGATGTATCTATAACATGATCCATTACTTCATAACCCCAAGAGCTAAAACGTTTTGATTTCTCAATGATGGTTTGAACGTAATGAAAAATGTTCACGAAACCTTGTAAAGTTCAGTGAGTGACCCAAGGGTCAGTAAACGTATGCGAGAATAGCTGTGGGCTTCCAAAATGTCTGAAAATTGCTGAACTTTTAATACATTTCAGAATGTTTAATATAAGCTGATTTTCGGTTTTCAGGAGCCCACTTCCGGTCTTGATTCTAGCACTGCTCGTGTGCTGATGGAAGAACTAAAGGACTTTGCCTCTCAGTACAACAAGATTCTGCTGACTACCATCCACCAGCCTTCCAGTCAAATCTTCCACATGTTTTCTACACTACTCTTGCTTGTCAGTGGTCACGTGAGTAATATATATATATATATATATATATATATATATATATATATATATATATATATATATATATATATGTGGTTGTCTTCAAAATACATTTTATTGATAAACGCGTGATAAATAAAATTTAACAACAGGCACAGAATATATGAATAGTATATGAAGTCAATGCATATTGGATTGTTATAATAAGATTTCACAGATTTTAAACACACACTTTTTGCGCATAATAGATTTTCAATATCAATGGACTACATTACAAGTATCAAAACTCAATTTTAAGGTAAAATTGTGCTTCGCCTATGATTATGACTAATTCAATACAATTTGATTTATATTACAGACAGCCTACTTTGGGGGTGCACAAATGGCCTTGAAATACTTTAGTGACCTCGGCCTTGACTTTCCAGACCAATATAACCCATCTGATATCCTGTGTATGTACAGCAATATAGGACTTCAATGCTAGTTTGTGATTGTTCTATGATTTTTTGCTCCTCTGACCATTTTTATTTCAATTCCTTAAATATATAATCATTATGATAAACGATTTTTGAAATATTGCCATGACTTGATGTGCGTTATTTTTTTAAAAATAAGTATGACTGTTTATCATAGAATATTCCACGAATTCAAGGTTATTTCTTTATGTTAAAAATACCAGTTATTGTCCATTTTATATTTTTACAGTAGAGCTACTTACAACAGACGAAGAAGTAATCAATAGAATCATTAAAGCATCGGCATGGAAAGGCAAACAGTGAGATTGAAGTATTGATTAAAATATCTACGGAGAAGAGCGTCCAAAATTAAAAGTTGTTAGCTCACTGAGACGAAGTCGGGGGAGCTTATGCTATACCCCCGACGTCGGCGTCCGAGTCGGCGTCCGGACCTGGTTAAAGTTTTTAGTGTAGGTCCTGTATCTATGTTATTACTTGTCCTATCTTCACCACCTTTGCATGGATGATGCATCTGGACCTACGTATGGACTTGAAAGACTTGGATGCTGAATCTGGACCATGAATTTCAGATGCTGGAGGAGGTTAAGGTTTTTGGTGCAGGTGCCTTTTGATGGCCATATCTAAGTTACTACAGGACATATCTTCACCAAACTTGCATTGATGGTGCGTCTTATGATACTTATGGACTTGAAAGACTTAAATGCTTCAGATACAGGCCTGAACTCCATGATCAAGGATGCTAAAAATAACATTGTCCTATCTCACTCAAACTTGCTTGATATATGTGATTGTTGAAATATGAAATATATTATCATGATTTCTATTCCTGTGCTATTCAACCATATGATATGATATTTTATCATATAATATGATAATGTATCATATCATATGATAATATATCATATGACAATGTATCATATCATATGATATTGTAAAACATAATATGATATAAAATGATATTGTTTCATTTTTGTATAATACTATATGATATGATCTTGTATCATATGATATGATCTTGTAATAAATGATATTGTAGTATCATTTGATATAATATTGTAACATATAATATGATATGTATCATATGATTATGTTTGATATGATATTGAATCATATGATATTGTATCATATTACATTATCATGTAATATGATTCAATGTTGTATCATATTATATTGTATATGATATAATATCATAGTAAACAATGTATATGATACGATATCATTTTATAAAAAAATGTATTATTTCATATGTTACTTTATTGAATTGTGTAAAATGATATAATATTGTTTTATATGATATAATATCATATCATATAATCTGATATCATATCAATACATAAAATATACTATGATATGATATCATATTATACAATACGATAATATATTACATAATACAATATTGATCATATAACATGATACAATATCATATCATTTAATACAATATCATATCAGATATTACAATACCATATCATATGATCCATCATCATATAGTATGATACAATATCAGATTGTATCACGATATTATACAGTTTTATATTGTATTATATGATATATCAAATGACAATTTTACATAGTATCATTCGATTCAATATTGTATTGTATGGTATTTTATTGATTTATATTGTATCATACAATACATGATATTATTTACATGGTGTGTAGTTGACCTAATATGGTTTATACGTGGTCAGTAAATTCCATATTGGGCGAGAGCGAAGCCCTTCTGTTGATTGTAATGCCAACTATTGTGAAACAGGGCATACATTCTCGGATATGGTTTGATCCATCTTTATCTTTTCTTCTGTATCTACCCTTTGATACGTTGTTAGGGATTGGACAGATTTATGCCCAGTGACGGCCATGATTTGAGCGGCTCCATACATGTTCATTGAGAGAATGGTTGCCCCTTTAGCATGTATAAAGTGGTTTGTGTATGGCTGGAAAAGTTAGACAGTCCTTACTGAGCTGTGACATAAAGCTGCTTAGAGATTTGGATCTGATGTGTGAATTTCTGTACCACACAACACTTTCATTTAAGAAGGAGTCTAGTGGTCTCTCCCATCGCCGATCATTGGATGGATGAAGTTTGCTCGCATATCTCTCAAAAGATGCTACAGGAGAGTATGGAGAACCTAAAATTAAGATGATATTAATCAAGATATATAATTAGTACCAGTAATCACTGAAAAAATTACTTTTGGAATTTTGTTATTAACAGTAAACTAAGATGTTGTGAATATTTTAAAAAATGTGATTTATAGTACACAATGTATATTTGTATGTTATTGATTTTTTATTGTTCTATTACATACCTGGTGACTCGGGCTCTTTGTCATTTTCCCGATGATTTTTCGTCAACTCATCTATGATTTTCATCGCCTATTTCTGTAGTCTTATGTCAAACTGTGCTTAGTTGGCTAGTCCCAGGGTGTCTCTGGATGCATGAACATGGACGTATATAGTTTCTTTCGATCTTCCTCATTGATAACCGGGTAGTGATCAACGACAGCCACCCCCGTTCTCTTCAGTTCTGCAATCTAGGATCGGAAGTTTGTATTTGCGTCGGTGAAGCATGAATCTTTCACAATATCAAATTCCTTGTTATGAGGGGGATACTTCAGTATATATTAAGTCCATTACGAATAGATTCAAATGATGTCGCCTTGTATCTACCTCCGTCAGGCTTTCTCAAATCCACATAGAAGTGTGCTAGCGTCTCGTTTAGTCTAACAGAATTATAAGATTCAAACAGAGGGCCCTGTTGTTTTACTTGGAAATTATCACGGAGTATGTTAGCACATTTATGGTTACTCCTAATCGTGTTTTCTGAATTAATTCGAAGCTTTTGTGTTCAAATCGTCAGCATACGTGTCAGCAAAACGTCTGCTGTCATGGGCATCCATTTTGAAACCAATATAAACAAATCTTGGGGAGGTAACGCTTGTACTGACTATGTATGGGATAATTATACATGGTCTACACGTGACTGCTCTTAACCAAATATTTTCTTACAATTTAGCAGGAGGTAAGATATTGATATTTACATAAAGTCTGATTATCATTCAATTTTGTATTATATGATATATGACATTGTGTGAAACCACGCTACAATATCCAATATTTTGATCTTTAACTACGATTTTCATATTATACATGTACATGTATTATGATCAAGGTGGTCTCATAAAGGTGATGCCTTGTCTCGGTGAGCTCTGAAATCTGTGATTACCTATGTTTATTTAGAGTTAATATAGAAGAACTTATAACGATAGAGTAATCAATACTTTACTATTTAATATTCAACTGTGAAGTTTTAAACACATTTAGAGAAAACATGGAGAAAAAACACTGTACACGTTATGGAAAAGTTAACAGTATCAATGGTAAAAAAGAAACAGGAAAAGGCAATTTGCATAAAAATGGGATTACCCAGGATTCCGTATTAGGTCTTGGTTACTGCAAAAAAGGTAGGCATTTACTGGAACACGTACGTTATTAAATAATATTCAATAAAACTTCAAATATGTAGCATGAAGTCTAATATATGTTATGGCTAAAAGTATGCTAAACCAAAATAATATAAAAATATTTTTTCTTGCTAGATACATCTGATATAGTGTTGGATATTTCTTCTTTGGAACAGGATGTTAAAGAAACAGTGGAAACGACGGAACCCTTGGGAAAAAAATGGTCGACCTCGTTTTGGACACAGTTCAAAACGCTGGCTTGGCGGAATACCAAACAATCAAGATGGCGGATATTTGACAACAGCCTTTTGGCGCGTGCGGCAATTGTTGCTATTGCGTATTGTATTTTGTATTACCAGATACCCGACACATCTGAAACACTTCGCGACAGAATGGGAGCCGTAAGATACATTCTTTAAAAATTCGATATCCAAGTGCTTTTTGGGAGGAATGATGTTTCACACTAGAGTTATTCATTTTAATATGTAATTCATATCTATAGTCAGTATTCATTTATCAGATAAAAAAACCCATTTCTTTCCTTGACAGGTTTTCTTTCCATTAATGTTTTGGGGATTTGCTATGGTTACAGACTCCGTGACTAGTTGTAAGTAATTCACATCGATTTATATTTAGATACTGATAATGAAATCAAATAAAACAATTGTTTTATTTTTTTTTCATCCAAATTTTCAATATCATTTTTCAATATGCTAAAAGTACAAATATGATCAAGCACAAAAAACAATGCTTTTATTGAAAAATGACACAAATTATATTCATTTAATGAAATGCATGAACACTTTGACTAATCCAATTTAAATATTGGTACAGTTGTAGGAGAACGCGAAGTTGTGGTCAAAGAGAGGAAAGCAGGGGCTTACCGATTGTCCGCGTACTACATAGCCAAGATGGTCAGTGAACTGCCAATGCTCATCATAGTCCCTATAGTTCAACTTTCTGTCATGTACTGGTTGGCTGGAATAGGGGGACCAGTTAAATTTGCACAGTTCATCGGTGTAAACCTTCTAAATTGTTTTACTAATCAGGTGAGTTGGTATTTGGTTCACATGTTATTATATTTCATGTTGTACTGTTTGGAGTGCTTAGTTTGCAGTTTTGGATGAAATCTTTTTCAACTTATTACAACATACCACCGGAAATCAATTTCCGGCTAAATGTTGAGTTGAAATTATGGAAGTTTTGTTTTCTTTCAACAAAACATTATTATAAAGTAACAAAATGTCATGTATTTGCGCTATCTTATACCCCCATCTTCTTTTGTTTTCTTTCAACAAAACATGATTATACATGAACTACATGTAACACAATGTCATGTATGCATATAAACCTAAATCACGCCTTTTAATTTCAGAGCATTGGCTATATTGTTGGTGCTTGCGTCCCAAAGTTCAATTATAGTATAATAACCGCAAACACAATAATGGTCCTATTCTTCTTATTAGGTAAGTATTTACCCTATGACAAATTGATTCGCGTTAATGTCTAACCAATAAACAGAGGAAACAGTTGTCAGATTCTATGTACATACATTTTACATGAAGTTTTTTGATTAGTCATGCATGTTTTTAAGATACTTACCGCATTACATACATGTACTTACTACAGCATGGCTTGAATTTCATATAATCCATGATCCCAAAACACCATTTTAGGAGTAAGAGAAGTTGATATAGAATGAATTTATGTTTTAGGTGGATTTTTCAACACTCATTTTCCTAGCTGGTTTGCCTGGGCTAAATATCTCTCTTTCCTGTACTATCCATTTGCAGCCATTGTGACCTTGTTATTTGGAGACATTGAACCTTTTAGGTATATTTTGTTCTTTTATTCTTATATTCTTAATATGAAGAAAAATTCCTTAAATATTGTTAAATATTGTTACCCCATTCTCTTTTTAATCTGTTTTTAAAACTGGAAAATTTACTTACTAAGCCAGTTTCTGACAGCAAACAAGATGCAATATCCAACATTAATATGTTAACATGCAAGATAGTTTCATGTATGTCAACCTGCGAGATAATAAGGTTAACATGCGACTTATTCATATCAACATGCGACTTATTTATGTTTACATACGATATACCTATTTTTTTACATGCAACATTAGAATAGATAATTTGCATGTCAAAATAATTATCTCGCATTTTGACATAAATAAGTTTCATGTAAATGTAATAATAATTTATTATCTTTCATGTTTATATAAATAAGTCATGTTAGCATAATAGAATACGAGAAAATTACATTAAGATTTAATGCAATCTAAATTTATTTTGCAGTTGTGGATCCTCTCAAATGTTCAAAAAGTGCCAAAACGAGACCGAAATTGTAACCGGAATTGACGTTTTGCTCAGTATGGGGATTGACATCCCTGTGTATTGTAGTATTGGAATGATGACTGTGTTGGTTGTGGTATTACGTATCATGGGTTATTTTGCTTTAAAATACAAATTGTAAAACTAGATACATGTATAAAACCGTCAACCCTGATTCATAAACGATAAATTGAATTTTATTTCATATAGATCGATAAAGATTAATCGTAGTAATATTTTTTGAAGTTTTATGTGTAAGTGTTTGGTCTGCAGTTTAAGTCTTCTCTGTAAGTGTTTGTAAGCAGGACCAATATTAGAGGATGGTTTATGATAAATTTTCCTCTGTTTGATGGTGGATAACAGACGCTATGAAGAGAAACATTAAGGACAGAATTTTGCCCTTCTGACCCCCTCCTCTTCTTCCTCTGCTTTGTTAGATAGCTTATTTACTTTATTTATCAACTATGATTTGATGAGTCATACCCATATTAAGTATAAAAATTCACTCAGGTGCAGTGTTTTGAATCCGTTACTTCACATCATTATATATTTACATTCAGTGAGTATTTTTTCCTCTTTTTATTAAGAAAATCCAGTTTACTTCACAGCTGTATAGATACTGACATTGCTGAAATTTGCATAATGTAGTCACGATCTAGTTCTTACCAGTTTGAAACGATCCAATCCTCGTATCATGAATATACAGATTCATGGGACTACTTCGAAAGCTTTATTTATTTTGTTCAAAGTATTTAGAGACACACAGAACAACATTTTAATAAAATTTGAGAAATAGCTATTCATTTTTGTTTTATTTTCTCATTTATATCTAATATTCACACAATACGTCTGCATATTGGTTGTATGTTTCACTAAAATGGCAGATGAGACCGAGTTGGGAAATTTTAAGTTTGAAACGGATTTTCTCTTAATGCCGATTATGGACGACGAGTTTGATACCATTGATGATGAGTTCTTGGGCCAACTTGCATGCAGTGAAACTACAGAGGATATTTCACAAAACCTATCAAAGCCTGCCATAACTGATCTCCCTCCACTGTAACACCATCAGCCCCTAGCAGATCCAAACAAAGCACAGAAGAAAAGATCAACAAGTACTTTGGTGCTCGCCAAACAGAGTCAACAAAGAAAAACACCAAATGGGGATGTATAATTATTCAAGGTATTAAAGCTCTATAATGTGCTACTGCAAAACAACTATTACATTCTAATTCAATTTTTTGTGTTATTCCATATGTAAATAAGGGGAATTTTGAATATGAACATTCATCACAATTCTTCCATTGGCACCATTTTTTGTCAACAACAGGGATTGAACCTGTTCTTATCTCCTATTTAAAGAGGAAATGTTTACAATACACCATGCAGACTTTTAAGATAGAATAATCTTGTGTATTTAATATGTATGTCTACAGAATATGCATGCCTACAGAAAAAAAAACTTAAATGGAAAGTTTAAAATCATTTGACAATATTCCTAAACAAAATTACATAATTTAGGAGCATCAATGAAAATTATGAAACAATATATTTGAAAACAGAAAGTAGCATTGGTATATCATTACCTAAGTATTTAAAATAAATAATGAAAATTTAAAATACATTTTTTTTTCAATACAGTTTGGAGCCTAGAAAGAAGAGGCAAAGTTGTTGACTTTGAGACGATATCATACAAAGAATTAAATAAACTTTTGGAGCAATTTTACTGTAAAGCTAGACCTGCGAAATCTGGTGAACTCTACCATAAAAATACCCTGATAAATTTGAGAGGGACAATCAATCGAAAATGAGAGATGAGATGATGAGAAATACATGTATTGATGTTGTCAAAGATGATGTAAGATAAATCCATCCAGTTCATGCAGCTCTGCAACAACAGACAGAAATAAACATTTCCGAATTTCCTCCGTCTACCGGTAGGCCTATTGATCAAGCCGATGATGTCTTACAACTCTTACTTGTTAATCAAACACAGTTCTCTGTTAACAATCTGGAACTGATCAATAACTCGAACCAAATATCGTCTGTTTCCCAAAATTTATCATTCTTAAACTGCCACATTCAATTTCACAAGCACAATTCAGCCTGATCACTTCCTTTGAAAGAGTGAGAACTCCTCCGCGAACAAACTGTTGAAAATGTTATATTAAAAGTTTAAGTTGTCGTTTATTGTTTCATGTTCATTCATATTTATTGATTCAAAACGTTTAAATTGAGAAGTGACTTGTGGTTTTCCACTTTTCAGATTTATTACATGCAGATTAATTTTTTATCGATCGAAATATATGCAACGTAAAAAAAAAATCACGGACTGCACGAAATAACGTCAGACTAAAGTTCCCATACATAAAAAATTGTCTGTTTCAGATGTACAAATGTATATTGAAAATGATTTAACTAAGTTTTCCTACTTTTTATGATTAAGTTAGAAATTAAATTAAGGTGGCTCTATACACCACTTTTTGATGACGCAGTACGCAAAAAAGTAATGGCTGATTTAAACTAGGGTCCACAAGGTGTTTGGACCTCGGGACTTAGGAAAGATAACTCTTACCTGAAAAACTTTCATACCAAATTTAATTTTAAACATTTTTTGTGTTTATTTGAAATGATTTTCATTCAATTTTTTATGTCATATTTATTAAGATACATTTTCTTATAACATCCAGCAGCTTTTTCAGTTGATTTGTCAACAGAGTAAGAAGATATGAAAATTCTGTTTTGGGGGAAAGACTCGAAAATTTGCAATAAAAAATTTTTTGAATGTTATGAGGTTTTATATTTTTTTAAGTGTCTGAAGGAAATATCCGTCATTTGACAAACAATTTTCTTTCAATTTGTTAATAGTTAACTTTTTAAGTTATTTTACAAAAACACGAAAAAACATTAAAAAATTCTTTAAAAATACCTAAAGTATCAATATCATCATTTTGATATTTGATAAGTATATATTTTGTGGTCTTCTATTGAAAATTGGAATAAACTGTACAGAGCCACCTTAAAAAAAAATGTAAATATAAACAATAAAATGCTTTCTTTGGTGATTCATCACGATAACGCGGGTTATGTATTTTTTTCCAATGTCTGCAATGTCTGCAAGTAATCAACCCAATCCAATCCAACTTGATTGATTACTCCAAAGCGATCGGCCGCATTGCCAACATCTTCTCCAACACTGTAAATCAAAACTGTTTAAATTGTAGTCGTTGTTCTTTTTATAGTTTTTTTAAGTAGTGTTAGTTGTAGTGCTAGACTTTGTTTTCTTTGTTTTTACCCATGTAATTTATTTCTTGTGTCCCGAAGAAGGGACTGGTTGTCCCGAAAATTTGACAATATCAATTGTATGTGTCGTTAGCCATATTTAGTGCTTTATATATATATATATATATATATATATATATATATATATATATATATATTAGTCGATTCCAAAGACAGACGCAACATGTTCATTTTGTGACGGCAATTACAGCTTAAATACTCGTTTTCCCCTTGAACTGCTTACAAAGGAGTAAACTGATGACCACCGAGAAATTAATATCGGAGGGCTCAATTTTGTACCATTTAAATACACTGATGCTTCTTGTGCCCCCAAACCCACTTCATCAAGGGCTGGGGCGACACAATTATGTAATAATTGTTCGAAGGTTCGGAATCCAACCGATTTGATTGCGTTGAATTTTGATATGACGAATCCCAGGGCTAGCCCTCTGAACTTGGCTAGGTTTTCAGCGTTCACTTTAAAATGATTTTTTCGTCAAAAATCACTCCTAGATATTTGTAAGACGCCTCTTGGTCCAAATTATTCCCCCCTAACTATATATAAATAAAAGTTAAAGTTGTTTCTTTTCGATCTATTTTTCCTGAAGTGAACAACCTTAGATTTTTGCGAATTAATTCGTAATCGCCATTTTCTGCACCAGGCGTCGACAGCATCCAACATACATGTATGTGTGTGGATATATCACACCTGGTTCATGTCATTGTTTAATTAATGACACCAATGAGCTTCATTTCCTCTTTATAAAAGATCGAACTGAAAAATTAATTGAAAGTTAAATGAGAAAATTGTAATTTTAATTAATTTGTGTTAACCAAGCTACATATAGATGTGCTTGTACATATTACTATCAATCGAGTGGTGTCTTCCCACTTAGCCAACATTTTGAAAAAATACAGGTAAAATACAGGTAGATATGTGTTGGATAAGTGGGAATGGGGTGTTGGGGGAGAACAAAAGAATTTAATTAGAGGAACGCTATAGTCTGTTTTCAGATTAAAGTGGGAAAAATAAAATATTTGTTAGCCTTCAGGAGAATAAATCTGAATTGAGCTTATCTCCCAGTACTTTTTTTTTTATTAATTCAGATACACCCCCCTTAATTTATGCCTTTAATTGAGCTATATATATATATATATATATATATATATATATATATATATATATATATATATATATATATATACATATCATGGTTTGTCTATTTTCATCATATTTTGAGTTTATTATATTATTTATTTGACTTGACTTACACTTAGCCGTGAGTAAAGTGCTTTTATTTTTTTGATGTTGTATACTTCACATTTAGTAGGATCGATTGTATGATGATGAATACATAATTAGTTAAAAAGATAAAATCCTCTGCCGTTTTCTAGAAAGTTGACGTGCACCGGAAGATTGGCCATTTCGATTTGATTTTTTATATCTTTCAACTAACAGCCAATAACACAATTAAGATCTCATAATTTTCAGGCCTTTGTTTCTGTAAACTAATGACTATAATTATGCTTATCTATCTAGTCTATATTCTTCAACTTTAAAAACTGCTGATCGATCTCATTAATGTTATTATATTATAGTTTTAATCATGCATGTACTGGTATTGGTTTAAACATATAAAAGGTTTTATGTAGTTATCTTGCAGAAAATTGTTGATCTATATATTTTTTAAAATCTTGTATAGCTAATTTTATTTATTCTGATTATATGCAAAATTACGGCTTTTTAAGATAAATAACACAACAGATTTAGAGAAGATTTATGTTTCAATTAGTATTAAAAGTATATATATATTTCATTAATGCATCATTCATTCATGCATCATATTTTATCATTTGTTTTCATTAAACTATTCTCAGGTAATTGATAACAAATACATTTACAGGTGAAGACAGACTATAGCTTCCTGATCACTCAGGTGTGAAAATCAAAATGTTGGCCAGGTGGGAATTGAGAATTTCAGAATGTTGGCTAAGTGGGAATAAACCAATGGAGTGTATTTCATGTAATACTATACTCTGTGTTGCATATTTACGAACTCACATCGCCAATCGGGTAAGTACGCTTTTAAATGACAAAATTTTACCACTTATATTGTAACAAAACACTCGAAATTAAAAAGATAGAAATGTTCACCCTGGACCTTTAATGTAAAGCGGACCTTTTCTTTTTCGGGCCAGACCCTTTTAGAGCAAAGGCGGACCTTAAATGTTAACATTAAAGGCCCGGCCGGACCATTTTACGTGGCGGACTCACCGTTAGCGTTAAACTCTATCGTCCAACATTTGTTCTTGTTTCGTAACATTCAAATGAATTAAATGCACAACAACACATTTACCATAATTAACACAATTATAAGAGAAAACAGCATACTGGGTTTATTTTGTTTGTCCTTGTTTTCGTATTATTGGCTTCAGGATGTTTAGAGCCCCATGGTTTCTGTCTCCAACGTCAAAATACTAACTATATAAAACATTGTTTTCCTCTCTCTCTCTCTCTCTCTCTCTCTCTCTCTCTCTCTCTCTCTCTCTCTGTTTTTTTTAATCATACTCTAAGATTATTAAAATAAGATCCTTAACGCTCCCATATTTTAATATGTCTCTGAGAGAGAGAGAGAGAGAGAGAGAGAGAGAGAGAGAGAGAGAGAGAGAGAGAGAAGTTCCAGTAGTTATATTAGACATGCAACAATCTCATAACGAAAGGATAACATCAAGTTTTGTAAAATGTTAACTGTAAGGCCAGTTAGAAAAAATGCTTATAATAAACACAAACGAGTCAAATTGAATTTTATTATAGGTAAACTGGTTTTTTAAATGCTTTTCTTTGTTTTTTGTAGTTTGTTCCTATGAACGCTTTCTTTGTTTACATTCCTCTAAACTTATACAGAAATTTGATAACTTTTCTAATTTTTTAGAACTTTAATTAGATGTTGATGAATCTCACCAGTCAAATACCTTTTAGCTGCAGAATTGTAGCTCTACTTGAAAAGTCTACGGTCTGCTAACCCGGAGTTTTTCGTATAGCAAAGGTTCCTTTATAAAAAGATATCCTTGGAAAAAATAACAATTCGCAAAGGAAAGTAATTTCCTACCGTGTTTTAATGACATCTAAGAATGTTAAAAAGTACATTCAATAATCTAACTACCAAGTCAAAGTCCGAGATTTCTGTAAAAGTTAAATATTAAATTAAACCTGAATAATACAACGCCCCTTCTTCTATTTTAAGCTATCTAAAAGTGTATTTTCTTTAAAACAAACACTCCCTTAAAAAATAAATGTCCGCTGTTTGTATATATATAGCAACTTCGTAAATAAAAATATATGAAGTTGCATACAAACAAAAATGCAATGTTACGCGGTCTGCCTCTAGCACTAATCGGTTTGCATCAAGGTTCTTGATTATACCCGCACTTTCTAAAGAAAGTTCGGATATATTGTTGTTACCCTGTTCCGTCTGCCTGTCCGTCCGTCCGTCCGTCTGTCACGTTTTACTTTCTCAAACTGCTCTTACATCTTATAAACCAGCAAACTGAAGTCTTGGAGTATGATTTCGGGTGTCATGTTGTGTTGTAAACAGGTTTCAAAAATTCTCTGTTAGTCCTGGGGGTCAAATAATTGGTAAAAAATGACGTTTTTTGACAAAAAAACCTTCTTCCTCGAACTCCTTTTACATTTTCAACAGTAGACAAATCATCTCTTGGAATATGTTTTGGTGTGTCCTATAGATGCGCAATAAGGTTTCGGAAATTTCAATTTTGTCCTGGGGTCATTAAATGGCTGAAAAATGACTTTTTTTTTTTTTACAAAAAGTCTGGTTTCAAAAAACATCAATTTCTTTTTGCAGTAGCCTAATGATCTAATAGGATATGCTTCGGGGTGTCATGTTGACGTGTAATCATTTTTCAGAATTTTTGTTTTTATCACGGGGGTCTGTGGGCATCAAAAAATGACGTTTTTTGGAAAAAAAATATGGTTCCCAGAACTCCTCTTACAATTGATGCAGTAGCTATGTCATCTCTTGAGATATGATAGGGGCTGTCCTATAGGTGTGCAATAAGGTTTTAAAAATTTAAATTTCATCCAGGGAGTCAAATAGTAGCTGAAAATTGACGTTTATCACTCCTAAAAAAACCTACTTCCCAGAACTCCTCTCATGATATAATGAATAGCCACATCATATCTTGGGGTATGATAGGGGCTGTCATATAGTCATGCAATAAGGATTAAAAAATTTAAATTTCATCCAGGGAGTCAAAGAGTAGCTAAAAATTGACGTTTATCACTAATGAAAAAACCTACTTCCCAGAACTCCTCTCATGATTTAATGAATAGCCACATCATTTATAGGGATATAACAGGGGCTGAGCTATAGATATGCAATAAGGTTTTAGAATTATAAATTTGATTCTGAGGGTCAATGCTATCTGCAAAATGATGTTCCGTCCCATAAAAAACCTAATTCCTGGACCTCCTCTTATCTCTTGTGATTGAAATAACGTACCATAAGGTGCATATGGAGGAAGAATATATATGCTTTAGGGGTGAGGATCACAAGCATTTTTTTCAAGTTATTTGATCATTTTTGATTTTGGGAGGGTGGGGTGGGGTTAGGGTGACCTTCAGATGCCATGACTTTCTAATACAACAAAAAGATTTGCCTTGACATGGGCAGGGTTCAAGAAACAAAAATATATATGGTTTAGGAGCGGGGACTTAGATGATTTTGAGGATATTTTAAAAATATTCGACTATTCATGTTTTCAGGGGGCAGGTGGGTAGGGAGATTCAGAGTCTCTTCTCACATTTTTACAGTAGCAAAATCATTTCGAATTCTTGATTGTTTTTTTCTGTATGATGTCAGATGTACATAAAGATATTTTGGGAATTGCACTTTAATCTTAAAGATAAACAAAATGTTATATATAATTGTTGAAATTATAAAGTCAGTCAACAAAAACCTTGCTGTAAAAAACAAAGCAGGGTCATCATTGGGCTAGGGCTAGGAATTACACTACATATGAATAAGATAGATTAATACTTGATAAGTTCCAACTCTGGAAATCTTTTAACCTGTGTTATGAACGTAACTTCAGACAAAGATCATTTAATTGTAACATATTGCATGTATTTTCATAACTTTATTCTTTAAAACCCCTTGCACAATTTTATTAGGTAATTAACCATGTAAAGCACAATTTTCAGCTTTAAGGTGGTATGGGACACCCACATATTGTGATGTACTCCTTATTGAACGAAACATTAAATAAAGTGTATAAAATATAATATTTTCCCCCAAAATAATGTTACCTAACAGTTAGGCCTAAGAAAAAAAATTGTGTGTTTAGGGTAACACTGATGAAAAAATTAGGTTAGGTAGGTAGGGATTTTTTTTATTTTATCATATTTTTTTCTGCATGAGGGCACAAATACATATATAAAATCCTAAGAATGTTTGTTTGCGTCATATTTAAAAATGGGTTTTTAATGGAAATAATATTAAGATCACAAACAGATGCAAACAGTTCAACCCCAAATTGTACATAAAGGCAATATGTGTATTATTGGATGTGAACTCATCATTTATGAAAATTATAATTTTTAAAAAGTACCGGAAATTGCATGTGGCATTCTTTTTTACTAAAACTGGTACAAGAGAGTGTTATTTAGAGGCCAACACTTGGTGCGGGTATTACTGTCTAATGACAGCATCTAGTTATAGTCTGTTTTACAACCAATCATGAAATATCTGAACCATAATAGTCACTGCCTGTTACGGCTCAGGTATTTCGATTTTAATTCTAATGGATATAATGACATGAGAACGGCAAAAAAAAAAATCAAACAAACTATAAATTTTGACCATTTCCTCAAATAATATCAAATCTTTTTCAATTTTCACGATTCAACGTACTGATAATCTACTCTTTTCAAATTTTAGCATACGTTAAAAAGATCACTTTGTTTAAGCTTAAGGCCAATTTTGCAACCGGGTTTATCAGACCGTAACAACCATGAATTCAGTTTGAATTGCCCTTTGCTTTTAAAAGTATAACAGGTAACATAAAAAAGGATGTTATAATGGGAACAATTTTGGATAAATATAAGTTGTTTTTTTTATGTTTCGAATCATTTCTACACGTTGCCTGTGTGATTTGCTACGGTCAGATTCAATTCTCAGTTCATAAGCCTTTGTAAAAGTAAGTACATGTATGTAGAATCTTTTATCATTCTGATCCCTGAAGCTATAAAAACATCGTTTTTATTGTTATTGAACAGTTCAGTTGTATTATGCATATAGTACATTTTGCTATAATTATGCTGTACTTGTACCTACGAATTAGGTAATAACCATCTTTATGAAATAATAATTTTTCAGATTGACTCCATCGTCAATAAAGAACCCAAACAAAGTTATCTACCCAACAAAGTTGACCGAAAATTTCAGTTTTGATATGTCAGAAGAAACGCTAACAAAATATTGTGCATATACAATTTAAATTCCTTTTTACATTTAGAAATCAGAAAGCATGTTTATGAGACTATCCTAATATATGACCCTATAGTGTTCATAAGAAGTGACTGCGGAAAAATAAATATCCAAGTATATCGAGCCGAGAATGCCCCCTCCAGTTGGAGGCGGCCAATTTCAAGTTTTCGTAATGGCGCCGTTTCTGACGTTTACCTGGCATGTAAAATATCAAATTCGTTAAAAAAAAAGCCAGGAAAACGACAGATACTTCGGACTAAGGAGCGTTCTGTAACAAGGTTTTTTTTTAGAAAAAAAATACTAGATGATATTCTTTTTGTTGCAGCTGAGTGAAAAATGATAACAATTATTTTTTTTTAAAACCAGTGAGTCGGTATTTAGGAAGCCTATAAATTTTGTTCTTTAGATCACAATTACAATAATTTTTATTATAACTGTCCCAAATGAGAATTTCAGATAAAGACTGTTTAAAAAAACAATTTGGGGAAGGTGGTAACCCCCCCCCCCCCAATTTAATTTTTTAATTTCCGTGTTTCCATCATTTATTCATATAGACATGCTTATTTATTTGCATATTTTAAACCAAAGTTGTCAGATCCAAAGTATCTGCCCGATGGTTAACTCGCCCTACACTTTCCGTCATGATGTAAATTAGTCAAACCGCGTTCCTGAGCAAACCGTTCTAGAAAAGAATTCTTTCCATTAAAACTAAAATCGCATCAAATTGTTCCATTTTATTTATTAACTTTTTTTCTTAACCAAAGAGTTCTATCCAAGGTATGACTATCTGCCCGCGATGCATGATGAACCCGTCCTACACTTTTCGCCATGACGTTTATTAGTCATTTATTCAACATTTGTCAAATCTTAAGTTCTATGTATAATCCAAGTAAGTTCCTCATAAATTTATTCATTGTTTACGTAATCATTCAATAATATTTGATTACAAGCATATATTTTGATGTGAACTCCCACTGACTTGGATCCGCCAACGCGTATCCACCACCTTACTCTCATTTTTGCTATTTCGAAGTGGTTTATCAAATATGAAAGTAGGTTTTTAATTAATTTCACAATAAATACTTATCAGTTAAAATTCAATTACATGTATAGCTTACGTACATCATCTCACACGTGCTGAAATACCGAAGGTGTAAGCAGTTACTCTGATGCAGGCATTTTTTAGTTTACTGGCAAAAAGTCTTAATTTATAAGTATAGATTTATTAGTGTCCCATTAGATATGGGATCTTTCCAGTACACTGATTGCGCTGGGTTTTTTTCACATATCTTTGCATCTAATGTAAAACGTTCCGGCAAATAAACTGCCTGAATATAGTAATGCATAAATAATTCCCTCATCCTTGTAAAGTTGTGCAGCGATAATTTACAAATCGAGAACTAATGGCGGTGGTCGGAGATGAAACAAGAACATGCGCGGATCTAACCCCCCCCCCCCCTTTGGAAAATGAAAATTTATTAAATTTACATAGTAAAATTATTGCAAATATGACTCTGACCCCCCTGGCAAACACAATTACAAGTATCCCTAGGACCCCCCCCCCCCCCCCCCCTGCAATAAATTTTGTAGATCCGCGCATGAAGAATAAAGCGTATTCATGATTTTACGTTAGCTTCATTCTTATATTATTGATATCTTTTTATAAGACCAAGTATCTCTTTAGGATTTGATATAGTTAGCTAATTGTACAACTTCTTGGACGACATTAACCTTTCCATAAAAACTCTCTCAGATTATGTTCTTTTTCTTTATTTCTAAATTGAAAATTTATTCAAATTTGTAAAATCAAACCTAAATCAAATCACAGCATACGCGTTCATCTTCATTTCAACCAATGAAATAAATGAAAAAAAATATGTCATGCATTTATCTTTTATCAATCACAAAAGTGAGGATGTGCATAGTTCGATGATCGTAATAAAATAATCAATTAGCAATGCTTTATCTCACCAAAGGGCGTGCTAAGCAATTGTACATTGTAGTCCTATTAAAGTAGTACTTTAGTAGGTCAATGACCTGCTTTTCATGTTAGTGGCCTCTGAATATTTAATGAAAATTCTGTCAAAATTGTCCACCCTTACCAAGGATTTCTTTATTTGAAATCATTACAAATCATAAAACGATTTGGAGGATGGGAAACGGTGAATTATGTATAACACTTCTCATTATATATTTCCAAGATTTGACATTTTGAGATATGGTATCTGAAGGTGATTTTATGATTTTTTTTTATTTTTCTATTGCGTTTCAGTGAGTAATCTAAAATTATACACGAGAAAATACAACCATAAATTATTTAAAATAATGCGACAAGTCAAATAAACAAACTTTTGAACTTATATTGATAAAAAAAAAATTAGCAAAAGCAATAAAAAAAATGAAATATTTAGTCCGAATTTCCTCTGTTTTAGTATAAATTTACCTTGGTAATGGTACATCTTCCTCAAATACAAAAAACATGGATATCAATATCGATATTTGTTTATAACATTGGTATTTTGGTTTGTTTTTTTTTTCAAATATCTTTTATTTTGACTTAAGATAATACTTTATAAAAATATTTTTGAAATCTTAAAAGAAATTTTTACCTAACTGTGAGTGTAATTCATTGGACACGACTTTTTACTATATATTTGAGTGTGAAGGAGACCTGTTTAATCATTTATGTAGCCTTAAAAGCTCCAGTATACCATCGCCCCTAGAATATGTTGTAAGCTGTCCGGAGTTTTTGATAATTTTGTATAGAAGGTGCAAAAACCATTTTGTATATGTAGCACTGTAAGCATGAAACAATTGTCCTTACATGTATCGATCATTCTTAAAGATCTTTAAAAATGTATGAAAAAATAAGCGCCAAAAACTACATGTTGTGTGAACAAAAAGTGCATATAAGTAATTAAATATTGTGATTTTATATTTGGTGAATTTTTAAAAATCGCAAAATAAGGCCAAAATTATATCCCCGCTAAAAAAACAAATGGCTATACGGTACCACAACATGGTCCTTGTACATAACATACGTACACGTACAAGGGTTTATCTACAAGTAATGTCACACATGCGATAAATTAAAATTGAAAAAGTTTGTGCAATTTTGATAGACCGTTTACCATAATTCATCGCTCATGAGAACGGCGATGAATTGTGTGAAAGTACTTTTGGATCCTTTGTATTTTTAGAATACAAAATACTGCAGAAACATTACATTTTAGCCAAATGAGATTATATCTGATAACACGAAAAAAAACTTCGATTAAATAAGGGAACAGCATCGAACTGGTCTTCGAATTAGAAACCATACATTGTATAATGCTATACGTACATGTACTAGTATGTATGATGCAAAATCATTGGTTTTACTTTCTATTTTTATACCTCACGTATTAGGTTGCAGGGGTATCGTGTTTTTGACCGTCAATCCTGTCAGTTAGTCAGTCAGTCAGTTAGCCAGTCCTGTTTATTGTCAGCGCATCTCCTAATAAACCGTTGCAAAGAATTTGTAGGTACTTAGGACACAATATGTAGATGTCCATATCACCAGAAAATTTGGATTCCATTTTTTTTCTGGGATTTTGAGATTTTTGCATTTACGATTTCATTGTTGACAAAAGTAAAGATGTGAATATTTGCTCAATGTGATGATTTTTTTTCGGAGTTATGTCCCTTTATGAATAATTTTGTGTACTGTGGAATCATCATTGTTCGTGGGGGACCAATGTTCGTGGCTTTCGTGGGTAACCCTTGTCCACGAATTCACATACCCACGAACCTATATATATAATCATTTGTTTAATGTTTATTAAAATTATCCTGATTACACTACCAACGAAATTACGTCCCCATGAACCAGGAAAATTTTGGCTACCCACGAACTTTGAACCCCACGAATAAAAATGATTCCACAGTATTTAATTCGTACCCTGCGATTAATTATATGTAACATTGTCAAGTAATGGGGAGCGTGGGGTATGTGAACTTGTTCTCGATTTTTAAAAAAATTAATGTATCATTTTCTTTTCAGTCGGAATGAAAACAAAAGCGAAAGACACCCTTTTAAATTTCACTGACATTAACCTGACTTTGAAAGAAAAGGCTATACTTACACACATCAATGGAGAAGCCAAAAGTGGGCAGATTTTGGCGATCATGGGTCCCTCTGGTGAGAGTCTTTAATTGTTCCAAGTGAACAACTCTTGATAGTTCACACGCTCTAATACATGCTTAATTAAATGCATTTACAAATTACAAACTTATACTATTGTCCCAAGAGTTTAAATTCGATTTGGAATACATATAAAAATGTTGAATTGTAATTTCATTACGTTTAAGGTTCGGGGAAAACATCTCTCCTCAACATTCTGGCGGGGGATTTTCCAATGTCATCAGGAACGGTAACTGTGAATGGAAAGCCCTTTACAAAGTTACAAAAGCGAAAACTTGCTTACGTACTACAGAGTGATATTTTCTTGACTAAACTCACTTTGAGGGAGACATTATACGTAAGTTATTTGACGGTCGTATTTCCTACAATACAATTCATATCAATCAAAGTTATGACATACAAAAATATGCGTACATGAAGAAGTGAATCGATTTTCTTTTTCATACCACTCCTAGTTTACCGCTATGATTCGAATTCCTGATCACGTGTCAAAAGCAGACAAAATGGCGCGAATCGAGGAAATTGTGGATGCGCTTCATTTAAGAAAATGTCTGGACACCAGTAAGGCAATCTTAATCGTCTTTGTATTTGTTTTACATATATATGTACGCATGATACCAACCTTTCTAAAGGAGATATGTTTCACTGTAATCATATATGAAATGACTCATTTTTAGTCATAGGTGACCATATGCATCGTGGATTGAGTGGAGGGGAGAAAAAGCGAGCTAACATAGCGTGTGAACTTCTCACTGATCCTAACATCATGTTAATTGATGTACGTATTCTAAGAGGCAACTGTTATAAAATCTTTAACCGCTACTCAATGAATTACCTGTACAAAACTGTAATCTTGATATACTGTTGTGTTATTGACATACTATTTACATTGATTAATCAAAAGTTTTGTGAAAATTGTATTTTGAAAAGAAATATTCCAATTTGATTTATGAAAAACCAATAAGGCCTTTTTATAGGTTTAGAGATGTCATGATACTTCTTAAAACTTCTTTAACGAAGAGATGAGTCAAGGTTGTTGCCAAAATCCTGTGAAATTTGCAAAACATCATGTCGAATTAAAATGATCAATTCAGGTCCCTAGCATTCAGGTCCCTAGATTTCCTATAAATGTAATAAATCCCAAACAAAAGCCCCCCAAAAAATTGATAAAAAACCCCCATAAAATAATAATAATAATATTTAATAAATAAATAAAAAATAAATAAATTCTAAGCCAGTCTTTCATACGCTTACTGTTCGTTGACCAATCATAAAAAAAATTCTTCAGTTTCAGAAATACTTCATGATTTATTTCAATTACCTCCTTTACATAAAATTATCTGTGATGAAAGCTCGACCATTGTTTGCATGCTAAGTTAACATGTTGTAAAAAAAAATGTAGGATGTATCTATAACATGAGAAATTTCTTCATAACCCCAAAAGCTAAAACGTTTTGATTTCTCAATGATGATTTGAACGTAATGAAAATTATTCATGAAACCTTGTAAAGTTCAATGAGTGACCCACAGTCAGTAAACGTATGCGAGAATAACTGTGGGCTTCCAAAATGGCTGAAAAATTGCTAAACTTTAAAAACATTTCAGAATGTTTATTATAAGCTGATTTCCGGTTTTCAGGAGCCCACTTCCGGCCTTGATTCTAGCACTGCTCACGAGCTGATGGAAGAACTAAAGGACTTTGCCTCTCGGTACAACAAGATTCTGCTGATCACCATCCACCAGCCTTCCAGTCAAATCTTCCACATGTTTTCTACACTACTCTTGCTTGTCAGTGGTCACGTGAGTAGTATTTCTATATACATGGTTGTCTTTAAAACACATTTTATCAATAAACGCGTGATAAATAAAATTTGACAACAGGCACAGTCTAGATTATTATTCCTCTCTCAAATCAATCCATATCGAATGTTCTATAATAAGATTTCTCAGTTTTTAAACACATATTTTGCGCATAATAGATTTTCAATTTCAAAGGATTACAATAAAGGTATCAAAACTCATTTTTAGGTAAAATTGTGCTTAGCCCATGATTATAGCTTATTCAATACAAATGGTTTTATATTGCAGGCAGCCTACTTTGGAAGTGCGCAAATGGCCTTAAAATACTTTAGTGACCTCGGCCTTGACTTTCCAGACCAATATAACCCATCTGATATCCTGTGTATGTACAGAAATAGAGGGATTCAATACTAGTTTGTGATGATTTTTTTGCCCTTCTGATCATTTATATTTCAATACAATAAATATATAATCATTATGATAACGATTTCTGAAATATTGCCATGACATGATGTGTGTTATTTTTCAAATTAGCATGACTGTTTATCAAGAACATTCTACGAATTTAAGGCTATTTCTTTATTTTAAAAAATACCAGTACCTTTGTTTAATTGTCCATTCTTCTTCTTTTTTTTTCTTTTTTTTTACAGTAGAACTACTTACAACAGACGAAGAAGTAATCAATAAAATCATTAAAGCATCGACATGGAAAGGCAAAAAGTGAGAATGGAGTATTGTTTTAAATATCTACGGACAAGAACATCTAAAATTAAAAGTTTTATTTATAGTTAATATTGAAAAACTTATAACGATAGAGTAATGAATAGTTTACTCTTCAATACTCAACTGTGAATTTATAAACACATATAGACAAAACATGGAGAAGAAACACTGTATACGTAATGGTGAAGTTAACGGTCTCCATGGTAGAGGAGAATCAGGAAAAGGAAATTTACATGAATATGGGATTACCCAGGATTCTGTATCAGGTCTTAGTTACTACAAAAAAGGTAGACGTTTGGAATTAAATAAGATCAATAAATCAAATGTGTGACCAAAAGTCTAGTTTATGTAATGGTTAAAATTATGTGAAAGCAAAATATTTTTTTGTTGCTAGATACATCAGAGATAGTGTTGGATATTTCCTCTTTGGAACAAGGGGTGCAAGAAAAAGTGGAAACGACGGGACCCTTGCCCAAAAAATGGCCGACCTCGTTTTTGACACAGTTCAAAATGCTGGCTTGGCGAAATACCAAACAATCAAGATGGCGGATATTTGACAACTGCATTTTGGCGCATGCAGCAATTGTTGCTATTGCGTATTGTATTTTGTATTACCAAATACCCAGCACAACTGAAACGCTTCGCGACAGAATGGGAGCCGTAAGTTAATACTTTAAAAATTTGATATCCAAGTGCTTTTAGGGAGGAATAATGGTTCACACTAGAGTTATTCGTTTTGATAAAAAAATTAATATCTATAGTCAGTGTTCATTTATTTGAGAGAAAAAAAACATTTTTGTACTTGACAGGTTTTCTTTCCATTAATGTTTTGGGGATTTGCTATGGTAACAGACTCTGTGACTAGTTGTAAGTAATTCACATCGATCAATTTGTAGATACAGATAATATATTAATGAAGTCAATTAAATAAATTGTTTTATGGGTTTTTTTCTCCAAATTTTCAATATCATTTTCAATATGGTAAAAGTGAAAATATGAAAAAGCACAAAAATCAAAGCTTTTATTGAAAAAATGTTACAAATTATTTTTATTAATGAAATACATGAACACTTTGATTAATTCAATTTAAATATTGGTACAGTTATTGGAGAACGCGAAGTTGTGGTCAAAGAGAGGAAAGCAGGGGCCTACCGATTGTCCGCGTACTACATAGCCAAGATGGTCAGTGAACTGCCAATGCTCATCATAGTCCCTATAGTTCAACTTTCTGTCATGTACTGGTTGGCTGGAATAGGGGGACCAGTTAAATTTGCAATGTATATCGGGATCAACCTTCTAAATTGTTTAACTAATCAGGTGAGTGGGCATTTGATTCACTGAAGAAGTTGGGTGGATAAGGCGTGTAAAATGCCTATGCAAGTACGGATAAGATACTGAAAAATTAAAACATCAACAAATCTGATAATGTTTTTAAAAATTATTCAAAACAATGTATGTTTAACATATTTTTTACCCTTAAATGTAAAAAAAAATACTTCCAATATGTTAATTTAAACTGGCGTATGTGTATAAACCTAAATCACGCCTTTTAATTTCAGAGCATTGGCTATATTGTTGGTGCTTGTGTCCCAAAGTTCAAATACAGCATAACAACCGCGAACACAATAATGGTCATATTCTTCTTATTAGGTAAGTATTTGTCCTATGACAAATTGATTCGTTAATGTCTAACAAATAAACAGTGTAAACAATTGTCAGTTTATATGTACATGGATTTCTTTGATTTCATGCATGTTGTAAATATATATAACACATTAGCTACTTATATACAATACAGCGTAACTTGAATTTCATATAAACCATGATCCCAAAACACCATTTTAGGAGTAAGAGAAGTTGATACAGAATGACTTTAACTTTATGTTTTAGGTGGATTTTTCAACACTCATTTTCCTAGCTGGTTTGCCTGGGCTAAATATGTCTCTTTCCTGTACTATCCATTTGCAGCCATTGTGACCTTGTTATTTGGAGACATTGAACCTTTTAGGTATATTTTTGTTCTTTTAATCTTACAATCTTAAAATGAAGAAAATTCCCTAAATATTGTTACCCCCTCTCTTTTCTTGTGTCAAATTTTCCTCGTAGAAGATTAATTTAGTAAATGAAATAATAAAATGTAATTGTAAAAGCTCATATTTGTGGTAAATACAACTTGACAATCCTTTGGTAATATGGTGGTATATTTCTGCCCTACATGAAAAATAAATTATGTGAATGTGCAAGAAAAGTGAGGGTGTCCGAGGCATATTTCGGTAATATCAATACAATGTATGTGAATTTAATCAGCTTGAGTTTTCCATGGGAGGGGCTGTCGAACCGCCCAGAACCCCCCCCCCCCCCCCCCAGAACCGCGCATGAAAAAGGTTGATTAGCCTTAATATACATGTGTATATATGACAATTATTAAGAGGCGATGAATCTTGAAGTTTCGTTTACAGATAGAATACTGGAAAATTTCAACAAGATTAAATGCAATCAAAATTCATTTTGCAGTTGTGGACCCTCCCAAATGTTCAAAAAGTGCCAAAATGAGACGGAAATTGTCACTGGAAGTGACGTTTTGCACAGTATGGGGATCGACATCCCTGCATATTGTAGCATTGGAATGATGGTTGTGTTGGTTGTGGTATTACGTATCATGGGTTATTTTGCTTTAAAATACAAATTGTAAAACAAACGGAGAGATTGATTTTGTTTAATGAACGGAAACGTGCATATGACGGCTGGTAATTCCACGCTGTGTAAGTAGGAAAGTACTAGTTGCACATAAATAGCCAATGCAATAAGCAAATAAGATAGAAAACCTTCATTATTAAACGATAGTTAAATTGAACTTTATTTCATATAGACCTATAAAGATTAATTGAAGTAATATTTGTTTTTATAGTTATACGTGTAAGTGTTTGGTCTGCAGTTTAAGTCTTTCTGTAAGTGTTCGTATGTAGGACCAATAACAAAGGATAGTTTATGATAAGTTTTCCTCTGTTTGGTGGTAAATAAGAGATTTATGAAGAGAAAATTTAAAAAAAGAATGTTGCCCTTCTGAACCCCTCCCCTTCTCACACTCCTCTGTTAGATGAGCTTATTTAGTTAATTTTATCAACTCTCATTTGATAAGTTATACCCACTTTAAGTAAAAAAAAAATCATTTGGGTGCCCTGTTTGGAATCCGTTACTGCACATCATTATATATTTGTTCGTTTCAACTTCATATGTGAAACGCAACGTCCATATTACAAAATTATTATATCTTAAAGTTTATTAAAACTTATACCTTAGAAATTGAATCATGAATATAAATCAAGTACATGTAATCTGAAATTATGCAAGTCAGATCCTATGTTTATGTCTGCTCCTTCATAATTTGTGTACCTTATCAAGGCCTAGTAAAGTTCTCTACCTTTAATTCAGTTTTCCCCACTTAATTAAATTAATCTCTCCGTTTGAGTATAATCATTTATACTTCTTTTGGTTTCTATACTTTTTGTTTATTTGTATTGATAAACAGGTAAATTATATTGTTAATTTTACATTGTGTGGTCATTGGTATTTTATGTTTTCTGTTGCACTATTTTTATATCTGCAGGGACTCATTGTTTATAATCTTATGATTTACAAGTCATACTTTTGCTGGACGCTTCAATAATAATAATAAAAAAAAACGTATACTTGATATTACAACTCTTGGTCAAATTTTACAGGTCAAAGTTCATGATTTATTTATAACCCAAAGTTCTATTATGACATTACCATACTGCTTTTAGATAAAAGTGAGTATGATAGTGGGCAGGCAAGTAAACAGGTTTTACCTGATATATAAAATTACCAGATAGAGATTTCATTTTATGCCTGATAATTCACAATATAGATGATAATTGTATGAATAATGGAAGCAAATTTCTTCTTTGTTATTGCACATTGAAATGACTCTTATGAAATCGTTTTGATTTGATGTTAAGAAAAATGTATATACTCTGATTTTGGTATCAAGATGATTTTGGAATTCCTTGTTTTAAGGATGAAAATTGGCTTCAAATCATACATGGTTACAAGCTAAAAATGTGTAACATCTGTGCTATTTTCTGAGTACGGGAGATAAATCATCTATAACGAAAGAAATAAAAGGAGTTTGATGACAAGGTTTTATGAAATTTGGTAAGAGCGGATTGGGAATTCTCAGGTGCAATTTTGAACGGGATCTGACATCTCTTAAAGCTTTTTTGTTGAAATTGCTTCATTGAAGTCACAGTTAATGTTAAAATTATGCATAAAACGGAATTTAGCACTTTGAGTGTCTCCTTGAAAATTGCCCATTTTTAGCTAAATATTCAGTTTTTTTATGAGCATACTATGTACTGAATTTGATAAATACCGGTGTCATATAATACTTTAAACCCCGCGAAATATTGAACCCGGGTTCAAAATATCGCTGCAAAAAAATCAACCCCCAATAAAATATTGAGATATATTGACCCCCCCCCCCCCCCCCCCGTCTGATTTTCAATTCCTATTGGAGAGGGGTTTCAAAATGTTACGGCTGCGAAATATTGAAACCCCTCTCCTATTTTTAATTTCCATTAGAGAGGGGGTTCAAGATATTATGGCCGCGTTATATTGAACCTCCCCTCTTATTAAAATTACCATTGGAGAGGGGTTCAAAATAATATGGCCGCGATATATTTGAAATCAAAAAGTAATATTTTGTGCTGCCCAAAACATTCTAGCAAATTCATCAGAAAATGAATATAATTTACAAACTGATAAAAATGATTCTCAATCAGATCTTAATAAAATATTGAAACAATTGATATAAAGAATTAGTATTTTGACACAAAAAGAATAAAACAGTTTTAGATATTTATAAAATATTTTTCAATAAGTACATGTATGTACATGTAATTTGAAATATTGATAACATCCATTATGAATTGAAACATCTAATGTTCAATACAATGCGTTAAGTATATATGTATCTGCATGTACATGTAATGTGGTATTAGCCATTTAATTTGCACCGATTCTTCATGGAAAGTTTGGAAATTATCTAAGTCATTTAATTTTGGGAGTTTCCAAATAAAGCATGTTTCTGTTATGGCCGGCAGTCTATATTAGTTGGATGAACACTCTATGGATTTGAGATTTATGTATACATATGAATAATAATATAAGATAATGATAGTAAAGATATAATTGATGTAAAGCTTACAATTATAATTATATACAAAATGGAAGTTTACTTTAAATTACATCATCAATAATTAAACCAAATAAGGATATTAACACAAAAATCAATCTCTTGATACTGAATTTTACACTATTTACATGTTACAAATATGGGATTCATTTGTAGCTGATACCTCATTGTAATGAACCTTATGGATTAAGCTTATTTCTCAACAAGAAGTAAATTGTCTAACATATGTGGGCGTATAACAACAATTAATTCAAACTGCTAACCGATTAAAACTGTAAAACAGACCTTGACATATAGCTTGGCCATTCTCTCTGTTCTTCTGGACTTCTTAGAAAATAAATCAAATCATCAAGGTACTCATCTAAGTGCATTGCCATGCAATCACAAACGAAATGATCGTCTTATTAAGGAAGCAACTTTCAGATTGGGCAAGTCCATTTGCAATCCTCTACTTGTGTTACATGGTAGGGATACTATAAAATCAGTCAGCTGAGTCACAAAATGGTATGATGAAGGAAGGCAATTGAATGTTTACCACCTCTGTGTATATTCAGTACAAAGGTGTTAAACCCCTTTCTCCAAGCTGTGGACAGAACCATTGAGTAACATCCAAGGATACCAATACCCTATTTTCTTTATAACTAAAAGGATCACCAAAACAACATGATTTTAATTCATATGTGTTTTTTATTATAGACTAGCAAATACATATTTTGGATATCACTATACATTGGGTTGATAAAATGTATAAGTAGGCAGTTGCGATAGGAGAGGGAGGGTTTAATTATGGGACTTGAAAATCAGAGGCTATTGTAATATATCCGGCCATAATATCTTGAACTCCCTCTTCAATAGCAAACAAAAATCATAGGTTGGTTCAATATTTTGCAGCCATAATACCTTCATCCCCCTCTCTAATAGGAATTGCAAATCATAGAGGAGTTCAATATATCGCAGCCATAGCTTCTCGAACCCCCTTTACATTAGCAAATGAAATTCAGAAGGAGTGTCTATATTTCGCGTCCATAATATTTTGAACCCTGGGTTCAATATTTTATAGGGGGATTAATATTTGCAGCGAAATATTGAACCCGGGTTCAGAATGTCGCATAATATTTTTAACCCGAACAAAGCTCAGACCATCTTCTATGTAATTTTAAAATTTTAAACAGATTTCAGAAATATTCATAGAATCGACGAAAATTCTGAAATAAACACTTTTTTGGGGTAAAAGTAAATAATAATAATAATAATAATAATAATAATAATAATGATTATAATAATAACATATCGAGTTACTTCCAAAACACACATGCAAGCTATTATACCCTGGGTTCGACATTAGGAACGGTAACTTCATAACTGAACCTGTTTGCAACAGGTGCTTGATTGCGCCATTTTACACGAACTGTAAATTTATTGCTCTTTTTAATTTACACTTTTTACCTAAAGTAAATTTAATAATCTAACTACCATGCAGTTACATGTCAAAGTCCGAGAACTCTGTAAAAGTGAAATATTAAAATAAATCTTAATAATACAACGACCCCTTTTTCTTATTCTAAGCTATCGAAAAGTGTATTTTCTTTGAATTAAGGAAGGAGTCTTCTCGGTTTTAGAGATACTTCTTATATCAAGAAATTCGTGAACTTTTTACACAGTCAAACAGATCATATTACCGAATGATTGTATCAGTTTAATCAAATTTAACCTCCCTGTTTTCGCTTGAAGGTGAGGTCAAGGTCACTACCTTTTTTTCTCAACTTAAAGGATGATAAAAATAAATGTAGTTATATGCAGTTTTGTAGACATCTGTATATGATATGAAGTTTGTATTCTTCAATAAAATTGTAGATTATCAGAATGTCTATCAGCTTATACTACTAAATTGAAATAAATATTTAAACTAAAATCGATATTGCTAAGCCTGCATTTCCTCTAATTTTCTTAAATTTTGAAGATATTTTGATTATTTCTCTATGCTTCCAATAAAAAATACACATTATGAAGATTATACATAAAGATATAAATTGACAGAAAACCTAATATATTGACCATTTAATAAGAGAGAAAATCCAATTTTTAAATTAGTGATTTTATCACACAAATCTATTTATAGAATGAGCGCTTAAAAAAGCTTATAAAAATTTAATTTGATAGGCAAATTGTTTTAAAAACATATCCTAAACCCTTATCATTAGTTCAATTAGTTAAAAAAATAAAAAATCCATCATTAATGCTATTGTTTTAAAAATGCTGAATAAACTTCATGAATCTACAGCAATTCTGAATTGCAAAAAAACATTAGATATTTTCCTACGCCAATGTTCCACCAAAAATATAGTGCTTATTAGATTCTAAACTTTGATTATTAATTCTATGCCAAGTTGTAAAATAGTAAAAAAAAAAAAGATAGAAAAATATGATATTTCAATTTCCTTTCATCTTCATTTGATGAACAATTAATCAAATTTACTTTTGACAAGTCGAAAACCAGAAAAGACTCCTTCCTTAAGCACTCCATAAATAAATAAAAGTACGCTGTTTGTTTTGATGTTATATTAAAAAATGATATACAAAAATGTACGAAATTGCATATATAATCAAAAATCCGATATAACGCGCTCTGCCTTCAGCACTAATCGGATTACAGCAAGGTTCTTAATCATATTCTTTTTTGCAACATACCAGGAAATCTTTGAACCATAATGCTGACTGATTGTTATTTAAATTTTGATATTTCAACGTTTTGATATTCTAATCCTGGCACATTTTTAGCACACGCTTAAGGCCTATTTTTGTGACCTTCCTTAATGCATCCGTGATTACCAGACTTGACAATTATGCATGCAGTTCGAAATGAGCATTGTTTTTACAAACATGTATTACAGGTAACATAGAAAAGGATGTCATAAAGTTGGAACTTCGGATAAATCTTTTTTTTATATGAATGATGACTCCACTTAAGGACATTTAAAATATGCGACAAAATAAATGTTAAAAATGGGCATATTTCTTTTAATTGTAGGAATTGCCAATGTCTTAACTGCAACTTTATGTAATTACATTAATATAAAGTTCATATTTACAAAGAACGAAGTCGTTTTCATGGGTAAGGGTCATTACATTTTCTTGAATCTCCGTAGGATAATGAGGACGCCCACTTTTTTACAGACTTAATACATAGTCAGCGCATGTTTGTCCATTGTTCTCCTTTTAATGGTAGTTGTATGTTTATATATATTAGCTTACGTTAAAAGGAGATCAATAGACAAACGTGCGATCATGGTTAAACCGACAAAAAACTGTTTCTTCTTGCGTTTGCGTTCCCTGTTGTAAACGGTATACTTTGACTTTTTAAATATTATAATTCACCACGTGATTTCTAACCCCAGGTAACTTTGTGAATACAAGACTCCCGTCATGTCACGTGTTAGGTAGCAAGCATTCTGCTTGGCGATATGATTTGTCCATACCTATTTCAATTCATTCCAATCGAGTGATGGTTTCTTCATTTCTCTCTGAGATATCTTTAAGAGATTATCGGTTCTGTGCGTTACTGATTATTAATAATCTACTTGTAAATTCTTTTCGAACACATTAATTGTTGACATCAGCTACTGGTTTACGAGTATCAAGAGCTACCTATACTGGCCGATAATTTATTATATATATTTTGTGTTTTGAAACCTTTCAAAAATGGCAACATGCAGAGAGAGAGAGAGAGAGAGAGAGAGAGAGAGAGAGAGAGAGAGAGAGAGATGTTCAATTATAGTACCGCTATTCTAATTTTAGACCACTCATTACAATATTAGATCAACCCTTCATGCATATTTATGAGTCTTATCATCAATCAAGGGCAGATAAGTCTAAATTCAAGATATTTGCAAAGCAGTGAGGGTAAGAAAACAACGGATTATTTTATTGCACCGCAGTTTAAAACCATTATGACATACAATAACTTTATATTGGAAATTGACCAAACTATATAACAAATGACTTGATGTAAAACTGAGCGAGGAATAAACGTAACAATAGTGATCGAAAAAGGACCCAAAATACGGCGTTAAGTGCAGTCATCCTTTGAATCATTACTGTTCTTGATTAAGTGGTTTGCCACGGCCAGATTCAAATTTCAGTGTATATTAAGTCTTTGTAAAAGTAAGTGCATGTATGAAGAATCTTTTTTCATTCTGATCTTAAAGTTATAAAAACATCGTGTTTATTGTTATTGAACTGATCAGTTACATTATGCATAGAGTACATTTTGCTATGTGCTGTACATGTATCTCCGAATTTGATAATAACCTACTTTAGTTAATGATTAAATAATTTTGCAGATTGACTCCATAGCGGTCATAGTTGGTCGTCTCACATAGAGTTACTGGGCAACGCTTAATATAAGAAAATTGGTTCGTTAAAAAAAGTTTAAAGCTAATCGTAAAACTCTTTCACGTATGTATACTTTGTTTATTCGAGCACAGTTGGAATATGCGTCAGTGGTAAGGGGAGGTTGTCACGCTATTGATTCTGAAAAAATAGAGATACTACAACTGCAGCCCGAATTGTTACTGGTCTCAGTATTTTTGCTTCTAGAGAAGCTTTGTATTTTGAAACGGGCTGGGAACCACTTAACGTAAGACGCAAAACTCAAAGGTTAAATATAATGTACAAAATAATTTAGTTCCTGGCTACCCGTCAGATATTGTACCGGATATGCGATGCAATGCATCGGCATATTATACGAGAAACTCACAAAACTGTAGTATTATACCTGCATGTAGACTGCATAAATCATAATTTGTTTCAACTGTGGTAAATGAATGGAATCCCTTACCTTTGGATACCAGAGATTCGAGTTCGTTATCTTTATTTAAAAACAAAATTTCTAAATCTCTAACAGTAGCTCCACCTTATTTCAGTTATGGGAAAAGACGTACTAATATTTTACACACAAGACTCCGTCAAAGTTGTGCGCTAAACATAGGTATTCATAGATGTAATATTATATCAAGCCCTTTCTGTTCATGTGGAAGGATTGTAGTCGCACATCACTTCTTTTTCTCTTGTCTAATATCATTCACACATTATCATTTTTCACTTGGAAAAATTCACAGGAACGAAAACTGATTTCTTACGGAGATTTATAATGGGGAATGTTGACATCTTTTCTCCATTTGGAAGTACTCGGGACACCTCGCACAGTTTTTCAACGTTATCATCCGGGTCTATTGCAATGCAAAATCCCCGTAGACATCATATTTTTAAGCCGTGTATTGAAACCTGATAAGCTAGAGGGGGCGTTTCAAAGGAGAAAGCTTTGAAATTTTTCATACTTTTGAATGAACATCGTTTGAACCCTGAGGTATTTACAAGTATTGAGAAATTGAGCAAAATGTGAATCGAGGATATCTTGGGACAGAGTATAAGTATGCTACTGTTAGGGAAGAAATTAATTTTTTAATAAATTTCATAGATTTGGCAAAATTCATATTCATGACTCTCGTACTTTACTTTGGGGAGACAACTCACTCAGTGAGGATGAAAATGAATACCTTTTTCAATTGTTCAAATTTATATTCAAGGTACTGGCAGATTTGAATAACTCAAATAAGAGTATTTTTGTTGATGATATTTTGCTTATTAAGTTTTTTTTAATTTATTTATCTCGTTCATCCTTGCATACATGTAACACTAATGTTAAATAATATTAACTTTTACCATCAAATATCTAAGTAATGGTGTAATTTATTATTATATAAGTACAAAGTGAGACGTATTTGCATTAATATTGTATTTGCTGTTCAACATGTAGGGAGACGGCGTATTAAGTTTTTATAACTTGTTCCCAATCCCATTGTAATATATAATGCAATAAAATATGTTCAAATCAAATCAATATATAATCCAAACTGAGAGATCTACCCAGCAAGGTTGACCGAATATTTCAGTATTAATATGTCAGAACAAACGCTAACAGAATGTTTTGCAAAATATTCTAAATTCATTTTATTATTTATACTCTTTCCCAAGATATTCTGGATTCACATTCTGCTTCATTACTCGATATTTATAAATACCTCAGGGTTCAAACTAGTTCATTCAAAGGTATGAAAACTTTCCAAGATTTCTCCATTGAAACGCCCCCTCTAGCTTATCAGGTTTCAATACACGGCTAAAAAATGTGATGTCTACGGGATTTTGTATTGCAGCAGACCCGGATGATAACGTTGAAAAATTGCGCGAGGTATTCCGAGTGACTTCCGAATGGAGAAAAGATGTAAACATTCCCCATTATAAATCTCCGTAAGAAATCTGTTTTCGTTCCTGCGAATTTTCTCGAGTGAAAAATGATAATGTGTCAATGAAGATATCTTGGAAATTTTCCCTTTCATCGATTTTAATTGCACCTCTTTCACAGGTATGTGTATTTTTATGAAAAATCAGCCAAATGTGCTGCAAAAATATCTTGGGACAGACTATAGAAATCAGAAAGCATGTTCATTCAACTTTCCTACGATATGACCTAAGAGTGTTCATTAGATATGACTTTAAAGTTAGGGACATCCTTCATAAGCCGCATTAATCATCAAAGAAAACATTTTATTGTTTGTATTTACATCTTGCTTTTAACAAATCAATGAATTTGTCGTAGTAAATAAACGTAACTAAACTATTGTTAATGTACAACAGTACGTTAAATAAAAGAAATAGTTAAATCGTTTTATATCGGAATTTGAGTCTGATATCATTATGATTATTTCGTGCAATCCGTGATTTTTCTTAGGTTGCTGAAGGTTTCCGCCGAGCGATAAACTGGTTAGAACTAGATCGTGTAGATTTCAGTCCTGTCAGTTTCTATAAAGCTGTGAATTATAATCAATTTCCGTAAGAAATAGAGGGAATCATATTTAGTGGGTGTAGATATGATTTAGAAGAAAATAAAACTAATCGCATATTTCAGTCGTAGTGAAGACTCATGCTGCCCTAAACTAAGGGCGAAGTCTTGGCAGTTCCTAAATTTAGAAAAGCTTCGAGAAACCGATTTAAGGCTAAGACGTATCCTAAGACGTACTTTGTAAGATGCACCATAGTCGTACATGTACATGTATGATAGCTTCGTGAAAATGCCTGCACATATCGTTTCTGGGTTCGACGACTTTTAAAAGCGGTACAATGGCTAAGTTTTGAATATTTAATCATTATGATAGCTATTGCCTTTTTTTTCCGTCGGGGTAGTTGTTTGGGTGTTAATGTATAAACGATAAACGTTATTATCCCTTATGATATTTGATTGTTTATTACTTTGATATGACACCTATTCATATAATTGATTGCCTAACAAGTGATCGCTCACTGCGCGCACGGTCGACCTCTCTGCCCACGTGACCAAGAGCAAAGTCCACGTATTGTTCTGAGCAGTTTTCGAGGGCAGCGGACGTTAAATAACCATGCATGTTCTACGAGAACCGATTCCCGCCTGGAAATTTGTCTTTGTCTTAAAGCCTGGTAAAATTCATAAGGTAGGTAGATTTCAAATACGTTTGCACTATATGCTCGGTTTAATAATGTCGTTTGATGATTTATTTTTGCGTTTAACAGTCTGTTCAACAATCAACCACTTTTTATCTTAAAAGTTTTATTTTTAAACAAAAAAAGATATTCGTGGAATTGGTATTTATCTTCGAACTTATCAATCTGATTTGGAATTGATACATCTAAATTTGACTTCCAACAGATCATGACCTGATCAAAAAATAGTTTCGGGAGGGGGGGGGGGGGGGGGGTCCGAGGGATATTTTTGTTTGCCGGGAAAATTAAAGACTTATTTTCTGTAATTTTATTACGTGAATGCATATTGATTGAATTTTCTCGAGGGGCGGGGGTATCCAAACCCCCTGACACCCTCCTCTAAATCTGCGCACGCAGCTATCATGACTATTAACAGATTAATGCGTCCTTTAACGAATTTAAAAAAGCCCAAACTTTTATTCACATTATCTTCTTTTTATAATTACTTGTAGATGAAATCCCTCAATCTTTTCACCGCTGACAATGCCGGAACGTAGCTGGGAAAGCTGTGCAATCCAACGAATGCCCTGTTGAGGAAGACAATAAAAATACGACTCTGGTCTTCAGCAGTAAGTTCTTTTCATTGTTTAAGTTATGGTTAGACGCGTAGCATCAGAAGGAAGGGGGGCAGGGGCAATCTCCCTATATTTTCAAATCAGAAATTTTCTTTTGATTCAATTTACAGTATATGTAGAAAATGAAGTTTGAACGAACAGCTCCACTTTCATTGCTTAATTGGCAAAGTTGTGTTTTTGTTTTCTTGTATATGTAACCCGGGGTATTTGGGTCGGTCTTAAGTCCGTTGTGGATATAAAGCGGAAGTTCATTCAGTTTACTTCTTTATTTGATGTGTTAAAATAGTATATCATACAAAATAAGTGTAGGTAAAGGCATAGATAAACCCTGAAATAAAATAAATGTGAGTTAGGAAAGATAACTCTTACATACATGTAGTTTTGACAAAATAAGAAAATATTCCTCTTTCAAACCAGACTCAAAAATATTAATATTTGTGTCTGTATTTAAATTATCTGCTTATTAAATGATTATGATCACATCCGTATAAATAGAACTGTATGTTATCATGTCAAACTTATTTCACATGAATTTATAATTAAATTATAGAAATATTAATCAGTTTCATAATACTAGTACTAATACTATGATATATTTATATATACAACTATACATGAACTAAGCTTAAACCATGTTTAAACAATGCTTAAACTATGCTTACCTCACATGAGGTGTAAAGGTTGATTAGAAAAAATATTCAGGATGTAAAAATAATACTGTAGTTGATAATCTGATAAATAATGTAAATTTCAAGTAGACACAAGTAGACTTCCAAATAGGAACTGGTTTAACAAAAAAAATTAATATATATTTCTAACTAAAATTGTCACATGACCAATAAAGTAACAGCTGACCAATTTTATCCAAAAATTCGAGGTAGTTCCCCCCCCCCCCCCGCCTCCCCCTACTTTCAAAAACGACGCTACGTGTCTGATAATTATATATCTATAATACTTATATATATTTATTAGAATTTAATACATAGCAAACATGTTGTAATTGTACTTCTATGCGCAACTGATACGTAAGTTTGGGTATGTTTAAAACGTCAATAGAAATTTTAAAAAAGACATCGAGAAAACATAAATAGTCAAACTAACACAGTGTTAAGTTTTTTTTACTGCCGAAAATAGATAAATAGATGTATAAGTATGTTTTCATAATTATGCAAATGCAAACTTAAAATAGTGTAAAAAATCTTATCTCTGCCGAAAACAGATGTATTGGTCTTTATAAGCAAGTGTAGGAGTTAACCTCAACAAACATGAATATTAATTATATTTGTTTTGTCTTTGGAAGGAAAAAAACGTGTAAAATCTGCATTTTTTTTTAGAAAGCTTAAATTATCTAATCAAGAGTTATTCGTCATTACAGTGTATGTACGGATCAAGACAAAAGGGGTCTGGGGTCAGGGACCTTGGAAAACAATATTATCCTTCGGACTCCCCGGGAAAAATTCTGGATCTGCGCATACATTACATCTAGTGTTTAAAAATGCGTTCAAATAATTATCTATATTTGTAGGGCGGAGGGTTGTCCATCATTAATTATAAGATATTAATTAACATGCGAATTAAGGGGGAAGGGGGTCCTAGGCCTATTTTCAATACTTTTACTATGTAAATTTAATAAGCTTCAATTTTCCCGATGAGGGAGGGGAGGGGGTGTCCAGACCCCTGCCCCCAGCCCCCCTGCCCCCTCTAGATCCGCGCATGAAGATAAGTATCTTAAATATGTTTTAATATAAATATAAATTATCAGTCCGGTTTCACCAATGAATATAAGAATAACTTATCGGGGTTTATAAATACAGAGAGAGAGAGAGAGAGAGAGAGAGAGAGAGAGAGAGAGAGAGAGAGAGAGAGAGAGAGAGAGAGAAAATCACACCTGCGCTACCACCGTTGAAGGAAATTAAAGCTTGCTAGTAGATCTGCCTTACCGTACCTATCTCGAGCTCCTCTCTTTTCTCCTTTAAAAGGCTTACTTATCGTCTCTGTATACTTGTGTTTCAATCAAAATTGAATTTGACACCATGAATGACTCTGTCTGTCTGTCTGTCCACCCGTCCGTCCGTCTGTCTGTCTGTCTGTCTCTCTGTCTCTCTCTCTCTCTCTCTCTCTCTCTCTCTGTTATCTCGACAATGGCCTTGGTACACTACAATACACAATATACAATATACAATGCAAAACATTTTTCTTCTTTGGTTTTAAAACTTTTTGAACTTCATCACAGCCTATACTTTGATAGGTTGATTATTTCATTGAAATTCGTTTAATAGCTAAAATTACACTCAATTCTAATTATTTAGATTGAACAGATCTTTCTTCGCGAACCGACTTTTACACAGTTAGGTCGAATACACTACGGGTTAAAATGTACTGGGGAGAATACATACAGGCAAACAAAATCACTTAGATTCGCGAAGCACACAGTGTGATCACTAATCTAATTGTTTATACCGTGTGGGGTTTATTCATCAAAGTTAATTTAACCATTATATAACCACTATATAAGAGCTATTAAGACATTTATTTGTAGGTAAGGGCATGTACGAATGATCTTTATTTAGAACAGGATACAGGATTCAGATCCATGATTTGATTGGTTAATTTAGACATTGAGTCTCGAATTTCGAATCTTGAATCTCGTATTCCGAATCTCGTATTTTGATTCTCGAATCTCGAATGAGCTTTCTGGGTTTTCGTATTTACAAATATTTGATTCGTTAAAATCTAACTTTGATTTTGTGGATCATTTTGTTGTATTGTGCTGTGCAATTAAAGAACCGGAGTATGAAGATTTTAAATAAAATATTAATGAAAAAATACTATCATCACCATGTAGACGACTTTTTTCAGTTATTTCCCTTAGTGAAATTTTATTCCGATAGGTGTCCTCTCTTCGACAGCTGTGGAAGATGAACTAAACGCATGCATGAATATGATGTTCATGAAGCGCTCTAGCAAAATTATTATGAAATAAAATGATATAAAAAAGTATCAACAAATGAAAATGGTTTTAAAAACATGAATTTAAAGACCCTTTACACTAATGAATATTTTTTGAAACTTCGAAAAAATTGAATGTATTGCTTACACAGAATGTGATTCTGCTCCAGTAGTTTACAATAAACGTTGTTAGGCTAAAATAAAAACGATAAAGTTCTATCTTTAAAACTAAAATTCGTGCAAAACGTTATTATCACATTTGATTAACCAACAAAAATGTATATTTTGCTACATTTACATATATGTAACTATTTGTAACTAAGTGCTAGAAACACAGAAATGAATTAGGCCTGTTATTGTATCCATATATGAATCATAATGATTTTTACGTAGATAGATAGAGAGAGAGAAAGAGAGAGAGAACAGAAAGAGAGAGAGGAGATAGAGATGAAAAATAAATACATGTAAATAACAATCACTTTGCTGAAAATGGAAGAATAAAACTCTTTATTTCTATTTGAATGAACAATATATTAGAATATGCTTTCTTGGGAAAATGTATATTAATCATTGTATTTTATGTCATAGTTTACTAACTGGTCAGTTTACCCGACGAGTTTTCCCGTTGAGACACAGTTGTGCTGATAGATTTCTATGTTTAATTCTTATTTAAAAATACATGCAACTTGTTCACATTTGAAGATATTGTGAAAGGCGTTTTGATGTCTTCAAACCAAGCTGCATGTATTTATTATATAACGTTTTAAAATTAAGTCCTGTTTACGGACCAACTGTAAACTCATAAAACAAAGCATTCTGAGAGTATTGCATTAGCAATACAGTGAATGGATGCCCCTTACCGGCACCCCCCTCCCCCTCCCAATTTAAAAACAATTCATATGGTCGTTTTATGTGCTTAATAGGCCTGGAGAAAATTCGGTTAAAGATTTTTTTTGAAGGACAAACCAATTTCTCAATCGCACTTCTTGGGCCTTTTTGCTTATTTTTCCGAGCTCTGCCTGAAAGGCCCGAGAAGTTGTCCGATATCTTTATCATTCCAATTTAAAAAAAAAAAAAAGGTTGAGAAGAAAATAAAATTAAGAAAAATTTCGGACACAGTATATAAAAAATGAAGTTTCAACATACAAATTTCCCGCACTTGCGCGGGATATCATCTAGTTAAAAATGAAAGAAAGCTTTTTACTTTTTATATTTTCTACATTTAGATTTTGTGAATATAAATGTTTTAAATTTTTTCTCCCCAGGGCAACCGTGTCGTTACAGAGAATGTAGTATGGAGGAAGACTACCTCTATTTCATTATCGTGATCATCATCATCATGATGATCATCATCATCTTCATCATCATCAGTAGCAGCAGCAGTTTCAACATCAAAGTCTTGCAACATGTACTTTTATCTACGGTAAGTGTGTTTGATTAAAAATATATACATATATTTATATATATTACAGCCTGTCCCAGACTCCTATTCCTATTACTTTCTGCCGATTTCCATAAGGTGGCTCGACACACCAGTGCATTATTTGATGGATCGATAAAGAATACTTTGTGAAAAATGATTTTACAAAAATCAGACCGAGAACAGCTTTCAATTATTTTATATACATTTTTTTTTTTTATATTTTTTAGTATTAACCGGAAACATAGTTTTGACTGCAAACAGGGTATTTTAGAGCTAAACATTTGGTATCAATTGATGCAAAATACAATTATCTATAAATACATGTCAAAGACGGTCAAATAAACTTTATAATATTTTTGAAACAAAACTATTTATGAAAATGAAAATCAAGAATTTTAGATTTTTTTAAACCTGTGGATAAAGTACAAATCAACTGTCACTCACATTAAACAATTGCTATACAATCATATTTCAACAAGAAATTGAAACGATATACATATAGTGCAATTCAAGAAACATTGTGAAATCTTAAATTCGAACCGATCCCGATTGTAATTAAACTGATCCCGAACTAAACCAGTTAAGTTAGAATTTATCACAATTTTGTAAAAATTGCAGATTGTTTAGCTGTAAAATGGGTTTATTTTATTTACTGATCTTATGATGCATATCAATGACTCAGAATAAATTACTGTTTTGTAAAATTTCAATTTTAAAACAATTCTGATCGGGATCAGTTTCTTTTTTCCAATTAGGAACGGTTCAAATTAAAAAAATTGGACTCTTTCCAAACTTTTGGATTTTTTTTTGAATTTCTTTGTAAAATGTCATTGTTTGATAAGTGCTTTATGTGACTATTTGTTATTCTTTAGATTTTAAAAGATATAGAATAATAGCAATTTTAGTTTTTAGAATTTTTTTAAAGAGACATGATGACGCATAAACCCATGATTTAGCAAATATTGAATTTTTACACGGTTTCCATATTTTTTATTTATCGTATGAAAAGGTGAACTTTTGAAAAATTACGGTGTTCAAAAGTAAATAAATCAAATTAAAAAGAGAAAAATAGAATTAATTGTTCGGCCAACACAAAATATTGAGTTTCCCTTCATTTCATAGCCACGCAAGCGCAGGGGGATGTAAATATTGCAGCGTGGCAAATATCATGAGCCAGTGGGCTCTCATTGAAACCTGATGTCTTCAAGAACTATATATTTATAAAGATGCACTCTGTATGAATGCATATCTCTTACAACAGACATCGAATAGCTTCAAATTCAAATTCTTTTTCAGGGTGTTAATCCCACTGTAACTATTTTTAGACAGCTATCGCAATCACGTGACACTAAAATCAATGTGTAAAACAACTCGGTTTGTTTACATGAGTTAATGACTTTTTAACTGATAGATGATAACTTATGATGCGTAAAACCTTCTGTATGATGAAATTTAGTATATTTCTTCTGATTTCCGTTGTCATAATCAAAAAGTAAAACAACATTTTAGAGTCACCGTGTCACTTTAATTAAAAAATAAAAAAAAATTACCGAACCCTCTTTGGTATGTATTTATTCATAATTACATTACACACCGACTGAGACCAGGTTCTTAGCGCTAAAATACCCTGTTTGCAGTCAAAACATTTTTTCTCAGTTCACTGAAAAAAATACCAAAAAAAATAAAAAAAATAAAATAATTGTAATGCTATATTGGTATCTGTTTTGTGAAATTATATTTCAAAAAAGATTCTTTATCGATCCATCAAATAAAATTTTGGTGTGTGGATGAACCTTAATAAACACACTTGAATGTCAGTTAAGAACAACTGAATTCACGAAAACTCAAATAGTCCTAGTTTTTTTTTTCGTTCGACATTTTCTCTTCCGGAAATTCGTTTGAACACTTCCTGAACACTTTGCTTAATTTTTCAACATAATCATCCGGATTCTTTTCTGTCGTTTGCAATGCCAATTCCAGTAGACCAACTATTTTAAGCCATGTCTTTTATTCTGAAACGATAGAGGCGGTATTTAAAAAAAAAACTTTTGACTTTTTTCAGTTTGTTAAATGATTCAGAATGTACTTTTGATACCAAGGTGATTGTGAAAGCCGAATTATTAATGAAAATGAAAAGGAATGGACTTATCATGTAGTAAACTCAAGTGATCTTCTCTGATCAAGAGTTGTTGTCGTGACCTGCATTAAATCTTTACGTTTTTTTGTTTTATTAGAAAGCTCTGAATGCCACAATGCATCTGTTAACGTTCTTCCCTTGGCGAAAGACTAGAAAATAGCTTTCTTTCGAGGTAGAAATTAATGAAAGTAATTAATTCAAATCAAATCATGTCTTTTTCGCTATCCATTAAAATAGTCATAAGAAGATACATGCATAAGACACTCAATATTTTGTCGGACTATTTTTCGAAATAAACAAACTAAGATTTAACTTTTAAGTTTTTAAGCTCACCCACGCGAAGTCGGGGGGGGGGGGGGGGGGGGGGGGGGGGGGGGAGCTTATGCTATATTCCCGGCGTCGGCGCCCGGACCTGGTTAAAGTTTTTGGAGCAGGTCCTGTATTTAAGTTTTTAGTGGCCCTATCTTCACCAAACTTGCATTAACGGTGCATCATGGCATACTTATGGACTTAACAGACTTGGATGCTGAATCTGAGTCATACATTTCAGATGCTGAGAAGGTTAACGTTTTGGAGCAAGTTAAAGTTTTTGGAGCAGGTGCTCTTTTTTTGGCCATATCTAAATAGTTACTGGACATATCTTTTCCAAACTTGTATGGATGGTGTATCTAACGATATGTATGCACTCAACAGACTTGAATGTTGAATCTGAGCCATAGGTTTCGGATGCTGGATGAGGTTAAAGTTTTTGGAGCAGGTGCCATGCCCTTTGATGACCATATCTAAGTTATTGTGGGTCCTATCTTCACCAAACTTTCGAAGATGGTGTATCTTATGATACATATACACCAGACAGGCTTATATGCTGAATCTGAGCCATAGGTTTTGGATGCTGGAGGAGATTAAAGTTTTAGGAGCAGGTGCCCTTTGATAACCATTTCTAAGTTCTTATAGGTTGTATCTTTACTTAACTTGATAGTATGATGCATACTGTGATACTGATGTACTTTACATGCTTTGATGCCAGATATAAGCCATTGTTTTCGGATGCTGGAGGAGGTTAAGGGTTTTGGAGATGGTTTAAGTTTAAGGAACTGGTGTCCTTTGATGGGCATATTTAAGTATTATTCGTTCTATTTTGACTAAACTTGGATGGATGATGCATCTTGAGATACTGATGCACTCGACAGGCTTGGGTGCTGAATTTGAGCCATAGGTTTCGGAAGCCGTGGGAGGTTAAGGTTTTTGGAGCACAACACATGTTTAGGAAAAAAAAGGATCCTTATGTATACAAACTTGCATGGTTGATTTAACTATGTAAATAAATCACAGAGTAAACTTAAGATACAGGGAGTGATCTTGATTATATAGATGCTTAGGAAAATTTAAAATTTTAGATTTAAATTGTATTAGGGTCTTGGAGCTGGTTACATGATGGAGTAAAATCCTATTCATATCCATACTTGCACAGTAATATAGTAATTGATGTGTAATATAGATGTAGCGTCTGATACAAACCTTGATCTTGATCATCTAGATGTCGGGTCAAGCGTAAATGTGGATGTTAAAAGCAGGTTTAAACGTTGGAAGAAAATGCTGTCCTGACCAACTTTCATGGTTCAGGTAACTTTTGTTTTGAAACCTACGGCTAGCTTCAAATACAGAGCTGATCTCTTTTATCAAGGATGCTAAGAAAACCTGGCCCCACCTCACTTAAACTTGCTTGATGGATGTGATTGTTGTCCTATTCCAATGACATTTTGTCATTAGAACAGAATCAAATTGTATCTTATGATATAGCTAACAATATTGTATCATATGATACATGTCATATCATAAATATGACACAATATTGCACAACATCATATGATATGTATCATTATATAATATTGTATCATATCATATCATATGACATTGTATCATATGATATGATATCATAAGATACAATATACTGTAGTTTTACACCTAATGCATTATAATAAAGTATACAATATTTCATTTTATGATAATACATCATTGTATCACATCATATATGGGCCTCTGAGTGAATTAAATATGTATTATATAGTTTGTTAAGGATAAAATGTTGTAAGGAATTAATATTTTCTTCAAGATAAATGATTTGAAATAATAATACAATGAGTAAATTAAGGTTTGTACGTAAACCATAGACAGGGCTCTTGGAAACATGATCTTTCATTTTTCAATTTTGAAAAAAAATTTTATTTCAGATGAAAGGTTAACTACATTTTTAGTTTTTTTTAGTCATACTGAATAACAGCCAAATATGGAAGGAATTCTGTTTTATTTTTTTTGTTCATTTTCATTGAAGGTAATCGAAGAAATTGAAGAAAACCGAGCATCAGAACCAATGGTGGAGCATTAAAAATGACCAAAACAAACATTAAGAAGCTAGATCAAGAAACTCGAAACGCAACTACTTGTATTGGAATTCTCAGATTCATTAAAAGACATCTTGATTTCGATCATTTGAATTCTGTAAAAAGAATATACATGTACACACAGTTGAAGAGAAATTCGTACAACTACAAATAGTCATTTTCCTCGTCCATTTGTGCGCAAAGGCCGTTTCTGTCATATAAAAAGATTGACAATGGAGCTTAGAAAATTATCAATGGTTGGCTCAAAAGACTGTACTCTATCTAATGATAAAAATTTGTTATAGACTTTCCTATTCATATGTTTGAAGTTTTTAATAATAAAGTTCTATGGTTTGTTGTTATCTTTAAAAAAGAAAGTGAGCGAGGGCAAGGCAGGGGGAAGAGTGAGTGTTTGGGAGTGAAGATTGAAAGAGTGAGTTAGTGAAGCACTTTTGCCTCTCTTATTCGATTGCTCATCTGACGTTCTTTTTTACTCATTCACTCAATTCTCACTCTCCCCACTTCACTCGCTTTTTCATCCCACTCTCCCAATTCTCTCTTACCCCCTCTCCCTCTCAAACCCATCAAGGGTGAGAGATGGGCGAGTGAGTGGATGAGAGAGTTGGGCTAGAGCTAGAGGTGAAAGACAGAAAAGGGTGAGTGAGTTGGTGAGAGAGAGTAGTGAGTATAGGGGCGAGGAAAAGAGTGGGGCAAAAGAGAGAGAGTGGGGCAAGAGAGAAAGAGTGGGGGAGAGAGAGTGGGGCAATAGAGAGAGAGTGGGGCGAGAGACAGAGTGGGGTGAGAATGGAGAAAGAGTGGGGCAAGTGAGAGAGAGTGGGGCGAGAATGAGAGAGTGGGGCGAGAGTGAGAGAGTGGAGCGAGAAAGAGAGAGAGTGGGGCAAGAGTGAGAAGAGAGAGAGAGTGGGGCAAGAGTGAGAAGAGAGAGAGAGAGAGAGAGTGGGGCGAGGGAGAGAGTGGGGCGAGAGAGAGAGAGAGAGTGGGGCGAGAGAGAGTGGGGCGAGAGAGAGAGTGGGGTGAGAATGGAGAAAGAGTGGGGCAATAGAGAGTGAGAGAGAGAGAGAGAGAGTGGGGCAAGAGAGAGAGAGTGGAGCGTGAGAGAGAGTGGGGCAAGAGTGAGAAGAGAGAGATAGTGGGGCAAGAGTGAGAAGAGAGAGAGAGAGAGAGTGTGGTGAGGAAGAGAGAGTGGGGCAAGAGTGAGAAGAGAGAGAGTGGGGCGAGAGAGAGAGTGAGTGGGGCGAGAGAGAGAGTGGAGGGAGAGAGAGAGTGGAGAAAGAGTGGTGGGGCGAGAGAGAGTGGGGCGAGAGAGAGAGAGAGAGTGGGGTAAGAGAGTGGGCGAGAGAGAGAGAGAGTTGGGCGAGAGAGAGAGAGTGGGGGCGAGAGAGAGAGTGGGGCGAGAGAGAGAGTGGGACAATAGAGAGCAAGAGAGTGGGGCAAGAGAGAAAGTGGGACGAGAGACAGAGAGAGAGTGGGTGAGAATGGAGAAAGAGTGGGGCAATAGAGTGAGAGAGAGAGAGAGAGTGGGGCGAGAAAGAGAGAGAATGGGGCGAGAAAGAGAGAGAGTGGGGCAAGAGAGAGAGAGAGAGTGGGGTAAGAGAGTGGGCGAGAGAGAGAGAGAGTTGGGCGAGAGAGAGAGAGAGTGGGGGCGAGAGAGAGAGTGGGGGAGAGAGAGTGGGGCAATAGAGAGCAAGAGAGTGGGGCAAGAGAGAAAGTGGGACGAGAGACAGAGAGAGAGTGGGTGAGAATGGAGAAAGAGTGGGGCAATAGAGTGAGAGAGAGAGAGAGAGAGAGTGGGGAGAGAGTGAGAGAGTGGAGCAAGAGAGAGAGAGAGAGAGTGGGGCGAGAGTGAGAAGAGAGAGAGTGGGGCGAGAGAGAGAGAGAGAGAGAGAGAGAGAGAGAGAGAGAGAGAGAGAGAGAGTGGGGCGAGGGAGAGATTGGGGCGAGAGACAGAGAGAGTGGGGCGATAGAGAGACAGAGAGAGAGTGGGGCGATAGAGAGCGAGAGAGAGAATGGGGCAATAGAGAGCAAGAGAGAGAGTAGGGCAATAGAGAGAGATAGAGAGAGAGAGTGGGGCAATAGAGAGCGAGAGAGAGTGGGGCAATAGAGAGCGATAGTCTAGCAAGAGAGAGAGTGGGGCGAGAGAGAGAATTGGTCAAGAGGGAGAGAGAGAGAGAAAGAGAGAGTGGGGCGAGAGAGAGAGAGAGAGAGAGTGGGGCAAGAGAGAGAGAGTGGGGCAAGAGAGAGAGTGGGGCAAGAGAGAGAGAGAGAGAGGGGCAAGAGAGAGAGAGTGGGACAAGAGAGAGAGAGTGGAGGGAGAGAGTGGGGCGAGAGAGAGAGAGTGGAGGGAGAGAGAGTGGAGAGAGTGGTGGGGCGAGAGAGAGTGGGGCAATAGAGAGAGTGGGGCGAGAGAGAGAGAATGGGGCGAGAGGGAGAGAGTAAGGCGAGAGAGAGTGGGGCGAGAGAGAGAGTGGGGCGAGAGAGAGAGGGGCGAGAGAGAGATACTGGGGCGAGGGAGTGGAGCGAGAGAGAGGAGAGTGGGGCGAGAGAGAGAGATTGGGAAATACTTCAAAATCGTAAATCGGTTAGGAATATCTTTAATATCTCCAGTAAACAAAATGAATTTGATTTACCTTATTGTACTGGATTCCAAAGTTTCACAAAAGTCCTTACAAACAGAGATATATAGCAGGTTCCAGTGAATGTTCTACCAAACATCTCTCTATACTCCTTACTAAAATTCTTACAGTAGTGAAGGAGAAACTTCAAGAGTATTGTACAACAATACACTCCAGAAGTGGCGTGAATCAGATGAGGATACTAAAAAACTCTAAAGAATTATTAGAAATTCTGAGGTCACAAAATATTACCAAAATCAATAGCATCAAAACGTACGATTTTTGTACGCTTTATACAACCATTCCCCATGAAAAATTAAAATCTTGGCTTTTTGATATCACCGACAGTTGTTTCTTCAATAAAAATGGAAGTCGTAAAAATGCTTACCTTGTCATTAGAAATCTAAAATATTATTTTGTTAAAAACCATTCTGATTGCACACACAAGTACTTTGAAGTTGACATTTAAAAAATGCTTGAGTTTCTGATAGACAACATCTATGTAGTTTTTGGAAATCAAGTCTTCCAACAATCTGTTGGATTTCCCATGGGTACCAATTGTGCCCCATTGTTAGCAGACCTATTTTTGTATTCTTATGAAGCAGAATTTATTCAAAAACCTGTACGTGAAAAAAATAAATAACTCGCTGTGGCCTTCAACTCAATATTCAGGTATATCGACGACGTATTATCAATTAACAATTGTTATTTCCATAAGTTAGTTGGGTGAGTGAGGGGTGAGAGAGTGGGGTGAGAGAGAGAGAAAGAGAGAGAGAGAGATAGGTGAGCTACTGGGTTGAGAGAGAGAGAGGGTGAGTGAGTGGGTGAGAAAGAAAGTGTGGGATGAAAGAGGATTGAGTGAGTGTGTGAGAAAGAGGTATGAGAAAATAGGGTGAGAGGGAGGGGTGAGATAGTGGGGTGAAGAGAGGGAAGAGAGAAGTTAGTGAGTGACGTGGGAGAGAGGGCTTATATTAAGTTATCTGTGCATTCTGGGATTATTCCCTAGCAGTTGTTCCTATCAATTCTAAATATTCTATAGAATATGTGTTCCTTCTAACAGTTTATGTCTACACTCCTGTTCGATATAGAATGTATGTAAATCATGATTTGTTCACATCTGATTCAAACAATAATAAAACCAAAAATCTTTTAAATTGTGATCTTTTTTAATTTTTTTTTTACATGGTTTTGTAATTATTCATTTGTTCTTATAAAACGCTATTTTACAACCTACATGAATACTGTGGAATCATCATTGTTCGTGGGGGACCAATGTTCGTGGCTTTCGTGGGTAACCCTTGCCCACGAATTTTAATCAACACAATTATACACAATTTATTGTATAGTATAATTATTATAACATTCTGATCAAATATTCATACGAATTATTACCTGTATTCAAAATGATTGATCATCTGTATATACATGTTTATTTTTTATGATGACTTTTTGTCTGTCCTGCTATCCCGCTGCCTCAGTGTATAAGCTCTATAGTAAAAGTTCCCAAACAATACAATGAGGGAGATGGCGTAGATGAAAACAGCAATGTTAAATGTCTGAGGAAAATCGCAGTCCGTCACAAGATTATAACCGGTATGAACCACAAAAGCGAAAAATTGAGTCTGAAAAAAAACCCCAAATAAATTATGTTCTATTATCGAGACATTTTCCAGCCGGTGAATAATCTCTTTAGTTTCAAACTGAAATTCCAAAGATGATCACATAGACATGCCATCATTTTGCATGTTTTAGAATACCATTTACATGTATATGCTTTGCTGATTGAAATGATGCTTGGTGTTAACTTACAAGTTGAAGACTCGTTAGATATCTCTTCCACCAAAGATACTTCTGAACATTTGGCCCAAGAAGTGAAAGGGCGTAGTAGGAATACATAAAGATGTGTACAAACGAATTCAGCATACCCGTGAAAAACGCTTTAAAATTCAAATACACAAGTACAAACGCTATTTTAAGTATGCAGTCATATGGAAAAAATACTCAATATGAATGAAAGGATGAAAGTTTTCAATATTCTTAAAATTTAACATATCAAATTGTTTAACTGTTTGTGCTTTATACTGACATCTTATATTATAATTACTACTGTATACAACACTTACATTGACCCCCTGCAACGTATTTGACCCCAAACCACCAATTAAATATCATTGTACTGTGGTGATACACGTGTAAGAAGGTCACCTGATCAAACTTCTTGCGCAGGATAAAGAACACCTGTTTAAAAACAAAACTTCATGCATGAGGTTTATTCAGAATTCTTTTCAGAATAATTAAGATTTGTTTTCACAAAGATTATATCAATTAAAAAGCGCTTGAAGCCCTACAAATAAAAACAAGTTTGTTCGCGTTTGAATTGTTTATTTTAAGAGACTTTGTTTGTTTGATTGTTTTAAATATTTCTAGAACTGAAGTAAAGCCTGATTACATAATTCATAAACAATTTCGGATATATGAAAACATCGATTATCAAGAAATATTCAATTACATGTCACACTTTATTGTGTGGACTTAAAAGATGCTAAAGATACATGCCCTTTAGAATTGACACTTAATATGCTCGTCCTTTTAAATTAAATTTTTAATACTTTTCGTACAATTTTGTAAAGTTTATGACAATAATTCTTGAACTTATTCTTATATTTCAATGAAGTTACACCTAAAATGACAGCAGCATCATTGGCTATCTTTGAAAATATTTACCGTGTCGAGCAACTCAATTATTTTCGAGAAGAAAAACCACCAGCAGACATTTGCCATCTACAACAAAAAATTCAGCTGCGATAAGATACCAATTTTATTTGAGTAACATTTTGTTAGCTGAAGCGATTCAACCAAGAGATCGGTATGTACTAGATTTAAAAAAAAATGTTATCAATATAATATGTCTTGCTATACATGTAAATATAACTTATGTGCATTTTGAACGAATTGGCTCAATGAAATTCTGACTATTTCAATGATGATTATGCATCTGACAGTGACGTTAAATCGTTGTTAAAAAACACTTTGGTCTGTACACTGGCCTACCCTCATTGCTAACGGACTCTTAGAATAGTCGACTGGCTGACATAAATAGCTGTAGTTGGACCTGATCGAGGTAATTAAAAACTGAAAAAAGATATCATAGTCATATCAAACAGGTTATGTTTGTTGATTTCTACGATGAAAATTCAACCAGCTACAATTGTGTGAAAAATACAAATCCGCCCCCCCCCCCCTCCAGAAAAAAAGAAGAGAAAAAATGAAAATTCTAAGAGGATTTTTTTTTTCAAATATTAACAATAATTTGCACTAAGTGTTTACTGGTATTTTGCAAGATAGAAGTGATAATTTGCATCTAATTATTCTTTAAGAGAAAATATTTTCAAAAAATATATATATATTTTCTTACCTCGGTAAACATATACACAGACAAAATCACAAGAGCGACGTTATACGGAAACAACCAGGTCTTGATGTTAAAGGGTTTTCTATTTGCCATAAAACGTGGCCCAATCAAAACTATGGCGATATATGCCAAGAAAAACAGAGTCACTGGGATTGGTGTTGCCATCAGGAACCAGTTTTCGACTCTCTTGTCTGAAAATAAAACATACGGATTTCTCTGTACAGGTTTTTTTTTGCATCAACAATTACAGTTTAAATGACGGAAAAATTTTCGTAATGAATTAAATAAGAAAACAGGCTACGCAATCAAACAATGAAAAATATCTACTGAACAATCAAACAACACCTTAGAAAGAACAAAATATATAAATACCTCCTCTGTCTAACGTTTCATAATAGTAGGCCTTAGCTGATGCAAAGAAATCCATCTTATCTGTCAAAGATTAATTATTTATCAATATAAATGGTCGTCAATCTCATGAGAGAGAGAGAGAGAGAGAGAGAGAGAGAGAGAGAGAGAGAGAGAGAGAGAGAGATTTACATGTAAAAACGAGTTTCCATACTTTTCTTTACAGGTTACTACATACATATTTTTAAATGAATGCAACCACACAAAAAATAATAACTATTGAATTGTTTCAAACCCGTTTAAAAACCAGAACATGTTTCCATGTTGATTCGTTTATAAAAAAAACATGTTTTGGAGAACAACTGCATGCAAACATTAGGCTAGACGCGAGGACTCGCTGACTGGTCATTAGTGAATAGAATCACCTCATTATAAGTTATTATACAGCAAAATTTGGTATAAATATTGATGTTTTTATTTTTCTCATCATCAAACAAAGTTTGTGTGTTGCTTACCTTAAATTTTGAAGTTAGCTTCGTAGACAGGTAAATAAAATGAAGTTTGGCTGACCTTTAAACCGTGTTTATCATCTACGGAAGGCCATTTCGACGAAAAGTGGTTCGTTAAAAGATATCCCACTCCTCAATGTTGTTGTTTCAAGAATTTCTTGTAAAGTATATTATTGAAATCTGTAGGCAAAACATACTTAAAACTACAAAGAAAAAGGGGGATTAGTTTTCATCCCTCTGAGTTATGGTCCATTTAATTTGACCTTTAATTTGCACCTAAAATGCAATTTCAGCTTGAACAGCATTTCTTGCAAGCATTTTCAATTATAATTAATAAGCAGATTTATTTCATCACTAATTGTTTTCAATTATCCACAATGACCAGACTGAATAGAGAGATTACGAAAAATAATTGTATGAAGCTGCATATTTTATTTTTGTTACCTAAGACAATTTCTGTAATAGTAACAATTTGATTTGAAATAAAAACTTTTTGAATATCAAGAATTTTATAAGATTAATCTAGTTTGTCTAGATATGTATTCAGTATTATTTTGACATAATAAAATATGGGAGTCAGTAATGTCAAATTTTAGATAGAAGGCTTCAAAGGTAAAAATCTTACAAAATTTGGCTTTAAAAAAATCAGACTTTTTCCTATATATTTCCAAGATTGTATACTAAAAGTCCATAACACTCTCAAGATTTAATTTTGTACATGTCATACAGAACCTATATAATATGTTACAGGCCTATCAAATGTTAAAAATGTGCGTAATGAATAGAGTATAATAAAGAGAAAAGTTTATTGAAAATTCATAAATTGCTTGTTTCTGTCATTTTCGTCTAAAAAAACCTTCCGCACGAAAAAATAGTTCCCCTAAAATTTGGTTGTTAATTGAATTCAAATGGGTTTTCTTTAATTATGAATGTTGTGTAATAGGAAATAATGATCTTTCTATGATGATTAAATAAATGAAATCATATTTATTTTAAATATAATTATCATGTGCGCAACGAATTCAAAAAGTGACGAGTGAGATACCTTAAATTGTAGATTCGGACACATGATAATTATAGTAATACAACCCTCGAGTTAAACCAAGTATATATACATGTAAGTGGTGGTCAGTGATTATTTATTCATGTACAGTATAATAATATAAAATGCATCAAACCCATCTTTGTTTGGGGAAAAGAAGTACACTAAAATTGGTTTCAACACCTTGTTTAAAAAAAAAAACCTTCAATTCAGGCACGAAGCATCAGGCGGGCCGCCCCCCCCCCCCCCACCACCCCCGCACTTTTTCTTGCAGCAAACATTTTTCTTATTTACATATAAAAATATGAATTATCATGGAGTTGCCCCCCCCCCCCCCCCCCAACTTTCTTTCATGATTTTGGGAAAAAAATTTCGAAGAATCCACCCCCCCTTTCAAAAACGATGCAACGCGCCTTTGATTTCATATTACTATCAAATAAAATTAAAACATAGTGTCTCCCGGGAAGTATTGGATGTAATCTTTTTTGTTACGCATGATACTAGCACCGAGTTTATTTCAAACAATCAGTTCAGACAACGTGGCACACACAATACTCTAATCATCCAGTTTAATTCAGGAGATAAAATCAACGAAACCCGGCAACAATGTTTTATTGGTATTCATCATCATTTGCGTTCAACCATTCAACAAACAAAATGATACAGAAACATATTTATATTATATAGATTAGGAATACTAGAAAATACTTCATTAAACATTTGAATGTACAATTATCGGTCGCTAATGAATTTTATTATAGAAGAGGCTCTTACAAATGTACAGATTATTTTGATGATTAGATACCCAAGAATTAAATAATTATAGTACAATTTATTTTCATACTTCAAAAATGGTATGAATCAATTTTGCTTCTCAGCTTCATTTACATGTTATAATTCTGTTATCAATTTTGTATCTCTCCATCGTCGGAAACCCACGGTCGGTCTCGCTGCTCTTTTAAAAAGAGCAGCGAGACCGACCGTGGGTTTCCCACGATGGTATCTCTCTAGTATGGTATTTATATATTCTTTCCAGACAAAAATTATTATACTGATGCAAACAGATAAGCTATTTCATTTCATTTAAGTGTGTAATATGAAAAAATCTTTATTCTAAGTACCCGGAAATATTTAAAATTAAATCTGAAAAAAGGAAACGCAGGTTATGCAGATATGGAGTCCATTTTTCATGTACTGCAACTTTTAGCGATATTTGCGTCTCTAAAGACCATCAAAGGTAAGTATAAGATACACTAATATTTAGATCTATTTTAAATATATACTATTATCAAAAAAATCATGACAAGTATGAAATTTTAGGAATCGGTTAATATCATCAATGCTTATACATGCGAAAAACGAGCAATCTAATCTTATCATTATAAAAATGATATTATTAACTGACACACAATCATAATCCATGTCCAATTACGAAATTAGGAAACCGTTGTAATAATTCCAATTTTTCAAACATGTACATGTACATACATGTGACAGTACATACAAATAACTGAATTCATGCATAATTTCCTGCATCATTCAGTCGATATATTTGTATTTTTTAAAACTTACCCCGAGTGTTGTTCGGAAATATTTGAGACAACACAAATATTAATATTCCCTTTCTAAGAGACGAATTTTGATGAAAAATTGTATAAACGTTGAAGAAATCCAAACAAATAATTGAGCAAAGTAATATTAAAGAAAAAATATTTGATATTTTGTTTACGACGTTACATAAACAAGTCAGTGATCGGGGTACCCGGCGCAGGCATAAGCTCGTGAGATTAAAAAACTTAAACAACTACTTACTAAGTGTCGGGTGTAGGTAGACCAACAATTAATAATAAAGGAAATTTAATTATATATGTTTTTCATTTTGCTATTTATTGTGACTAATGTTTCACTACTGTTCGAGTTGAAATACGGAGATGTAGTACAAATACATTTACCAAGCAATAGAAATATTGTGACTTTAAAGATAATTTCTAAAAATCATTAATTTCATCGAAATGTTTTGCCTCAGTGTTGTTGTATGTAGTATGTACTTGTGAAATGATACAGATTAACATTTAATTTCAAATAGCTCAATGCACTGAAGAGGACAGTTGTAATTGCCATTGTCAATTTCCTTGTTCGCGTACTTGTTCGAGTTGTGCTATTGGGTGGAGCGGTACAACATCTAATTACTGTCAGAGAAGTAAGGACATGGTTACATTTAATGACATATTGGGCAACATTAATCGTCGCATATTGATAATTTCGTACATAGTCAGAAAATACAGGTCCCATTTCAAAGAGACTTTTTTTAAAAATGTTTTTTTTTTTTACATAAGGACATCAACTTGTAATTGAAAATCAAATATATTAGTCCATGGGTTGTGGCAACATTATATTTCCTTGAGTTTAAACTTAATAAAAACTTGAATTTTGTTACGTTTGTATTCGTATTGTACAATTGTAACAGAAATTTTGGATAGATGTTCCTCGTTTGATTAATTGGCAGAATGTTTTACATTGTTCATTCTAGAGAACAATGCCTATGGAATACCAGCAGTTTCAACGTCGACCGAGACAGTCCAGGGAATAAAGAGGTCTGCAAAGAATGCCGTGGACGAAGATCCTGATACATATTCTCTGACAAAATCCGAAATAAACCCCCAGTTGACGGTGACATTGGCTGATATATTCAACATAGGACACATTTACATAAGTTTAACAATAGGTATATCGCATAACCCCCTAATTCCGTCACTACCCTAAATCCCCAACTTTCAGGAAACTCCTGTTTCAAATCAAGTGCGATTATATCGTATTTTTGCGTATGTCAAAAATGTCAACAATTTACAACGGTCAAATTTAACAAAGTGTTAAAACGTCTTGTTTATTTAACTACCATTAAAAAAACCCACGTATTCTTGGGCGCACTAAAGTATAACTTTAATCAAGGATTAGGCTCATTTATTTAAGGAACAAGGAATCATTCTTTGAGTATTATGAGGTGATAATTTTGGTCGGGGCATAATCAAATCCAATAAATATGATATCATAAATAAAGAGGCCAGTTCCCCTTACTACGTTTACGTCACAAATTCAACGTCACCGTCCTTGTCCGACGACATGATGTGTACATTGTTCTACAGGATTTATTTATGATAAATTTGATCACGCCCCGACTGAAATTATCACCTCATAATATTTAAAGAATGATTCCTTATTACTTATATATATATAATTTTCAGAATAAAATTCTTTTTAATGATTGCAAATAAAATACATCCCCCCCCCCAAAAAAAAAATAAAAATAAAAATAATTACATGTACAGAGTAAAGAAATGTGTTATGTTGCTCGATGCCGAATACAGAGGGCAACACAACAATCCAGGACTTTCCTATCACCGAGGGTCATAAATTCTGGTTTTGTCGCCAGAGAAGACATGTAATATATGTTATATAACATTTTTAAACAAATCAAAGCGGTTTGCGGCTCTATTATTTTTTTCATTAAGAAGTGCATTTTATTGAAAACTGTTCAAATTTTACAAATCTGTGTAAAATGTTTGTAATAAGTCGATCGGTGCTTGTTAGTTTAATTAAATAATGATAATGTGCATTAACGCTGCTCTTGTTGAAATGCATCATCTGGGCTGGCTGAAATTTCGGAAAGCTGTTTTCTTTTCCAATTCGACATTTGTTGTTTTCATCACGCTCACGCTTGAGTTGATTAATCTCATTTTCTTAAATGTTATCAAATTTTTCTACTCAATTAAACAATTAAAGTACTCCGGAATTTAAAACGTATCGCATATGTTGTCCTGACATTTTGATTTTCGGGGATCTAATTACGTTAGAGCTTAGCAACTGGCTCTTTGAATTTCGAACCCGACTTAATATGCAGAATAATTGCACATGAGGATATTACATTTTTTGGAGGGCAATATAACTATTTCCTGTGAAATACAATTGTTTCCGACAGGCAGTATAATTGTTTCCAGCGTGATTGAGCAGTTTCCGGGGCATAGTAATAAAATTATCTCATTTGTGACATAATGAGAAAACTTATTCAAAAATGTTATATATTTTAAGTTAAGTTATATTCATTTAAGTCAAATATTATAACCCTCCATCCCCTTAAACTTAAATTGTACAAGATACAATGGAAGTGCATTATATGATATAATGATGTGTATATCATTTATAAAGGATAAATTTCTTGTAGAGGCCAGTTCCCCTTACTACGTTTACGTCACAAATTCGACGTCACCGTCCTTGTCTGACGACATGATGTGTACATTGTTCTACAGGACTACCAGGAATAAATACAACGTAGACTTGAAATGTAACAACAACAGGGTTTTGACTGGGAACCAAATTGTAATAATGAGAGACACCTACAATGGAAGGCTTCAAGTGTTCGAGATTAAAGTGCATCGTAAGTTTTTATGAAAATATTTATGTGAAATTAAATCTGAAAATATATCAATTCATTCAATAAAATTCAATAGGTTGAGACACAACTTCGCTCAATAAGCTTACCTACTAAGATACATCCTGTGCATATTTGTACATGCATGTAGGTTTGAAAATTGATCTAAATTAGGAATTGAAAATTATATAAGTTAGCTACTTTTAACAAATGAATATCATGAACAAAATTCAGTATAATGTATATTTGACAAATTTGCTAATCAACCCCCCTTCGCAAAACATATTCTCAATTAGTGTTTGATTGGTTTTTTCTCTCGTTTTGATCATCAAGAAAATTATACTGCTAATATTGGAAAATAATTGTATCCAAATCAACCTTTAAAAATGAAAAAATAGATGAATTCATGCTTAGACTCTGCAAAATGATTCTTAATCAGTTAATTTGATGATTTATTAGCATATTTCCATTCTCATTAAATAATGATTAACATAAAAACGACAAAGACATAAGACAATGATCAAAGCTTAAATATTTGGAATTTTTTTTTTATCAAATGTTACTTTGTGGCAAAAATATCTTATGTCAAAGTCTAAAACATTTTCGATGGTTAATTTGTTGACTACCCAGCCTCCTTAAACATTGTCGTGTATCGGAAAACCACAAACAAAATTAGCAGTTTTACCATCTATATAAGTAATATCACAAAAAGGAAAAAAAAACAACAAATAAATCACGAATTTTTGTCACTTATATATAAATATTTTTTAATATAGAATGCAGCTTAGGAACATATGGCTCCTTATGTGAGAAAGAGTGCCGAAGTTGTCAAGACAACAAATGTGATGGATACACGGGTATATGTCTATTAGGCTGTTACCCTGGATGGTATGGAGAAAAATGTGATAGGAAATGTTCTAATTGTGAAACCTCGTTTTGTGATTTCGATCTAGGATGTACTAACTGCTTGTCTGGCCACCACGGGCCTAATTGTGAACTTTGTGTGAGAAATACTTATGGCAAAAACTGTAGTTTGACTTGTCAAAAGTGTCAAGACTGTGATCCTGTCCTGGGTTGTAAGGAATGCTTTCCTGGTTTCCACGGAGTTGATTGCAACCTTTCATGTCCAAACGGTTGCAGAAATAAAAAATGTGATCGATTTTCTGGACATTGCAGAGATGGGTGTAACGGCGGATTTATGGGAGAAACTTGTGGAACACCCTGCAAAGGTAACTGCGTTCTAAATTTGAGTAAATTTTTTTGTCAATGATATAAAATACTAGACTTAGTACAGATTTTTTTTCAAGATACATGCGATGGAAATAAAACATGCCATAGGGAGAATGGTCACTGTTTTGAGTGCATTCCTGGTAAAATTGGTCCCTATTGTTTGGAATCCTGTGATTCAAGGGACGGCGGTTGTAACGGTCAAAACTTCGAAGCATTACTTAAACGTAAGTTAGAAAACTTTCAAATGATTCGGTATTATTACATTTTCAACAAGTCATTTGATTGTTCTTGCTGTAAGTAGTTTCTGATTAGGAAAAAAGGCACCACAATGATCTTACAGATTTATGCGTACATCATTCAAGAAATTTACTTTGTTTTTCTATTTGATCGCTCATAATAATACAAAATGAATTCGACCGCAGTCAACTATTTTAATTGAAAAAAAAGTGGGGTATTTGATGTATGAATAAAAGAAGAAAGAAGGGACAAAAAAGAATTTAGAAGATAAATAAGGTAAGCATTTACTTCAGCAAATATAATATTAAAATACATTTAAAAATCAAAGAACGGGATAAACGTTTACGTAGAGGACCAAAACTCAATGTCAGAATAAAAATAGTCTATCAATAGTCCTGTCACCTGTCACCGGTAAGCTTTCATCGGCAATGGACAGAAAATATGCAAAACTCTGAACTCAACAAAATCTGACACGGGTCTTCTAGTCCGTGATTTTATATTAAAATCTCGTCATTAATGCATCTAACAAGTGAAATACTTCTTCTATAGTATTAATATGGGGCATCTTCTTAGTTACCTTATTTTATCAGAAATGTCTCTGAAAAGTTGCATATTTCATCTTTTTGCACTTTTTTCTCTCTAATGAAATGTATATGATAATTATAGTGTTTAAATAACTGGAAAAAAATCATTTTTTTTAAAAAACATCATTTTCTAAATTCCAGTTTACAATACAAAAGTGATATTCTAAAATCTCTGTCGTATTCAAACTGAACGATTAGACTGCAAATACATTTTTTGGTAATTGAAAAGAAATTGAACGATAATAAGACTTTTATGTCATTTTTAATAAATTTCATCATTTTACAATAAGATGCAATAAAAATAATAGTAACAGATTACATGTGCTTACTACCATTCTTTGCTTCGATACTATATCATTATATCTACAAATTCAACTATTTAGGGTATGCTTGTCTTTATTTACTTCTTTCTGCATTAACATTACGTCCAAACATTGCTGGATGACTGGAAAAGTAGTTTCACACCATTGCTATTATGATATAGGGTGGTTTTTAGCCGGGCTCATTTCGTAAACAATGGCCAGGCTATAGCTACGGTGCACGGCGCCGAATGTTGAATGAACAACCGTTGAACTCGCTCTCTGCGCAAAAATGTAGTTCTACCTTAAGAGAACGTAGAATGTGTAGTATCTCAGTTAGTCAGTGTAAGTTTACATCTCATATAATTATATCTAAATATCACATGATAATTTCTTCTCTGTTGCATTCTAAATACGCTTTGCAATGTAGAGTTGCTGAGCGGATGAATACGATTTACACATTCTAAAATTAGAGATGAGAGTACCAGTTGTTGCTGGAAGCTTGTACAACAGTTAATCTTAGTTGAGGTGTTAAATATCTGACTCTCCCACGATTTATTACAATATATTTATCAATAGTAATATGTATTAACATGTTTATAAACTCAGTTCATTCATTACTACTTAATGTATCTATTCACTTTGTAATGATGGCGTATAAGGCATATAATGAAAACGTTTTCAATACACATCACGGGATTCACGGAAATTCATTTTTGAACGTTTTTGAAGAGATATATATATATATATATATATATATATATATATATATATATATATATATATATATATATATATATATACACATCTTTTGAGGTTTGAAAATTTCATTTTATATTTTATCAATATCAGAGTACACCACTATACATCTAGAATGGAAGTAAATTAAAAGTTGAATGTGTGGCGGGAAGGGAAGGAATTTGGAGTAACATTAAGAACATTAAATAAGGCTCTCAGCCACAATCTTCTTGTAAAGAGTACTCGTAATAAATACAAACATCTTTTTTAACAACAAACATCTTGTTCATCTAAATCAGTCCAATTCCAAACCATACATACAATCATGCATTTTAATAAAAAGAATTGTAATCGTCAAAAAAAGGATTGTAATAGTTTTTACTATTAAATCTTTTTTCTTTTTGCTTTTGTTTCTGCTTGCCGAAGTCTCTGGCTTTCCTCCGAGTTTTTTGTAATAGGGTCGTCCTTGTATTCTTTGGCCACGTCCCATCCATATTTCTCAGCAATTCGTATATCCAACTTTTTATGTTCTTTAATATGATCTACAGAATTTTTGGTTAATTCTTTAGCATCATTGTTGTCAATTAATTCATCAATGTTCTAAAAGTCGGCCTGTAAATCATAAAAAATTGTACCTTGCTCTTTGGTGTTCTAATTTGAAATCAACAATGTTGCATCTTCCTTGCATAGACGAATTTTTGGACTCAAATTCTTTCAAAAATCAGATTTTGTTTTCTGCCAAAGCAGCATCTAATTTGTAGGAAAACATTTGAAATGCCTCTGTGTTGGTCAGATCCTCTGTCAAACTTTGTGAGTTGTTATTATATTGAGGCAATGACAAAGGCCCTCTAGTAAGCTTGTGCAACACGTTTCTGGTCCTGCCTGGGCTGAACTACGTGAACTTTCGTCTGAATCTGATCACTATAATCAGTCATAGCTAACTTGTCGAATAACTAAATAGATCAATTCATGAGTTAAATACCTCTAGAACCGAATTACCAAGATCAAGAATATAGATCCTAACTATGATTTAAAATAACTGACGTAAAAAATAAGCAAATTTGATGGATACGCTTAAAACAATATTACACATGTTCAGAATGATTACGTTAGTGAAAATGCAAACCATCCATCAATCAAATGGTGCTGGGAGATCGAAACCAGCAAACACCAAACCCTATCGATAGGTTATTTGATGAAAACCGAAAAGAAATTTATAAAATATAAGAAAAAATCATTATGATATTCATAAAATATTATGAGGTGATCAAATACGGTCGGGAGTTATTGGATTTGAACACCCTCAACCGTATTTAATCAACTCAAAATACTCAAAAATTGATTCCTTAAAAGCCTGTTCTAATGTTTTTAAAAAAAAGTCCTATACATCAAATAATTATTTATCAAGTTATTTTTAATGAGTTTGGAATGCATTGACGCTAGTCCATGTAAAAAAACAGACGATAACTTACCTGTAATTTAGATTCAAATTGTTCTCAACCTGCATTCTATTTCAACCTAGCCAACACCTACATGTATATTCTATACGTTTTTTTTAAATGTTGGCTAAGAAGGAACATTTATTTAAAGCGCTTTCGCCCTGTGGACAGACCGGCTTGTCAGTAGCGTAGATTTAAACAACAGGCTACATTGTCGGACATTGACAGCAAGTATATAGGACACGTTCCAGAATGAAATGGTGGATATTGATTGTGGCTTTTGTGATAGGTAATTGATGCATTTATAATGTAATACTGAAGTGACACGCTAACTTAAAGTTTACTCTTGTTTTTTTTGTTTAGTCGACAAATTAATCTCTTACATTTGTACGTGCGTTATACCTTGTCTTTTAACATGTATAGCAGATGTTCAAAAGCCGATGAAGGAAAAGGTCATAACAAATGACTCGTCAAAATTCTTTGTTTGACGTGTTTATCATTGTTTATCATTGTTGGTCCGATTGTTTATCAGGTGTGTATGTATTCTGTAAAACGATGGGTATTTTCCCTGATTGCTGTAGCGACTTTTGTTAGGAAGTTTGTTTACAATGCAATGGTAACGCGTTGATTCGCCCCCTTAAAGATTCGTCCCCGATGTCAAGACTAGTATGAATGTATTATTAAGGTCAGACGCGACCTATCTTCCATTATTTTCTATTTTTCCTATCTCCACAATGTGAAGATTTCCACTAACTAAAGTAATTCCATAATCATATTTTCATGTTATACGATACTTATTTTATTTAGAAATATAATGTTCAATTGAAACTATATACTAAGACTTTATTCATAAGCATTCAAATGCATTTTGCTTGCTATTTTAAGGAAAAATCTAAATATTCTAGCTCCAAATATAGCGTGGTAATGTACCCTGAATTTTTGGGAATTAACAGGTTTTTAAAATGTTAATAAGGAATAATTTATCAAGGAAAATTAAATAAGATTGAGGAATGTCTCTGTGTCCTTAATTCAAAACTATTTTGGCAAATCTAAAGTTAACGTGTATATTTTTTGCATATACGTATCTTAGGTTTCTAAAGTTTAGTTGTGCAATCGATGAAATAATACTACATCTACTAATAATAATGAAAATTTTAAAAGAAATAACATATAAAATTCAGCCTGCAAAAAACCATGCAAATTGTCTCTGAACTCACTTATGAAGCACGAGCTTTTTTTTTTTTTATATTTCTCTGTTAGCCTACACAAATTAATATTAATTACTTATAATATTTTAATGTTTTAAAAGACACCGATATCGCTGGTGTTCATACTAGATAAGGTAAACTATACATTTTCTTTTTAAGATAATTGGTTGATACAGAAAAATTATTTGATGCACAAAAATTATTTGATACTGTAATAAAAAAAATTCGAACCAAGAAATTTTTATCTTTACATATTAATCGTATAAGATGAACAGAATTTGAAAAAAAGAGTTAATAAAAATAATGCTGAAATCATATTCTTTCTACCACATTTTCAATTTAAAAGAGTTTTCGATTAGAATTTATAAGCAGACATATTGGGAGAGGATGCCCCCCCCCCCCCCCCCCCCCCCCCCCCTTAGGTTGTATGGTGTTCATATGTTTTAAAATGATAAATTTGTGTGAATGTGATATATTTTCTCCTTTACTTAAACGCTTTTGGTCGCAGATAAAAACTAATTTTCAGAACCAAAACATGATTTTTTCCTACAGCTGTCAATCGTAATTTCATGTGTTTGTAAACACACTACATTGTGGCCCCCTAAAAACCCACCCAAACACTTTCATTTACGTCTCATATATATTATGTACTAAATACATAAGTTTTTCAAAGTTCTTTGAAGCAGTTTATGAGGAACTGTGCTTATAAACTGTTCATTACTATATTCAATGTATGGTCAAAATCTATGTTAAAAAGGTCAAAAGTTTTCGAAAAATGAAGTCGGTATTTCCCGGTAATGTGCACATTTTCACACTGTGTTCCAAATACCTATGAAGTTTAATGAAATTAATTCAATGAATGTGTGAAAGAGGATTTGGACTGACAAACTGTTCATTACAATATTCAGTATACACTCAACAAAACTTCTAAGTGTTCAGTCTGATAAATAGAATAATTTGAAAATTACGAAATAAAATGATAGGAAATTTTCAACATTTCATAATTGATATGTGTTTTCATCAATAGAAATAAAAAAAAAAGACAACAACGATTGAAATCAATTACAAATGACGAAACGTCAAAACATTAAATTGGTTAAATTGCGCGTGCTTCATATGATTGGCAATTTTTTTGTGATTTATAGTAGTATTTGGTGATAGTTTAAAAAGAAAACAATTAACATGGCCAAAATGATAATTGAGAAAATAGCCAAAGCGTTGAAATATTGGTGTTTGCATTGTTTCTACAACATATTGTACTCAAATTAAATTTGCTATTTATTTTGTCCTCGACTTTGTTCTAAAGTTTTAGCAATACGAAAGAAAAGTTATTTTGATATAATATACCTCTTCCATACATGTAACGTCATTTCTATAGGCAACTTAAAACAATCCAAAAGCTCTGACCGAAATTCAACCAAACCGGAAGTGTTTGTGATATTTATCAAAGGTCGAGGTCCCGTGTCACAACCAGATGTCAAGGTCAATACAATGTTCTTAACGATTTGAAAGTTAAGTGGAGATCAGTCACCCCGCAAAATCAATGTTCTCAGTTAATATATTTAATACATTACACTGGGTGAACACAGAGCTTTGGTTCAGTGTATGGCCAAATTTCTAAGTTCAAAAGGACCGAAATTGCAAGCAGAAATAACGGAATTGGAATGTCCTGGTAACATCTTTTCACAGATCAAAAACATTACACCTCTCGGAACTTCTTGCTTTAGGTATAATTACTCTTATGTTACAGGTAAATGCTATGCGTTTTACTCGATGACTTATTTGGGCTTTTTATGTTGCATTTGAATTATTTCTTTCAAGCAGTTTCCTTACACAATACTGATGGTCAAGATTTGGATCCTGCTGAGCCAGTGCCAGAAAAATGCAATAGCTACAATATGAGTGGGAATGGCACTATATTGTACAAAAGGAGTTTCTTGTGCACGTCTTCAGACAACCCTTACTGCTGTGGAGAGGAGGGGCAGCAATACTGTTGTTCATCTAGGTTATCGTTGTTCTGGAAATTTTTGAAACATGAATCGAATACTGTAGATTCCTTATTCTACGCGAGTACTTTATTCCGAGACTCAACTGTTTTGCACCATCGCGAGAACATAAAATCGCAAACGTCCAATTTTTATTAAGTTTAGAAGTTCATTTAGTTTACAAGATTTTAAAATCCGCGAGATGTGCTTCTGGCGACTTTCTGCGGATATATATTAATTCCTCGCGTTTAATTAGGAATATACCGTATATAAATCGTAATGGAAGGTCTGTTTGTCTGTAGATCTATCTCTTTCTCTGCCTGTACGCGCATTTCTACAACTTGTTAAGATAATGGGTTTTATACTACTTCGCGGGAATATTTCTCCGTCTTGCTTAATTTAGATTTATTGGCCGAATGCTTCGACCAACAAGAAAACCATGTATATGACATTTATTTATTTTGGCGCTGTCATTACTTGAAACAAAAACTCTCTATCTGGTCCAAACAAGCTATGATAAACAATTCTAAATGTTTCATTCGACGAGAAGCTTTTATTTTTTACCATAAAGTTGAATCCTCTCTCATTCTTCAATTCTTTAATTTGCACTATTTGGAATATTCCAGATTTTATAGTACCATCTTGTCTATTTCAGACCTGATGACGTCATATTTTTTGTCATTTTTGGCGTTATAGCAGGCTTGTCGTTATTGGGATTTATTGGTTTCTGTGTTAGAAGGAACATGAAGTCGACATGATCGAGCAATGGAACCAGTAAGTAATTACAACAGCCCCTTATAGTTATGATTGATATTTTTCAATTGTTTACACATTTTCAAATCAGTTTGATATAGTGTATAGAACTTGATTTTTTAACATCGATTAATCACTTAAAAAAAACCCGGATTGATATGTTAAAAACAGTTGATATCAATTGCAAGGAAAAAAAAAATTTTATAAGGCATGCTTAGTTTTGTAGAAATGTATAACATACTAAATTACATGAAAATACATATGTAAAATCAATGTTAATTTTATACAAAAATTAAATATCTAAAATGCTACGTAAATACCTATCTCTTAATCTTTTTTCTCAATGTAAAACATTTTCTTCACAAATTATGCTATCTCTTATAGGCTTAAGAAGGAATCCGCCATATTCAACCATGGATACAGTACCTCATAGGTGCAGGCAAATAAACTCAATTTTGTCATTTCAATGAACCACCATACAGTTTACGCACCACAAGTCTTTTAATTGAGTCAATGAGATTTGAGAAGGAATCCTCCATATCAAACCATGGAAACAGGAATTTCTCGTCCTCCTTTTCCTTTAAAGACTACAGCATCTGCTTCCGGTCATGCAACGGACGACTAATTAGGTCAAAGTACTGACTAAAGAAAAAAATATCAAATACCTGATACATGTAAAGCAGCTATTGTGTTTATATTGTAATAAATGCCTTCAGAACTCGATTACGTCTAAACCATTGGCACTTAGTTCTCAAAGTATGATTGAGTACAAAATCCACACCTATTTATAATTTAAACAATATCTTATTTCAAAATGAAATAGGATAGGCAGCAGACATTGTTTTTTACCTCTCCTTTTTGTCACCTATTTAATGACGATTTTACAAGATTTTTGTGATGGAAAGCATGGAAAAATTCTCCTGGTGATTTTATTGGTCATCTGCGCGGATTAAGATTATACCAAGAACGAAGGAGTAAGCTTCGTCGAGAACTAATCTGTGACATGTACTTTACGACACTTATTGGCTCAGTCTTACACATGAACGCGCAGTTCATCCGATACTTGAACCATATCTATCTACAGTGCCGAGGGCCTTTTTTTTTTTTACTGACAACAAAGATATTGTAAATACTATAGGCACACTTATTAAAAAAGACAAAATAACAGCCTCTTAAAGATGCCTCCAGAGTTTAGGTTTCAGCTTCTTGCGATAACAAAACCTTTGGACACAAAAACGCTGTTTTATATGCGAAAACTATAATGAGATTTCAACCCATATTTTCCCATAGAGGTACAAACCTGCAACGACCCAGCTACAATTTACTAGCTGCATCACTGTCTGCGAATCAAAAATTAAATTTGTGGTACAAAAGTGTTTTGGATACATGCATTTTCATAAAAAAAAATCATACATTTTACATGACAAATAGCAAAACGCGCCTTCATTAGAAAACGCTCCTTGTACAGTCAACGCTACCAAAAGCTCCAACAGTAGGGAACTTTTCTTACAATGTCAAAATTTTATCTGTTGTTCAATTAAAGTGCTGGTTCCGGTTTTTTGAAAGCTGGTTAACTCTAATACAGCGTTGGTTTTGTGTTAAACTCGGAGTTAAAGTTAACGAAATTGTTGTTTTCCAAATGCCAATTATGCGTAAACTCTGTCTTAACTCTATGTTAAATCTAATCTACACCTTTCAACTTCTCTTTGTTGGTCTCTGCAGATCATTTTCAAACAAGTATGTTAAAAAATTCAGTCCATGCTTACTAAATCTATAACGCCTTCTTAATTCTTCATCTGACCACCATTGTGATCATGAGGGGTAACCAGGTGCCCGGAAGCTTGAGGTGGCTTAAGTGCAAAGCGAACGGCCATTTTGAATGACTGTGTTAAGTATTAACTACTACGTTAAGTTTTAACACAGTTGAAGTATTGCCCTATCAGTGACTCAGCAGATATTAATTGTATTAAGATTTTAAAGCAGCGGGAGTTTTCTCCAAGACAGAATTTTATAGCAGCGGGAGTTTTCCCCAAGTTACTGAGTACACTATAGGTATGTACATTTAATTGGTCAAAATATTTAATTAATAAATCAATTCTGGGTTTTTTTCTTCGTTAGCCAAGTGTCTAAATCACCATGAGCTATTGTACTTCTCTGCTTATCGGGAACTTGGCGGAAAGAAAATATGGGGAATTTAAAATATAAAATATATTAAATTTAATCTAAGTTTTAACTAGTCCCGTATCTTTGATAATCTTAGGATTTTAGAGGAGCACTGTCTCTAAGGTTGTGACAGATGTAACGATTGCGATTGTTGCAAGGGCCTGACTATTCTTCAAGTGGCCATGTCAGTAACATCAGGCACAAGGGCAACCTTAAAGAATGGATTCTATCAGCAGGCCCGATTTTCAAATGTAATCGGGTGCATAGATGGCACCCACGTCAAGATACTAGCGCCTTCCATAGATGAGAATGCATATGTTAACAGGAAAGGCTTCCACAGCGTCAACGTGCAAGCAGTTTGCGATCACGATGGTAATCAAGCCTTGACATTGCATGTTGTAACCCTTGCATCATTTTAACTTTGACGTTTCTAGTGTAAATAATTTAGTTTTCGACTCATTTTAAATAACTATTTAGTTTTATGAAAAAAAAAAAAAATAAAATCAACCGATTAAATTTACTAAAATCACGATGTTAATCAAATTTTATTGTTTGGCCTAACTTTATAAACATTTCAAAAAGCGTATTACCTTCATTTGTGGAAATTATTTAGCTGCTTCCCAATTTACAAACTTCACCACAAACAAAATTGATTCCAAAACACCCTTACCACAGTTTTCTGACGTGCATGTAACGTCTAAGGCAAAATTATGTGAAATTTGTTTAGGAAAATGTTATTCACAAGACTGTAGAGGATTTCTGACAGTTTAGAATACCTACCAAAACAAGGGGAAAAATACATTCTACTACTGGGCTATTGGACATGACGGCGCAGTACCATGGGTCAGAAAACAAAAGATCATTTATTCCTCAAACTTAATATCTCCCTCGACAATTCTTGGTTACTTGCTGTTTGAGTTAAGACTTTTTCAGGAAAATGTATTGAGTTGAAGAGGGGTGGGGAACAGCTTCCGATGTCAAGGATTTCTGATCCACCACGTTTCTTACAAACCAATTGCGCCATTAAAAGGAGTACTTATTTTTGAACTGTTGTGACCTCTTGTTCGGTCCAATCAGAAAATGCTTATTAACCAGAAAAACTAAAGCTATTTGACTGCTCCCATTAAGCAATCGAATTTGAATTTGTAGAAAAGATGGGTTCCGATGGCAGAAAGTGAATTACTTACTAGCCTGAATTAAGGTGTTAAATGTATAATGAAGGGATCTTGAAATTTTTTCAATCATTTTGAATACTAATTTAGTTAAATATGTATTGCTAGCTAACAATGAAAGCGAATTGAACCAAATTCATATGACTTACAACGTATAAGATGCCGGTCGGTCAATTGCACCTTAAACTGGAAGTTATCTTCCCTTAACAGAAAAAAATTGATGATATCTTTGTCAAAATATCCGCAGTAAATGATTCATTTTATTTCATATTTTAATAAAGAAAAAGATTTAAGATTTGCATAAATTTCAAGTTACTTTTTACAGTTTTTTAATAGAATTTAATGTAAAGTTCAAAGTGCAATGAATTGGACAATAATCAAAATTTTGAAAATTCCTTTGATGGAGTATTTTCATTTGATAACAACTTCAAATGATAAAATAATTAAGAATAATTAAGAATGTATCAGGCCATTCATTTATTAGGTACAGAATGTGATCGTTATAAATTAAATTCAGTATTTTCTGGATCAGCCCTTGCCGATTACATATGAACCTTAAGGAGGCTCGATTGTCAAAAAATTAATCATCATATCTACTTTAATTTTAATATTTGATTTGTTTACCTTTAAACGATTAAACGATTAAAGAAAAATAACTGACTTTTAAATTTCGGAATTTTCTTATTAACCTTAATTTAGTAAACAACTCACCTTAAACTCAAACAAAACCTACAAAATTATATACATAGATAAAACAGACTGATGATGGATTAGTGCAACAAAAACGTAATAGCTGAAAATTAAGGGTCCTCGACACCCTGTGACTTTTCTTTTATATGACAGTACGTCAGTACAACATGGCAATTTCAACTCATTGTAAAACTGTTTAAGTTACCAAAATTGGGTGTCTATCTTTGAAGCACAGTGGGTATAACTACAGTCTTCTAACCCGTAGGTCCCGAGTTCGAATACAGCAGGGATTTTGGTTTTTATGAAAGGTAATAGGGTGATTTCACAATGCATCGGACACCCTTGGATTTTTCTTTTTGATTACGCATCAATTATAGTCAGAATATGAATAAAACTTGTTTTAAAAGTTACAGGTTTTCCCCTAGCTTAATTATTGGGAAAAAAATAGTGAATTTGTTTAAAACGTAGAAAATAAAGCAAATTATTGAAGTATTAAGCTATTTCACCATGGATCGGGCAATATTTATCAAGGATCGGACAATATTTACCAAGCATCGAACAACTATACAGTTGAGACTAAAAATAACAAAATTTTCTTATTATCATGCGAAAATTCAGAGGTTCGGAAAAATAAATTTATTAAATTGTTCTTAAGATTTGTTTTAATGTAAATCCTTGTATTTACACTAGTGTTTCTTTGAAAAGGAATGTTTTTCAGTGACGGGTTCTTTATCGTGCCAGCACCTACAGGAACTTTGGTTTTCGTGTGTTGCCTTTAAAAATCCATTCAACAAATCCATTGAGAAGAATTGCAAGAAAGAGTGCAGTGGCTGACGAGATAAAATTACTTTCCACCAGAAGGATATGTTTGTTTACCCATTAATGGCTACACATATTTATATTTTGGCGGTGCCAGACGAGGGCAAGAGAACACGTGGAGTATGTCCATCAAATTATGTAAAATATTATTTGTTGTTGATGACAATGATGTAAGTATTAAAAATTTGTTGTCAAATTAAATAACACATGTACAAGAGGTCATTCAACCACCAGGTGGCATTTCGATCAGAAAATTAGAAGGTGAAATTCCTTCTGGTAGATGTGGCCATTCTTTTACACTTATTTTTTATTCTTGTGCTTTTTTATATGGTGGAGTTCGTTTTCCACATGGAAATTCATGTGTTAGTACATCACTTTTTAGAAATGTTAATAATGATAGCAGTTTTTAAATGGTTGATTATGAAAGTCTTTTGGACAAAACTATCTGTCTCAGGATCTGATCCAAGAGCTTATCACACTGCCACACTGATGGACATGAGAGGTATAAGGTCTAATGCATATATAAGTGGTGTTATAAAAACTGAAAATGAACTTCGAAGAAAACCATTATGAAATGTATTTCTTTTAAAAATGGATTCTGATAGACATTTTCATACAGAAATTCTGACATTTGCCAATTCTGTGACCCAAGCAATTTCACCTAAAATAACTTTCTTTAAAAACTGTCCTTAATTGATATCTGCACGTGTGTCATCTATGTCTTTCTGTATTGGTTCAATTTTTGTAAGTGGAGCAGATTTCACACCTTTTGAAATTTTTTTCAATTCATTTTCAGACAAAGCATTTGGATTGACAAGCCAAATTTTTGCAATATTTGTACATTAAGAAACTGACCTATTAATTACAAAAGATCCAAGTAATTCTTTTGCAGAATGTTTATCTGCATCGCATAACGTACATAAACATTTGACACCCTATCCTGAAGCCCCGAATCTCCTTTGTCCCTTTTTTCGTCAGCCATTGAATTAAAAAAATGAAATTAATGAAACATCCAACCCTGATTTGTCTTCTCATTCATGCGATTTTGCATTAAAATTTCCCTTTAATTTTCAATGGGTAGAATACAAACAACATTTGATACATTATTTTCATCTGTAATTGATTCCAAAAGGGTCTATTTGTTCGGCAATGGCTCAGTAAACACATCATACATTTTGCCTTGATATTCGGCTTCACTTTTAAAATACAAAAAGAAAATCGAAATGCTTCGTTGGGTAACATTTCAAATCTTTTTTTTCTTTATAAATAGAAACTTCCCCCATTCTATCACACCCATCTTTAACAGTTGTATGTAAAATAACATTTTCAACATTCAAACCCATTCACAATTTTAGGCTCTAATTCTTGTAAAGAAACAGAAAGTGCACCAAAATAAGAAAACCGAACTCCCATACAAATTGGAGTTGGCAAAACCTGGCATAAAACATTCATTTATTTTCAAAGGATCTGTACATTTTAGTACAAATAGTACATTGCAATCATTATAAATTATCTGATAAACAGCTGCAGAAGGCAAAAACTTTTCATAACTTTCATAACTTTTCATAACTTTTACTGGGTGCTTGAAAAACATAAACATTATTTTGGGAAAGAAAGTCATACTGGGATCTATATTGCCCCTTGCTTTGTAAAATATCAACACGAATAGCTAAACCTTGTTCTGGAGAAAGGGTATTATCATTTCCTAGCCATAAATTTTCAATCTGCTTCCAACGTGGATCATTAATATCTATCAAATGGTCTTTCTACATAAAAAACAAAACAGACTTATTTTCATCTTGCATGTGACAAAATTCATTCACTTGAGATAAAATGGGTTTCAGACGTTTATGACGTGTGTGTTTTGCAGAAACAAAATGAAGAGGTAATTTAAACACCTTAGGTTTTGATGTAACATCATACAAAACTTTTTTGCCTTTCATTGTACAAACATTTCTAATAACAAGTGATTGGGAAGAGTTTTTATGTATACAATGCACTAACAAGGTATCAGAAATTTGAAGATGACCATGGAGGGGGACACTTCACTCTCACCAAGTAGCGATCTACATACAGGACAAGCACTTGATATGGAAAACCAGCCAAATATGCATTCTTTGCAAAACATATGATTGCATTTTGAAATATATGGTTCACATGGAACACCACGACAAATCGAGCACATTCATGTAAATGAATGTGCAATTTCTACATGATAAAATCGCTCAATAGGAATGCTCCTAATGACAACATTTTTTAACATTTCAGATGAACCAGAAGCACATGCATCAGCAATTGCCAATTTATCTATAGGGGAAAGGGGTCAGGAATGGAGCAAGATGAGGAACATGATGAATGATCGATAGAGGAGGAAGATGATGGACGGTCGGGGGATGTCGAAGGTCTTGATCTGTCTTGACTGTCTTTGTTCGCGCTGTGATAAGAATGTTCTTGACGAATAAAACTGTTCTTAGTAGACTGGGATGGGACACTTAATTTTCTCTTTAACACTTTCTTTGGTCGGCCAGTTGTTACATAACAAATGTCACAGTTGTCAGAATGGGGCAAAAATTCAGGCAAAACAGGTAAATTAACTAATTAACTAATCTTCAGCTTGACTGTCTTGTAAGTCAAGTCTACATGGGGTACAAATTTTAGAAGGATGAATGTTCAAAGAGTCACTGTCGATTTTGTACAGGAACGTAATTGCAGACTTGAGGTTTTCTTTGGGATGGTACTTGTAATTTATGGGAATTTTCACGCCACTGAGTCTGCACAAACATTTTTTCTGCATTTTTATCTATGACATTTGGTGATAACGAACAGTGTTCAAATTCAAAAGGAATATTACAAAACAGGAGCAGAGCAAACACGGACCTCTTTAAAAAAATAGAGGTAGGATCAGGTGCCATGGAGGAGTGAGCATCCTCTGCTGACCGGTCACACCCGCCGTGTGCTCTTTGTCGTAATCGGGAAAAAACGGAAAAGTCCGTAGACAATTAGGTGATCAATTATGGTCTAACACTTAGTAAGAAAAACGTCGGTCAGCATGCTACCCAGTGGAAGATTGTATTTGCTGACAAGGTCGTTGTATCGACCATAGAACTTACGGAAAGATGACTTCAAACGAGACTGTTGATAGTCCTGTTTTAACAACCTGTCAGTAGCTTGCCTCGCCTTAGAAACTGTTCATACGAAGAGCATACCCTTGCGTTTCGAATTAACTAAGAGACAAAAACACCATATGCAGGTGATGAAGGTATATTGCTACATAAGAAAGGAAAGTTGACTATAGAAAAATTGAAGTCATCACGTTTATCATATAGTTTTGTTGTTAGGTTACCATCAATGTCCATTTCCAGTAAATTATCCAAATATGAAACAGATGACACAGACTCTGTGGTATCTTTTATTTCAAGTTCACTGTAGCAAATTAGTGTGTTTATATGAACATAGACATGAAAGTAAATAAATATCTGTCTAGGCCATCATTAAAAATATCTTTGTTTCCCCTAACCCGACCCTAAATTTTGAAGTTGGGTAGGTAGGTAGGTAAATAATTTTATTTTTTGCCAGGTCATAATTGAAAATACATTATAAATAAAAAATCAATCAATTCTTTAATTGATTATAAAACTAAAAAAATATGACCAGTTGTAAAACATATTGTTATTAACTTGTACTAATGGAATGTAAAACAAATTTAATATCGAATTCACAATTTAATATTGTTTTATCTTAAATTTAAATATGTTTGATTCAATGACTAGATGTGTATGAATAGATTCATTATCATTTGTATGTTGATCACATACATGTTAAACTATATTTAGTTATCATTTAAATGATAATGTACATACTTCAAAGTATCAATTAAATTAATAAAGATTTTTGTTAATTTACCCAATTTCACTTTAATTATAGTCATTACCAAAGCCAACTTTTTTGTTTCGGTCTATTTGAAATTTGACGAATTTAAGAGAACTGTTTAAATTTTTCACATCATAAAGAGTCTTTCATATCACAGGTACCAACCTAATTTTTGAGACTTATTTCTCCCTAACAGAACAGTAGGGAGAAGTTTGAGAAATCAGGGAGACTGTCATTATTTGATACAGCATGACCTACAAGAATGATGATTAACACAGATCCAACCTTAATTAAGATTGGATTCGATTTAAGCAAGTTTATAAAAAATAAAACAACTTCTAAAAGTTTTTAAAACTTATCCAATCTATTAATTTATTTATGTGTTCATACATTTTATAGACGAACAGTTTTGTAATTGTGTTAGCTTAATGACAAATCAAATCAGTCTCTGTACTTCTGTGTATTTTGGAGGTATTAGTCCAACCATTTGACCCAATTACAACAGTTGTGTAGAGGATCATTTTAATTTTTAAGATAACTGTAGACAGATGGTTTTATGATTATTTTAGCATTAATTTGGCATAGTTATTAACGAATTACAAGTCACCAACTAAGTTTAATATCAAAACTAAAAGTAATAAACATCGGTTGTAGTAGGCTATATGTTGCATCACACGTATTAATATTACCAATAAAAGATAAGATAATCGCGATTTATTAATCACAACAGTGGTTAACTGAGGCTGTGGAAACGTCTTTTGAATTAAATTATTATCATTTTAATGTCTTTGGGGTTAATTTACACAATCGTGAACTCGTAATACAGGGCGACTTCAACTTCTCTTTCGGAGGAAATTCCGGCGAAGTTACCGATCCTAAAGCCAGTATTTCGCCCATGTTGTCAGATCAAGGCTAACAAAATGATTGTAAAACAAAAAAGATGTGGGTCTCCTAAAGCGAATTTGGGTAAAATTAGGTTTCTTTAAAAAAAATATCTCTATTTAATGTGGTTAACAACAATTTAGTAGGGGGGGGGGGGATTTAATTGGGTCGGTCGCGTTAGGGGAAACATAGATATTTTTAATTTTGGCCCTACCTGCCCCCAGATAAATTTTTCCAAATGCCACCCCCTCATCAATAATAATTTTATTCATTTGCATATTGACACACTATTTTCACACTTTTTGTACTAAGACTTTTCATTTTCAATGAATGTGTAACCATGTTTATCGGTAGTGTACCCAAGTAAACAAAAAATTACGTGAATCTACATGTCCTTTTTGACCTTGGTAAAATTATCTCTTTTCACAGAAAAATTTCATAAAGCAATATAAATTATTCAAAAATTTATTTTTAAGAGCATAATGTTATCACAATTTTTTTAAATAACACGATAAATACTCAGTATGATGACAGAGTGTTGGTCAGTGTCAACATTTTTTTTTCTATTTTGCCAAGCTGCACGACTACCGATTTCATATAAAACCATCGATATTTTGTCTCGTCATAGGGAAATCCTTAAGACATAAACATTGAACAAGAAGACTTGGTCGTGTTGCTTCCTACTTCACATTTTCTTCTGCGGCCCAATTATTCTCTTTTGAAATGTGGACATGCATAGGCTTCGTAATAGTAAGATCATATGAAGAGAAATCTTCGTCATGAAGAATGGGCGGAGCGAAGCGTAGCCCATTCTTCATGACGGAGATTTCTCTTCATATGATCTTACTGTCTTAGAACAGAACCCAAGCCAATCAAATCAAACATTTGAGGAAAATACATCGCCCCCTATTGTGTCCAAACATTGCCGTGCCTTAATTGACATGTATGGAGCCCGGTGTATTTATTTACGTGAAAATCGATATTTTTCTCGTAGACTTCCAACCAAGTCGTGTTAGAATGAATATAATTTAATGGATATTGGTTTTGATGAAATGGGATATTGAGATTGACGTTTTTAGGTGTTAAATCTATACAGATGATTAAAAATATACCTTAAATCTGTACAAGGTAACCTGCAGAATTTTACTATGGCAGACACTGTAGCCCCCAGATCGTCCATCCGAATTTTTTCAGACCTGCAGCTAGGTAATCAAATACATGTAAAAGGCGTTTCCTTTCTTTAATAAATATCATAGCATCGAAAACTATGCCCAAACAGTCTTAAAAACATTGCTGATATCCGATATTCATGACAACTGTGTTTGCGAGAAAAATGAAGGAAATTTATCATGTGAATGAACATAGGAAGGTGACAATAAATGTGTGCAATTTAAAAAGAAAAAGAATTAAATGTGTGAATCGCGCACTAATTCATTGTGATTTAAAATACATGAAGCATCTTTTCTCTGATGTGTGGGGGGATAAAGTCACCCAACGAAGAATTTACAAAACGCCCCTTTTCAAGGTTTCCACCAATCAAAAATTCTTCAGTATTCGAGAAAATGAAAAATTCTTCACCACGAAGACTGCATTCTTAGCGAGAATTGGGACATTTGATTGGCTGAATAACTGGGTTATGTTCTAAATACACTACTCATCGCAACCCTTCATATCTTCATTTTGGAAAACGTGTAAATGCCGTAACCAAAGACGGACGGCGGTCTACGGTTCGACTAATGTTTCTATTCCGGTTTTCTTGAACTTCAGTTACAGACCTATTATTTCCAAACATTAATGCACGCATATATCGACTATTCTCTCGTTACATTAAAATTGATTTGATCTCAAATTCAGGTTATTCTTTTTCTTCAAATAAAATTAAAAATCCATCAGTATAAGTTTAAAGATAGAAAATATTGTTTGGCCACACATTGGAAGTAACAGTCTTAACGTAATAACGTAATTCTCAATGTGACGTGGGAAGTTTTATTCCATACCATAACATTCATTGTTGAATTGGTTTTGTTTTCATTTACTAGAATTCTTTTACCTACATTCATCCAAAATGTTGGAAAATATAATATTAGTTATTCTCGCGAGAATAAAAGCAAGTGATTAAATATTTAATTCATAAATTCCAATGATATCGAGAATTAAGCTAGACTCAAGAAATTGCAAATATCAAAAAATCCATACTTTTCTAAAAATAATATCCTGCTTTTTTACAGTCTGGTGGTTAAAATATGCATCATAACGGTTAGACATCCATAGTAACAGTACAGAATGACAATTGAATGACAAAAGAAAATTTAATACAAATTTCATTATACAATACAAAATTCTCTACCGAACAATTGAACAGAATACTTTTCATGATAGCATCATTAGTCTGCTCAGATTCATTCTCTTCATCATCTCATGAAAGTTTTGTTCTGCTGAAAGATTTAAACAAACATAACTTGCCAACCAAAAAAACAGGGAAAACATCTTGTTTTGATCAAATTCTCATTAAGTTTATTTAGGTTGATTGAATTCTGTTTACAGCAGAATAGGAAAGTGTGCATTCAACGGCATTTTCTTTTGGCGTTCAAAGCCTTGTCGGGACACTCGAACCATCTTTCCGACATTGTCAGACAAGGCAATACCCATGTGATTATTTTTTAGAACTCTTGATTGACCGATAGACAAGTGTCATCGCTCCATCGATGATGAGAGTAAGAAAGGGATATTAGTTTTTTGAGTCCTTTAAAAAACGATAGTTGTATTCGTTGCCTTTTTGCCACAATTGCGTTTTGGAATGGCATTCAAATTAAAAAATACATAAGAATTGCTGTTTAATTTTTAATTTTTTTTTTTTTTGGGGGGGGGGGGGGGGCAAAATCAGGGTTTGTCATATGGGTAAGAAATTGGTAGGGCGGGTTGCGATGGCCAGCGGTCTGCTGCAATCTGCTATGCATATGACCGTACACTCACAAAACAAATGACAGTGGACAGTGAGTGTAACGATTTTGTGTCATTCAATTATTCGATACGGTCTATGATGTTTAAGTTGTCGCTTAGCAACCATGCTTCGGATATTGTCACGTGACCAACAAAGGGTATCTAAACGAGCGCATCGCAGTTTCAACGTTCTTCCCCTAGCAGCGTTCAACAGGAAGAGATTGACGGGAATTGCGAGACAAGGTACGACCAGGTAGCTATAGGTGGGTTTCCTTGAAATAAAGGCATTCTATTTTAATTTACACCAGTAGTATTTGAAGGTCGAACACTAATTGTTGAATATTATAAAGACCGTTCCCTTAGAGTTGTCGTCGCTGATACTCTACATGTACTCTGTCCCAAGTTTTTGCTTCCACCACCTTTTGCTCAATATCTCGATAATTATGAGTACCTTTGTGCCCAAACTACATCCATTCACTAGAATGAAAAAAGTCCAGATTATCTGTTCTGACACGCCCCTTCTATCGCTTCAGGTTTCAATACACAACTTAAAATAGAAAGTCTACGGGGATTTTGCATCAAACGATGTTAAGAACCCCGGATGATAACATTAAGAAATTGTGCGAGGTGTCCCGAGTATTTCCGAATGGAGAAAAGATGTAAACATTTCCCATTTTGAATATATGTACTGTGTTTTTTTGTTAATGTGAAATACTCAGGATATAAACAGTTGATGTATCAACGAAGATTTTGGGATTTTTCCCTGTTATCGATTTCAATTGAATATTCTGATAGGTATGTTTATTTTTAATTGAAAATCATCAAAAATTGACGGAAGCAATTGCCTGGGACAGACCATATAGTTTTAGGGAAGGGGTAAGCCTTTGGTTAGAGGTAGTAAACTATCCGTTCTGCATAAAGCGTCAACACAAGTGACTGCCTCTGCTATAGGTTGACCGCTTGTGTAGGGCAGGGAGGTAATCACTATCGAATGAATAAGGCATAACTAGTGCTTGCTTTGTGGTATTATTTATGTTCTAATCCAAGCCGACTGTAAATTTTGTGATTAACTCCTAAATAAGGGAAGACCATTTTGAAAATATTTATAGCCAATTATAATTAAGCAGTTATTTGAGAAAGGAAAATTATTTTTGTTTAATATTTAAATATTCAACGCCCGGACCCTATAAAGGACTAGGTAACGGATCGCTCAACACATTCAAGAATAAATGTTCATCTGAGTAAACTCATGTGACCTATTGCAATCTGTTTTCATCCGTTGTTGTGCGTCGTCCGTTAACAATTTTACAATTTTAACTTCTTGAAAACTAGTAGGACAATTGTTACCATTTTTGACTAGTAGGACAATTGTTACCATTTTTGGTGTGAAGTATTTCTATGATAAGAGGAATCTAAATTGTGAATTTTATGGATCTTCCTCCCCAAAGGCGGGACCAAATATGCATAAAAGCAATTTTTTCAAGAATCTTCTTCTCTTCTCCCACACATGTGAAGAAAAGACTATGCAGGGTTATGATGTCCACGAAGCCCTCTACAAAAAATGTGAAATTCATGACCCCTGGGTCAGGGGTTCAGACTATGCGTTATGATGTCCATGAAATCTACTTGCTAATTGTGAAATTCAAGACCCCTGGGACAGGTGTTTAGGCCCTAGGGCAGAGCCAATATAGCCATATAGTGAAAATGTATTAAATCATAGAAAATCTTCTTTACTCTAACACATGTTGGAAAAACACTGAATGCATGGTTATGATGTCCATAAATTCCTCCTTAAATTGTGAAATTCATGGCCCCTGGGTGAGGGGTTCAGGCCGTAGGAGGGGGGGGGGGGGGGGCAATACGGCCATATTGGGTTAAAGCATGTAATGTTAAAAAATCAAAATTTTAAATTTCATTTCTCCCAATGTAGGGATTTAATTCTAGGGCGGGGCCAAAACACTCATATAGTATATAGGGTAGCGGTTCTTAATGCAGGGTGTGGCCAAAATGGTCATTCAGTGTATTTTTATCATTTGAAACAAAACAGTTTTGTTTTCTCTAGATAAACCAATAGACTTGTTAATAGTAAAATAATAATTGACTAACCAAAATCACTGATAAGCAGTACATGTAAAATGAGTTTGATACAAATGCCAGTTATTGGATAAATGTCAATGACGGTTGAATATTCAAAAGCTAGATCAGTAGACGTCACATTATAGCTTTTAAAGCTGTTTTTATATACACACAGGAAGAGTTTCTGTCTGCCCCTGGGGATGGGGGATGGGAGGTTGTTTCAAATAAAACAGGTATACTAGCCACCTTGTTTTAGTTAATCTATGAAAATATATACACATAAAAACTATCTTAAGTCAACAAAAAAGGGGAAATTATTTTCTATCAGAGTCTTGCACTTTTTCAATATCAGGTCATGCACTTTTAGTTCTTCGCTAAAATTAGAGATTTCATAGTCCGTTTTGAAAGATTTCATGCAGGGAAGTGGTCGTCATTCAACAATATTATAATTTTTCTACTCCCGAATGAAACTTAATTAAATGCATAAATGATCATGAGACTATGGTACTCAGCTGACCATTAAGGCCTATTGGCCTCTTGTGATTTGTGGTCGGAATAAATTGTTTTGATTAAATTGTGTTTAATTTTAAATAATGATCGCATTAGAGAAAGAATTGCGGCAGTTGCAAGACGGGTTGTCCAAGTCAGAGGAGAAATCACATGCCAAAGATTCAGGTATATCTGACAGCAGGCATACATGTACCACATTTACGGGTATAATCATATAAGTGTTCTACTGCAAGACCACCAGTTTTCTTGGAGATGACGAGGCTAGTTTTGTGGAAAAGCCGTAAGCAACATATATCAAGTACACCATATGTAAAAGAATTGTCCTTTGTACGAATTGTCTAATAAGTTTACTTTATTGAACTCTCCGGGTTGGAGGGATAAGAAAAAGTTAGTTAACCACATGGCTAGAGTTCACATCTATTACATGGTGTCAGAAAGCTGGGAATTTTAAGAGTGACATCGACAGGTTGATGAACATTAATTATTTTCATTATAACGTGAAACGGGAACGTCATGTCTGCACAGTCGCTCAGAACTTTGCTAGAATTCAACCCTAGTGACCCGAACACGACTGCTCAGGAATGGGATGGTTATAAGCGTTCATTTTTTATTCATCTTGACGCGCTTGGTCTTGATAAAAAAAACCCGGGAAAACGCAAGGTAGGAGATTTATTAGCAAACATGGGACGTGAGGCGATAAAGATCTATGATTCATTCACCTGGGCACCGGAAGTTGAAGCCAACGAAGAAGCGGGTATTCAGGCTGTTCCTGCGGAGAACAAACATGATTTAAACAAAGTTTTTCGTAAGTTTGACAGACATTACGGTGTACACAATTACAGAAACATTAAACGACAGGAATTCCTTAACACGAAACGGGGAAACAAAAACATTATGGACTACCTATCTGAACTGAAAAAAGGCTGAATTCTGTGAATATGGAGGTCAGCGGGAAGGATTTATTTGTGACATGATAATAAATGGTGTGAATGACAGAAAGTGTACTGAAAAACGTATGGAAATTTCGGCTGCAGAACTGACTTTGGACAAAGTTATTCAAACATGCAGACAAGTGGAACTTGCAAAAGCTCATCTTGATACACTTACTGAAAATCCGACAGTCAACTATGCTAACCCCTACAAGCCAAAGCAGAAATCTGGATATCAAGGAAAGTACCCCTATTGTGACAAATGCACGAAGCATCATGCTTTTCGACAGTGCCCAGCATTCAACAAACCTTGTAATGAGTGTGGCTTGAAAGGACACTTCAAAGCGTCACCACTGTGTAAAGGACTCTCTCTACAACAGCATCGAGGACAGTTGCGACGTGGTCGTAGTCGTGGATATGGACGTAGTCGTGGAATTAGTAGACCCCCACAACGCCATGATCGTGTGCATTATTCTGACTGTCAGGAACCGGATCCGGATGTATGTGACATTTTTGATCAGAGCATGGTACAGCAGTGCTACACAGCATTTATGGAGGAATCGTTTGAAAACGTTCATATGGCATCTAGTGCTGATAATGATTGGACTGTGACTTTTGAAATACAAGGATCACAGTACCTATTGGAATTGGAAATTGACAGTGGAGCGAGATGCATCATTATTTCAAAGGCGATTGCTCAAGTGAAAGTGGCACAATTATCAATGGTGTGTGTGGCAGTCCGACAAAAGTGCATGGTGAAATCACATTACCATGTATATATGGAACAGTGTTGCAAAATGTTACCTTCAAAATTTTGGACACACCGAAACGCATTAGCCTGTTGGGGAGATCTGACTGTCTACATTTTGGTCTCATAATGCGAGTGAATATAGTGAACAGTGTTAGTATATCAAGAAAGGAACTGATTCAAGAATTCTCAGATGTTGTCGGAGACAGTATTGGCTGCTTACCAGGAGAATACGAAATCAAAGTGGACGACTTGGTGGAACCTGTTATTCATGCTCCAAGGCCGTTGCCAGTAGCAATGCGTGATAATGTGAAAAAAGAATTTGACCATCTTGTGAAGTGTAACATCATTACACCTGTAACAGAGTCAACCAGCTGGGTGAGCAGCATGGTATGTGTGAGCAAGAAGAACGGAAGAGTTAGGATTTGTTTAGATCCTACCGATCTGAACAAAGCAGTACTACGTGAACATTTCCCTATGAATACTATAGAAGACATAGTCACAAGAGTGCATGGAAGCCAGATATTTTCTATGTTGGACGCAAACATGGGCTACTTCCAGATTAAGCTCTCCAAGAAAAGCTCACTTCTTACTACGTTTAATACTCCATTTGGTCGATATCGTTACTTACGCATGCCTATGGGACTCAAGTGTGCAGCAGAAGTATTTCAACGAGAAATGATCAACCACTTTGGAAACATTGATGGAGTTTAAGTGGTTATGGACGACATCTTGGTACATGGCCGTGATGAACAGGAACATAACAGCCGTCTACGAGTTGTGCTTGAGCGGGCAAAGTCAATCAACTTGAAACTGAACAAAGCCAAATGTATTCTAGCAAAGAGTGAAGTCAACTATGTTGGTCATTTATTGACTGGTGAAGGACTGAAACCTACCCCTGAACGAGTCAGAGCCATCACAGAAATGAGGGAGCCGGAAAATCATGCAGAGTTGGAAACGATTCTTGAGATGCTTGCGTACGTTGCAAAATTCATTCCAAATCTTAGTGACTTGAATGCACCTCTCAGAGCTCTTAAAACTAGTGATGATTGGAACTGGACTTCTGAAGCAAAACGGTCATTTGAAAATGTGAAAAAAAACACTTTCCTTAGCCAAAGTTCTAAGATATTTTGATACTAATCAACCAGTTACTCTTAGTGTGGATGCGTCTGTGAAGGGACTTGGAGCTGCAGTTATTCAACAGAGTGGAGTTGTTGCATATGCCTCAAGAGCCCTTACCCCTGCAGAACAGCGTTATGCACAAATAGAAAAAGAAATGCTTGCTGTGGTGTTTGGCTGTGAGAAATTTCACAAGCTTCTATATGGCAAAAGTGATGTCACAATTGAATCTGATCATAAACCCCTTGCGACTATTATGCGCAAACCGATATCTTCTGCACCAATGCGTATTCAGAAGATGATACTGAAACTTCAACCATATGAGTTTCATCTTATTTATGTCAAAGGAAAGGATCTAGGACTTGCGGATTGTCTTAGCCGTCTACCTCTACCAGAAACTTGTCAGTCAATGGATGATGAGATGATGGTTTTCAAAGCTGATACATTGACAAGCAGCAATCATGGAGTGATTGCAGAGGCTACCAAGCGAGATGATCAGCTGCAGATCTTGAAGAAGGTCATTAGTGATGGATGGCCCGACAGGAGAGCTGATGCACCACTAGAAGTTTTACAGTTTTGGGACTTCCGAGATGAACTGTCAGCATATAATGGAGTAATCTATCGTGGCGAACGCATTGTGATTCCACCAGAGCTGAGATCATCTACACTGAAAACTATTCACAGCTCACACATGGGGATGTTGAAGTGTAAACAACGTGCAAGGGGACTAGTTTATTGGCCAGTAATGAATAAGCAGATACAGGATGTAGTGATCCGTTGCAGCACATGTCTACTTCATCAAAACAGACCCCAGAAAGAGCCTATGATGATACACCCCTTACCTTCCTTACCATGTAGCAAGGTAGCCACTGATCTGTTTGAATTAGATGGCTTTCACTACTTAATCATGGTGGACTACTATTCTAACTTCATTGAAGTGGCATCGCTGAAACATGATACCACTACAAGGAATGTTATCAAGCACCTGAAAGAAAACATTGCAAGATATATGGCATCATTGACACTTTGATCAGCGACAATGGTCCTCAGTACACTAGTGCTGAGTTCAAGTCTTTTGTTGCTAGTTATGGTATCGAGCATGTGACCTCTTCATCCTTGTATCCACAGTCCAATGGACTGGTTGAGAAGTCAGTACAGATGGTGAAGAAAATGAAGAAATGCCTTGAATCCGGAGATGATGTTTATCTAGCCCTGTTAGATTTAAGGAACACTCCACGGGATGAGCAGATAGGATCACCTATGCAGAGATTGATGGGTCAACGTGCGAAAACGCTACTACCTATAAGTGATAGTCTGCGGAAACCAACAACTGTTCAACCAGAAACCGTTTCATCTAAGCTGATGGAATATCGTCAGAAGCAGAAGTATTACTATGATCGCGGAGCGAAGGAGCGTGCCCAGTGTCAGCCTAGTGACACTCTTCGTATACACAGTCCAGAAGGTTGGAAGCCGGCCGAGTTCATTAGTAAGTCGGAAGCACCTCGTTCATACTTAGTAAAAGCAGGAGTGGCCGACTCTATCGTCGTAACAATAGTATTTTCATACGAACCCAGGAAGAACCGCATGAGATTTCAACCCAAGAGTGCGACATACCACCAATGAATATTCCAGTCTGTGCGCGACCGAAAACTGAAATTACTAATACGCGTGTCGTACAGAGGCTTCCCCTGGTAAATCATCAGCTGGCCGTGAAGTGATCCAGAGAACCAGGTCAGGACGGGAGATAAAGAAACCGAAGTATCTTGAAAACTATTCAACTATCTAAACTGTGTTTAGTGATGTTAAATTTGCTATTAATGACCTTTTGAGATGTTTGATTTAAGAATTTGTGGAATGTCATTTATCACACGTTTTACTGGTTTCATATGCATGTTTTAATTTGAGATGTTTTGAGTATGTATGATTACAGAGTATTTCAAATCTAAGTTTTGTGAAATTTGATTCTGATTAATAGGCAGTTGTACTTTGTATTTTTTTAAACAAACTTGATGTAATAGAATTGTCCTTGGTACGAATTGTCTAATAAGTTTACTATGTTGAACTCTCCAGGTTGGAGGGATAATATAAAGTTAGTTAACCACATGGCTGGAGTTCACATCTATTACACCATTGATCGACACTGTAGTCATTGATGACCCTGTTGATTTTAGGCCTTATAAGGACAATGATACCCACAGGCGCCAAAAGAGGCTGATCATAAGCCCGTCCGTTAAGGAGTCAAAGCAGACAAGTTTGATAGTAGTTCATCCTTGGTTGATTTAAAATCTCATTTTGAAACCTGTGCTGTTTTTGGGCATGCATCTGGCAGTATCATTGAGGGTCAAGCCTTGGGTGCATTAGGAAACATATCGGAGGGTGAGATGTGCAACTATAGGCTCTTGTGTAAGGCTCTAGAAGAGAGGTTCTCAATGACAAACCAGACAGAACTCTATAGAGCTCCAATGCGTGAAAGACGACAGAAAGCTGTCATTACCTGAATTTGAACAGGAGATGAGGAGGCTAACCAATCTTGCCTACCCTACAGCACTAGTTGAGGTCAGAGAGACACTTTCCAAAAAAAAAAAAACAATTTATAGACGCCTTTAAAGATAAAGACAGCGGCAAGCAGGATCCATTGATTTAAATGCTGCTTTAAAACATGTTGTAGAGTTTGATGCATTCCTGGCGGCAGAACACCGAATGAACGACAGTCCAACCTTTGCAAGGTCAACACAGAACGATTTCGAAAAAAGATATACCCATTTCGGTATTGACCACGGTGATCTGGACCTTCAGAAAGAAATTAAAATTCTGAAGCTAGAGAGAGTCCATCCCGTTTTCCTCTCCACAGTAGATTTACATAATATGGGCGGACAAAAATACTGTAGTTTGTCATTATTGAAACGGGAAGGACACCTCAAAGCCAGTGCTTTAAATATCTTAATCCTTAAACAGAGCAATAATCAAGACCATTGTCCATCGACGGATCGTTTGCCTCCTGAAAGGAATAAATTTTTTAAAATTAGTATAAACATCCCACTTAACAAAAAGGTCAGGCGTAACTTTCATAGCTGGAGAAGCCAGCATGTTTTTACATGTTTTAATCAATTGGAAAGCTTTGAACTGCTCGTAGGTTCAGGAGCAACCCTGAGTATTGTATCTCCTGATGTCTTCGACTCTGTTGTTTCAAGGAACCCACCGTATCAGTTGATTCACGAAAATGTTTGTTGTTGCTGAAAAAGGCAATTATGGTATGCTAGGTCTTGACTTCCTGAAAGATTATAATTGTTCTATAGACATGGATTCTTCGTCAAGAGTAAGATAAATATGCTATGATTTGCACATGGAAGGTAGAATTGGCTGTTGCAGGGCACCCTGGCTAACAATGTTTGTTTACCACCAAGTAGTGAGGTTGTTGCACGGGCAATGTTAACCTCCAATGGTTGATAACGTCTGAGAGTTTGATTTATTAGAACCTTTGAATCATTTAAGGTAGCTCCTGCCTTTTAAATTTATCTGAGAAATGCAAGTAAAATTGCTTTTAATCAACTAATAAACATCTCATGAAAAAGAAAAACACAAAAAATGTTGATATAATTAGATTAATTTTACTGTAACAGTCCATCATATACGCATACCTCATATATTCAGTTGTACCTCAATCACTGCTATAAGCATACCTTTACATTTTCAAGTATAAAAAGTTTATAAATTAAAAACCACTGTCCATAGTTTGCAGAATAATGCTCTAATATATCCTTATGACAAAAATTGTGTATTTTTATGGATGAGATGCAGTTAGAGAACTTTTTTGACTATTTATACAACATACCCCCCTTAAAAAATCATCAAATCTGAACCAAAAAAATACTTTCAAAACAATTTTTTTTTAAATTTCCTCTGAGCCAAACATTTTAAATTATGTCTAAAAGAAAGACAGACATCTACTGAACACATTAAACAAATAAAACTTATCTATCATCACATTAAATTTTGAGCCACACCCAAAAAACTTTGGGTACCCTATACAACATCATACAGAAAAACATGAGTAAATCGCATATTTATGTCAAAACAGTCTTTACCTGCTCAAAGTTCTCATTACAGCTGTAAAATACAGCATTAGAATAGATTATTTAACATATTAATGTACCTATCAAATTGCTAATGTGAAAGTTACACATGATAATGAAGTCAAATAGTGCGTACATGCCTCGTGTGACGACAGAAGTAAAGGTATTTTTAACTACAGAACTCACTTTAATTAACACAGTTTTGATGACACATGTAAAAATAGCATAAAACATGGGCTCAAATAATCAAAGCTGAACATAAATACCCGGTACATATTATCTGCCTAACAATTGGACAACACATGAAACATGGCATGTCAGACATGGGGACTAGGTGTGCAATCATGTGTAATGTAATCGAAGGTCTAATATAGGCGTTATATAAATAGCTTTCTGATTTGTGTTAAGATTCAAAATTACAAATTTGAAAGATACTGGACAACTTTGCTAATAACAGCTTTTGATTTTGATACTCTTGGTTTCTTAGAGTTTGGTATGTTCTCACAAAACACATTGTGAATCCCGTTCTGGGGATCTCGCTGGTGGATAACCTGCAGTTTTGCCATGGTTAACGAGAGGCTAACAAGTTTCTTCAATGTAACAGAAGAAATAACTTTGCCTTTTACAAGTGGATCCAAAGATTCCTTACAACTGTAATATGACAAATGAAATATGTCATCGCTAACACAGTGGGATTTCAGTTTGAGGTTAAACAGGTTCTGAAGAGAAGAAACATCTGCGATGGCATTGTGTGCTTCATAGGTTTCTCCTATCAGCTTCTGAACAAGATTCTGCTGCTTGTAGTTTCCAACATCAGCTTTAGGGAAGGCTTTTCTTGAAAGCTTCAAAGTATCAAGGTATCCAGTGACTGCAGTTTCAAAGGCTTTCAGAAGGTTGTATTTGGACAGCTGGTGTATCAGAACTGGTAAGTCAAAGTTCTGGATATTATGTCCGAGCAAAATGGAATCAGGAAACTGTGAAAGGAACTGGAGAAACCTTTGAAGTCCGTCAGATGCTTGTAATGATTCTACGGCTTTTCCTTTGTGTTTTAAAACACCTCCAATATAAGTAAGACCTGTTTTAATAAAACATTTAGAAATGATAAGTAAATACTTTGTAAGGGACAATCACAAAATTATTTCTGCTCACGATAAATTCTGTATACGAACCTGTTGCTTCAGATGCAGAAATACTGATGTTACAGCAATTTGGTTTCATGTATACATTAAAGCTCTCTGTTCCACAAACACATGCAATCTGGAGGATATCTGAAGTCCTGCCTACAGGTGAAGATAAGGCCTCAAATTTAAGAAAATTCATCGAAGGAAACCTTTACAAAATTGACAAGGGAAAAATGACAAGTCCATATTACACATACCTAGTCCAGTGGTTTCCAGATCAAAAACTATAAACTGACTTCTCTGCAGGCACACTGACTTTGGCATGCTGATGTCCTCCAAATCCACCGACTCCTCTAATCCAATCTTTGAACTATATGTTGCACCTACATTTTTTATCAAATAAATTACTTTCACAAGAAGACAATTATATTTTCAGATTAACTTATTACAATTGAATATAAAATTGTTAATCAAATAAATTACTTTCACAACAAGACACTTATATTTTCAGATTAACTTATTACAATTGGATATAAAATATTACCCTCTAATACAGACTGGGAAGCATCTTTTGTTGATCTTTCATTTTTCAATTCCAGGCGGCGCCGTTTAACACTTCTCTGAGCCTGTGCCAATCTTTGTCTTTTTAATTTCCTGGCTAACTTTGAAGTCCATTTTTCTGTAAACCTCCCAGGGGACAGCTGACATCGCCTATTCAGCTGAAATTATAACAGATTGAATATTCAATAAAATATGCAAACTTTGTCAAATTTGTACATCAAAACAAGATAGACATTCAAATGGATGTCCCCTTGGACTATTTTCACTTTGGTTTTAGTTATACAAAGATATATAGTAAAATTCAAGGTGTATCGATGTCTGGAAAAATTAGTTAAACACTAAATGACTCTCTGTCTGATTAGTTAACCTGTAAAAAATGAAAAACAAAAAGAACAAAAACTAAAAAAAAATACAAAATTAAACAATTCTTACCAAAAGAGAAACAACATATTTTAAAACTGAATAACTAAAAATAACAAAAAACACAACTGGAAAATGTTTCCAAACAATCTATTCTACCTCTGAGACATAACTGTAGCCCTCATTCTTTTGACAAACCGTTGCAAAGACCCTTGTTTTAAGACTCTCAGAACCTCCATAAAATCTGTCATCATTTATTACAAAATTTAAAGATAACACAAAACTTCCCAAATTATATATTTCCAATTAAATTTTTCTCAATACAATAATACCTTAAGTACTTACAAACGTTTTGGCGCTTTAGAGGCAACCATATGGTTGAAATTTTCATTGTTCTGGGTTGATCCTAAATCTACAAGTTCATCAGCTTTCTGGGTGTACTTGTTCATCAGACTTTCCAAAGCTACTCGCAGTGACTGATCAGAGAGCGGCTTCCCATATGGTAGATTCTTCGGCTTATAGTTGGTCTTGTCACTCTTACACCATGTTCCACATTCACTGTGCTCACCTTAAACATACACAATTTTACATATACATTGTATTAAAATATTCTTTGATTTGTTTTTTATATAAATCATGTACTGCTTATGGTACTAGTAATTTATATTTACACTTACCGTATAAATGGGGGACTATTTTATTTAAGTCATCAGCAAGCTTTGTAGAGTTGCCTGAATTCTGTTTCACACAGTACATGAAACAGCGTTCAATGTGTGAACGTACTCTGTTATTTTTCAAGACTTTGTAGGTGTTGCCAAGTTCTACAAGGCTGCCTGTGAACCCTTTGCGTGTATGGTTGCTATCCGACTTCTTTGTTATCGCTGGGTCAACGGTTGCCTTTACCCTAGCTATGGTCGTCGAATCATTGTCCATAACCAAAGTCTGCACCTACAAGTAAACACAAATTCAAAAAATACATTTCTTTGAAATTCAAAACTAACGATATGCCTGAATAATTTAATAATATTCTAAAAATCTTTTAATGATAAAATTCATTTAAAAAATTGTTTATTCTTTAACCGACTTTGTTTAATAATATTACATGTTCTTACTAGCTAAACTTGCACTTACCTACGTAAAATAAAATTGTCATGCTTAAACTTGGCTAAAAATCTGCTTATATAATTAAATTTACCCTGTTCCCTTGGTCTTTGATGCCCTGGAGCATCTCGCATGCCATTGCTGGCTCCATTGATTTGGCCGACCCAGACCAGTTGCGACAACAGTTATGATTCCTTGGAGGAACACCTTTCTTTTCTGCATGTTCACATATTCTACAGCGTTTCCCCATAACCGAAATTCCAATACACTTCTTGGTTTTGTTACCAATAAGGGATGCATGCCCTGTCAAAATAAATCAGACATTTTCTTTTCCTGTTTATTTAAACAAGCGCTTTAATAGGGTTTTGATGTAAAGAGGAGCTAACCAGTTAGACTGTTGTATGCACGACCTGTTCCCCTTTTTTGCCAGGCCCCATCAAATCCAGCTGTGAGGTTGCCATCACTCCTAAAATTAAAATCATCAAAATAGTAAACTATGGAACTGGTTATGTCATTTCAATAGTGCTTAACCACCTTTTTAATGAGCAAGTATATATATATATAATATGCACACACACCACACAATTATATCTACATGGAAGTGATAGACTACTTACATGCTGATTTCTTCTCTAAGATGTTTATTGCAACTGTCCTCAGCCATCTTATGGAGGTGAGGTGTTATTTCTCTTTCTCGGCTTTTCAAAGTGGACTGGGTAATAGTTGGAATGTTAAGAGATGATAGAAACCCATTAACATGGGACTCCCCAAATCCTCCATTTATCATACCTGTACCCCCCAAAAAATATTAATAATTAATATGGTTTAATATTTTTTGCTCAACAATGCTATGAAAAATTTGTACAATTCATTATACTTGAACCAATTTATTATTTAAAGAATTCTTACCTGCAGCTAGTTTTGTGTTTACATCCCATGCGCTTGCACAGTTGGTTGTTTTATGCCGGCTACCTGTGGGTACATCATTCACAAGCCCACATTCTACATACTGACATTTGACCATCAAAATGTGAGCCAGCCCAAACTTCTTTTCCCCTACACAATCTGTCAGATGGAGAGGGTGGCCACATAACTGGCACGCTTTCAGCCCATCAGCAAGGACTCCTACATTGCAAATACAAATTTTTCTATTTCAATAATAAATTCCCTTATGTATATAGGCATATGCTCACGGATCAGTAACTTCTGGTTAATCAGTACACATGCGGAGAATTGTTAGATTCGAGAATTTCCTTTATTTCAAAAACATATCCTGTATGTGCTATGTCACCCTTTTCATATTGTTTAGAGATTCTTACCTAGCTCTACAATTCGGCGTCCACAACGCCACCCAAGTTCGTCAACGTCTTCACTTTTAACTTCTTCTTGCTGACTTACGACAGGTTGAATATCCAACTGGTTGTAGGTATGGTCGACGTAAGGTAATGGAATATCCGATATGGGGGCACTACAACTTGGCTGAGAACTTTGATTTTCTTTCCACCTTGCTTCTCTAGCCTTCGTTAAACTTTTCAGTCGCTCTGCCTTTGTAAGTTTGCAAAACTTTCCGTTATGTCGCGCCATTATTTGGCACCACCGGATATTAAGCTTGCAGCGTAAAATTCGAACCGAAACATGTCAATCCGGAACAATATTCCGTATCAATATCGGTTTTGACATTTATAACTATTTATGACGTAGAGATACCCGGGAATTACTTTAATGGAATTTGAATGTGTCTCCGTGGCCCTGGTTTTTGTGACTGGAGATACATTAGCACCAACTTGTCAGAGCTAGTTCCTGATGTTTTAATGGGACATTAGTGGCAAACTCGGAACCAAAAGACAATGTAGAAGAATAAATCAAGCTTGGATGCCAGGAATGTCGATGTGATGAAGCAACAGAACATCAAGGACCATATGATTATACTGCATAAGATCCTACAGTTCTTATTGGAGAAATATCAGATGGGTATAGCGATTAAGAAGACAAGACAAGTGATAAAAATGTTGGTTCTCAAGAGAAAGATAAATATTTGTTTATTTGACGAAGATATGCAATGACAAAGGTAGAATTACATTGAAACAGAGAAAATTTGGACTAAATTTGTCATTTTCTTTCTTGTGCGTAAGATATTTTGGAAGCATCATAATTACAAAAATTAGGTTTTAGTGGGATTTGAGATACCGTTTTGCATATTTTGAGTCAGAAAAAGATCAGTTACATTTTGGGATAACTGGCTGATACGTAAATAGAATTATTGGAAAAACAAAAAATCAATTCCGGATAGCATATCTCAAAATTTTGATCTATGACCTCAAAGAATATTACCACTAGGAGAATGCCGACAATATAAGTAGACAATTGATATTTTAATGTTCCCATAAATTATATTTCTGTTATATCATATCAAAAATAGGTAGAATTCAGAAAATTGGTAGAAGAAATTAAAATTAAATTTTGACGTTAAAACTATCCGTTTTAATATGCAATAAGAAAATTCGTCTATTTTTACAATCAACCACTCGCAAAATTGATTATATGGTTTGTAATAATTTCAAAATAAAGAAAATTTTGGTAAAGGTGTAAAGTATTTGAAAATGAATTTTAACACTTCAACAGTAGGGTTACAATGTACAGCTGTTGTTTTTTGTTCCTTTTGCCCCCTGAGTAAACGGAATCGTATAATTGTGTCAAAGATACTTTTAATCTAAAGTTGCTTCAAAACAAAGTCATTTCTTTCATATTTTTTCCGACTTTAAATTTTCTACATTTTAAACCGCTTATAAAGAGCACTGACGTATATCTCATATTTTAAAACCAGGTTGTATAAGTTGAAAAATTAACAGAGGATACATGTAAGTGATATAGGCGTGCATCAATTTTTAAAATGTGGAAATAATAGGTCTGCAACTTAAATTCAAGGAAACTGGATATGAAACAATGGTCGAAGCGCAGACCGTCTTCGGTCCCGGCATTTACACGTTATCCAGAATCAATATATGAGGGTTGAGAAGAGAAGTGGACAAAGGCTAAGCCTATCCACTTCTCAAAAGAGATTGAAAACATGACAATGACAAGCCGTCAACAATCTCAAACATTCATAAAACGAAATACAAATTAAAGCAGAGCAACACGGACCTCCAAAAAAGATAGAAGTAGGATTAGGTACCTAGGAGGAGTGAGCATCCTCTGCTGACCGGTCACACCCGCCGTGTGCTCTTTGTCGTAATCGAAAAAAAACCGGAAAAGTCCGTAGACAATTAGGTGAAAAATTATGGTCTAACAATTAGTGTGAAAAACGTCAGTCAGCATGATGTGGATGATTGTATTTGCTGACAAGGTTGTTGTATCGACCATAGAACTTACGAAAAGATGACTTAAAACGAGCCTGTTGATAGTCCTGTTTTATCAACTTGCATTGTTTGTCAGTAGCTTGCCTCGCCTTAGAAACTGTTCATACGAAGAGCATGCCCTTGCGTATCGAATTAACTGAGAGACAAGTTTTGTTGTTAGATTACCATCAATGTCCATTTCCAGTAAAACATCCAAATATGAAACAGATGAGCAGACTCTGTGGTATCTTTTATTTCAAGTTCATTGGGATATATCGAGTCGACGTAAGAATGGAAATAACAATTGTTAATTGATAATACGTCGTCGATATACCTGAATGTTGAGTTAAAGGCCACAGCGAGTGATTTATTTTTTTCACGTACAAGTTTTTGAATAAATTCTGCTTCATAAGAATACAAAAATAGGTCTGCTAACAATGGGGCACAATTGGTACCCATGGGAATTCCAACAGATTGTTGGAAGACTTGAATTCTAAAAACTACATAGATGTTGTCTATCAGAAACTCAAGCATCTTTTTAATTTCAGCTTCAGAGTACTTGTGTGTGCAATCAGAATGGTTGTTAACAAAATAATTTTTAGATTTCCAATGACAAGGTAGGCATTTTTACGACTTCCATTTTTATTGAAGAAATAACTGTCGATGATATCAAAAAGCCCAGATTTTAATTTGTCATGGGGAATGGTTGTATAACGCGTTGAAAAATCGTACATTTGATGCTTTTGATTTTGTTAAGATTTTGTGACCTCAATGTTTCTAATATATCCACATCTGATTCACACCACTTCTGGAGTATATTGTTGTACAGTACTCTTGAAGTTTCTCCTTCACTACTGTAAGAATTTTAGTAAGGAGTAAAGAGAGAGGTTTGGTAGAACATTTACGTGTACATTAATGACTAATCGTGTTTCAAGTTTTGAAGTACTTTATACTGTTTGCATGTTGGTGCAACTTTAATTATAATTAATTCAGATCCACGTGTTTACTCAACACACTCGTATTAAAAAAAAATAAGCACATTATAGATAAATAAATAAATAAATGAAAACGTGAGCAAGCCACATATCCAACGCCTCTATGCTACACATTTATGACAGGGTATGCATTAAATACACTAAATAATTTGAATTTAAAATGAGCATAAATACCAAATCAAAGTACTGACGGGAGTTGATTTTTTTCCATTATTATTTATTCTAAAATCAACGATATGTTATTTTGCATGAATAGAGCTTATTGTTAGATCGATTACATTAACAAACTTCTCCTGCAGTTAATCGGCGATGATGAAATCCTCGTTGACATTGAAGGTTGAGTCAGGCTCTGGTGGTTCACCCTCGGGTTCTGTTGATTCCATCTCCATAGGCATAGGCTCTGTTGGGGGTGTCTTCGCTAATAGAAGTTCTGTAAAATATAATAAAAATATATTTATGCCAATCATTTCAGTTCAGTTGTAATAATGCAAATAAAATACTTACTTTGAGAACAATTATATGATAATGGATCTTTTCTATCAAAAGAGATGTTTGAAAACAAATTTCAAATTAATCATGTATGTACAATGCAATATAATAGCATTATAAGTGCCATTGCAAAGTTTTTAAGACTTTATAGTTTCACAAAAGAACTATATCGTTATACTTTTGGTCCGGTTATACCATTGTAATATGAGCCATTGTTCTTTAATAAAAAATGTACAAATATTATTTATAAAAATGTTAACACTTAAAACAATACTCCTGCTTCTATTGTCAGATGGAACTCTGAAATATCTCTATGGTTATTTAGAAAAAACTACTAAGGATGTGTTTAAACTATGTTTTAATTTAACAACTGATAAAAGCTATTGATAATGATGATTGCACATTCTGTGGGAATTCTACTGAAACTATTTAACATATTTTTATCAGCTGTTCCCATTCATTAGCTATGTGGAATCAGTTTAGTACTCCCATTTATAATACTACTTCAGAAAGAATTGGTTTCAATATATCAAATGTTATTTTTGGAGATTGTCCTCTTCTAGACACAAACATGGTTGTGAATTTCCTTATTTTATATGGAAAACTATTTATTTTTTACTTTTCTAAACAAAACAAATTTCCATGTTTATCTGGTTTATTATGTTACCTAGTTATTGTTATCCGTTTTCGTGCGTTGTGCGTTTACATTTGAACATTTCATCTTCTTGTCTGAATTCGAAACTGGTAACTTGAATAAATTCGGTGTGTTGCATCCATAAAGAGAGGGGAACATAAATTGCATATCTCTCAAAAAATGAAAACGAGAGTTCAGTTTATCCCCCACTACTGTGTGTAGGGAATAAGATTATCTAAGATTTCATACATTTTCACTATTGAGTATATGACCATACTGACCTGCTCTAGGGCCTAAACCCCTGACCCAGGGTCATTGAATTGAATCTTAGATAATTTTATTTTCTACTTTCACAGTAGAAGGGGATAAACTGAATGCATGATTATAATGTTCAGAAAGCTTTATGCCTAAATTGTGCAATTTGTGGCCTCTTGGTCACGGGTTCAGACCCTTGGGTAAGGCAAGTATGGACACATAGTGAAAATGTAACGATACAATTTTATGATAAATTCTTCTGTACTTTCTCAGTCGTGGGAGATAATTAAATGGGTTGTTATTATGTCCTTAACGTCCTCTTCTTAAATTTTGAAATTTACCGCCTATGGGACAGAGGTTCAGGTTTGTTATTTAGCGAATGGGTGACAAATATGGTCATTTAATGAACATTTATGTTTTAGAGCGCGTTTGATTGAACGACACGAGTACCTCGAGTTGCCAGGGTTGTCAATAAAACATGTATTTTACGACACTAGTGTTGAACCCGTGTTACAAAAGTTTACTCTTGCTTTAGTCAGAGCACAAGAGTTTCAAGATGGCGGAAAACGATTAGCAATTATGAGTTTGACAATTTTGGTGATTATTTATTGATAAGAGGTCATCTTCACACGACCTATACATTTGCAAATAATCTATATATATCTCATCCTATCGATCCCTGTCAAACCCTTGCGAGTGAAAGAAGAAGGGAGAATGGTTTTAATTAGACTGCTGATAAATCAACAAAGTTAACTTCTGAGTTCTGATTCTGATATTTCTGATTCTGTGAAAAATTATCACATCTAAAAGACCCCCTCTCAAAAAAATTAACAACTACCAAAAAACAAATAAATTATATAGTTCGTCCTCTCCTATACAGGAATGTGTATCAAAATACTTTAAGGCTTGATTAGAACTTGAATCATCACACCGGTATCACACCGGTAATTGTTTTCACTATACAACACTATAGAGGGAAAAAATTCTTAAAAATCAGTTTGTATTTCTCATGACAAAATATTCGGAGGAAATGTTATTTGTTACCTATCTCATCAGCTAACACCAAAACAATGGCACACGATACGGCATTTTCTCAAAATATCTAGCTTCAAACAGGTCTACCCTCAAAACCACGTGTTTTCTGTTTGTGTGTAAACAGACTGCACACTCCCAAGGAAGCTGCTACATGTGCCCTGAAGAAGTAGTCCCTGTGAAAAAAGATCATCATATAACAAAATACATGAAATATCCTTCTCAGTGGTACAAAAATTTTTAAAACTGAGTAAAGGAAAATGTAAAAATGCAGTCAAGGAAAAAAATAATTCTGAAGTATAAAAATAGATTATATAGTTCGTCCGCTCCTATACAGATATATGTATCAAAGTATTTTAAGGCTTGATTAGAACTTAAAGCCAACGCTTTAACAATAGTTCAAATATTTTGAATTCCATGAACATTATGTATGTTTCTAATGCAATCGTCACTATGAGTTGAAGGAAAAATAAATAATTTATCTCGCCTTGCTTGGATATATTATCCAATTATTATTTTTTTTTTTTACAATTTAGGTCACCAACTAGTACGGGTTACATATCCATTTGTTTCGTTGTCCTCTCTGTCTTTAAAACTAAATCTCTTTCCCATCCAAAGTTCGCTATATCTATCAAAAATTTAATTGTTAGTTACACATGTATAATATTTGTTTAAGTTCAATTCAATTAAAAAATATTATCAATCAAGTTATGTATGCTTCCTAAATCTCTATACAATCTAACCTCAAGCATTTAACAACTGAATGTATAGTTGCTTTAAAATAATGCTGTTGTGCGAAACAATCGTGCACAGTTTACAGTTTAGATAGGAAGTGTCTAACATTCTACAGTGTAACACCAAGATTGCAAACATTTTGTAACAAGAAAGGTAAATGTATCCTAGCTCATCGCGCCAACAAACATTTTAAACAACAACATTGTATACACGTACATTGTAATGATACATTGAGTATTGTAAATTTTTTATATTTTAAAAAAATATCATAAGGTTGACTAAACCTCTTCCTCTATATTTCAAGGGTCTGTGTCATTTCTTTTGATTTTTTTTCACATTTGGTCAATGCTCTCTAATTGGTTACACCCGGAAGAACACAATTTAATTTTTCCTTTTTTCAATTTTTTATTTTATATTTGGTTAATGAATTGCTCTCAAATTAGTCACACCAAGAAGTATGTAATTTAGTTTTTCCTACATCAATTAAGTATTAAATGCGTTTAGCTTGAAAAATCACTGATTAAGTTGTACATAAATTGTTGTCTAGTAGCACAGAAACAGATGGCGGGTAAGTGCAAATAACATTTGAACTACTAGCATTTAATTCCAACAATTAAGTTTTGTTGAAAACACCTAAATAGTATGATAATTGTTGTAACTGGTGATGAAAAAGTTTAATTCATACATTAATGATAATAATGACTTGTACATGCAATCAGAAATCTAATCAATTGATAATTGTTTAAATATTGTTCCTTCTTAAATCAGGACACTCGTCCTTGTGGATAGATGATCCCCACCTGTCTTATCTTACTGCGGACAGTTTAGTAAATGCAGTATGAGATCCAGAATTACAAAGAATTAGACGACACATTATGGACGTTTTGGATCAACTATATTGTTTTAATAACCAAATGGAAATAATTAGAGCTGGTGGACGCGCGGAGGGATTCCGCATGAGAGGAACAGATGTAGATCAAATGCATGTGGATAAAATAACCAAAGTAGTTGCAGAAATTCCCCAAAATCTTTGTTCTGATATGGCTGTCGTCAGGTTGTTGAAGACTTCTGATGTACCACCCGGGTATGTAAAACTTGCTGTACTAACCCCTCATACACCTGTTATGCATATTAGAAAATCAACATATCAGGTAGGAGGAAATTACTTTTTGTCGAGCGAAGCATTTGTAAGATGGTTCCATAAATTAAACCCCGATGGGGTTCTTCATGGACCGTGTGTGATGGAAAGAACTGAACATGGAATAGATCATGATAGGGCATTTTGTCTGGAATTCAAAGAATGGCCTGTGTATGCAAACGAATGGGTTGAGCGAGAAAGGTCATATGGATGGCCATCAGGGACACTCATCAGAAAAATCAAATCACAAGGATGCCATTTAATGGCCATTGGATCCAAGAAGCTAACAGGATATTTAATTTCAGACGACTTAGAAGATGTGAAATGGATTGGGGATTCTTCTCAGTGGAGATTGTCTTTTTCTCTTGTAGAGAAACGACTGATTTACTCTTTCAATAACACGCAGTTTTTGACATATGGAATTTTCAAGCTTTTGAACCAAGAAGTATTTTCACATGATTCAATTGTCAAAGACTGTATCTGTTCTTACTTTCTCAAAACAGTCTTGTTTTGGACAATTGAAGAAACTCCTTCCGATTACTGGAAGCCAGAGCGTTTGATTTTTTGTGTCGACATTTGTTTCCAAAGACTGATTGAATGGACAAGGAACGGATTTTGCCCCAATTATTTTATTAGAGAAAACAACATGTTCATGGGAAAAGTACAAGAATGGCAACTGACGACACATTATGGACATTATGGATCAAATAGATTGTTGTACTGATCATATAGAAGTGATACGGGCTGGTGGGTGCGCGGAGGGATTCCGCATGAGAGGAACAGATGTTGATCAAATGTACTTGGATAAACTTACCAAAGTAATTGCAGAAATTCCAAAGAACCTTGGTACTTATTTGACTGTTGAGGACTTCTAATGTGCCACCCGGTTATGTAAAACTTGCTGTACTAACTCACCATACGCCAATTATAAACATTTGAGAATCAACACAATAGGTGGCACGAAATTACTTTTTGTTGGCAAAGCGTTTATAAGATGATTGCTTATATTATATTCAATGGATTTCGTCGTGGACCCTGTTTCTGGAAAACACTGAACAAGAACAGATCATGATAGGGCACTTTGTCTGGAATTCAAAGACAGGCCTGTGTATACAAACGAATAAATTGAACGAGAAAGATCATTTGGATGGCCATCAGGGCAACTTATCAGAAAAATCAAATCACAAGACTGCCATTTAATGGCCATTGGATCTAAGAGGCTAACCGGGGATTTCGTTTCAGACGATTTAGATAAATTGATGTAGATAGAGAACCCTCTTCAATGGAGACAATCTTTTTCTCTAACAGAAACATTTGATTTACTATTTCAACAACACAACATTTTTGATATATGGAATTTCCAAGCTTTTGAACCAAGAAGTATTTTCACACGATTAAATTCTCAAATACTGTATCTGTTTTTACTTTCTAAAAAAGCATCATTGTTTTGGACATTTCAAGAAACTCCATACGATTTCTGGAAGCCAGAGGTTTTAGTCTTTTGTGTCGACAATTGTTTCCAAAGACTGACTGAATGGACAAGGAACTGGTTTTGCCCCAATTGTTTTATTAGAGAAAACATGTTCTTTTGTTAAATTGGGAAAGTACGATGAAGCTTTGCATTATTATTGCTTGGCCCATGTCCACAAAAAAGGTTGGTCACATACAACATTTTTTCAGTTTTATTTTACATTGTCCAAATGCTTTGAAGTTTGATGCCAACATGAAACAACACTAAACAAAACCCATGCTACATTCAGAAAAATAGTCAGAATGAAAACTGAAACATAGAATGAAGTCTTAAATACATGTATAAATAAAGGAAGATTTCATCATTAATTGCACGAGTAGATTCTGAACTTGATTCTCCATTGTAAATTATCGTTTGTTAAAGACTACAAACTAATGAAATATCAGGAGAGACATTTCATGTTGTTTAACTATTTTATATCAGGAACTTAAAACATCAAATACATGTACAAATTATACAAGTTTATTGTACTTTTTTAAAAATTCATTTCTTCCAATTGAATATATTAATTTAAAATTGTGTTTGCCTTACTACTCTTTAACGTATACGTAAGTTATTCTATATGGGATTCACATGTGGTTATCAAACATAATGTCCACTAGAGAGTGGTCATGTTAGGTCATATATTTGTAATCAACTCTCATTAAATTGCTCAAAAATTTAAACTGTGATCATAATAATTGTATTGCCAACATTTGTTATCATAAAGATGGCATTGTCAACATTTATGATAATGATGCATAAGAGTTTAAGTAAAATCATAAAGGCATACATGCCGTTTTTGACGGCATTTTTGCGTTGTTAAAAACCAGACCCAAATTTTGTCAGCATGACTAGATGTATGGAAAAAAAGTTTCTAGAAAATTTGCAATTTTGGATTAATATTAACGAGGTACTAGCCATGATTTAAAAATGAATTACGGCGATTTACCTACGCATATTTATCAACGATTAACGTTTAAGGTGGATTTGCGCATGTGCGCAGAAATAGTAATTCAGAAAAGCAGCTTACCGAACAAGGTATAATATGACAGGGTGTTGTTTTTTTTTTTTGTTTTTTTTTTTTACAGTTGTTTGAATTTATATCAACAGGTTTGTGTGCTTTTAAGCGAAAAAATATCAGATATTGTCATCTGCATTTTATGAGGATGGTTGCATATCGGTGTCGATGACAATCGATGAGAGCTATTTTGCAATTGACCATTATTTTTATACATTTGAAAACATTTATAATTGTAAAATAGAACGTCAAAATTATCCCTTCTGGATAATAAAAGCATTTAAAACCGAGTTAAAATCATGTTGTATGGTATGCTATGGTATGATATGAGAATATATGAGATCGTTTGTTATGGTATGCAATTCTAATGCTATGCTATGAAATTCCAATGCAATGCTATGATCCCCACCCCCCTCTGAAATTCCTGCCATCATACTCACAATTTATTTTTATCTACTCCTTTGAACAGTGTTTTTTACTTACCCCATCAGATGTGTCACTTTGTGTGGCGCGGCGGTGTGCAACTTCTTGTCCCTGATTCTAAGAGGTTTGACCGGGGCAGCCTTATCCTTTATGAGTACACTGTTCTGCGTTGTTTTGTATCTAAAGACTATATCAGACTATCATTATACTCTTTGGCCAATACTGAGTAAATACAGTCAAGACCGTTCTACACTTTTTCGTTTTAATAAAGAAATAACCCTCCGATATGTTCAGTTTATACCTTGGCGGATCTACTACTTTACCTGGATGACTTAAGTTATAAAGTTGACTTGATCCCAGATAGTCATTGCAAATGTTGTTTATCGTTGGATAAATAAAAGAAATATAAGAAAGACTGAACAGGACAAGACATGAGGACTATCACATCTACGATTTGCGCGTATAATTAACAAATATAGCTTGCTTAATGCCCTTTCTTAACCAATAAATTCAAAAGTGATCATCAGAATTCTGCTAATTACTGATCTAGAGCGTCGCTGACTGATCATGAAGGAATCATGAATCCAGCGAGAAGTTTAGGTCCGACTGTGTGTTACTCTCTACAGCAGGTCAGCTTCCATGTGTGGATATATCACTTCATCTATTGGGTTGACCCACAGCGGGGGTATTTGTCGTGACGCTTCTGTTTAGGTAAGTCACTGGTGATTTCGTAGATTCCGATGTTCTTATAACAAAAGTATGTAATTTGGTCCAACATATACAGAATTTTGCTTTCAGATTTCTTTTTGCCTCTGGTTCAAGAGTACAATACAATACCAAGTACGCTAACAATTCGGCCCCGGCGAATCTTAACATGTGTGTGTTAAGAATTCTATAGGCTGTCAATCGAATGAATGTGAGGTTATAGTGTCAAAGTCAAAATGTCAAGGTCATACTAACACAACCCCTGGGTAAAAAAAACATCTTCCATCTATTGTATGTATTACTAACATTTCTAAGAGGTCAAGGTCGAATTTCAAGATTGAAAAAAAAATTAAAGTAAAAGGTCAAGGTAACCAGAAAGGGCCGGGGTGTTATTTTGTCTGTGTTTGTGAAATTAATGAAATTTAAAGGGAAATAAATGGTTTATGAGGATATCGGATCATTTCAGTATGATTAGATTGAAGGAGACTCTAAGTGAACTAAAGATGTTAGTAAAAGTATCAAGTTTCTTCTATCTCTTATAGTATCAGAGGAATAGCGATAACAAGCTCAGGTTTCTCTGGTTCAATGACATTATTGTTCATAGTAAATAAGCATACTGTATGAAACAAGCGCCCGTGACGCGTGCTGGGCAGTTGGAAAGTTTTATGAAGAAAAAATAAAAAATAAGCAGTTAAATATTTTAACTTAATTATGAGCTAAGTTAATTTGATATAGTGTCAGAATACAACAATAACGTGTGAATAATAATATACTTTATGTACTGCTTGAACCTTTACTAGTATATTTAACAATTGAAGCAACATCATAGCACGAGCCTTGCTTATATAAATACGAGTTGTGAGCTCGGTATCTTTCGTGTTACTCGATAAATGACATTCAAATTTTGACTGATCATTAGAAATAATTTAAGCATTATAAAATTAAAAGTAGAAAAACTCAAATCGTGACCACGCCTCTTAAATTAGAAAAAAAGGAAATTGAATTCTTTTCCTGAAAATAAAATTGATGACATTATAAATGTTCCCCACTTCCTGGTACAACATCACTGATAGTTGTTTTATGCTATGAGAACTTAATTTAACCAAACTGTAGAGATAATGGTTGGAAAAAATGAAAAAAATTAGTCTTTAAAAAAAAAACAAAAGATGGAAATGTTAACTCTAGAAATAGCTCACTTTTTGTCATACCTGATTAACTTCATGACCTTAATTCAGACCTTATGTGATACCATGCAGACCAAACTGTATACATATAGAGCAATCTAGGAAGGTAGAGAAAACTCTACCAGTACATTTCAACTCGTTGATAATTTATCTCATTTAAAGTTGCAAATATTGAACAATTGTTTTTTAAAACAATTATTTGTTTATATAGCGTTTTTAGTTTAATTAAATTTGACAAACGATTATCAATTAGGAATCTCGTGGTTCAAAAAAATGTAATATAATTAAGATTTTGTAACTGAAAGTAAATGTGTTTAGAGTATTGCTGTTCTGTGCGACAATTGTGCACACTTTACAGTTTCGACTGAATTTTTCAAACAGGTATTCTTGTTCATTGTGAAAACAAATTACATTTAAAACATAAAAATATTATACATGTACATAGTATAGATGTATATAATTGATCATTGTAAAGTTCTTCTATTGTGAAAAATATCGATCTATCTTGAGGTTTATTCATCCCTTTTATCTCTCTATTTATTGAGACGAAAACATTGTTTAAGCAGAAATTTTCGATTTGGGATTTTTATTTTTTATCTAAAACACATGATGGGAATTTAATTCGTTGTTTTTAAATTTAAAATTAAACAGTGAAACATTTTTTCGTTTACGACTTAATTTTGCTGATGAGTAAGTCTGATTAAAACCATCCCCCTTCTCCTTACACTCGTCAGGGTCTGACAGGTATTGATAAGAGGTCATCTTCACACGACCTCTACATTTGCATATAATCTATATATATCTCAACCAATCACAAACATGCTTTTCTCTGTTTTATGAGAGGTGTAACTCTTCAATACTGGAGGTAACATAGAAAACAAGGATGAATTAATTTTCTATCTTCTTTTGAAGAGTTTAAATAGATTTTCTAAAGCAGTGAAAGCCCTTCTCTGATTGGTCAGATTTAAAGGTTATCTGAAGATGACCTCCTATCGATCCCTGTCAAACCCTGACGAGTGAAAGAAGAAGGGAGAATGGTTTTAATTAGACTGCTGATAAATCAACAAAGTTAACTTCTGATTCTGATATTTCTGATTCTGTGAAAAATTATCACATCTAAAAGACCCCTCCCAAAAAAAACCAACAACTACCAAAAAACAAATAAATTATATAGTTCGTCCTCTCCTATACAGATATATGTATCCTTGATTAGAACTTAAAGCCAACGCTTTAACAATAGTTCAAATATTTTGAATTCCATGAACAGTATGTATGTTCCTAATGCAATCGTCACCATGACGTGAAGGAAAAATAAATAATTTATCTCGCCTAGCTTGGATATATTCTCCAACGAAATCACTAATTGATATAATGAAGTATAAATTATCGCTCTTTGTGTAATTATTGTGGGATGGTGGAAGCTTATTTGTTGCCGTTCTTTTTTCCTGTCGTTTACGTTTACACTAATACTATATATAGTAACACTGGCAATCTGCCCATTTATAGCTAGGTCTGTATAGTTTCTTTGAGTTTTTCATTCTTTTTTTGTCATTGGAACAACCGGAAGCAGGCAATTTTTATTTTTCTATGAATTTCCGTGTATGACCGCTTGAGTATTAAATAAATTTATTGTGATGAAACCATGCAAATCACTGACTACGATATACATGGACTGACAGTTGTCTTGTAGCACAAAAAGTGATGGCGCGTAAGTGTAATTTATATTTAAAGTATTCAATTTTGACATGTTACTTTGAAGTCGATTAAACTGCATTGTATGATCATAGTTGGTGGTTCAAAAGTTTAATCATATCTTCTTCTTGATAATGACGATTAGTAAACAGAAATCTGAATTGAAGATTGTTTCTTCTTAAATCAGAACACTCGTCCTTGTGGATAGATGATCCTCACCTGTCTTATCTTATTGCTGACAGTTTAGTAAATGCAGTAGGGGATCCAGATTTACAAAGAATTAGACGACACATTATGGACGTTTTGGATCAACTATATTGTTTTAATAGCCAAATGGAAATAATTAGAGCTGGTGGACGCGCGGAGGGATTCCGCATGAGAGGAACAGATGTAGATCAAATGCATGTGGATAAAATAACCAAAGTAGTTGCAGAAATTCCCCAAAATCTTTGTTCTGATATGGCTGTCGTCAGGTTGTTGAAGACTTCTGATGTACCACCCGGGTATGTAAAACTTGCTGTACTAACCCCTCATACACCTGTTATGCATATTAGAAAATCAACATATCAGGTAGGAGGAAATTACTTTTTGTCGAGCGAAGCATTTGTAAGATGGTTCCATAAATTAAACCCCGATGGGGTTCTTCATGGACCGTGTGTGATGGAAAGAACTGAACATGGAATAGATCATGATAGGGCATTTTGTCTGGAATTCAAAGAATGGCCTGTGTATGCAAACGAATGGGTTGAGCGAGAAAGGTCATATGGATGGCCATCAGGGACACTCATCAGAAAAATCAAATCACAAGGATGCCATTTAATGGCCATTGGATCCAAGAAGCTAACAGGAAATTTAATTTCAGACGACGTAGAAGATGTGAAATGGATTGGGGATTCTTCTCAGTGGAGATTGTCTTTTTCTCTTGCAGAGAAACGACTGATTTACTCTTTCAATAACACGCAGTTTTTGACATATGGAATTTTCAAGCTTTTGAACCAAGAAGTATTTTCACATGATTCAATTGTCAAAGACTGTATCTGTTCTTACTTTCTCAAAACAGTCTTGTTTTGGACAATTGAAGAAACTCCTTCCGATTACTGGAAGCCAGAGCGTTTGATTTTTTGTGTCGACATTTGTTTCCAAAGACTGATTGAATGGACAAGGAACGGATTTTGCCCCAATTATTTTATTAGAGAAAACAACATGTTCATGGGAAAAGTACAAGAATGGCAACTGGAGTACATAGCCAGTAAACTTTCTGAATTATACAGTGAAGGATGGAGAAGCTTACTGCGTTGTCATTCCTTAATTCATTTAAAGAAAGCTCTAGAAGACGCCAGAAATATGATGTCACCTCATTCATTTCCTACCTCAAAACCAGAGGATGACTACAAATGTCTGCAGTCCACAGTGAGGAATAGAGACAAAATAGAAATAGAAGGAAATGTAGATACTGTGCTATTTAGCGAAATAATTTCAAGGCAACCCAAAAGTCCATCATTATACTATCTGGAATTAGAACTGAAGAATTCACTTAGTCTTGAAGTTCAAAGAAGAGTTGATACACTTGATCTTGAAATACTACGATTACGTCGGTTCCAGACTTTTTGTCAGCTGGCTCTTATATATCTAAACATTTCTCTGCAGAATCATACTACTCGAAGTAAGTATGCATACATTCGAAAAGCATTTTGTTATCTGCATCTTTCTCGAGTTTCAGATATAAGCAAAGGAAATTTGACGCTTGCAACTGCCTATTACTGTGTAGGAAGATTCGATTCAGCTCTTGAATACATCAAGAAATACGATGATATATTGAAAAAAGACCTTGGTTGTATACATACCCGTATTCGACCTGGTGTTGTTCACAAAACTCCCAAATATTGTTCAAACTTCTGTGGACGAGGGTGGAGCATCATGGATAAAATGACGTCGGCGGTATCGTATGATTTTGAAGTCTATCGACCAATGCCTCTCATTCCAGATGAAATAGCGCTCGAGATAACAATGATGAGAAAAACAGAATCATGTCTTTCTATTCCACCCGGTCTATACTCGGTGTTTCTGAAAATTCTTTGTTACACTAACAAAAGCAACTTAAAAATGGTGGAAAAGTTGGCAATAAAGCTCACAGATTTTCTGCATTGCTCAGAAAAAGAAGACAAATATATGAACAACATCATGCTTGCAGTTACTTTTGTTAAATTGGGAAAGTACGATAAAGCTTTGCATTATTATTGCTTGGCCCATGCCCACAAAAGAAGGTTGGTCATAAACAACTGTGATTGTCCAGAATGGCAGACTAGAACATCAGTTTTATTTTACATTGCCCAGATGCTTAAAACCTTGATGCCAACATAAAATACTAAACAAAACCCATGTTAAACCAGTAAAAAGGCAAAACAAAATGAATACGGACTTTCATATAAAAATTGATGGACTTTATGATTGATTGCAAGAGTAGAACTTGACTCCCAGTTGTAAAATTTGTATCGGCCAAAGACAACAAACGTGTGATATTAGGAGAGGAATATATGTAGATTTTAATATTTTACATCAGGAGAAAAAATTGAAACGTATTTATTAATTCATTGTATTTTTTAAAATTTCAAATCATCTCTTTTGGCTGGTGTATACAGGGTTATTTTACCCCGTGTAATTCTCGCCCTTTTATACTTGCAAACAGTTTCACCCTGTCTCGAATTCGCCCAGACTCAGTTTTCTCGCATTATCACCGGTGTGAGGTCGGTTTTTCCAGTGTGAGACAGCAGTGTGAGATTTTTCTGTCTCACACTGTGTATTACTACGCCGCCGTAAAATGTGAACAAACATCGTATTCTGTAAGGAAATGAAAATTGATAGAATGAGCTGAATCATTACGTCCTTATTTTGCTAAATTGATAACAATTTAGCATGATTTTAGTGAAAAAAATGTTATATGCTCTCTTCTTAACTTGCACTATTTGTAGTACGCGGAGGGATAAACCGAAACTTTTTAACGTCATATCAGAATGTTGTCGGACATTAATTTTCTATGTAAAATAATGCGAGAAAAATAATCAAAAAATGATTCATTATACACTCGTTTGGGATAGTGAAATTCCACCTCGGGGCCAAGATTCACGGTCTATGACTCGGCAGAGCCTCGTCCTAGACTGTGAATCTTGTTCCCTCGGTGGAATTTCACTATCCCACACTCGTAATAATGAATGATTCTATTATTCTCGCATTATGGCCGGTGTGAGATCAGTTTGTCCAGTGTAAGATTTTTCTGTCTTACACTGTGCATTACTACGCCGCTGTAAAACGTAAACAAGCATCGTCTGCTGTAAGAAAATGAAAATGATGGGATGAGCAAATCAATTATTAATAAGTAATTGTTTTGCTTAACTGATCACATTTTAGCATATTTTAATCGAAAAAAATTGTCGTATACTCTCTTCTTGACTTGCACTATGTGTAGTGCGCGGAAGAATAAATCGAAAGTAAATTTTTGAACGTCATAAGAGAAAGTTGTCAGATATTATTTTTTAGTGTAATTAAAATAATGCAAGAAAAATAATCATTCATAATATACTCGTGTGGGATAGTGAAATTCCACCTTGGGACCAAGATTCACAGTCTAGGATTTTCACTATCCACACTCGTAATGATAAATGATTCTATTAGTGTTTGAAGAGATATAGAGACATTTGAATTCGCCCAGTCTTAAATTCGCCCGCTGACAACGAGGGTGAATAAGGCGAAAATAAAACAGCGGCAAATAGTTCCTTGTATACAGTAATTCATTTGAATATATATATGTATTGAGTTAAAATTGTGTTTGTCATAGCTTTGTTTAACGTAAACGTTAGAGATATCTGTGTCACTACAGTAATTCCCTAAAGGTTCAGGTCAAAACATGGCTGATGCAAAATAATTCCAGAATTATCCTTAAAATTTGGGGCGTTTTCGTCCGCGACAGGGGCTGATTCTTTTGTGGGTTGAAACACAATGTGTGAGATGTTTTGTAATAATGCAAGGTCATTTAAATCTCAATGCGTATTGTTTCCGATGGGTGAAATGGCCCGGGCTTGATTTTAAGCACACGTGTAACTTCAACGTATACAAGGTCTCATACCTCCTGGATGCACGTGTGTTTTTTCTTACTAAATTGTAAATGAAGTGGGGTTTTTTTAATGTCAATAAGATTTTTTAAGAAGTTCGTTTTGAATTGAAAATCTCTATCTAAAGTTGCGCAATTTTGGTAAGAATATATAGTATTGTACCATAGCTTGGCCTGTTTTCTATTGTTAAAAGTGTGGGTTATCTGTACATACCCCACACTTTTTTTTAAAACTCCGCCCACTATCTCGGGTAAAAACAACGTCAACAAAGTTGTGTTTTAACACGTCCATGATACTGTTCACAGTAAAAGATTCCTCCAGATCAAAATTGCTAATAACTCAACACGGATAACTGATTCAAACTAAGTTCGTCGAATAAAAATCTCATTTCAAGCTTGAGACAAAACTATATATTGGCAATGGCTCTGTCAGAATGACTCTATTTTAATATTCTCCTCCATGTGTGTGAATAAGTAACGCGTGTAAGATGAAATAAGGGTATCCTGTAGAAAGGTTTCATAGAAAGTCAATCACGTGATAGGAACGTGTTTGAATAGTAAACTTGTTTTGTGGACAGAGTGAATAGCGGCGGCCAATCGGATTTGACATTTATCATTCACGGTTTTGCGACATACATTTCTCAATTTTTTTTTATTTTTATTTTTTTGCTTATTGATTGATTTTTTAAAGTATATATATGTGTATGTTTATTCAGCCATTTTTAAAATCATACAGTCATGTATATTATTGATACAGTGTATCAAATAGTATTTCAAAAAGAGTAATCATATCATCATCAATTTAATCTAATTTCAACAGGTGCATTGCACAACTTAGGTTCGTAAACTCAATATTGTTTTAATAAGTTTAATTATTTGAAGCAAGTATCGATGCTAGAAATCGGAAAATGAATAAATATGAAATAAAAATATGACATTGAACAGTCGATTTATTCCTAAGCTATGAATTTTTAACCAATTACAGATAATTAATGTTCGTCGCCGATAGAAAATCATTTTAGAAATTCACGGAGTACAATGTACATACAGTTTATACATGTAAGACCAACACATTGACGCCGTATTTATTAGAGGCAAGTGCACGCTCGAAAACTGTAATAATTGTAAACTATATGGTACAATTAACTTACCCCATATAATATTGTTGATTATGTGCAGATACCCGATGGACGTGGTCATAATGACACGAGGGAGCGTAGCTCCCTCGTGTCATTATGACAACGCCCATCGGGTATCTGCACATAACCAACAATATTATATGGGGTAACTACTACAAATTTAATACAATAGTGACACATGAAGTAATTTTGGAGTTCATAAATGGTTATTATACATAGTTTTTACTAGAGAATGCTCATGTGACGTCATATATTTCCTAAATACTAAAGTGTTTACTGATAAATTTTCAAAAGGTTTAGATGGAATACCATGCGAGTTCTATAAATGCTTTTGGAGTCAATTAAATTAATAAGCAAAGAGCGATCTGCATACATTAAAGAGCGATTTATTGGAATAAATGTAGAGCTGTTTAAGATATTTATGAATATTGCATGGAACAAGCAAATGATGACATTCTTTTATTTACAGATTTTGAAAAAGCGTTTGATTCGGTGGAATGGATTTTTTTTTATTTCACGTTCTTAAAAAGTTTAGTTTTGGGGATAACTTTATTATCTGGGTAAAAACTGTGTATACAAATCTAATCATTAGAATAAAAATAATGGTTGGGTTTCAAAAACTTGTTCGATGTCAAGAGGAATAAGGCAGGGTTGTCCTATATCAGCTTTGTTATATTTGCTCGTAGAAGAAATATTATCTTTGAAACTGAAAACCAATAATCAAATCAAAGGCATTCAGTTTAATAATACATATACGGAAATAAAAAAATCACAGCAGGCAGACGACGTTATCCTAGCTTTGAAAGATGTAAAGTCATTAGAAAAAGCAATTGAAACTGTTGAGAATTTTTGTCATCATGCTGGATCAAAAATTAATGATAAAAAAAAAACACAGTGCATACTCTAAGGACATCTCAAAGACAGATATAAAGAAGTTTGTAATATTAATGTTACCAACAATGCTGTTCGTTGTTTAGATATCTTTATTGGACATAATAAGGAACAAATCTGATAATAATTATTAATCTTAATTTATCACTCGCAGAGTATGAATTACTTAAACCTTTATATAACTGATATTTTTCCAGATTTCAAGTAGAGTTAGAGATAAACGTAGAAAAAAATAAAGCATTAGTTAATGCTGGTTAAGTGGAAATGTTAAACTCTACAGGTAAAATGCGACAATTTTTTTTGTTAGTTTTCTTTTTTAATTAATTCTTGCTTACTCATCAATAAATTTATCATTGAGAGGCTGTAATGAGTTCTTTTGGATTTTGTCGGCTGAATGAAAAAAAAAACTGTGTAAAGAAAATAAACAAGTTTAATTTGAAAAAATAATAAACAAAACAAATCAATATTCTCTCTCCTCCTTTCACGCCACTCTCAATCGAAAATAACTTAAAAAAAAAATAATAATTCAATTAAACAAATGAACAAATATCTGATACTATCAACTGAATTCAAAATTAAGTCTTTTAATCACATTGTATCAGATATAAAATGGTAGTAAACTACAAAATGTTGTTTTAGAAACTATTTCAACCAATAAAACTCTTGTTGAACAATTACTCAAAAAATGTTTAAGTTCAATAATTCAAAAAACGTAAAATTATAATTACTTCAAATTTTAGCTCTGTATATATGAAAATTATCCTGTAATAACAGTCACTTTTACACACTTATAACCACACTCTGAAAGGGAACTTAGTCATGTGATTCACTTCCTCGAGGACACCACGAACTCGAGACGCTCCTGCCCTCGTCAAACTGCCTGTCCCTCGTGTATCGATATCCTGACTGCAAGCCCCGGACTCACAGGTCTCTCGCTTCCAGTCTACGACCACTTCTCACAGACTCATTACTCCCAGCTCAACGCAGCATGCGTCCTCGACATTTGTATGTTACACACATGACCCTCCATAGGAAAATTCACTTGTAGCGCCCACAGTCTCTAGTACCGGAATTTTCATCAAACACCCTTATGCACTGAGAGTAACACACTGTGACTAATAAAGCCTCGATAAACATACCAACATACGACCAATTACACTAATAACTAAATTACCAGCAAAATTAACAAAATAACAACAAAACAACCTTACCGGCTAGGAAAACATGTGCCCGCCTAACAAAATCCAGAATTCAATGGCTACCCGTTTCTCACCTGTATTTTAACTAACTGGAGACATTCACCATCTCTAAAATCAGGAGATGTAAAACGTGGCACCCGGCTGATGTCGTTACCGGACCCTCTACTGACCACTACACCCAAACCGGTCACTTTAAAGACTCGCTCTAAAAATAGCACACTCACCCGACACCCGTCACTCACATACGATAACCCATTCATGACAAAAAAATAAAGAAGAACACAAATATAAACACCATTATATACAAACTGAATCAACTTTATTGCAGAGGCGTACTTCAATTTAAAATAATTTCCAGATCGGGCTAGGGGAAGGGAATGTTATTAGTTCTGAATGGCAGGGAAATTTTACAACGGAATTGCAAGATGGGTTTTTTTTGCAAAAGAAATTAAACTGTTAATGGTAATTATCTAAAAGAAAATACAACTTATGTTATTTTCAGATCCAAACCGAATTAAGACATATAGCCTTGGATCAGCTGACAGGGGAAAAAAACAAAGTTATTCGCCATTTTTAACACTAGAGCAACACTTGTTTTATTCACATTCATAGAGTTTAGCCTCTGTGCATGCACTAACATAACCTTAGAGTTACTTCAGTCAATTCAATCAAGTGACCCTTAAGGTCACTTGAATCACTTGGGTAGCCTATTGCCGTGTGTCGTCCGTTAGCAATTGCATATTTTTTCAAACTTCATCTTGAAAACTACAGTTTAAAAAATAAATTCCCCTGCCTTCTCAATACTTTGAAAGCGGAGGAGGATTAGAAAGTGCAACTTCAATCACAAAAGTGCGCCAAGGTTATTAAATCTAACAACATCCTCGGTTACAAACTTTCATTTTACTCACTGACAAGTGGCCAATAAAGGTCTGGGGGTCTCTTTTTACTAGAGGTTGACAATTTTTGGCCCCTTGAGCTAGAGTATGTTAGATAATTCGACATTCTTCCGACTCTTGTCGCCCTTAATAATAAAAAGCGAGGGTAACAGTCATTAGGGTTTAGACTCCAAAAAAAAACTCCTTAAAATGCCAATATTAGACTACCTGTCAGGCAATCTACGGTATATGGTACGCAGGTGATCGTCAAGGCCTGTAGGCCTCTTGTTATTAACATAATACAGCCGACTGTAATAAAGGTTACATTACAAAAGAAAGGCTAAACCAATAACATTCATGTTTTCAATAGTTCCTAGTACACAAGGTTTGATATATTGTTTATGGATGTTTGGAATATTTGATGTAAAATTTGATATAATAATAAATCAACTGATAACGACGTCATGATATTTATTAGGACTTGATTTTGAATGTGAAAATAAATAAGGAAACATACATAAAACAAAACCCGATGCATATATTATGTGCCTCTAAACAGCTACGCTACATGCATTGCATTTAGCAAGTGCCATGTAGAGAGTAAAGAAAAAACTCTTTAACATTAGATCAATAATCAATTTACCTGCAACGCAACTATTCGGCTGGTAAGATATGTTTTGTAAATATTAGAAATTCTTGAGTCGCTGGGGCTTTACACAGATCCCGGATTTTGTAGGTCAAGGTGTTTTTATAGTTGATTATCTAACTAAAAACATGTATCAAATTAGTGGTAGCGTATTTTAAATGTAAAGCCTTGCATAATAAGATAAAGGGATCAAAATAGATAACAGTCACACCTGGCTACACATATTAAGCGACATCGACCAGGGCTCGCGGGATTTCGGGTCAATTGTTATGACCACGCAAGCCAAAAACAAAATATAACGGAAACACCCGAATTGTGACGGTGCAGGAAAAAAAATCGACAGCAAATAGGATACACCACTGTCTCTGATTTGCGCAGTTTTACAGGTATATTTCAACATACATACATACATACCCGGGTTGACTGTGATAAAGCGCCCTGTGTCGTGACCAGCGATTTCGAAATTTCTATCTGTTTGTACACATTCATAGACTCGGATATATTGATCAGCTGGTCACCACATAGCACACATAACAGGATGAAATGGTGGACACTAATTGTGGTCCTTGCGATAGGTAGGTGATCTTTTGATTTTTTATTGAACAAGATTTAATACTGAAAGATGGAGACTGTATGCGATTGTTTATCTTCATTGATTTCCCGTTGTTGACAACAATGTATTACATGAAGGCATATAGATGTCAAGTTTTTCTCTGTGATCCTGTTCATTTTTAAGCATTCTGTCGCCAGATTACAGTGAACATTACCCATATCCCCTCATCCATACAAAATGATCGACATTATACTTTAAAAGACATTTTCAACGGGAATTATGTAATTATACATTATAATTCACCTACACTTAGATGAGATGTACTATGAAGTTTAAACGTTTTAAACTTTAGTGAATTAAATGATATGTAAATATTATATATTTTCAAAGTTATTCGGCCAATTTGTCTCTGTAACGTTCAACGTTTATACATCTTATATACTAATCGATATGTGTAAAATCCAAAGGAATTTCAAAGTATTAAAAGCATGACTACATGTAAATATACCTATTAAAGAGCATTTTGTGTTTGCTTATTTAAAAGGATAAATAACTGCAGGGACAGTTAATTACATAGATGTATATCCCGATTTTTCAAGCCTTGTGTGTGCAAGCATAACTACCTTGAAATTTTGCAACCCCAAAAGCTTTACACAAGGAAGTTTAGTTCAACCTAAACACGCTGATGATTTTTAAAGCAATATAGTCATTGGTCCTTAGCACCTACTCGACGTCCTCATTATTGCCCTTTGCATGTTTGACCATGCATGTAGACACAATACACAAACATTCATGAATAATTCTTAAATTCTATATTCGGAGCAAGATTGTTGAAATACATTAAAGTTATAATTTTATAATGAAATTCAATTTTAAACCCCCAAAACAGCGAACATACTTCTCATGAGAAGGATGGATACATATTTTTGTTGTTTTTTGGTTTTTTTTAAATTTTATTTTACGTTAGAACCCTTTAGTAACTATACTTGATTAGTAGTCATCTCATAAAAGGTTGTGTCAGCTCCATTTTCTGAAAAAAAAATACATGTAATACAAACACTCCAAATAAAAAATTTACTATCCCTCCCCATTAAACCCCCCAAAGAATATAAACACTGAATAAATATTTATTAACAAATCTACCTTTCTTACTCCTCTTGTGTTTTGAGAGTTGTATCATTTATGATATGTAAGCTACATGTATTTATTCGAGATTGAATGATTATAAAGTATGCATTGCAAAATGGTGTTAATTAAAAAAAATTAAATCGGTTTTATTGAATATATTCGTACCTCAAAGTGTCAAACACAAGCTTTTGAGACACAATTTAGTAAGAGAACCATTAACGAACAAAATGATTGTGCTGTAATAAAACGAAGTAAACAATACAGTGACTATGCTACACAGATAAAATTGTAAATAAGCTTTCTATAAAAGTCTGCTTGGCGAAGACAGTAATGAAATAAATAAACATCTAAACGTACTTTAAACCGAGTGTTATATTTTAAGCCAGCTACCACTCATACAAAAGAGAAAAAAACATCATGCATGAAGCTTAAGTTATGCCATATAACATAGTGTAAAGTTTATGTCAAAATTTCACAGGAGAGGGCGTTTTAAGTTTATAGAACTTGTGCCAGATCCTATTGTATATACCAACTTTACAATAAAATATGTTCAAACCATATCTATACTACTATATTAAAATAATAGACTCAAATTTTTGGCCTTTAATACCGATAAATCGGAAGAGAAATGTCTTTTGTTTTATATATTTTAAACATCATTGGAACTTGAAGATTACCAATTTGTTTTTATTTTTTCTCAATTAAGCTTCGCTAATTAATAATCATCGAAAATTCCTCTAAAAATTCCGGAAAGCATCTGAATATTTTGGATTCTACAATCTTGCTCGTGCGCATTACATTCGCTAAATCACGGGATACTCATAACGGTGTTCAAATCAGAGAAGACAAAAGTAATGATATAATTTGTTATTTTATAATTTCTCTCATAAGAAATCATAAATATAAATGAACGGAATATATATTTCAAATTTCCAATGAAAATTTACACGTACATGTATTTGTATTATCGTTTTTGAGTGTATCCATGCAAATGTGATATTGTGGAAACATAAACTAAAGGCAAAGAAATATTTGATTCCATTCAAAAAAATTCACATTAAATATCTTAGGAGAATGTAGATAGAATGTTCTATCGTTAAAATGATAAATGTCCTACGGACCCGGTTTAACGATAGAATGCGTTCCGTGTATTGTCTCTATATCAAATTAAAGAAATACGGGAGATAACTCTAACTCAGTGCATTTACTATGAAAAATCCCGAGAGTTCCGAATTCAACATGGTGTGTATTTGAAGGTGTGTATTTGAAGTCTCGTAACATAGTAAATTTATTAATCTAATTTTTTTTCTTAGCAATTTCATTGGCCAGTGCTCGGGGAGGGCGCGGCGGTTCAGCGCGTTTTTCCAGCAGGGGTCGCTACAGTAGCTCCAGTAGATCGTCATACCGGTCTTCCTTCAGCGGTAACCGTCTCTCAAGCTCCAGCAGTATCCGCTCCGCCCTGCTGCTAGGGACAGTCTATGGAGCCTCACGGTATCGCTCCAGATCCAGATACATCGCCGATGGCACACGTAAGTAAATAGTATATATTCTGATAAGTTCGAGATGAGAAAAATTGAAGTGAAAAATAAAGCGGTTGTTCATAATTTCCCCAAACCACTCCTTTTCTATTGGCCAGACAATTTACCGGGTATTGACAATAGCGTTAAAATCCAGGGAACAAAATCAGCATGGCACTGTACACTACGATTCCATACTGGACCCTTTTAAATTGAAAACAATTTTTTTTGCTGGCAGCAATAGTGTTTTTTTAATTGAAATTTACAATTCGTGAAAGTATAACCCTTAAAGTTTTTGTTTTGTTGCAGTGCCAGAGGTATGTTACAACGACAATTACAACATGAGTGCTGATCGCACCGTATCGTACCAAGGCCGGTTCTTTTGTCCACTTGATGAGAACATGTCCGAGGACTATCGGTACTGCTGTGGAGAAGAGGGACAGCAGTACTGCTGTACGTTCTGGGACAAGTAGGTTTAAAGGGGCATGGTCACGATTTTGGGCAAATTCTATTTTTCTGTTTTTATTATTTACAATGCTCTAGGAATGCATTTCTAATAATCCAATGAAATTTTGGAGTCAGTCGTAGAGTTATGAACAAGATACAGGCCTCACAATTCTTTGTCATGTAAACAAGGCTCGTGTCCTGTTTTTTGTTTACATATGTTCAATATCTTTTTCAAGCTGATTTATCTATCTTCTTATTCATTTTTAGCATAAATAAACAGTTCCTAACGTTTATCTCATTCATTTTAGGTTGAAAACTGAAATTTTTACTTCAATATCTAAAATGTAAACAAAAGGTTTGTTTACATAGCAAAGAATTGTAAGCTCTGTAACTTGCTTAAAACTCAACGAATGACACTCAAACTTTGGTTGCCTATTAAAAATGCCTTACTGAAGCATTGTTAACATTAAAATCGGAAAAATAATTTTTGACCAAAATCGTGACCATGTCCCTTTAAAACATCAAACTAATCCTTTTTTCTTTATTTCCTCTGTCTTTCACTTTACACTTTGTTAACTTGATGCATGCATGGTTAAACTGTTTATTTCAGACCTGGTCACATAGTAGGCGTAGTATTTGGTATAATCGCCGGTGTGGTAGCATTGTTCATCGTTGTTTTCTGCGTTATTAAATACGTAAAGACGACAAAAGCAAGAAATCGCAATCGTAAGTTACACTTGTTAATTTATCAGTTATACATGTATAGTTATAATTATTATATCTTAGATTGTCATTCTCTACGGAAACTTAAATTTTTTACTCTAAACTTGTCGATCGAGAAACAGTTACTTTTTTTAACATATGGCAGTGAACTCTATTTTATTTCATAGTTATACTATTTGGACAAGCTTTTTTTTTTAAGTAGCCCACATGTGTGTACTAATAGATAACAAAGTTTCTACAAAGTAAAATGCAAAAGTTGATAATTTACAAAGTTGGAAAAAGAGTTTTTCTTGTTATTTTTAATGTGCTATTTTCCCACACGTCTTATCGTTTCTTACTAGGTCCATATACATCAAACACATCCAACACATCAAATGGGCAGGCCGTTTATCCACCAGCATACGCACCACCTACATATGAAATGTCCTGTGTGGATTCCAGTGGGAAACCCCCATACCCAACTAATGATATTATGGGGTACTCTAATCCTCCTTATTCTACAGCGAATGCCCCCTATCCACCTACAGCCCCCTACCCAACAAAGGACGACACATGGGGTCAAAAATACTGAGTAGCAACGAGAACCGCAAAGAATGTGCATGTCAGAGTATAAAGCTATACTGTTGGTATGCTTATGTGATTGACCTCAGAATACTTGAAATGAACTTTTATGATTTATTTTTATAACTGTACATATTAAGAGATCTGATAAAATCCTTTAGTTACTCGGTGAGAGAGAGAGAGAGAGAGAGAGAGAGAGAGAGAGAGAGAGAGAGAGAGAGAGAGAGAGAGAGATTTGGATGTGAACCAAAACACAGTGTATTGATTTTTTTTTCAAATGGTTAATTTTTGTATCATCAATATTTTTATCTATATAGCAACAAGAAAACTTCTCAATACAATGATATTATATCTATTTTTGGTCAATTTAAAATATCTAAATAGATATTATGATACTTGTTTGTGTCCATCACAACAATGGGGCCATACGTTTGTATAAAATGGTGTGCTTTTCCTATGTAGCATATGTATAAGGTTATTTTTTCTGTGAAAAAAATCCTCCACGTATGTGATAGAATAAACCTCTTTAATTTGTTTAAAATGTTTATTAATGTGAATACAATTCGTTTTTTTAATCTTTTAAGTTTTGATGGCTTATATATAGGACTTTAATATTTATCAAATTGAAATATATGTATTATATATAATTCATTATTTGAAATAATCAGTTGATGATTTATAATGTTTTAATTCTATATATTTCATACACATAAATAATTATATATGACAGTCTGAGGATAATCGTTTTATTTGTATAAGGATAATTGTTACAATAAATGTCGAAATATTTTTATGATTAACAATATCATTCTGTGCTGGTCTATTCTCACAGCTACAGCTAAGTGGTAACGCACTTTGAATTTTTTTTTTTCAAAGTGCGTTAAATTTGGGACCAAATCAATCCACTTCGATGAGGATATTTCAACATATTTTATTATCGAGACACGTAACGCACTTAAAATATGAAAAAAAATATGTATAATGTGGTTTCATTAATATTCATGGGTATTAATTTTCGTGGATTCAATGAGAATCAAAGTTTCAAGGATACATAAATTCGTGGCCCATGATCCTATCAATCCAAAATGTTAGTAGAAATTGTACTTCAATCAACATTTAATTTCGTGTATCAACTTACCAACGAAATCCACGAAATTTGGTATTCAGCGAATATTAATGAAACCACAGTAAATCACAAATTCTGGGATTCTATATTCAATAAGTTGATAGTATAAATGATTTGTAAATGCTAATGAATATGATTTATTGTCTTTGAGAAGGGGGGGGGGGGGGGGGGCAACCAAAGATACAGTTAAGTTATCATTCATCATTCAAAGATTTAAAAGAAGAAGGTTCCATACCCCTCATCTTTTCTTCCCAAGTACATGTATATGATATTCAGCAACTTGTAATAAACATAAACGGACGGAAAAGCTTGGCTCTAAATAAAGTAAAGTGATATTGAAATAACGAGCTGGCCAAACAATAGTTTCCCTTATGGTATTTATTAAAACATATGAAGGAGTCTAAACATAAATAATATTAATATTTTCAGATTTAAATAAACCAAAATGAATCACTTTAAAATTATCATTAGATATAACAGAGTTACATTGTACAAACATTACAATTTGATCACAAAAAATAAGAACTAGGGTATGGGCTTTTTCTTGCACACTGATATTCTAAAAGATCATATTGAGTTTGATATACATAACTAAGTTAACGTATATTTTTCTCATCATGTTTGTTCATAAGTTATAGTACATGAAATTTAAGCCATTTGAAATATGTTAAAAATTTATCTTCATGATATAAATAATTTTCATTTCTGGCATACCCCAATATTTTAAATCAAATAAGAGATCCTGTTTTAAAGATCTGGAGTAAGTTTGCCACATTCAAATTCACATTATAAAAATATCAAAGAAAGTAAGTACAATTTACGTTACTAAGCAATGAAATTTATGTTAAATGTGAATGATATAAATCTCACGAGTTTTTCTTAAAGGGGCATGGTCACGAATTTGGTCAAAAGTATTTTTCTGATTGTTATGTTAACAATGCTTCAGTAAGGCATTTTTAATAGGCAACCAAAGTTTGAGTGTCATTCATTGAGTTATAAGCAAGTTGCAGAGCTTACAATTCTTTGCTATGTAAACAAACCTTTTGTTTACATTTTGAATGTTGAAGTAAAAATTTCAGTTTTCAACATAAAATGAATGAAATAAACGTTATGAACCGTTTATTTATGCTAAAAATGAATAAGAAGATATACAAATCAGCTTGAAAAAGATGTTTTACTGGTATATTGAACCTATGTTAACAAAAACAGGGCACAAGCCTTGTTTACATGACAAAGAATTTTAAGCCCTGTATCTTGTTTATAATTCTACGACTGACTCAAATTTCATTGGATTATTAGAAATGCATTCCTAGAGCATTGTAAATAATAAAAACAGAAAAATAGAATTTTACCAAAATCGTAACCATGCCCCTTTAATGTCTAATTTGTTGAATTACGTAAGCTTTTATGTTTATATATATATATATTTTTCGAATAGCGTACTTCTACATTACATTTAACAATAAAAAGAGTTTGGTTCGATTAGATTCAATATGTTCAGCTATTTGATCTTTACTTTCTGTACATGCAAATAACACTACACATTTTTACATATATTTCTTATATGTCAGGGTCTTTTCCATTGAGTGTGCTGGGATCTGCAAATGTAATTCATAGTCAGATACTAATTAAATTTGCTAGTTTTTAACTAATGTATGTCTTAAGAGAAATCAATGCTGTCAGACGACTTTATTCAGGTACACCTTGCGTGGCCGTCAAAAATGTTACCCTATTTTTGCAGTTGCATGTAGTATAACACTTATTGAACAACAACGTGTATTTTTTTAGAAGATGGAGTGTACATGTATATAAAACAATTATGCATGGATATCCTAGGTATACCTGATCTTAAAACTATAAATTGAGAGTAATTCAAAATACTAAACATAGCTGAAAAATTATCTAACCATTTAAATCATTTCAAAATAAAACATGAATTTAAAATTTTGTTTTCATCTGAGGATCTTCGGGGCCTACGCGTTAAAAAAAGTAAGTCACAACAATGTTATAATAGTTATAATGGGTTTTAAAAGGTCTCTGTCACGCCTGGGTACTCTTGATAAATACATGTACGAAGTCAAGCAGTCATCAAGGAGTTTCAGGTTTAAAACGCCACAAAAGCTGAATAGAATACCAAAAGTGGAACTGTTTACGAAATAATTAGAATAGCAACAGCAAAATAAAGATACATGTACTCATATACGTTATATGACATGTACCACTGTGTGTGATCATGTACGTTTGAAGATGCACCCGGGTTAAGTGAGAAAAACATTTGTGGCTGCTTGAATACTTTTTCCGATGTTGCTCACAAAGCACGCATAAGAAGATGAAGTGGTGGACATTAATCGTATTACTTGTGATAGGTAAGTAATGCTGAATTAATTAATAATAGAACAAGAGGTATAATTATTACATGTACATGAACACTGCACAATGATTCCAGGTACTTTTGGGTAGTTAGAGAGATCTGCCACCTACAGTGTACGTTAAAATTTGCAAGCAATTCAAGCACTCTGAATAGTGGATGAGAGTTTTATATTTTCTTCACAGTGTCATTGTCGCCTATATCGTTACTGCGAATTAAGATATTGTTTTATTTGCAGCTATTATGCAAGTAAAAAGCTATACATTTTAAAAACAATCCCCCCCTCCCTCATGGCAGATCAGTTGAATCTGTTTCTTGGTCTTGAAAATTTAGTATCATGTTTTTGATTGTGCTTATGAAAAAAAATCCCAGAAGGCGAATATTGCATAATTTCTCCATTCCATTTTGTCAGCAATTTCATTGGTCAGTGCTGGTCGTGCCCGCAGTGGTAGATCCCGTTCCTCCAGGAGAAGTCGCTTCATAAGCACCAGAAGATCTTTCTTCCGGAGCCGAACACGCAGCAGGAGTCGCTACCGTAGCTCTAGCGGATCGACGTCATACCGGTCTTCCTTCAGTGGTAACCGTCTCTCCGGCTCCAGCAGTATCCGCTCCGCCCTGCTGCTAGGGACAGTCTATGGAGCCTCACAGTATCGCTCCAGAGCCAGATACATCGCCGATGGCACACGTAAGCAAGTGATTTTAGTTGTGGGTGAAAAAACACGATATAGGGTATGATAGCACGTTGCAGAGAGAGTTAATGAAATACAAATACGCCTGATTCATAAAAATCATATTTGAAAAATAAAGATAAATATGAAATTATTGTGAAGAAGAAAAATAAAATATTGTTTGTGATTCCATACTAGATTTGTTTAAAATGTTGACGTTTCTGGTCTAAACAAATTATTCTCGAAAAGCTATAGTGGTCATTTTGCTGCAGTTCCAGAGGTATGCTACAACGATATCTATGACATGAGTGCTAATGGCACCGTATCGTACCAAGGTCGGTTCTTCTGTCCACTTGATGAGAACATGTCAGAGGACTATCGGTACTGCTGTGGAGAAGAGGGTCAACAAAATTGTTGTACATTCTGGGACAAGTAGGTTTAAACACATATAACGGCATTTTTATTTCCTCCAATTTTCTCTCTTTCTTTTTCCCCCTCGTTTTTGAAATTCGTAATTATCAGGATTTACCCATCTCTTGTTTTTATTTCAGACCTGGACACATTGTGGGCGTGGTGTTTGGGATATTAGCCGGCGTTGTGGCATTGTTTATTGCTGTTTTCTGTGTAGTTAAATACATAAAGACAAAAAAGTCAAGAAATTGTAAGTGACTGATCTTTTCAAACACGTTAAGAATACCTAAATTTTTGTTTTATCACAATACATTTTCAATTTGTGAACTGAAATCTCGAATTAATCAAGATTACAGTTACTTTTTAAAAATATTGGGCAGCTTCAAGATTTCTGTTTTTATTTACATTGATTATATTTTTATATCAATTATATTAATTTATTTAAGGTATAATAAGAAAATATTGTACCCATTATGGCTATTATTATTTTAATTAATTATTCATGTTTTTAAAAGTAACTTCTATCATTTTGATTCAGAACAAAATGTACAAAACATGGTGTTAACGTGGGTGTTGAAGATGAACCATTATGGATTGAATCAATCAGTCTGTCCTCCTTGAACATTTGTACCTTTTTCTCATTTTTTTTCTTATTTGTACTGTACATGTACCTCTGACTCTATATCTACATTTGTAAATATTTGTATATAATGTACCTCATGTACCGTCACGTTGACGGTTTGAGTGAAATAAATTGAATAGAATTGAAGATGAACCATTATTGACAACATGTTTTACTGTTTCTAGGTGAATACGCATCGACAGTATCCAATGCCTCCAAAGAACAGGTTATTTACCCACCATCGTACGCTCCGCCTACCTATGAAATTGCCTGTGGAATTCCCAATGAGAAAACTCCATTTGCAAACATGGATGCTGGGAACTGTGATCCGCCATATCCTCCACCAAATGTTCCATACCCAATAAACGACTCATTGTGTAAAACAGACTGATAAAACGCTTGTTAAAACAATGTGATACATTGAATAATGATAAATAGTAATTTTGAAATAACTCCATACATGTAAGTTGAAAAAAAATATCTGAATACCGTTATACTTGAAGATTATAGCATTTTACAGTAACTGTTACTCTTTGATACAATATTTCAATGGTTCCCTTGATGAGAGAGAGAGAGAGAGAGAGAGAGAGAGAGAGAGATACTATATGGATAATAAATGAAAAAAGAACAAATTTTGTCTTTTATACATCAACATGTATTTCCTATTTTGTTCTTTTTTTCTTATTCTTCATAATAAATATAAAATATTGACACGAGAAAATCCCTAAAATCGACATCGTTAACTGTTTTTGGTTGACTTTTTGGGATATGCTTTGATATAAAAATTTGAAAACAAGGCAATCAACGTAAAAGCATATATAAAAACGGCATAGTTAAATCCCTGGGGAAACTCGCACTCGGTCATCATGTTATATCCTGTGTGGATCACAACCAACCCGAATTGCGTCTGAAAAAGAGATGATGTAATGTTATCATTATATACATTTAACCACGTCATTATAAAAAAAATACTGCGCAATTGTCTTCTCTGCACAAATCATTATTTTTAAAAATTAGAAGGAAAAACTAGTATTTAGAAAATTGTAAAAATTAATGAATTATTATTTATTAATCTTTAGGAAAAAATACTTGAGTTGACAATACATTGATAACAACGTAGAAATACAGTTCTCTACATGTAATGACATTTGAGATTGAAATGCACTACATAAAGATAAAGGAGAAATAACTTGGCTGAATGGCTGGCGTAAAATACATTATTAAAAATTATTTAAATAAGAATATTACAACATGTACCAATTGCATCTTTGTGATGTATTTTTTCCACCATAGATACCGCTGAACGTCGGGTCCAAGAGCAGCGAGGCCATAATACATATACATCCATATATGGACAAAACAGTTGATCATCGCAAGGAAGAAAGCTACAAAAGAGCAAACATGTATGTGAATGAGTTGAAAAACAAGTCGGAATATTTACCATCAAAACATTTGTTTTCTCTCTTTCTTTCATAATGTGACCTTGAGCAATGATAATTTCAAAACAAGAAATATACATAACCTCCAGATGGTGATTTGCAAAATTTAGAGTTGTAATGTACATTGAACACGCCTTTTCCTGTCTTAAATGGGAAATTGACATTGCTCCAGAATTCCGATACAATAAGAAACCTACACTGTCCTCCGGCAACGAACTTGACACCCAGCCACCAGTTAATCAGCATCGTACTATGGTGATACACATGGAGAAACGTAATCTGGTTATTCTTCTTGCGCAATATAAAGAAAACCTGCAAGGTCACATTAAACATACATGTATTCTATTGAAGAATTCCTGTGTTATCTTTTTACCTAAAAACACATGTAAACTGTTATGAATTATCAATCATTTAACATTAACAGTTACTGCCCTTTACGAAAATTTAGATTCTTGGGAATTTTGATTCCCAATAATCTAACTTTTTGTAAAGGACATTACTATATACATGTAGTTTCAGGAAATAAATGTATATTTTAAAGCTGATGTAGTAAAATGTTTTACCGGGGGCATTTTGTTTTGCTTTGCTTGTTCAAATTGACCATTATTTCCCTATTCTTTACAATTCTAAAACAACTGTTTTTTTAAAATGTGGGAAAGAAGAGCATGTCGTAATTTGGCATTTGTTTGTTTGATTTCGGTTTTTTTTCTTGGTTTTTTTTTTGGGGGGGGGGGGGGGTTGTACCAATCGTAACTTTTCGTCAATCTGAGTTTAATACTAATAATAAAATAGACATTTGTACGTGAAATTTTCTTTCAAAATTACCACAGAACAAACATCTTTCTTGTTAAAATCCAAATCTGACGTGTTTTAAAGTAAAAGTGGCGCGTTCAAAAGTGCCATGCTAAATTAACACCAAAACGCAGAGTATCCTACACGTGTGTGACCTACATTGTGAAAACCGTATACATAACACGTTTTTACAGTGAAGTCCGTAAGGAAAAATCAATACCATTTTTACCTGGATCTACCGACACTCTCCAGGGAAAAACATCTCAGTTACATATTCAGTGTGATGTTTCCATAAATACTTCTCCATATTTATCGATCATATGTCTTTCGCGTGTAATTCTTTTAAAAAGCTGGTGGCCAAACTGAACCATTCTAAATCAAGCATCAACAGAGCTTTGCACCGCTTTGTACATGCATGTACTGAAGACTGAATTAGACATAAAAAATGTGTATTTCCGTCTGCCAGAAAAATCCGAAAAGTGGTGATTAAGGCAACACAACCATGTTGAAATCATGTTACTTACCGTGTCTAGTAGCTCTATGATTTTGGAGAAGAAATACCACCAACAAACACTAGCCATCTGTGCAGATAAAAATATAATTTCTTTTATTTTGCAAGTGCAGTGTTAGGACTAAACTCATAACAAATGGAACGAATGAATGAATGAATGAATGAATGAATCAATCGATCGATCGATCGATCAATCAATCAATCAATCAATCAATCAATCAATCAATCAATCAATCAGACAACAGATCGAATGTGTTATTAAATATTATCTTTTCCTTAACCGTTTTGTTTTTAATTCTCAACAGGAATTCTTACTACACAGTATTCTCTTTTATCCAAAGTGTCTCGGCTACCTATTAAGATATCGTGTTTTGTTAAAATCTGGCGTTTTTTTTACCTAAATTTCAATGTAGTAATTTCCTTACCCTTAGAGCTAAAGGGTCGTCTGAGTAGTCGACAGGCTGACATTGCAAACTGTAGGAGGACTTTATGGCCGTCACTAGAAACTATGAAAGGAATACATTTTACACCTTGTCATATGAAATATGTTGATATGCAACATTATGGTCATCATGCACTGACAGTTTGATTACAAGTTGAAACACGTTTGTAATCTTTAAATTGAACTGCCTTTAACTTGGACATGTATGTTATCATAATCCGTCTTGCATATCCTATCCCCCTCATCCTGCTTTACATCCCCTTATAATCATACTTGTATCAGACAACTGACCTCCTCAAACATGTAAACAGAGAGGCCAACAAGAGCAAGATTGTAGATGACCAGCCAGCCTTGTAATTGTAAGGGTTTGTATTGTTCCATCCAGCGGGGCCCTTGCTTTACCAACAACAGGTATAGGACAAATATGGTCAGGATTGGCACGGGAGACTCCATAAGTAGCCATTTTTCTACCCTGGAGTCTACAAAAAAAATTATAATTATGCAGAAGAATAAAAACATATATACTTAATTTTATATGGTAATCAATACGGTTTCTAAGCATCTCTCTCTCTCTCTCTCTCTCTCTCTCTCTCTCTCTCTCTCTCTCTCTCTCTCTTAATTATACATTATTTTACGTAGTAGGAAAATATTCAATATAATACAAAAGCAAGTTATTGTGACTGAAATGTGCAAATCTTGCCCAGTTAGAAAAAAAAACCGGTGATATCTTAAAGCCCTCGGTGTAGGTCCTCGTTCCATGAAAGAAAATACATCGTTATTGATCCGAACCTATTGAAATCCACAGGATGAATCTCTGCCATTCAGTCAACTGAAATGTGACTGAAATGTTACTGAATGGCATAGCTATGTCATTCAGCCACCTTTCCAGACCATTCAGTTACCATTCAGTTGACTGAATGGCAGAGCTTCATCCTGTGATCATTCAAAGAGATTTCATATCTATAACCGGTATATATACGGAAAGACTTTACACAAATTTAAAGAGTTTAAACATTTGTAATGTACGTCTGATAAGAACGTGTTTGTACTGACCACTGTTTGCAAATTCTATTGACTTTTAGATTAGCTTCTTATTGTAAAAGTATAACCTCGCGATTATCTTGACCAACAGGGGTAGGGCTTTAAGTTTCAATTCTTTTTATGAGCAGCAATATTACTATAATCATTTTCCACAGGGACTTGTTTCTGTAATAAAGTTTAGCCCATAGTATAATAACAGTCACACGGAGTTAGATACCTTGTTTTATTATTATGGTACTACGGGGTAAACTTTATCGCAGAAACAGTTGTCTGTAATGTCATTTCCTAAGAAAATCCATTCATGTTAATTTTTCACTCAAGAATCTCCCCTTAAAAATATAAAGGAGCATACATTTCAAACATAGCTTATATCAATGCAGAATTTGCAGCAAGCTTAGTGCGATTTAAACATTGTTAGATGTTCAATGTTTATATCCGTCGCATGGCTACATGTACAATTCAAAAACCATTGTATTAACTATAAATTCTATACCATCTTTACTATGATCTATGCATTTACTAAATGCAATTATATATGCTACTTACACAGAAATAATACATGGAAGCTTGTAAGATATTCATAACTCATTGAAAATGTATTTCAACTTATTGAGAAAAAATTCAAAAGAGTTTCATAATTTGTTTACCTCCTTTAGATAGGAAAACTTCGTACAGTCTTTTCAACTCTGCGACCGTCAGCATGGTAAGCCTCTATATCTCCTCCAATGCAGTGAACCGTGACACGTTCATCCGAGTATATCCTGGTCAAGTTTAAATATGTCAAGTTGCTTAACAACATTCACCTTAGTAGACTCGACAAATACCAAAAAAAAAAATAAAAAAAAAAAATGCACCGGTTTGCGTAATTATGCAAAACACGTGTCTTTAAACTGCACATCACGCGTGTTTAAAGTTCCACTCATGACCCCATTGCTACCTGCACATGCGACTTTGTTATAAAACGGGTAACACCACAAGCTAAGGGTTTAAAGCGCCCCATGTCGTTAAAACCTTTTACGTGGACCATTGAACCGGTATGTTATCGTTTTGACTATAGTGGACAATACGTATTATCTATGGAAGAACAGAACATGGTCTTTTTAAATACCCCTTCAAAAATGAATAAAATACAAAATAATTGAAAAAAAAACAAGCAAAAAACAAACAAGCAAAACAAAAAAAAAAACAAAAAAAAAAAACATTAAACCCCCCCCCCCCCAATAAAACCAAAAAATAAAACAAACAAAAAATTAAATAAAAAAAAAAGACGGACAATTTGCACAGATATCACCGATGTTGATAATGTTGGTGAAAGATAATTGATTTCAGCGGCTGTATTGAGATTTGGGCAATTCGGCATCATTTCATTCTACACCATTTGTTGTTAAAAGATATTATAATTTACTTTTACTTACAATTTTTATCGCCTTTTTCCTCTCAAGTCTCCCAAGTGTTCTGGTCATTCTGCGTTATTCGTGAACGTATTCAGTTGCTTTTTGCTTCAGTGCGATGTTTTGTTTTTTTTCTCTCCCTTTTCCAAACAATATAATAGAAGTTGAGAAGAACTTGCCAATTCGCGTGCCATAAATTGAGCAAACTAAAGCCGAAAAGCGGAGTACTTATAAGATAGAGATCTTCTACTATATATCCAACCTACCTAGCCACACCCATGTATCGACCTCAACCTTTAATGCAAAACAAACTCTTACCTGAAAATTAGTATAGATTCCAATTTGCAACAGAATTACTGGACGTAAGCGTTACTTTGAAACTGCATAGAATTGAACTATACCCGATATACATGTATATTAAATAGGCGAGCATGTACATATAAAAAATGTACTAGATCTAATATATATATATATATATATATATATATATATATATATATATATATATATATATATATATATAACAGAAGAATTCCAATTACATGTATCTCAGCACTACGCACGTCACCTGTGAAAATTGGTTTGGACACATGTGCAAAGATACTATAGAGCGGTCATTTTCGCTGATCAATCATTGCCAGAAGTTGCCCTAGTAATCAGTAGTGAGTATTTTATAAAATCTTTGAAGCTTTGATTTTAAGGAATTAATTGTCCCAATTATTTTTATGCCCCCGCCATGAAATGACTGGGGCATATAGTATTACCCCGTTCCGTCCTTCTGTCATTCCGTCATCATTCACTTTCCGATCAAATTTGATATATGGATGTGCCATTGGATATACACTGTACAAGTCAAGTTAGAATTTGGTTCCGTTCCGATGAGTTTTGACAGGGTTGTGCCTCTTTAACTTAGATAAAAAATGAGAAATTTTCAGTTTCCGCTCTCTAACTGTTGAAAGGATGCATGTATAAAGCTGATATTTCATATGTAGCTTATTTACAAGAAAATACAGATCAAAGTTCGAAATTAGTTCCGATCCAGTGATTTTTGACAGAGTTATGCCTCTTGAACTTAAAAGAAAATGAGTAATTTTCAGGGATTTATAACTTATTCTGCGATCAAACAAATGTTATACTGAAGTTTGGATTTTTAAAATTATCGTTTTTAATGATTTATTGTTTAATTTGCAAGTATTTTACAGATTTTTGAAAAAAATTTGATATTTTGTTTCATACATGTTGTAAACTTTTTTGTTAAAATTTGGATGATATAATTGAAAACTTTATCCATTTTATTTTGAAATATTTATATGCATTCAAAGGTCCATGCTAACCTACATGTATCAATATGCTGAACATTTTTTAATCGCCGTCAAAATATCAAAAATAATTAAATCAAAAATGCGTGTATCAATTTCTTTATTTACAAAAGAGCACCATTCAGAAGCAGTCATAATCATCCACGCTTACATTATTAATGAATTCGACAGAAATAGCAAAGTACATTACTTCAATGGGTGTATGAAGGCAAAAGTCATTTTAACAGTACTGAGGTAAGAACTACTGGACCCTGGATAGTCGCGGGAAAAAGCATGGGAGGGAGCATTTAGCTATTGCGTATAAATCTAATAAGATAGAAAATCACATCGACGTACGTAAAACTAATACAGCATAAAAATAATCAATAAAATGAAACACGTATATATGAAAAGGCTGTGTAATGAGCGAGAAATGAGATATCCATTTCAACCATTATTATTCTCGTGGGCGTCTCTCTAGAATTGAGTATTGTCATCATCCGATTCTATGTCGCCATCGTCCACAGGAATATTATAATTGTTTTGAATCACTCGGACTAAGTCATGTCTTTCCATGTTTAGAAGAATGATTTTCAACATGTCGTGGTTACATGCGGGAACGGACTTTCTGCGTTGATCCTGGAAATACCAATGGCAGAACACTATATCCATGATAACCATTTTCCTTGTGTAACAGAAATGCTGTATTAATTCTATTTCCAAGGTCTTTTTGATTCCTGTTAGATATTAAAGAAAGAAGAAATATAACTCCCAGTTTCCGTTAACATAACAACAAAGATAAAAAAGATGAAATATAATCTCATAGAGTTATTTCATTATAATTTTTTCAGTGAAAATGGAATTTTTCTTGTATATTTCACTTTGAACTTATAAAGTTGGATATCAATGGATCGGAATCCTATATAATTGTTGGAATGTATGTTAATTCAAAACGGTTTAATCGCACTTAGCCAACATTCTGAAATTCTCAATTCCCATCTGGCCAACATTTTGATTTTCACACCTGAGTGATCAGGAGGCTATAGTCTGTTTTCACATGTAAATGTATTTGTTATCAGTTACCTCAAAATAGTTTGAAAAAAACAAATAAACGATAGCATTTTTAAAAATGATAAAATATAAAGCATAAAAATAGTTAGGGAAATACCGGTAATACTAAATAAAATATATTTATACTTTTAATACTAATCTAAACATAAATCTTTAAATATGTTGTGTTATTATATTTTTAAAAGCCGCAATTTTGCCTATACTTGTAATCAAAATAACCATAGAGTATTTTTACAAAAATATAAATAAGCAATTTTCTGCACGATGTTTACATAAAACCTTTTATATGTATAAACCAATACCGGTACATGCATGATTAAATAATTGAATTAAATAATCATAAAATGTTTAAATTGGATGTATAATTACATAAATGAAATCGATCAGCTGTTTTTAAAGAATATAGACTAGATAGATAAGCATAATTATGGTCATTAGTTTACAGAATCAAAAGCCTGAAAATTATGAGATCTTGATTGCTTTATATACTGTTAATTGAAAGATATAATCAAAAATCAAATCAATTTGGCCAATCTTCGGGTGCAAGTCAACTTTAGAAAACGGCAGAGGAGGATTTTATCTTCTTAACTATAACAATCTTATTTAAATTAATGTGAAGTATAAAACATTAAACAAAATTAAGCACTTTACTCAAGCGTGTTTATATTTTATTATTTTCATATATTATGTAGATTGGAAATATTCGATATACCTATTGAAAATTGAAGAAAAGAATTGACATATGACCCATATGATTCATAGCTATAATTTCAAACGGAATTCTTATAATTACATTATTTTTCAAGGCTAAGTTTAAGTTAAGTCAACTTATAATTACTCAAAATATGATGAAAATAGACAAACATGGTATTTATAGCTCAATTAAAGGTATAAATTAAGGGGGAATATTTAACAGTTAATTATTTAAAACCTCATAATTTTAAAATTACATTTTCATCTGTATTAATTGAATAAAATAATTTGCTGGGATAGAAGCTCAATTCATATTTATTCTTCATAACTTTTATCTGAAAACAGACTATAGCTTACCTGTAATTAAATTCTTTTGTTCTCCACCTGCACCCAATTCCCACTTAGCCAAGTTGACACAAATCTGCCTGTATTTTTTCAAAATGTTGGCTAAGTGGGAAGACACCATTCAAAACATGCATGCAGACATTGTGATAAAACAGAATGAATTACCTGTCCATTCAGCAAACTCGGTCCAGTCCCTTGCTCTGGGTGCGTTATTTCTTAAATCTAATTTCATTGACAGCTCAAGGTATTGATTATGAGTGATGTTCAAAATATCCCACATTTTTGGTACCCGGCCCTCCATTACCCTTTGTATACTCAGACACAGCTGAAAGTGATATTTTGATTGTATAGAAATAGTTGCAACATCATAACACTTATACACCCTTTTAAAAGAAGATATTCGTGTATTGATCTGTTGAACATTAAAAATCATCCGGTAACTAACAAAAACATTGCCTAATATTTCTCTTTAGTTGGACATCAGGATTTTATTATTTTACTTGTGAAAATTTTCACTTTCGGGACTTGCATGTAACCTATCACCTCTCTCTCTCTCTCTCTCTCTCTCTCTCTCTCTCTCTCTCTCTCTCAGCGCATCTTTCATTTGGTCAAGTTCATGCCTAGATTTTTTTAAAAAATTCAAAATTAATATATGAAAATATCTCAAATTGTTACGGAGTTGAGGAACTAAAATGATAGCCAAGGAAAACAATCGTTTAAAAGTGTTGTCGGAACATTGATCATTTAACTGCAGTTACTGTTAAATGAATATTATCTACTCACATCCGATTCCCAGTACTCTTGGGCTTCGTGTACCTCACAGTCACTTCCGGTTGGTCTTGGGTTATCATACATTGGAACTGCATTGCATATCCTTTAAAATATCTATAGTATAACTTTGGTATTTGTTAGGTTTATCTTTCACACCAAATTATTGTTCATTATAAGTAACGAGTTATTATCATTTAGAATTTCTATGAAAAGGTATCTGAGACAAAGGAAGTATCTTATACATGTACTTAACTATGAACTATTTGAAATGACGAATCTACGAGAGATTAAAATTTCTCTATAACATAGAAATCTTGTGTATTGTAAAATTGATATCTTATATATAGAATTATGGTGCCTACTTTTTATATGAATGATCACATGATCGATGCTGGAACTGATTATCAAAATATAACCAATGCTTGGAGGCGGTCTCTTCATCAACTTGCTCAAGTTCGTCACTCAGACGATTCCAACGGTCAATCTTATGCTCCATTTTTATACGAAGCGGATTTGGGAACCGTTCGTTAATGTACAATCTGTCATCAGATTGGAAAATATTTTCGTAGAACACATAACAGTGGGTCCGTTTGCTGTTGTCGTCACATAGCGCCATGCATGCAATGCTTTCCGCTCGTATCAAGTAGGTTTTACAACAAAGTTTGGGAGGTCGTTCTGATGGAGGACTGGGTGGCCGTACTGGACGATGAAAGCGACAGGGGGGAGGAGGGGACGCATGCGACGATGACGTTATACTGGGTGAATGAGGAACCGGAAAAACTGGCATATCAGCTACCGGACTGCGTCGGAGTATCAGTGCTCTTAGATCATCAGCAAAACTGCTACTTGCTTTGAGATGAAGAGCTCTTTCATATACAAAATCTGAAGAAAAAAATAAACAAGAAGCCGATCAAGGTATTAAATGTGTAATATAATGCATGCTTTTAGTTACTAATTTTGAAAATTCTAAAAGTAATTTCCATGTTTTACTTGTGTGATACACGCCATCATCGATGTAAACTTTTAGTTCCACCATGTCCGTTTCTTTATCAAATGATACGTCACACTTCACCATCCTAAACTTATAGTCTTGTAAAATATCGAACGATGAGTCCAGCACACAAAAGTTTTCCTTAGTCATGACAAGCCTTAATCTCGAATTTTCAGATTGACTGATTTCTGGAATATTCACAAACCAACTTCGTATTTCTCCTGTAAACACAAATCTTATTAATTATTAGCATTATATTGTTCTGCAAAATCCGAAAAATGAAATAGCACACTTTGTATACATCTGGCTTGTCTGACACAGTACGCATTGGGTCAGTAAAGACACTCTAAATACCGGTACATACAATGTACACGTATCTGATTGGTCAGTGTTTTAATGGACAATGAAATGAGTAAGTTGAATAAAAGCTAGTTTGCATAACCAAGTGTTCCACATGAAATGTATTGACATAGAAATTAACTTAATAGTTGTATGCATTTAACGTGAAAAAAATGTGATAAAACAAAAGGTGTTTTTTTTTTATTTTAATGAGTAACACATTCGAATTCTCAATGGTTCTTTCTATACTATTAATTTAATATAAAAATTTTACATTTTAATGTAATGTGTGATACTTTGATTTTTTAAGATAATTAAAAGGTAATTAAAAGTCAACCTTAAGTGCATCTTCATGTAGTATAACTTGAACAGAAATAGAGCAAAACAATTTTTACACAAATTCAAGACATGCGAAAATTCGTAACTTGAATATCTATGCGTATAGTATTTTCACATAGAATTGGTTGAAAATAAAAGACATCAGAAGCCACTTTAGCATTAGCAAAAAGGTGGGTATTCGCGAACTTTTCTTTACCCTAAAAAAATAAATGAAATGTTTAAGAGAGCCGGCTGAAAAAGCGTTTGGCGTGTTCATCATTGCGAGCTGGCTAACGCGCGACCTTACCAAATTCTCTGCCAAGAATATCCCACAGTGTTCCAATGGACCTCTCACTTAAGTGCATTTGAGTTGGACCACACAGAGTGATACGGTGAACCATCTCATCAGTCTTTATAAGAAGCGTCACACTTACGCACTGTTTGTGTTTTGAATATGGTATCCTTGCTGATAAGCAAGACAGAAAAGCATGGCCTGTCCTGAGTTCAATTTCATCTTTTTCAAAGAAATGTAGATCCTCCGCAGTGAATGTCACAACCTTTTGTCTAATTTTCAGCTTATCTGTTCAAATACATATATACATTTATTCAATCGCGCAAAATTGTGATTTTTCGTTTACCTTAATAAGAATTAAAAATGTATGCACACAGATACAAGATCTGAGAAGCTTTCAACAGATATCTCATATTGTCTTTATTGTTCTCAATAATTGATGGTCATTCCCCGTCGTTCGATGAAATAAGAAGAAAATGCTATGAATTGATGGAAAGTCAAATATTCAATCTTAGCTCTATTACTACTTACACTTATTAAAAGGAATAGTGGTCTTGGTGAGAGTAACTTTAACCTGTGGGGGAAAGAAAAGAATCAAAACTTTAACATTAACGCCATGTATGTTCACGGTCTGAGATCCAATTTTATTTTTTTTATGCATAAAATGGTTTACTTTTGCGGTTTGAATGATTTACCAAAATGTGAATATTTAAGGTCAAGGTACAAGAATTCATTGTTATTTACATGTATGTAAAAAAAGTTCGAGTCTTGTTTTTGTTCACAAATAGAATGTAAAGAAAAGAAATAACCATTACTTGTGGCAAACAGGATTAACTAATTTGATTAAATGTGTTCATGAATAATATTATCAACAGAAGAAAGCAACAAGATGAAATTTTTACAAATACAAGACAATAACAAGACTCGAGTTTTGTTTACAAAACAAAGAATAATTATTTCAAACTCTGCATCTTGCTTGTAACTCAATATTTGACTTTAACATTTTAGTGAGGTATTAGAAATAACCATATTACATGTAACCATTCTAAAAATTAATTAAAAAAAATAAAGTTTGAAAATTTGGAGCTCAAATCGTGTCTAGATCCTTTTGAAGCCTTCAGAACTTACACATAGTACATGTTTTTTTTTTTATACTAATATTCATAAAGGCGTTCATTGAATAAATATGCATGTTTATAAAAAGGTTTAACGAGAGTTACATTAAAAATTGCGTACCCCGAGGAAACTATTATTATAGTTAACTGAATACATATTATACTGAATAATACAAACCTCAAAGTTAAACATTATTCGAAAGGTCGCGTGCACATGGTTCATTATTGATGGTATGTTACATTAATTGTGCATTACCCAATTCCTTGTTTAAAAAACTTTGATGCCACCTTGCCAAATTTTGGCGAACCGTGAGCGCATATTCGCACAGTTAATAAATGTTTCTGTAATATCACCCACCGTCATGCAATTTTGTCTGATGTTATGTTATAATTATATTACCAACATTTAGGCGGATATAGTATTTTTCATAAAATGATTCTCGACCAGGCAGATTCAACTAATGTGTAATATAAAATATATCAAATAATTGCAAAAAATATGTGTTTGGGACACCTGAATTTGATCAATAACTGGTTATTTGCAAACTTCAAATTACAAATCATATACCCTTTTGAGATTTCGCTGTCGTAAATTTAAATATCCCTGGAACAGTGTGATTTCGGCTATGGTCGGTTCCATTGCTGCTCCTTTTCCCCTCTGGAAATTAAAGATAGAAAACACATGACAAAATAACATTTGTTAAATTTGATCGGTTTTCAAACTATTCTACCGGATCCCTTAGTTTACAACGAATTTCTACGTGTATCTTTTATTTATTTTTAAACAAAGAACATATATATTCGAAATTTTTTTTTTTAAACAGGCCGACTTTAGCTTTAATTGCGCATGATTTTGCCCATTTTAGCAAAATACAGTGTATTTATATCTTTTTGCAATTTTTTTCGATACCATTTATTAGATTAAACAAAATAAACAAAATACAGATATTAAAATATTTCGATTTTTTAAGGAAAATTTTATTTTTTAAACGATTTTTCGTTTTCGGTAGGGGAGCGTTGCCATTGTTCTTTTTTGAGGTTATGATAAAAAGAAGCTTTGTGGGTGTACGTTATAAGAAATTACATAAAAGAAAAAGTAAAAAATGTCACCTTTGAAATATTACACACAGAGTAATGCTCTCCTCGGGCTTATTTTTCTTAATTTTTGAATGAATCCATTGTGCAAATCGACATTTGTAATACTCCAAATATATAATTATTTTATTATCTTTTTTTTTCTATTTATAATGGATTTAATGTGGCATATAGGCCCGACGGGCCGGGGGTTAAATCTATGCTTATTGCTGTTGATATTACACTTGAAAATGTATAAGCATGTCACTATAAATAAATAAAATTAAATAAAATGTGGTGCATTTTGATATTTTGAGATGACCCCACTTAAAACAAAACCTATTCCTATAGTAAATGTACTTTTACCCTTATGACCCTTATTATAAAAAAGAACCAGATGGTAGATTTTCTTAAACTTCGGCAAATATATTAGAGTTGATTTAAATTAAATATGATTAAAAAAATAAAGACTTTTATTTATGATTCGAGTAAAATATTATATCCAATGAAATTCATAGTTACGAGTCACGTGGTGACAAGTGTATGATTGGTGTTCGATTAGCACGAGATATCAGTTCTAGCCCGTCTTCTGACAAAGACGCATTAGACTTCATCAATAAAAAAAAATCATTTTTTTATTTACTATGATTAGAGTTTAGAATTTTCATATTTTTGTAGCAAAGTCCCTGCACTTCCCTGGAGACGGCGCGCATTTTGCGATTTTTGGCATGGAATTGGACACGTTTCCAGAGATTTTTTTATTTAATAGTTTTTTATTTCTGTTTTTTTTCTTGCCGGTCACGTCGTCGATGAAAGGATCAAATTAGAAAAGGGTGCGGCAGTTTTTTTTTTTATATATATGTACAGATACATTTTTGTATTGTTCAGTTTAAAATAAACTTCCGGCTCCCCTATATGCATTATGGGCTAGTCGGCATATATATAGTTGCTTGTCATTTTTGTAAGAATAGAAAAGACTTACATATAATTTACATGTAACCGTTTCTTTTAGTACAACCATACTGTGGTCAGCAGTCAAAAACATTTTAAACACAATGTCATGCTATCCACTTCAATATAGAAACAAACTATAAAAAAATAATTAGATGATCGAATCAACATTGTCACAAACTCATGCAATCATTCTTCATCTCTAACATAGAGATGTCTGTTGTATTTATTGTTTCAGCGATAAACATTTTGTTTTGTGGGTGGGGCACTGAATGATTTATAAGCAAATGTATACATCTATATTCGTTTAGACATGCGCATGGCCAGTGTATATAACCTTGTTTCACTTTATATTTACATTAAATTGAAAAATTCGTTGAAAAACAAACAAGTGCAAGATACGTCGTTGAATTAAATATTCCGGTTTTTAAATTTCTAAATTGCGCAACAATAAAGAACAAGAGGCCCAAGGGCCACATCGCTCACCTGAGCAACAATAGGCATGATAAAATCAGCTTAATGGAGTCATAATACAAAAATATCTGGACAAAGTGGTATAATACATGTAGATCCTGTATAAATAAAACTCCACCCCCCCCCCCCCACAGTCATATCACATGGTGAGCATTGCAGTTCTCAAAAAGATCCTAAACAATTGTTTATATACGGGATATAAACCTACATCAAACTCTAAACCCCTTGTGAGACCCAAGAATCGTCCAGGGGCCAAAGTCTGAACAATTCTAAAGAATCAGAAATATGTAAAAATGCCTGCATATAAGTAAAACCATATAGGGTATAATAGCATTTCAGTTTTTGTGAATTATTAAAATGTTTTCCTTTGTACAACTGGATGCCCAATGTGGCCCCACCCTACTCCTCAAGATTTTGATTTTAACGAATTTGAATCTACACCATCTGAAGTTGCTTTCACAAAAGTTACGGCTTTTCTAGGCAAATGGTTTTTTAGAAAAAGATTTTAGGATTTTTCTCTATATATATTCCTATGTAAAAATTTGTCACCCCCCTCTCGTTGTGACCCCATCCTACCTCCAGGGATCATGATTTGAACAAACTTGAATCTTCACTACCTGGGGATGCTTCCACACAAGTTTCAGCTTTCCTGGCTGATTGGTTTCTGAGAAGAAGATTTTTAAAGATTTACTCTATATATTCCTATGTAAAAATTTGACCCCCCATTGTATCCCCATCCTACGCCCGAGGTCATGATTTTCACAACTTTGAATCTACACTACCTGAGGATGCTTCCACACAAGTTTCAGCTTTCCTAGCTGATTGGTTTCTGAGAAGAGGATTTTTAAAGATTTCATCTACATATTCCTATGTAAAAATTTGACCCCCATTGAGGACCCCAACCGTACCCCTAAAGGTCGTGATTTTTCACAACTTTGAATCTACACTACCTGAGGATGCTTCCACATAAGTTTCAGCTTTCCTAGCTGATTGGTTTCTGAGAATAAGATTTTCAAATATTTACTATATATTCCTATGTAAAAATTCGACCCCCATTGTGGCCCCACCCTACCCCCGAGAGTCATGGTTTTCACAACTTTGAATCTACACTACCTGAGAATGCTTCGACACAAGTTTCAGCTTTCCTGGCCAAATGGTTCTTGAGAAGAAGATTTTTAAAATATTTAACTCTATACATTCCTATGAAAAATTCGACCTCCATTGGGGCCCTACCCTTCTCCTGAGGGTCTTGATATTCACAGATTTGAATCTACACTACCTGAGGATACTTCCACATAAGTGTCAGCTTTCCTGGCCAAATGGGGTCTGAGAAGAAGATTTTTAAAGATTTACTCTATATATTCATATGCAAAAATTCGACCCCCCCCCCCCATTGTGGCCCTACCCTACCCCCGGGGGTCATGATTTGAACAACTTTGAATCTACACTACCTGAGGATAATTCCATACAAGTTTCAGCTTTCCTGGCTGATTGGTTTCTGAGAAGAAGATTTTTAAAGATTTACCCTATATATTCCTATGTAAAAATTTGACCCCCATTGTGGCCCCACCCTACAACCGGGGGTCATGATTTTCATAACTTTGAATCTACACTACCTGAGGATGCTTCCACATAAGTTTCAGCTTTCCTAGCTGATTGGTTTCTGAGAAGAAGATTTTCAAATATTTACTATATATTCCTATGTAAAATTTCGACCCCCATTGTGGCCCCATCCTAAAACCGGGGGGTCATGATTTTCACAACTTTGAATCTACACTACCTGAGGATACTGCCATACAAGTTTCAGCTTTCCTGGCCAAATGGTTCTTGAGAAGAAGATTTTTTTTAAAGATTCCCTCTATATATTCCTATGTAAACATTTGACCCCCTTTGTGGCCCCACCCTACAACCGGGGGTCATGATTTTCACAACTTTGAATCTACACTACCTGGGGATGCTTCCACACAAGTTTCTGCTTTCCTGGCCAAATGGTTCTTGAGAAGAAGATTTTCACAGATTTAACTCTATATATTCCTATATAAAAATTTGACACCCCCCCCCCCTTGTGGCCCTATCCTACCCCCGGGGATCATGATTTTCACAACTTTGAATCTACACTACCTGAGGATGCTTCCACATAAGTTTCAGCTTTCTTTGCCAATTGGTTCTTGAAAAGAAGATTTTTTAAGATTTTCTCAATATATTCCTATGTAAAATTCGACCCCCAATTGTGACCTAAACCTTACCCCCAGGGGTCATGATTTTCACAACTTTGAATCTACACTACCTGAGGATGCTTTCACATGAGTTTCAGCTTTCATGGCCTAATGGTTCTTGAGAAGATTTTTGAAAGTTTCTCAAAAATTTTCAATAATTCCTAATTATCTCCCCTTGTAAAAGGGCCTGGTCCTTAATTTTCACAACTTTGAATCCCCTTTGCCTAAGGATGCTTTGTGCTAAGTTTGGTTGAAATTGGTCCAGTGGTTCTGGAGAAGATGTTGAAAATGTGAAAAGTTTACAGACGGACAGACAGACGGACGGACGGACAGACGGACGGACGACAGACAAAATGTGATCAGAATAGCTCACTTGAGCTTTCAGCTCAGATGAGCTAAAAACTGAAGCACGTGACAACCATTCCATCAAACTTTCGAAATCAACAGGGAAGTTTAAAGGAGATAAGTTTCAACTACGTATTACATAAACATTGCGTATTTTGTTAACATATATGTGAGGGAATATCACCCCATTTGATATGCCCAACCAAATACCTTTTAGTCCCTAAAAACATTATTTACAGATCTAATTAGCAAATTGATTTTGAATTAAATTGTTGATTATGAATGAGAGGTTAAAATGCTCAAAAGCCATTAAAATTATTTACAATTTTTAAAGGTTTGTAGATTTGAGACCTGCAGTAATCCATCAAAACCCTCTGCCTTGGGAAATATTAGAAAAATTTCCTTTTATTTGAATGGAGGTCCAGTGGGCGAAGCCCCCGGAAGCTCCTGTATTCTATAGATTTGTAGGGTAAAAATGAAGTCTAGGTAGACTTTTGTGATATATCTTCTCGTGATTTTATTGAAAGTAATAATATAATACTCTCTTTTTCAAAGTTTATAGATTTAAGACCTTCAGTAATCCCATCAAAACAATCTGCCTTGCAGAAACAATTCCTTTTATTTTTTCCTACGAATGGCTGTAAATTAATCAGTTTAAAAATATCAAGTTTAATGATTCGATGTAATGAAGTTTAAAAAAAAAACCAGCTTGTATTATGATAAACACTAAATCACAAACTACCGGTAGTATATAAGTATAATCAATTACTTAAAGGTGGGTGACTGGTCACATTTAAACCCAAGGAGAGCGTAACTAAGCCATTTCGTCATACTACACCATTGAAACCAGTCTAATGTACAGAAATCCCATGAGTTTCCAAAAAATTCATAATTAAGACTCGTAAATTGTACATTTTCTTTGCCAGAAGGAGTATGATTCAACTTTACTTTGACAGTTTTGGGGGGGGGGGGGGGGGGACGGGTGCACTGATGGCAATATTTTAACAATACAATATTTCATCATAAAATGTATATTAATGTACATTAAACGTTTTATCAGAGACATGCTATTTATAATTAATTTCCTTTTTATGTTGGAAATCAAACGGGACACACACACACACACACACACACACACACACCCTCTCTCTCTGCGTTTCTCTGTGTTCGTTATCCTATATTGCAAAATACAGAAGAGTTTAGAAAAATTGTTTATAAAGAATAGCATGTAACCTATCCATTTAAGATCCTCGCATTTCACATTATGACACACATATATTTCGATGTTACATAGTGACAGTCAACAGTTTTATCGGCAGGTCCAAGTCACAGATTCACGCTTGACTGGCTTTAACCTTCTCGGGTAGAAATTTGGAGCTACAGAACAGCTCTAAAGTGGACCGATCATTGGGAATCTTTAACAGAAAAAACTGCATAAAAGTCAAGAATTAAAAAAAAAAAAAGTTTCACACCAAACACAAGCACAAGGGCTGTAACACATACTGGACAAGGTCGCTGTTCTTGCAGTTTGAAAGTGAAAAATAAAGTACCGGTGCATTTTATTATTAACATTTCACATTAATAAAAAAAATGAACTTTCTCTAAGTAAGATTTAATTTCATAAAGAATCGTTTTCTAAACGTAGAAAACGATGTTATGCAGGAGAAAACCGAGATTATCGAATCCAAAAGTGATGTATTTTTCCAAAGCTATTTATATCGTTTGTAAATAATAAGACGTCAATTAAACCGGACCCGGAGTCCATGTAGTTTACCTGTGTGGAATTTCCATGTCAGAATTAGTCATCATACACTGTACTTAGAAGAAGTCTCATTTCGTCATACTTACCAACTTGTCATGTGGATTTTCACAATCCTCTTTGGCACCATAGAGGAGGTTTTCTTCATTTCTCTTTGACTTCCGGGATCATTCACTCAGGTGTAGATACCAATAACATTTTGTGGAATTTAAATTGGCAATAACTAAAACGCGGAGTGGCTCCCTTAATTTTTGCCCGTAAAATAACTTTTGAATGTTGCTATATCTTTAACAGATATGTATATTTTTTGTCCTGATTAACTATGGACGTAAAAATTACTCAACAAAAACTAAAGTAAAATCAATAGGACGTGGTATTTGTGTTAAATTTGTTAAATTCTAAATTTGTATTTAATTTTATTTTGCTGACGAAATCAACTCAAAATGTAGGTAATAACATGCAAGTATCTTCTTTTTTTTTTTTTTTAGCCAATTGTGTCTGTCAATATGAAATTTTCTGTAATAATTTAAAATTAATAAACAATCGAGATTGCATATTTTTGTTCATATAATCTATTGATATTTTAAAAAAATTATCTTGTTTATAGCCAATTGTCTCTATCGACTGAAATTTCTGAAATGATTTAAAATTTAATAAACAATCTAAATTGTATATTTTTTGTTTATATTATCTATTCATAAAAAAACCTTTTCATTCTTATAGATTACCGTAAATAAAGTAAAGTTTTGTTTTGGTATTTTCAGATATTAATCTTACAAACATCTTCAAAATTAATACTTTGCTAAAATAGTCTTTTAAATTTCGTTTTCATCTATCCTCTTTTATTTATATTTATACCAGGTGAAAATGACGGTAAACTAAGAATTGATTGTTTTCCGGTCCAGATTAGAATTTTACACATCTAAAGAAAACTTAATGTTTTATAAAACATTATATTATTAATAATTTGCTTTAAAAATATACGACAAGGATCCGGGATTACAAAACTAAATCCAAATTTGAAGATAATCAATTATTTTGTTATTTCGTATTCGCATTATTAATTTTAACTTTAAATCAATGGCAACTTTTAAAATAAAAAAAAAACCTGTCAGCACGCTTTGTTCCGTTCACACAAACTTAAAACATTTACTATTTCATTGTTTTAATATGCTAAAATATACAATGTAAGAAACAGATGTTTATAATAACACATGCAGATGGCATTGTATAACAATATTGAACAAAACAATGTCGCATAAAGAAATGATAAATATAAACACGAACATAAAAGAAATAGTACAACAGGGGAAAAAGGAAGAGAAAATTCCATTTGTTTTGCTACAATGTACCGGTAAATGTACAAGATTCAATAAAACTGATTACTTTATACATTTGAAATATCTAATTAAATAAAATTCATTTGATTGACTCATTCTTTTTAATACACATGAAGCGAGAACCTTGTATAGATACATGAATTCATTTATTCACCGCGACACATAAAAAAACAGTAACACAAACTACATAGCCGATGACGTAAATAATTTAAAAGTAGAATTATTTCTAAGTATTTATCTACTAAGTTTATAAGTAGACTTATTCCTAGATATAAAGTTTATATATTTCATAAAAAAAAATGATTGCGAATGATTTTACAATATTCAGTGTAATCCATTTAATTTTCTAGAGAAGGTATATAATTATAAGTGTACGAGATATAAAATCACGGTTTCTGACAAACACCGATGCAATTTGTAAAAAAATTAGTCAATCGGGATGCAAGAAAAAGTAAGAAAAGAGTTATCCATACATTTGTGTATTAATGGCAAATTCAAATACATAACAAAATAATGTGCTGGTCCTGACTTTCTTGAATATATAACACCCCCCCCCCCCCCCAACAATAAAAAAATTGAAAACTACAAAAACTGTGAGCAAGCTCACAAATGATACCTCCGCTAAGAATATATAATTTTGTTTGCACTGCACAGAAATATTTATGGGTATAGGAAAGAAAACAGAATATTTGGAGCAAGTATATAATGTTATGAAATAGCAATGGCAATTTCAATATGAAAGCATAGAAGTTCAGTTGAAGATTAAAATGTGTCACAATTATGATGATATACAGTTAAAAACTGTAGTAAACAAGTTTTCAAGCATTTTTCTACTTGTAAGGAAATGATTCACCATTTTCTTCAGAGACCTTGAACTTGCCCAAATCGCCTTGGGTCAAAATCATGACAAACCCTCAGGTTATAAACAATTTTTGTGAGAAGTAATATACATGTAATTTAATGTTCAACCATAAAGAAGATATGGGCCGGACACGATTGGACAGACTGACAGACAGACGGACAAGGTGATTCCTATATACCCCCCCCCCCAAACTTTGTTTACGGAGGGGGAGGGGGTATCATGACAAAACGCACCCATTTTCAAAGTAGTTTTTGAGCGACCCTCGGACGTAATTGAGACCGTATTCTTCTTATAGTATATGTTATTTGATTTGTGCGGTAAAATACATTTAAAAATCCCCAGTAGCAATTAAAATGGCATGTTTCATGCGGTGCAACACGTGCTGAAGAAAGTCCGTAAAAATAATATGAATAGAAAGTCAATGAAATTCAATTCAGTTGTACAAGAAATACAAAATATAACAAAATATAGAAAATATTTAAGAGACGTGGACATAAGGAAGCTCAGACAGCAAGAACGTATTTAATAGTGAGTGTAACCCCGAAATCTAAAATATAAGATTGAGTCACAACGTCACTCAAAAAAGTCAAGTAATTAGGAGGTTTCAAGCCTCTCACAGTCGTAAAAATGCACATTGAATTACATGTGTTTACAAACCGGGTTATTTTGGACATTGATATATGATCATGAGTGTCACGTGATTGCAGTTGACAGTTGAATTAACACATGAAGATATAAATGAATTTTAGGCTTGCAAATTAACTGTTGCAGTCAGTCAAAAATCTGCATTTAGAAAGAGAATCTCTAAAAGATACGAAAAAGCGTCAGTTGAAGGAAAAATCGGGGATTTCTGAAAACCCACTTCCTTTTTCTTTACATTATGCTGTCGTATTTACATTCCTCTTCTTTGACTGTTCGACATTTGGAAGCGGAAGGGAAAACTTATGCCCAGCAATCAATCTTTTTCCAGATTTATTTACTTTTGAAACTAGATAAAATGAGAGCCCACGTGAATAAAGCGCATCCTCTATTTATATTATTAAATCTATATTGAGTTGGTATGGGGCACCTGTCGATATCAATGTGGTTTAAAGTACACTGTAATCAAAATATTTTCAATGTTTTAGAACTTTCAAATTTTACAATTTTTGACCAAAAATATTTTTTGAAAAGGTAAAAATCATGAAAGCACCATCAGGCAGGATTAGAACCCTATGTTCACTTAAACATTAATTCCATTCTTCACTGTATGTTTATATACACACTTGTAATATCGGTTTTATAATGCATACGAAATTAATAACATAATAAAATGGGGTTTCATCTGCTTTCAGGACAAGTCATTTTGCACTGTACAAATGTTACATATTAACTCAAATGCGATATCCATAATACAAGCATCCTCTGGACGAAAAAAAAAATATATAATGCTAATTGAGTTACTATTCAAAGTATTTTATGTAAAAGCATCAGTCATGTTTCATGGACCGTTTCATGCCAAAAGTACTATGGTACACACCATATTATATATATCATTTCTCAACTGTAAACACCGTTTAAAAGCTTGTTTATTGCGTCTAATCACATCTGACTTTGAAAATGTATACATATACGGCAAGTTATTTTACTAATAGTGGTGAGATAGTGATAGGCACAGTATTGAACAAGACGAAGTCTGATGAGATATACTATAAGACTCATTTTCCGTTACTCTAAGTACTGACAGACTTAGCTAGTATACATCATTTCCTTTTTTGAACAAGCCCGTTTCCTTCCACTTTTAAACTGAAGATGATAAAAACATGTCAAAATTATACACTTTCGTATCCTTCAATTTCCGAAAACAGTTTTAGTAATCTCCTCTGGCGATCGACTTTGCTCGCATTTTCTGTGAACAATCTCAATTCACATTGGAGTAAGTATTGAACATATTCAAGTAGGCGCACACAGCTTCATAACAAAACACCAGCTGCTCCTATAAATGTCAAACAAGAGATATATGATTTTTAATTTTTTTTTAAAACGGTTTATTATAACTAGTTATTACTATGTAATTTAACTGGATTTTTTTTCGACGATCATACCAATCATTTAAGTGCAATTTTATTTCAAAATTTATAATTGTGAAACACCGGCTATTAAATTGTTAGTAACTCTGTATAGCCAGCCGAATACTCACTTTACTGGCCAGGATTTGGGGGCGCCTTGACCGCATCTGTACTACAGTTTGAAGGACACTTACTTCCTGTTCTGCGCGAAGTCTTTCAATTATGGTGGCGACTGTGCAATACAAACCACTTTTCTTTGCACCATTCCTGAAATGTTTATAATGCAAAATCAACATCTAAGATATTCTATACTATATACTTGCAAGCTAAATTATATATAACATAACAGCACCAGTATAAGGCATTCTTTAAACTCCTTTTTATTTGCAACATGGAAATTTTGCGACGTTCGCGTCAATCATCTTGTTGCGAATTACTATCATAACAAACCAGTCTTTTGATCTCTGTAATACACATGTATGATTAAAAATATATACAATTTTTTCCCCAATATTAATCACTTTCAAATAGTTCAACCCTGGAAAATCGCAAAAGTTGTCGCGAATAAAAAAAAATGAATAGAATTCACATAATATAAGGATGAAGACTGAAATACTGAACATGTGTTTAATAACTGTTGATTAAGTATTTTTAACTGTTGTCAGTTAAAGTTAATCAGTCATACATGCAATGCACAACGATGGTCGGGTTGTGAACTTGACGTTGCCAGGCATTGACCTCCTCAATCATCTCCAGCAAAGGGTCTGGTGATTCTGGAACAGCGGCATCCTCTGACCAGAACTTACACTGAAATTGTTTCACAATCCTTTCCTCTTTGGACTACAATTATCAAAGATATAATTTTAATTTGCGTGTATTGTTTTGTCCATCTAAACAGTTTAATAAAACAAGAAATCATACTTAAAGTTAGTTGCTCCAAAAGTCCATTTAACAACAAGAGCAAAACTCTATAAAAATGAAATCGGAAAAAAAACCAGCACTACATTTATTTCCCTTTAACTGTATAGCGTAGTAATGCTTCTGTTTTAATTAATAGTACATGTACAATAACGAAACGATAAAAAGAGACAATACAATGAATGTGGTTGGAAAGTTTTCAACATATTCAGTCTATATGATCAGTGAAAAATTACAACTTTATTCACATATGAACGGACAGAGATAATGAGAAACAAAGAAAACGATTATACCTTATTATTCACCACCTTGAATTCTAAAACATCAAATGAGGTGTTTCTAGTTTCTGCTGCTAATAAGGTGATTGCAACTGCTCCAAAACTGGCCTCTTTTGTATTAACTGGCCAATAAATCCCGACAGTCTACAGAGTTTATAGTTATGTTACAATGTATCTATGAAAGTTATGTAATATGTTGTGAAGTATTTTCATACAAAAAGTGTTTTGTGTTTAGCACTAAACAGAAATTTATAATGATGATGATGTTTATTGTTTTTGATGTAATGAAAGGTTTGTTTGTCTCTTAACTTTACTTCATCCTTTTACGTACGTCAATTGCTGCATAAAAATTTTAAAACACAACATAAATAAAAGATTTTTGTTCGCTCAATGTTTAAGGAAGGACGTTGCTCGCATAAAAATAAGCAAAGTGCCGGAAACGGATATTGAGGAAGTTAGAGCGTTTAACGATAAAGATGTAATTATATGATCCCTTTGTTGAACCCTTATAGTTTGACACAAAACGTAGTACATATAATCTTAATAAAAAACATGGGAAAAAAATGAAAAAAAAAAATCGACTCATTTAATTCAAAATTCCTTCAGATGAAATGAAATTTGTGTAAATAGGAAATTACCCATTACTTTTGGAAGAAATTATTTCTTTGTCCAAAATTTATTATTAAAGGCCCTTTCACAATTGGCGCACGAGCACTTTACAACACTTTGCGATCGGAATGTTTTAGATTCGCACGAGCTCTCGCATACGTTGCAAGATGTCTCGCATTCGTTGCATGCACTTTAGTGTTTGCATTAAGTCTCCTTAAAATAGTGGACATGCACACTATTCAGAAACGACCGCATGCGATTCAATTTATCGCGATGCAACGCACGAACATTAGTACGAATGTCTTACAACTTTTGTATACTCGCAAGAGTGATGCACAATTTTAAAGGTCGAAAGATGAATCGCAGCTGTCTATGCGTGTGCTTTGCGACCAAGAGACTGTTGCTCAACGCGTCTTATGTATTCTTGCATTGTTTATTAACTATCATTGCACGATTTTCAGCTTGAATTTGCCATGCTTTGCCACTAGTATATATACCCTGTATAAGCATATCTGTTTCAGACCACAATTGACCATGGATGCTGCTGCACCAATACCTCCTCACCGTCTGCTGGGTTTATATACACCCCCTATATATATATATATATATATATATATATATATATATATATATATATTCACCGGTATATATACCCCCTCTGACTCGCACGAGCAGTCGTACCATTGAACGCATGATCGTGCGAGCGCCACGCGTCCAATCACCTGATCACTCGCGCGATCCTATCGCATTATCATACAACACTCGCTTTCATTGTACAACAGTCGCATATAGACGCAAGATATATCGCAAGATTTCATGCGTTAGCATCGCACAACGGTCGCTCTAGATCGTGCGAATTTCGTACGAATACTTTTTCATATGCGATTATTTCGACAACAGTTTACGATCAAATTTAAGTATTTCGATCGCACGAATATTTTGTCGCTTCTGCTTGTACGCCAATTGTTAAATGGCCTTAAAGTGTCCAATGTGTAAGAACTGTTTTCTCCATATGGTAAATATTCTTTGACACCATCGAAAGAAATGGATGTTTTAATCGAAAAGTTAAGGTCTCATATAAATTATAATTTCTTAAGCACCGAGCTTTTCTTGTTAACTTTACATGCCACTTTTCAAGATTGTATCAAATTTATGACATTAACGTTTGTATAAACCCTCATATACGACGAAGACTTCTAGTTATCCAGGTCATGTGCACTTCTTTTCAAAACCCTGACCACAAATAAGCAATTGTAAAAAAATAAAAAATACCAGTATATAAAATGAAATTTTAAAATAGTATGCTATACAAAAGTCATGTATATGTTTCACGATAAACTGCTTAGAAAAATCAAGATTCAGACTATCTTGCAAACAACTTTTGAGAGTACATGTACCTTGTCTTTCTTGAATGAGTTCATCATAACAATGGTGGATACATCCTGCTCAAGAACAAGGCACCAAAAATCCTGGACGGTATTGACCAAAGGCATTTGTGTTATTGCATAAGCATTTCTGCTTTTGTATCCCTTGATTATGATAACAATAATCACAATAATACGAGAAGCAATATTTAAAAAATATAAACTATCTTCTAATATATTGTTTCATGAGTTATTGTATTGAATTACTACATTTATGAAAAACTCAATTACTGTATTATTGAGACTCATGTGTATCAGTATTGGTAACTTTAAAAAGAATATCACAGTTTAAGAGTTCGTCAAATTTTCAAAAACTCACTGGTACTTGTATGGCATTGATATAGTTGCTTTCACCGCTGGTGATGAAAATTCGGTAACTCTCGACTAGATTTATCCCAAAAATGTATTAAGTTCAATTTAAAAAATCTGAATGAAGGTGGTATTTATAGTATTCATATGTAGTAAAATGTATTTAAAAACTGTTTTGAAAATAAAATTTCAAGAATAGTATCAATTTTATATAAATAATAATCAAATTTATATGCATTAGATTTGTTTGAATGTAAATCAACCTTGTATTGTTAATTGTTAATGGCCTAATGATGAAACCAGATTTCTTAATTTTCTGTCAATAGCGGCTTCAGTGTTTAAAATTTCTGACTAAACAAAATCTCTGAGAACAATAGAGATCATTGTGGTTTTGTTTTCTTTTCTGAAAAATGCGCTTCATTTTCATAAAACACAACTTTAGAGGCATCCCGGACGGTAAAAAATCTGGAAAGAAGAAGTAATTTAAAACTCACCAGGCAATATATTGCTGTATCGGTTTTTACTTCTGTTTTCCTTCAGTTTTGCTGTTTCAAAATGCTTTTCATCAACAACTGTCGATAACTTGTTGATAAGCTGGAAAATAAACAAAGTTACCATATTGTAAAATTTATCAGCAGTAAAATCTTAACTATGAGAATTGAATTGGTCCTTTGTATAAAATGAAAATAATAATAAACTTTAAAAATCATTCATTGTTACGACTATGTAATTTTAAAAATAATAATAATTCGCTATTATATTCACATAAGTTCTGAAATTTGCTATTAATATGATATAATAATATTCTGTATATCTATTCCATTAATATATTAATAACAGAAATTCAATATATAAATTAAATTCTACCTGAAATTGCTCCAATATTCCACTTTTTTGTGTGGAAGGGTTAAGATGTTTAAGACGTTTGTAATACTCGGGGAACTCTGCAGCTGTAACGTTACTGTTTCCCTCCGTCAAACCTTCCACCAAAGCATCATGGAGAAACACATACTGCTCCTGTATTAATCAAAGCACTGAAAGCCGGACTCTTTTTATGTGTAATTATTTATATTGTGTAGTAAAGATTGGCAGTCTTTCTTAGTAACTATTTGGTATAGTGGAAACTTCTGCTTGGACGCTGTTCATTTTTTGTTTACTTTTGCAGTTGTGCTATTTATAGAAACACTGGCAATTTGCAAGCCTATAGCCAGGTTTGTTTTCTGTAAAGCCCATTAAAAAGTGACCGTTAAAGAGATCAAAAGTTTTTTTTTAAATTACTGTGTATCTATAAAGTTAAAGCTTCTCAAAATTTAAATCTATGGTTGTTTTTTCTTCAGCTAACTAAACAGAAACAATATATTCCGTTCTTTTTAATTACTTAAAACATAATGAAAAATTTATTTATCAATAAAATATCCTTTTCGATTAACGCATTTCTTTTTATTCAACATTTATTATGCAACAATACGAAAAAGAGAGTGATAAATGCATGTAGGCTTGCATGTACTTAAAAAAAACGGGTACACACCACTGTTTGCACTACGTGGACTCTTTGATGGCGCATTGAAGCTACGCAATTAATGACGTCAACAAATCCCTCTCGTTCACCTTGCTTAATGAGAAAATCTAGGGCCATAAAGGTCCCAGTTCGACCAACACCAGCACTGAAATAAACAAAAAAAATCAGATGGTCTCCAAACTTTGTCTTTGAGATATTAAATCTATAAAAGCCATAAACAAATTTTACTTTCCAGGAATTAAATGTGCAGTATGTCAAATAATGATCTGAATTTGGGTTAAGTTTTTCTTTAACGAAAGCTTCAGTAGCTAGGAGACGAATAACAATTAATGAAATATGATGTGTCAAGAGCTACGTCTATGTCTGAAAAAACCTTAAAAATGTGGTCATTGATTATATAAACATAATTATTCACTTAAAATTAATTAAAATATCCATATTTATAAAAGCCTAAAAATATATTGGATGATTAATCAATTTCGTATTACATCCTTAATATTCCTTACATTTTAAAGTTGACTTTCATTTATTTAATTTCATAATTTTAATAAAAAAAAAGTTCCATTCATAATAAGGAAGAGCCAACCCTATAAATAAATTAATATTAAAGCCTTAAAGTACTCATTGGAGAAATTGGTCTGTGTTTAAACTGTTTCGCAAATTGAAAAGAGGTAACAGTTTTGAATAATATTTTTTTCATTTAATTCCCATAGCTTAGTATTTGCCACAAAGCCAAAAAAAAAAATAATGGTACAACTTCTTGAGAAAAAAAATAAGCTTTATGTTAAAGAAAAACAGAAAAAAAAACCTAACAACTAAAGAAGTTGTTTGCAAACTAGGTCAATGCCATATGATTTTCGGGAAGTGAAATAGGATTGCCATTTTAGACGGACTCTACTTTGCAGCATTATATTACTGTGTAAATTGTATGACAAACCACTTCATCTATGCGTCATAATGTTATTTTATTATAAATAGTCTGCTCTTATTCATCCAATTACATTCAATAGCCGTCTGTAAGTTTTCATACTTGTAAGAAAGAGACGACTTCCGTTTGATAGCAACACATGTGTTGTCATTGGGAGTGTATGTTATTGTTATGAGTACATAATATGATTCTCAAATACAGGAAGATGGTTTTTGTTCCTCTTTCAAGCAATGAAGGACTTGTGTAAATGACTTACTAAACAAATGTTGCAAAGGAGTCAACATAAAAATGTACACGGTTTGATCATAAATACTTTAATATGAATATTTTTAATCATGCAAGCTACAATTTGATTAGTTTCATAGGTGGCACATGTATTGGTATTTAATGCAAACAAATTTACTTTCACTTTTAAAAAGCAAATATCTACCTGCAGTGGATAAGCAAAGGACCATTTAAATCGTTTTCATAGTTGACAACTTTGTTTCTGAAATCTACAATTGACGTCACGTTTCTAGGGACACCTTTATCCGGCCATGCAGTAAAGTGGAAATGAGTGACTGTCTTCGCTTTCCCGCTCTGTGGTTATTAAAAGCACAATCTTTTATCAAGGTGCAAAAACTAAAGAAAGCTGTTTTATCCCAGAATATTAAGTTTGATTTTTTGCAATTAATTAAGTTGATACTATAACAAATAGCCAAAGGGCCTTAAGGTACCTCACTACACATAGACTTACACTTTTCAAGACACTACGTAACAAAATAGCGATTTAAATGTTTTGTTAAACTGTTTTATCAATCGATTTGGTTGTATATCGGCATGGCTCAGTTGTTAAAGTATTGGGATTTTAAACCGCAGATCATGAGTTCGAATCCGCTTGGGGCTTTTGTTCATGTTTACTGAATTAAATGTTTTGAAAATATAATTTCTTTTATCCTAAATTGCACATTTTTTTGCCTATTTGACTTATATACTTCTTATCCATCATGCTATCTATCAAGTAATTTTCTGCTGATTTGAAAAACTAATTCAAGGTGTAGTGAGCCACCTTAACGGCCATATGAGTATCAGACAACCCTGCTAAAGATTCGCAGAATGGCATCTTATTAATGCAAAGTAAATAAATAAGGATAAACAATGTTGCCCAAAAGAAGATTAAGAGGGCGATGACCGATCAAGAAAATAATTGAGTTTAATATTCTAAACATTTTCAAATTATCTGATTCCATTAAATAACTACATGTAGCAATGGAGGACTGAAAATAAGTCATGAATTTCATAAATTTAGAAGAGGCCTCCTTGCTCATTATAACAATAAACTGAGTTTGCCTGCCAATAAGCAGATAAGTCAATTCTATATGTTCTCTATATGACCAATAAACCTATTAACACCAGGAGAACCTTTAACCCTGGGACCAGGGATTACACAATTATGGTATATGTTTCCTTGCTCATCTTTACACTGCACTTAGTTTACCTGCTAAATCTCGAAATTAGAAATTGTTTAAATAAAAAACAAATTTTCTCTATATTGCCGATAAGCCATAGCCTAGCTCAAAATCCTTTGGGCCATAAATTTCATAATTTTGGAAAAGGCTTCCTTGCTTATCATATCAATGCGCATACAGTTTTTTTTCCGTGTTTTACTGTTTCAATTGTAAATCTGTTAATGTTCAGTAAAAAACAAGAAGATTTCTTAAAATTACCAATGTTTAACAAAAACGTTATTTATAGCCCCTCAGGTTAGGGTAATCTTACTACATATGTACGATGTTCTACAATGTATGTATATTGTAAATATCTTTACCAAAAAGAATTATACAGTATCAATAAAACTGAAATCTTAAAACGTAGAAGAATAATAGAAGTATGTCCTTTTAAAACGCGTCAAAAATATTTCACTGTATACTTTTGCAAATTAACTTAGTTTATTTAGTATGCAATCTTGTGGCTGCGTTATGGAGATGGGTGCTCGTTTCCTTAGAAAAGTCGTTTATTTAGTCAGTTTTTTTAAGGTTAATGTCAACTGTTAACGATAACTGTTGCTGAATCAAAACTAAGATTTAATTCTAAAAAATAAATCCCGAGCTGTCAAAATTGAACCCAAATTGTCAGCATGAACAAATAATTTTGAATGCAGCAAAAAGTTGTTGTCTTACCGAAGAAAGGTGAAATGTTCGCACTGTATAATTAGCAGAAGTTTCTTCCTTCTCCATTTTGACATGATAAATACCATACATATCTTCGGTTTCTGGCCAATACTTATTACATTTCATCTAAAAAGGATTAAGGAAACGTGGCAAATTTAAAAATATTAAGAATTTTAAAATTTAGATCTCTCAATTGCATAGGACAAGATTTAAGATGTGTTCGACTTGAATAGTACATACCACGCCATTCTCCTCAACATTAGTCAACATTATAATTTTTGCACAATTCCGTTGCCATATCATTCTCCAGAAATCACACACAGTCTCTTGAGTAAATGGACCTAACATACACAAATAAACTGAATGAAGTTTCTGACTGTGGTATATTTATCAATAAATTCGTCTTTTAGTATGAATCATACCTTGAGCAGCAATGTATTCATTTTTCTTAGCGAACCCCTGATAAAAACAGGAATATTATGATAATAATGACAAAAAGAAATGTGTTACTATTCTACTTTTAAACAATTTTATGCATTGTAGTTTTGATCACTGTGTATACTATCACACACAAGTATTACACATTTTAAAAATAAAAATGATTTGATACAATGTATACAGAGAATTGAAAGCTAATACGTTTTTTTATGTTCACGAGAAAGTCAAACTAAAATCTGAATTTATGTGTACCAATTGTAAAACCTACATGAACATAAGATGCATTGATATAATCACTGTTATTAGTTCCTTCTTCCACTCTGAGTACAACTCTATTTGCATCATCTGGAAGACAAAGTTTTACCATAATAGACTCGTACAATTAACGGCATACATGTTCATAGATGACCAAAATGCAGTTGATTGTCGTTGTATTTAAAGTTTCCCCAGAAAATAGAAAAAAAAGATGTGGTTTCATTGATGTTTTATACACACACAATACTTTTTAAAAACTATTTGGTTTTTTTTCTCTGTCAGTCAAACTTTCAGTATAGTTTCAGTGTTAATCCATTTTTTTTACATTAAATAACTCCTTTAAAACGCAAACACGTTGTACAATAATTGTGCAAGTCATGTGCGACCCACCCTCCCAATATAAGCAAAAAACAAACTTAGTCTATTACTTACATGGATACATTTTCTTGTATCTATTTCTAGAGCGGTTTTGTTTTTTAATTGCCTCTTTACATTGTTCTAGCAACCCATTTGGAATGCTCTACAAAAAACAAGTATATATTTTCATTCAAAACATCTCTATATGTTGTTCTTTTGCAGTTGGCAGATAATTAAGAGAGATATACCATATTACAGTAACTATGACGAAATTCGAATATTAAGATCAAAAACCTCATATTCCATTTCGAGCTCTCCTTTTGATCGCTTTGTCTGAATGGTCTCCCAAAGTTGATCCACTGGAATCCGGGTCACTTTAACGTTGTAATATTCTGATTCCTGCTGTACTGGTACCTCAACCTCATCTACCTCATTGGGATCAAGTTCGATGAGGTATGCTTGGGACCCACGCAGATTGTAAGGAGAGTCATCTTTGTAGAGAGACCTTTTCTGAGTGCCTATGTTGGTAGTAATGTCAAGTGCATTTTCTGCAGAAGTACATATAAATATTATTTTATTAACATAGTTAATTAAAATATTTAAACAAATAGATATCTTTAGGATATTTTAGAACTTTGACATCGGATATTTAATACCGTTATTCGCGTAAACAGGATTCTCGTCTTTTAGCAATTCGGTCAATTTTAGATCTTTCTCTACATTTGTTGATAATAGTTTTTGCTTCTCCGCAAATTTTCTAAAAAGGAAAAGCAATATCATATCTTTAATATTTCAAATATTGCATGTAATTTATTTACATTTTGATATGTTGACCATCAGCCAAGTCGTAAAGCAAACGAATAATAAGAAACATAAGACTTACCTTTTGAAACGGAATATAAAAATGACCAATATTAGAATTAAAATGAAAGTTCCAATTCCTATCAGGATAAAATATGTGTTCTTAGAGTCTTCTGTTGTATTTGCACCTGAAAAACACCCCACATATTTTATCTTCAACTGTTCAGGAGTTAAAACAAATTGTTGAATATTATATTCGTATAATTTTATAAAGAAATCTCTAATACATTTCCTTGATGATAACTTACGGTTTACAGGTTAGGTTTGTTTTAAAACAATATATTAATCCTGAAGAAATCTATAACACATCTTTTGTGTTCTTCTAATCAGTTATTTATTGGATTAGATGTTTGAATAATCAAAAATTCAATCATTTCAGTAATCATCTCAAGGCATTTGTTTTTATAATCATTAATCTTTAATTATTGATTTGGCACGGAACAATGACTTAACATGAAACAGGTCACATTCGATTCACCTAAGATGATATGGAGCTCAATTATGTGTAAGCGTCATAAGAAAAAGAAACTTTATATAGATAGATAGATAGATAGATAGATAGATAGATAGATAGCACGCACAGGGAAATTCACTTTATTGGAGCTCCACCTCCGCCCCGGCCGAGGTATATGTCAATTTGAGAATTATTGCAATGTTTGTGCGTATTATATATGTATATATCTATGCAATGTGTATCCTCTCAAATTGTCGTTTAACTGTATTCCACCTGTATCTCAAAAGACCGTGTAGAGCGCGGCCAGCGCGCTAGGTTCCTTTCGTCATCGAAAGCAAAATTTTTGTCTTGCCTAGACGGCCGAGTGGATAGCGCGGTGGCCGCTCACTGCTAGGTGAATGGGTTCCAGAGGCCGTGAGTTCAAGACTCGGCAGGGGCGGAGGTGGAGCTCCAATAAAGTGAATTTCCCTGTGCTTTAATTATATCTAAATCATTCACTTTGGGCAGGTATATGTCAATATGAGAGTTATTGCAATGTTTGTGCTTATTATATATATATATATATATATATATATATATATACTAGATCATATCCCGCGCAAGCGCTGGCCTGAATTAACACTTTACACATTTACGACACAATGCTAGAATGAACCATATATATTTTTTTCGTTTTCGAAAATACTGTGTCCGATTTTTTCTTAATTATTTTCTTAACCTATTCTTTAAAATTGAAAAAAAAACTGCATAGCTAGATATTTAGCTGAGGGATGAATAATTTAAACTGTATTGGATAATATATACATGTACATGACCTTAATTATTTTTGTTGCAGCTGAGTGGAAAATAATAACAATGAGTTTTTTTTTAAACCGGTGAGTGGGTGTTTAGGACGTCATATCTCTAAATTGTAAATCTTTGGGTCAAATTTCACTACAATTTTTATCACTGACCTAAATGAGAATGTCAGATAAAAGACTGATTTGAAAAAGAAATTGGGAAGGGTTGTCACCCCCCTCCCCCCAATTTAACTTCATACATCATTTATTCATATAAAAAATTCATCCATAAAAAAAATCTTAAAAAGAAAAACTTACCTTTATTTAGTTTATATCAATCGTTGTAAAATAAATAAAGTGAAGTTTTTTTTTTAGACTTGGAACACAATATGTTCCTTGTTTACAAATTAAAGTCTAAGGTTTACTACCAATCTGTCGTGGTATAAAAATGTGTAAAATTTAAAAAAAAACGCTAGTTTATGCATATCAATTTGCATTTTAAAAACCAAAGTTGTCATATCCAAAGTATTTGCCTGATTGTTAACTCGCCCTACACTTCCCGCCATGGTGTAAATTAGTCAAACTGCGTTCCTGGGCATGCCGTTGTGGAAAATGAATTCTTTCGATCAACACTAAAGTCGCATCAAATTGTTCCATTTTATTTATTTGTATTAATCAAAGACACCCAAGGTATGAATATCTGCCCGCGATACATGATGAACCCCTCCTACACAGTAACTTTTCGACATGAAGTAAGTTAGTCAAACTGCGTTCTTGGTTACCCCGTTCTTGAAAATTTTATTCCAGGTCGCGCTTCGCTAGCTTCTATCTATCAAAACTAAAATCGCGCATTCAAAAAACGTATTGCCTTATTTCATTTGTTCAGCATTTGTCAAATCTTAACTTATATGCATAATCCAAGTAAGATCCTAAGAAATATATTCACTATTCATATAATCATTCAATATTATTTCATTGCAAGGATATATTCTAATGCTAACTCCCTTTGACTTGGATCCGCCAAAGCGTGTCCACCACCTTACTCTCATTTTTGCTATTTCGAGCAGGTTTATCGAAAATGAAAGTAGGTTTATAATTTATTTCTCAATAATTATTTATCAGGTAAAATTCAATTATAGCTTACGGACATTATATCACACATGTGTTGAAATACCAAAGGTATAAGCAGTTACTCTGGTGCAGGCGTTTCGTAGTTTATTGGCAAAATGTCTTAATTTATAGATATAGATATATATATATGTGTGTGTGTGTGTGTGTGTGTGTGTGTGTGTGTGTGTACACACACTTACACAATATTAATGTTATATTGTTTAATAAAGTGTTACACCCTCTATTATCTATATTCAATTTTAATTTCCCGAAAATTGATAATAATTTAAAATAAAATAAAAGGACATCTTGCAAATTTTATTATTTTCAATGATTTGCACAAGGGGTGTATATTGCTCAGAGATGATTACAAATACTTCTGCATGTAAATGTATACTTTTCTTATGTCTATGAATTGTTAGAATGTACACCTATCAGAAAACCAAACTTCAAGTGAGCGAGTCTAATCAGTGCTAAGTATAGGAAAACCTTATACATGTATCTCCTAAAAATATAAATATGATACATTTTCTTGTGCATTACTTAAGATATGTACGGTATTCAGTTCAGTATTGTTAAATATAATAATCATAACAAAATCTATCAAATATATCCTTGAATAAAACTTACTGATTTCGGTGCATGCTTTTCCATTGGAGCCATCCTCACAGCCTTGTAAACATGCGCCAGTCATATCACAGACACTTCCCAAACACGACCCGCTGCACTGCCCAGTACAGTTTATCCCATACCTTCCTTTAGAGCACTCTGTGCAGTTGCCAGAGATTTGGTCACATCTTTGACAATCTTTAGAAGGACAAGGAACAACACAACGTTCCCCATAATATGAACCGTTACACCCGCTTAGACAGATTCCATGGCCATCGCAATTTTCGTTTTCGCAGTTTACGCTACATTGACATAAACGCCCAGCCCACCCGTCCCTACAGGAAGTACAGGAATTTCCTGAGTCACAGGTCAGACATTTTGGAAGACAATTATTAGAACACCTGTATCCATGAAGACCAGGTTTACAGGCATCACAATTGTCATATGAAGTACAACTGAAACATTCACTAGGACATCTTCTTCTACAACTGGACTCGTAGAATCCAGGTAAACATTTTTCACAGGTATATTTGTTGTAACAATGCAAACAATTAAGACTACAATTTTCGGAACATCCTGCACCATACTTGGAATTATTGCAACCATTGGTACAAGTTCCATCGAATTTGCATAAACCACCGACACAGTTTATGTTGCATTCATCATCGCACCTTTCCCCAGAAAAATTTGGTTTGCATCGAGTGCATTTTGATTTGTTATCGCATGTTATACAGTTAGAAGGACATTTTATACATTTGCCATATTTGTAGTCTATATAGTAACCAGTTTTGCATAACTCACAGGAAACAGCAGACACATTTAAAATACATTTTGCACAGTTTTCAATTGAACAATTCCTATTACACTGTGGACCAAACCATCCATCAACACATCCAGTGAAACATACACCATCTCGTTGACACACAGTAGAGTTTATGCAATTTTGACTGCAGTGTTCAGTGCAATTCGGACCGAACATTCCAGAAACGCATTCAGAACACTGACCACTTATCTTAGAACAATATTTATTACCACTGCATGTTTTTGGACATGTATATTCGCAATATGTACCAAAGGTTCCAGCTAAGCATGAAGTGCAAGGATTATCGGTACTGCAAGTTGTACAGTTGGCTCTACAACGCGTTTCACAGTTATCACCCATATACCCGTCTATACACCCATTTAAACATATTCCAGAAGTTATATGACATTTACCACCTCGGCAACCTTTCTTGCATGTTTCCTTGCATTCCGCACCATAAAAACCAGTTATACATTCTATACATCCTTTTACAGGATCACAGTAATTACAATTTAGACATGTCGAACTACAGTTTTTTCCGTATTTATTCGTGGAGCATTTATAACAATTTGATCCAAAATATCCCGCTGCGCAATCTGTACATCCCAGATATCTATCACAAGACGATTCACATTGCTGAGGACACTTCTTATCACACATAGTTCCATACCAATTAGAGCTGCATCCACTTGAGCATGATTCCGAAAGTAGCTGGCATTTTTCGTCAAGACATGTTTCGTGCCAGCCAATGTTGCATCCATTTTCACAGAAACCTGTGTACTGATCACACTTATTGTTTAAACAGTTCCTGCACTGAAATTCACATTGATCTCCATAGGTACCTTGGCTACATTCTGTAATTATACAACAATTCTGAAAACATTCAATAATAAGTATACATCGTAGTTTCTTTCCAAAATTTCAGCCAGCCTAAATGATGCATTGAATCATTATTATTGAAACTAAATCGCACTGATCGAATATCTGCAAAACGATCTTTATTATGAATTTTTAAACTTGAAAATTATCCATAATACGTATATCTTGATTCTATGCATTGTTAATGCCACAAATTATGGAATTCCTACCCTGATCAGAAACATAGAACTTCTGTAACTCTCGTTTTTAGCTTTCTTAACCAATAATTTCACAATACTAGCCAGCCTTTTAAAAAAAATTTACTTTCTATAAAGTTCATTCACGAAATTGAATATTCAGGAAAGTAAAACTATTTTTACTGGCATTGATTTAGTTTTCTTACTGTTATACACAACTCACACTTAATTTAGATTGATTTTGCCACTTCGGAACCCCTCTCTATCGCTCTCTCTCTCTCTCTCTCTCTCTCTCTCTCTCTCTCTCTCTCTCTCTCTCTCTCACACACACACACACACATCTCTTTCGAAATATTTTACAACAAGACTTGAATGATGAATTATGACTTGAATTGTGGATCAGTATAGGTGTCGTACTAAATTCTCATAGTTTACATTACATTGTAGTGTTTTGAGTGAACGTCAGAAGAAAATGACTTACGATAAACGTTTACTTCGTAGACCAATAGAGTGTCCGAAGTTGAGATTATCTGAACGACAATCATATCACCAGTTATAGCTCTGTTGCAGCTAACACTATCTTCAAAAGTATTCTTTGCATCCACAGGGATTTCGATGCACTTGTTGTCAGAAGGTACATTTGACGTAGAGTTTGCGACGAAAACTTGGACAGAGGACATCTGGACTGCAATTGAATATAATGAAATTTTCAGATTAATTTATTATAAATAACTTGATAAGACCGCGGGAGATTCATTGAAGTCTAGCAAGATTCAAAATGGAACTGTAGATCTATCTATTAGGGTTGTATAAATTGATATCTAGAGATATATCTAGATATACCGTTATATCTAGATAGATAGATAGATAGATAGATAGATAGATAGATAGATAGATAGATAGATATGTGTCGTTAGGGGTTCATATCTTACATGTATATACTTTTAAAAAAATATGTTTGATGTTATAGATATTGGACAAACGTATTGTCAACTGAGGATTTGCTTCTCTGTTTGTCATAGCGTACGTCCCAGAGTCCTCGTCTATAGCTTTCCACGCATAGTAGTTGCTATAAGTTGAAGAAGAAGTCGCTGTTGCATAGTATGCGACATTCCCTGTATAATATAAGAAAACAAATCTGAGTATTTGGCAATTATCATATTATATGACCTGTAAATGCATTCCGGTTGAATAGCACAAAAAGCTAAAAAGCTTTATAACGTTGTCTCTGCAAGTCAGGTCAAAATCCTGAAAATGATAATTCATTCAACTGCAATAGACCGTATGTTTTGACTATCACCCTTGACCCAAACGATTTACAATCGTGAAAAAACATTATAATGTATACCCATATATAATAATATCAATGAAGCGACCAACACTTCAGTGCATCATTACCTATGGTTTAGAAAAGGTCCAAATTATAGTGGATGGGTGTGACGACCAGGGGAAAACAAAAAACTATATAGCTGAATGCAACATGCAAAAAGCAACAATATACATGTATATGGTTTAAGAGTTAAGAACATGAAACGGACGTCTTCAGGATATCTAATAATTATAAAATAAAAGGGATTTGGATCTCAAAAGTTTCATATCAATTGACTAATTATGAAAGAAGGGAAGGTGCCCCTAATGGACACTTTACAAACCTTATATTTTACGCACCTAGATATTAGCAACAAAAACGATTAGTAAATCTCAAGTTCTCAACCGTATTAAAGATAAGCTATAGCTACCATTAGTTGATGGTGGAGATGACTCCAGGGGCACAGGCACCTGACGTTATGTATTTTTCTCATACGACGATGAGTACCTTGCGTATTATTAGGAACAGGTAGAGGGTATATATTTTTTATGATGAGAAAATTATATAACGTCAGGTGCCTGTGTCCAAGGGCACTTGTTTAATCAATCACTCATTGTATCTTGACAAAAATCGATAAAAATAAAAAGATGAAGAGGGTGTATCTTAACATTTTCAAGATTTAAGATCATTTTCATGTCACATAGGCGTAGGAACGGGGGGAGGGGGAGGGGGGGGGGAAGGCTATGGGGACTTAGCGCCCCCGCCCCCCCCCCCCCCCCCCCCCCCCAAACACACACACTTTTTTGCAAGGTTAGACTTAACCATAACCATAATCCTTTCTTTTCTTTTTTTGCTTGTACAGATTTCTAATAAGTCTACCCCCTAGTTTCAATTTGCTTCCGACGCCACTGTGTCATCGGTATGGGGAGGGGGGGGGGGGGGGGTCATCTGGATCCATCCTCTGCTAGCTATAGGAAATTAATTATACCTACGTATCAATTACATACATATGTTATATTGCTTAATTGTAATTACCTTAATAATCATTTTCTTATTCTGCCCTGGGATTTATTTTTCTATCAAACATATCACAGATATTGTAAAAAGTTTTTAAATGATTAAACTGTCGACCATCTGGCTTGTTCCAGGGATTACATGTATATCAAAATATATTTTGTTCAATGTCACATCGCTCTAAATTTGGCATGTTGCGGTTTATTCTGACTCATAAGAATCATTTTATGAAGATATGAAGCTGTTTTAAACTGCTTATGTTGCGGGGGGGGGGGGGGGGGGGGTTGCCCTGTCGATAAACTCTTAGGAAAATATCCACGGCTATCTTGAATATGCTAGTGAGCAGTCTTGGGGCGAATTACATGGTAAAGTAATGCATCACATTATCATTACTTCATGAATCTGGGCATTAAATTACCATTACTCAAGTTTCTTGAAGTCATGCATTAAATTATCATTACATTAGTAAAGTAATGCATTGCCATCCCCATGTGAAAACAATAATAAGTTGTAATCAAAGTACTGAGAGTACTGATAGGCGGAAGCATGATTGTTATTAAAATTACCAAACAAAATGAAGGTGGTATGCCCAGTGAGTATGGGACACCTGTCGATATTGATGTGAATAAAAATCATTATAATCAAAATACTCTTACCGGTTTAGTATTTTCATATTTTACAAAATATTTGCTAAGAAAATATGTTTTAAATATTTTTGGAAAGGTAAAAGTTATAAAGACCCGCGGGATTCGAACTCACGACTAACAGATACGTAGCTAAAGTTCTAACACAGTGCTCTACACTGTTATATAAGACTTTTGGGAAAGAAAACATTTATGATCGGAGGTACGTCAAACATGAAAGTGTCCCATACCACGTTAATTGCATGATAAAAAAGTCAATATTCTTTCTTGTTAACTAGATTAGTTAAATGTAGCAAGTGAACTTTGTGTGTAAAAAGTAGTAAAGGATATTTACAGAGGAGATAATAAATCATAATAATAAAACATGCGTTTTTCCAAAATTCAGTCGTATGTCTTTACACGTACCTGAAGATTTATTGAAGTCATTTCTTTAAAAAATCTTTAGGTACAGTGTATGTGTAAAATATAAATCCAATAAACCTTCTAGGTTTTATGACTTTCAAGCAAAATGATCAAAGAAATATTAAAGATTACTTGTTTTCGAGAGATATTTTGATATATTTTCTTACGGAAATTGATTGCAATTCATAGCGTTGTAGAAACTGACATGAGTATTATCGATTGGTCGAAATCTTTATCGACTTAAGGTCAGACGCGACCTATCCTCCATTATTTTCTATTTTTCCTATCTCCACAATGTGATGATTTCCACTTAGTAATTCCATAATCATTATGATATTTTCAAGTTATATGATACTTTTTTAAATTTAGATATAACCTGTTCAATTGAAAATATATATGATGACTTTATTTATAAGCATTGAAATGCATTTTGCATGCTATTTTAAGGAAAATTCTAAATATTCTAGCTCCAAAAATAGCCTGGTAATGTACCCTGAATTTTTGGGAATTAAAAGGTTTAAATATTAATAAATAAGGAATAGTGAATCAAGGAAAATTATATAAAATTGAGGAACTTCTCGTGTGTCCTTAAGAAAAATCACGGACTGCACGAAATAATCATGATGATGTCAGACTTAAATTCCAAAGAGAAAACGATTTGGCTGTTTCTTTTGCCTAACGTACTGATGAATATTAACAATAGTTTAAATAATTTTACTTACTTCTTACTTTTAATGATCAATTTATTAAATTGATAAAGGAAAGATGTAATTATAAACAATAAAATGCTTTCTTTGATGATTCATGCAGGTTATGAAGGTAGAGATCATTGCAAAATAAATTACATAATCCGCTATATAACACGGTTTATATATATTTTTCTGCAATGACGCCACCTTCCCGCATGAATCACCAAAGAAAGCATTTTATTTATTAAATAAACCCCAGGGTCGCGACTAAACAATACTGGTAAAAATGCCATTACTTGACATGACTACACACTGTGAATGGCATGGTATGTATCATCGTCTCAATCCACGGTCTGAAGTCCGCATAGCTCTCTCAAGATGGGTAGATGATCGTACATATTTGTCGTGGTTTGCGAAGATAGGTATGCATTAAGTATGCTATTTAAATGATTTAATAAAGGGACAAAATTCCCCCAAAATCATAACACCTAAACTTTCAGCAACTATGTAATCTGTACTTTTTTATCCAGGTAATGTGTGCATTTACACATAGTTTCCAAATTCCGTATAAAGTTTTGGAAATTCTGTGCATGCAGCAGTTTAAAAGGACTGCTAACAAGCTGTTCATAACTACACTGAATGAATGGGGAAAAGTTTTAGTGCAAAAGAACCGAAATTGCCGGAAAATTAATGGAACCGTACTTTCCTGTTAATATGCACATCTACATAATGTGCATGTTTTTATTCCGTACAAAGTTTCTGGAAATTCCGTGAAGCAATACTAGTATAAGAGATTTGCGCTTACAAAAAACAGACTAGCGGATTGACTGACTGACGGTCAAAACATTATATCCCCGCAACAAGTCGTGCTTTGCAAGAGTGAATGCAACCTCATTGATGTTCAAGACATCAGAAATAATATTTACGTCTTGTGTAACACAAGAAGAAAATATATCTGCGTTCATCAATTTAACAGAATGTACATGTACTTTTAAGTATCTGGACACCGTTTCACAAAAGCGTCGTAAATCTTACGTAGTACGTAACTGCGACGTAAGTAGTACGTAGCAAAATTTCGGCGTTTCACAAAAGCGTCTTAATTCACGTTGCATCGTAAGTTACGTCGTAACTCTACGTCATCTCGGAGGTGACGTAAACATACGTCTCAGCGCTAGTATGTCAAAATGGCGGCGTTCATGAGAGTAATAGACGAACAGGTGCGACGGAGTTTGAGGCGGGAGCTCGTTTTTAGGGACAGGCAGAACCCCCTAGATGCCTACGACGACCTTGACATCATTTATCGTTATCGGTTAGACAGACAGTCAATCATGAACATCATTGATTTGGTTAAAGACCGCTTAGAGAGGCCCACCCAGCGATCTGTCAGTCTTCCAGTATCTCTGCAAGTCTTCGCAACTTTACGATTCTTTGGTTCTGGCACCCAGCAGAGACTGATTGGGGACACGCTAGGAATTTCTAAGTCTTCCGTTTGCAGGTTATGCAATTTCCATTTACAATGAATACAGTATTTGTACGCTGCGAGTGAAAGTGCACGTCTAATTTAACAACTGCATTACCTGTGCATTACATAATATAAAAAAGTTAATATATGACATGAAATAAGAGAAGGTAAATTTTGTTATTTTAACATTCTTACATAATTTGATATTTTATTCGTAAATCGACATACATATAAATCATAATCACGTTAATTGCAAAAGGTGCATATATGTTGACTATATAATTCTGTAATAGTTCATCAGTGTGATGTAAAATTTTGTTCAGATCCATCGAAGATGTAACAAATGCCTTGAGTGCGTCACTGCAAAACATAAAGTTTCCGGCCAGTGACATTGACGTTACCAGGACGAAGGTGGGTTTTCACTCGATTGCCGGATTTCCCAATGTGTTGGGAGCCATCGACGGGACCCACATCCCAATTACTGCACCTACTGCCGACGAGCACCTTTACATATGCCGGAAGGGCTGTCATTCTATCAACGTCCAGGCAATAGTTGATGCTGACATGAAGTAAATGTTTAATACTATAATATAAAAATGGGATTGTTTTCATTAAGAAATTCAAAATTTAGTTTATGTATTACAGAAAGGGTATACAGCTGAAAGTCGGGACTTAAATGTGGCAGAGTTAAATATTTTTCATTCTATTTGCATGTTTGATAAGCTACGAATCCAAGTCCAGGTGTAATCAGGAAATGAAAAAAATAAAAATAAAACATGAAATAGTCTGGAGAATTGTATTGAATAGATGTAAAACAACAACAGTGGTGCATTGTTTTAGCGTAATAAATCAATATAATTTCCTTATTAATTACAATAATTCAAAACTTATTGATACGAGGGAGAGAGAATAGTACTATAAATGTATAGTTCATATAAGTATTTAAAGCAAACGCTTTGATTAAAAAATAAAAAGAGAAAATGTAAGGGAAATCTTCGACTTATCTCAGTTTGAAAATGTTCAGGTTACATTGCCCAACCCCCAGCGGCTTTATAGAGGAGTCTGTAATCGTGAGCCACCAATTGTAATTCAGTTAAATTAATCTTTATACAGATTTCTGAGCATTGTTAGTAAATGGTCGGGCTCTACCCACGATGTATTTATATGGGCCAATTGCTCAATAGCAAGACTTTTTGAGAATGGACAGGTAGACGGGTGGGTTCTTGGCGATTCCGGATACCCTCTCCGACCGTGGCTATTAACACCGGTCAGCCGTCCAAGTTGCAGGGGAGAAGAGCGATACAACGGGTCTCACAGGAGATCAAGGGTTGTTGTTGACCAAGCCTTTGGCGTTCTAAAATCCCGTTTCAGGTAACCCACTAGGCCCGCTTAATTCTCGCTATGCTCCATATCTCATTATTTCACCTATATCCGTGTTTGAATGGAAAGTACTTTTTAACAAAAATAAATTCAGGTACTTCTCGCAATATGATTTTCTAAACTTTTATAATGGTGCCTGTAACTAACTCTGTGTATAAAGTTAGTTGACATTACATCCAGCAAAATGCAATGAATGTAAGTGTTAAAAGAATGAATAGATCTGGAAAAAAACCATCCTGCATATCAGACACATATTCTTATTATGCTTTAATGTATTTAAACTACATAAATATTGTATATTAATATTGAAAATGTCTGCCGTTTGCAAAAGCGCTGTATCGAGTAATAAGTGCGCTATACCTCTTTCAAGTTTTTGTCTTCCTCATGATATAATTAAAAAAATTCTATTTGTTCATGAATCTTTCTGAGGAGTAAACAATGATAAAATGTCAACACCGATAAAAGTGAAACAACACGTTATAAACACCAAGACACATATAACATTTCTTTTCAGATGTCTTCATAAAACAGGGGGAGTTTTAGATTATCAACCCACGAAGTGCTGCAGGATCATCTATGTATGTTGTCAGCTGCACAACATCTGCATCGACAGGCGTCTTCCAGTGATTGAGGATCTGGAAGAGGAACAGCCTGATGACGATAACGAAGAAGTTGTATACCAGGGCCCGCTCAATGATAGTAAAACAACCAGAGACCAACTAATCAGGCAAAGATTCTCTTAGGTAAGTTATTAATTAGCCTAATGATATGAATACATGTACATGCATTGTTACATTTTATTTATTCATTAGCTATTCTATTTACGCGTTCAGGCATGAAGCATCTTTAATTTTTTAAAGAGGGTGTGGTGATGGGGATGGGGACAGACATCCGATTTATAGGTGGGGAAGATTTTTAAAACTTAAATTTAATGCTTTCTTTTGTGCTTCATATGGGTATAGATGAATGTAGCTAGATACAAATTACTAGCTTTCATCTGCCATCTATATAAATAAAAAGACATAAAACAAAAGCATCAAATGTAGAATATATTTATGATTGAAACAAAAACAAATCAATGCTAAGAATTAGCAGATAAACGACCGACTCTCTCTCTCTCTCTCTCCTCTCTCTCTCTCTCTCTCTCTCTCTCTCTCTCTCTCTCTCTCTCTCAACGACTCAAAGAAGATAATAGTTCTGCTAGGGCACTACTTCCGCCATGTGCCACCTCCTCATTCAGTGACCTTAGCAAATTTATCTGGAGTTGAGCTCTCTCCATCTCCAGTTTGTTCTTCTCAATCTCCTGTTCTAAAACCTGGCATTGGAGCTCGAAAACATCCTCCGCTGTCCTCTTCCGCTTTACAGAACCCCTTTTCCTGTTAAATAAAAGTTTCTTTAAAAACTGCGTTTTCAATTTTGAATATTTTCTACCGTACAGTTCTTAACTTGTATGCGGCCTTATGTGCTCTAAATTGGTCTCAATAGATTTTATTCAAATTGTATTTACTCCACTTAATAAACGTTCTATATTTAAAAATATCAGTCAACACCTGTTTCAAAATTTATGTTTGATAAGACCCATACTTTTTGGTTTGTAGATGCTCTCCTTGACTTGGAGACTTTGACAGTGTAAAAGTGGCAGCAGGACTATCTGGCAAAGCATGGGATGAACCAGGAGACTGCGACGGAACAACAGCTCGCTCAGACTCTGAAGTCATCGGAGGGGAGAGCCACATCTCTTCTACCTTGAAGAGATCCACTTCTGAAATAAAATTAAAATATTTTAACTTTACTTTTATCTTCGCTTTAATTTATCTGGTTAACGGTGATAGAAGAAAGCACTGTAGGAAAGCCGGTGACCGTAAATATATATTTTAATGCCGTGCAACTGCTTTATTTTCTTAATTTCAAGTAAGTCGTGATAGCCAATAGCAAGTTTTCATTAGCGTATATTCAATTTTTATTAGAAGTTACACAGATATGCTAACAAATGACATAAATCTTGAATAAAAAATTCCTACCGATCAGCTCGGCCGACATGTTTTGTTGACCGTAATATATTACGGTCATCAGCTTTTCTACAGTAAGAAAGGTAACTTTACCATTGGCATCGTCTGTGTCTAAACCACCCTCTATTCCTTCGATTGAAGTTTTGCCTATTATAGCAACAACCTGAAATTAATAAATGTCAAAATATTTATTATTAATTATTATATTAATTATAATACATTTTTATTCTCAGTCAATCAGTGCCCCTTTTGATTAACCAGACACGATTCACATATTAACTAATTATATTAATTACGGTTCAATACAAATAACAGCTTGCATTATTAATGTAAAAGTGTAGACTTAGTACTATACTACCTTTTGACCGATATCAGAAGTGTTCACAGGGGAGGGAGCAGGTCCGCCACCGGTTTTCTCCAGTTCTCTTCTATACTGAGCCTCCTTCTTTTTAGTTTGGGAGGATATGTCTCTCCATTTTTTTATTATCTCTGCAGAAGTCCGCTCCTGAATTCCGATGCTGTTTATTCTGTTTTATATAAGAAAGGATAATGTAAACGTCTTTATTTTCATATTAACATATGTTCTATCAATAATTTGCTTTATCAATGTAGATGTTTTACAGTTTAATATGCAAAGAATACAACGGCACTTTAAAATTACCTCTCTCTCTCTCTCTCTCTCTCTCTCTCTCTCTCTCTCTCTCTCTCTCTCTCTCTCTCTGAGCAATATGATCCGCCACTTCAATTTTATAACCACATTGAAAGTGAAAGTACCGGTAGTTTCCTGAATTCATAGAAGAAATGTTTTTCTTTCATGTTTTTCAAGTTAAATATCTTTTTTTTTTAATTGGATGAAAGAAAAAATATTTTGAAGAGCCACAGTAACATACTGTATTTTTGTCTTATCCATAAGGGGTCTCGTGTACCAAAGGTCAAGGTCTACATCAAAAAGGTAAATAGCAGACGAATATTTTTCCTGGTTCAAACACCGAACCTGTACAATTGTCGTTGTTTTTCATAAAATCATCGCATTTCATAGCAAAAAATATATCTTAAATTCTATAAATCTCAGTTTAAATTATATTAATAACACTTTATAGTTGTTCATTCAACAGTGTTTTTTTTTCACAGAAGATGTACTTGTGTTTTGTCGTTCATACAGATATCTTTGGGTTAAAAAGGCTAATTCACATCTAAGGATGTATTAAAATACTAAAATAGTGACCGATTTCAATAACCTACGTGTAAAGCATAGTCCATGTAGATATATATAATTATTTACTTCATTGTCGATTGTTCCTTTTGAAATAATTTAGCAAATCCGAGCAGTGGGGAACTCATAGGGGGACCGGGGTAAAGTATAAATTGCCTTTACATGCATGATGCAATACATGATAATAGTAAAAAATAATTTTTGATACATACACGCCACATATATCCTTCCAGCAATTATTCTTTCGCTGATTGGTGTTTACATCTTTGTGGGGGGCAAATAAGATAGATTTGTTCTTTTCGACTTCCTCCACAATGATTTCTACCTCTCTGGCAGAAAAGTTCTTCTTTCTCTCTTTTTTAATGAAGCCGTCTGCCATTTTGTCTGAACTTCCGGTACATTTACGTCGTTCTTAAGTTGCGAATATTTACGTCATTTCTACGTACCTTTCGTGAAACGGTCTTAACTAAGTGCGTACGTAGTACTTAGTTATGTCTTAACTCGTTAAGTAGTACCTAATTTGCGATGCTGTTGTGAAACGGTGTCCTGATAATCGTGTCCTATAACGTTCTCTTTAGAATTATCGAATTGACCTAATTTTCTTTATTTTGAGCCTTGGGTCCCTATCAACCCCTCCCCCCCCCCCCCCCCCCCACACACACACACACACCAGCCTGCACAAACAAAACCCCCCCACACACACACACCTGTTGTTTTAATTAGCTACTATCTGAAATGTGTTAGATTATTGCGCGAAGCAAATAACTTTATCATTCTACAGATGTAATCTCCCTTTTTCAAATAGAATTATACAAACCGTTGTTCTTTAAAAAAAATCCAGTCATTACCTGCGCATCTATTAATTATTCCTACTCATATATTGAACTATCTTCCCAGCGGACATTATGTAATTTCAGTCCACGTGCTCCCCCTTTGTATATATCGCATACCAAAGCAATTTGTTTTCCAGAAAAGAAGGGGTCAGCACTTTAAGTTGGTTATAAAATTAAATGGAAGTGATTTTCAAGCTTCCAGAGATCATGGTTGGAAAGTACGTGCATTTTGCCTTAAAAGTTGCATGTTTGTCCTCTCTTTAGGAAGAATGAAATGGTCTAATGGATTAGAAATGGTCTAATGGATTAGACATTGTCCTACATATCCATGCAAACCAGTTCAGTGAATGGTTCAAGAACACAGTGAGTAGGGAATTAGGGTGTTGAGCACTTTTCAAAACTATAAATTGTTTAGATACTTAGATTATCCTGGGTGCATTGTGTATTGTTGACAAAATCTTCACAGTAAATAATTTATTGAATGCACAACTAATTGGAGTAAAATTTCAAATTATTTCAAACTCTTAATAACAACACTCTTAAAACTACATTCAATTGTGTTGTTATAGCTATAGAAAATATCTACCATTCTAGACCAACTTGCTATTTCAAAAGAGGATTTAGAAATTGATGCTTTAAATACAGACATAGAATTTTGTGGGTCTCCTTTGGACTATTTCTCCCCAACAACAGAAACTGAAGTTCGTAAACTTATCATGAGCTCGGCTTCTAAGTCGTGTGAATTATGTCAGCGGCCTTCGATGTGATTGACCATTCTATCCTTGTTAAGCGCCTTTAATTTTCAGATGGCATATGTGGTGATGCTTTACGTTGGATAAAATCATACCTCAATAACATATATCAGCGAGTTGCGGTCCATTCATTTATGTCAGTTGATTTTCAACTGAATTTAGAGTACCACAAGGGTCTGTCCTTGGACTGAAGCTCTATTGGATATTCTCAAAACCCATATGTAAGATCTGTCGAAGACGTGGATTGTCTTACCATACCTGTGCTGACGATACCCAAGTTTATATGGTTATCAAGCCAAGTGCGACATGGGCACAATAGCAGCTAGGCTGTAGGCATGCTTGTCTGATATCAGTGATTGGATGAAGACCAATATGCGTAAAATAAATGAGGATAAAACAGAACTCATTATCTTGTCCCCTAAAAACAAATCTGGTGTATTTCCAAACTGCACTATTAATTTTGATGGTCAGATCATTAAGGCATCATCTTCTGTTAAAGTCTCTTGGTATGGAAGACTAGATAAGTTTAATTTCAAAACAATATTTTTACCAACTTCGTAATATTGGCCGTATTCGAAAACTTGTCTTTGAAAATGCCTGCAAGACCTTAGTGTGTTCACTCGTTACCTCTAGACTGGATTACGGAAACGCATTGCTGTATGGGTTGAGCTCGAGCTCCCTGTCAAGATTGCCGAGAATTCAAAATACAGCGGCCAGGATTATAACAAGATGATCATATAACCCATGTGCTTATGTCTCTTCATTGGCTGCCAGTGGAATTTTGAATCCAGTATAAGTTACTTTTGACTGTTTTAAGGCGCTTCACGGGACGGTACCATCATACATACAGGACTTTGCAAAATTATATGTTCCTATGCTGACATTGCGTTCCGAAAATTCAAGATTTCTTGTCCAATATCGTCCTCACAAAACGATACGGTGATAACGGTTTGACGTTAGTGCTGCTGTACTGTGGAACGGTCTTCTGGCATATCTTAGGCACGAACAAACACGGTTTTAAATCAAAGTACGGAAGTACTGATGGGAGTTGATTTTATGGATTATTATTTGGTTTAAAATCAATGATATGTAATTTCGTATGGCAAGTAGTTTCTTAGCTGTATTAGAAATAAGCACATTTTTTTCTAATACCGGTTTGAATTTTGGGGATTTTCCGACAAGAATTCTGATAAAACCCCATCATGTTCTGTAATATTTATAGATAGAATTAATTTCATCAAACTATGTATCAGTAATCGAAATATTTCTGGATATTTAAGGATCCGAGCAATATTGAACTCTCTCTGCTTGTCGGAGATTGACGGAGACTGGCGTAGGAATTATTCCTACGCCAGAGTTCAATAAAGTCTCGTATTCCGAATGCATACGATTACAAAACTATCTGAATTGTTCGTACCATTTAAAACCTGACTATTTTCAAGGTATTTATAAATAATATTCCTTGAAAAACAATACTTCTGAATACATTACATCGAATTTATCGATTATTTTCAAGTACTAAGTCTCGTCAGTGGTTATGATTTGTGCTTAAGTCCAAACACTGTTTCACTTCTGGTTTGCCAGAGTAACTGCATAGGAGAGTTGATTAAAATCAACTCCCAAAAATCACTTAAGACTCATCTGTTCAAATTAGCTTTTTATAATTGACATTGTAATCCATTTTATTGATATCTGTGTACAGGACTCATGATTTTACATTTTTAAGTAATGTACTTCTTATTACTTCTTAATCTATTTTAATCATGGTTTATTCCTGTTAATTGTACTATTTTAAATTTTTAGTCATGTAATGTAATTGTGCATCATAAACTTATTTTATGTAAAGTGCTTTAGAGTTATTTTTATTACATTTAGGGCTGTGTGAATTTAATAATAATAATAATATCATTAATAGCTAGTAATATTGACAATTTAAAAAATGTTTTTTTTTAATAATAAAACTTAAGTATTTCTCTCTCAAGAATTATTTCTTTCTTCTTTAAATCTGACTATTTTTTTAATGAATTTTTGATGAAGTACAATTTCAGTTCTTTAACGCGTCGCAATTAAATAAGCATAGTAATGCAAAGTAATGCTTTTTAATGGCAGCATTACACTAGATTTTGGGAAGTAATGCATTGCATTACCATTACTTGTAATGCTTTGTAATGCTAAATTTGTGGCATTACACATTACTTTCATTACTTTGAAAACATGCTATGCACTGAAATGCATTCCCATACATTTAACATTACCCCAAGCCTGTTAGTGAGTCATACTTTTTCCCAGCTTAATTCATATGTTAATTAAAAATGTGCAACGACTGCATAAAAATAAAACACTACTCAAAATTATGCACACTCGCGGACTCGTTAAAATACGCTGTGATTGACAGTAAATAAGGTACTACCTTATAGGGCAGGCATTATAATTCTACGAGCATTCGACTATCGCTCCATGAAGGCATCAAATTATTAAACTAAGTTGCTCGAGCGAAACTGAAATTCTTATTAAAAACATTTTTACCGAAGTGTTTTATGTGTATTCAATCAAAATAAACTAGACAACATTGATATGGTGACCATCTCAAAGGGCCCCGCTTAAATAATGGACAATAGACGAAAAACATTTCAGAGAATTTTGCTTCGACTTTGTCTTATAACTTAGAAACTTCCCAGCTGCCATAGAACTCTAATTCGATGGCATTACCCCTTACATACAGGCATTTTTGTTCAACTTGAGCAAGATTAGTCAAATGAGAAATATTCTACGATCTAAAATTAATTAAACAAAGATCTGCTATGAACTTTACATTGACTTGGTTCAACGTTACTGCACATCAATGACCCAAAAGCTCTGTTTATGTGAAGAATGATCCAAATAGGGCTAAGTAGAGTGTATATATGCTATTTAAAATAAAGGCTTTAGTCTGATATGACCTTGAAACGTGACCTCCATACATTATTCAATATTACTGCATACTCTTTGATCAAATGCACCCTGTTGTTGAAGTATGAGCCAGATTGGACCAAAAGCAAGAGAAGATATGCTCCGAACAAGGATTTTTCATAAAATTCTGCTATGACCTTCACATTTGACCTTGAAACTTGGTTCAAGGTCACTGCACAACCTTTACTCAAAAGCTTTGTTTATGTGAAGTAGAAGCCAAATAGGGTAAGTGGAGAGTATATATGCTCTGAATTTTTCCATGGTTCCATTTGACCTTGACCTTTGACCTACAAACTTCATTCAAAGTCACTGCACATCCTTTGAACATAAGCAATCTGTGAGTGAAGTATGAGCCAGATTGGACCAAGGCGAGAGAAGATATACTCCGGACAAGGATTTTTCTTTTTACTCTGCTATGACCTGAACCTTAGACCTAAAGCATGGTTCAGGTTCAATGCTCACCTATTACCCAAAGGCACACTGTGGGTGAAGTATGAGCCAGACTGGGCCAAGGGCAGAGTGTTATGATCTGGACAAGGATTTTTCATAAAATTCTACTATGACCTTTACATTTGACCTAGAAACATGATTCAAGGCCACTGCACACCCTTTACCCAAGGGCACTCTGCGGGTGAAGTATGAACCAGATTGGGCCAAAGGGAGAGAAGATATGCTCTGGACAAGGCATTTTTATAATATTCTGCTATGACCTTCACATTTGACTTAGAAACATGGTTCAGGGTCACTGCACACCCTTTACCCAAGGCACTCTGCGGATGAAGTAAGAACCAGATTGGGCCAAAGGGAGATAAAATATGCTCCAGACAAGGATTTTTCATAAAATTCTGCTATGACATTCACATTTGACCTAGAAACATGTTTCAGTGTCACTGCACACCCTTTACCCAAGGCACTCTGTAGGTGAAGTATGAACCAGATTTGGGCTAAAGGGAGAGAAGATATTCTCCGGACAAGAGATCTCGGACGGACAGACGGACGGACGGCCGGACGGACGGACAAACTGATCACTATAGGGCGCCCGCAGACCGGGGCCCTAATAATTTTGGTACAGTAAGTGTGGTAATGTTTCTAGTTTAATTTGAACACGTAGAAATGTAACAAAATGTAAGCAGAAAACGACACACTATGCATAAGAAAAAATGTGATAGCTTTAATTCAAGGGGAAGGAAAGTCATATTTATTATTATTTGAATTAATAAAGTAGTTTTAATTCAGTGTGTCATACTGTTTGAAAGATAAATTACGTTTACATAATCAATGTTTATTGTACGTTTGAAGTAATAGAAATAGAATTCCTCGCCGTTTACTGGAGGCTGACATGATGTAGATATCTTTGGTATTGAAAACAAAAAAATAACGTCACACCACCGATTCCGGTTTACATATATATGCTCTGCTTTGGATTAAAAGCGGGTTTATGCTTTTGTGTTACTCTAGTAATCAACTTAAGAAAACTTGATGATGTTTATGTAAACATGTCGATCTAAAGAATAAAATTTATTGATATTAAAAAAAAATAATTTGCATTTTAATTGAATAAATGACAGCTGCTTTTTTGTTTATAACAATGTGCCGGATAATTATGCCAGTCCCAAGGTGGCATTTTTGCATCGTTTGATTAAGATGCAATTTCCCAAAAATCTATATATACAAAATGATAGACCATTGTCTGGAGAGTATATAGCGTGTCTCACTGACAGGTGAGATATTTGCCTTTAAAAATTAATATCCCATAGGAAAATATCAATTCCCATAGGAGGAATAATTTTCCTACAGGAAAAATTGAAAATCGTAAGGATTTTTTAAAAATCTTATAGGAATTCTATTTCCTATAGGAAAAATGTATTTTCTTCGGGAATTTGATTCAGACAGGTAGTTTTCCTATGGGAAATTTATATTTTCTATCGGATTTTAAAATCCTGTGGGAGTTTTGTTCAAATCCTATTGGAATTTAAATTCCTATAGGAAGTTCTTTTATTCCGGTAGAAAATTATAAATATCTTATAGGAAAATTGTTTTTCCTATGGGGAAATTATTTTCCTGTAGGAATTTATTTTTTAAAGGTAAATATCTCACCTGACAGGCGAGATACATTAATAACAAAGGTGGTTATAAAGTCTTTAAGCAATTGTCTATCATATGGCGTATTTAAAATTTTCGATACATGCAGCTTAGACGGGTGCGAAAATGCCACGTTGGCACTGGCATAATTATCCGGCACAGCGTTTTATATTAAATTCATTGATACGCGTTTTATGTTGTTGTTTTCAGTACCGGTTTAAAGAAAACAGTTCCACGATTCTGCTTACTTTACAACTTACATAATTTTAATTCAACACATTTGGTTTCAATATTCAATGTTGAAAAATGACCCCCGAGTCAATTTTTAACCCAAGTCAAATTTCTTCGCTACTATTGAATAGTATGTTGTAGTCGGGATATCTAAAACACATTCACAATCCTCAAGACCCGAGTGTCCATAATTTTACGCTTTCCATTTCATTTTTTTTTATATATCTTACATACCGGTAAAGCACAGCAATAATGCTATGATATTCAAACTGAAAAAAAATTTGGACGCCGATTTATGTTTTTGTAGCAATGTACATATAAAAATGAACCTCAAATTGTTTGAATCCAAGCTTTGAATCGGTGTAATTCATGTAGTTACCGAGAATGTTAAAATTTAACTAAACAAACAGATATCAATAGAGAAATTCATCACTGATTTTTTTTTTCTATTTTCAAACTATAAATTATATAAAAGATAATATTAAATATAACGAATGGAACTGTATTGTTTTTCCTATTATCTTTCAAGTCGTACAGTTGTACGTACTTGTTATCAACTTGAAGACAGATTATTTGATATTTTTGGTTATTATATCAATATGATGGACATACAACATGAACTTACGTCTTTGGCAAGAATTCGTCCTTGAACCGCTCCATCCTGTATTACATTTAGCACATACTGTACATTCAATCCAACAGTGGCAAATGCAATCATCCCTTCCTAAACATTGTGCTGCAAACAGACTACTTTCATCAGTATCAATATTAATGTACATGTGTGTGTGTGTGTGTGTGTGTGTGTGTGTGTGTATATATATATATATATATATATATATATATATATATATATATTCATCATGTGCCACATGAAAAATTAAGTGTGTATTAACCAGTAATCATGACTATGAAAAATCTTTACCTAGAGTCTAATTAACCTTTACCTTACCTTAGGAATATATTTACAACTTTGAGTTTCATTGCAGGTGTGTGCCTATACTGACAAGTACGAAAGACCAAAAGGCTCATTGAGATTTAAAATATGAAATTCCGAATGCATGAGAATCAAAATTTAATTTTTGAATCAACCAATCAAAATAGGATAACACCACATGATTAAAACTGTAACGCAAGTTTTAAACGATATGTTCGGATTCCTTTTTTAAAGTGCTAAGCATTGCCCAGCGCTTTATTGTCGTTAGACTTCTACTTCCAGTGCATGGAATAACCGCCCCATATGAGCAGAAATATAGATCATTAAAACTGGTTAGGGAACCAGTTTCAGGGGTTTACGCACATAATTGCACGGTCTAGTGTTAATCTAATGTGTGGGGCTTATGTACATCATTGCAGGGGCTGCCACGCAGTGGTGAGGAAATAAAATGTGTATGTACATGTATACAGAAGCTGAAATGTAGAAAAATTACAAAAAATGTCAAAAACTATTATGAAATAATTTTTCAAAAATCGAATATGTTACATTTACATTTTTTTGCAAATTCGCAGTTCTGTAATATTGCTGCAAAGGAATACATTGAACAGCGCCAAAAGATAGCGTGAGTTTGTTTTGTAAACGTAATCTTTTCTGATTTTGTGTCATTTATTATTGATACCACACCGTCGGTAATTATTTCATATGTTTTTAAGAACTGTTTTATTTTGTTAAAATGTTCTTGTTGAGAGTTTAGCTATGCTAAGTAGCCATTTAGCGATGCTGCAAAATAACCTTTAACCTTAAAGTGCTGAAGACGACTTGTAAATAGCCATACTTCTTTGTGTTCGTCGCTCTCCCCACAGCACGCACATGTATATAAGGAACTGACTAAACACTTCAAGTTTGCATTGTAGATCTCACCTGTGTGGATATACTAGTATATCTTACCTCGCTTACATTTATTACTAAGACGCAACAACTTACCAGCTAAATGCAGTACATATGCACAAGAAAATTAAGAACATCAATCATAATGATCTATGCAATACATTTATAAAGAACATGCATATATAACAACAATATGGAAGTGCAAACATTAGACAAACAAATTTATTTAACACGTGTGAGATCAAGTGTAACAAAATCAAAGGCTTTTATATACCATGTTTCAGTCAAGTGTCCATTTACAAGTCGTGTTCAGTTTTAATTTACATTAACTTTAGTTTATAAATATGGTAAATCATAGAAGATCAGTGGAGTCAGAGGCAAAGAGACAGGATTCACCTGGGCCCAGTTAAAGAAAGTCGCTCAAAACAGAGTCCGCTGGTGAGGAGTGGTTACGGCCCTATGCTTCATAAGGAGTGAACTGTCATATGTCAAGTCAAGTAACTAAAGTCATATCATAAATCATAATATAAATTTAAAAAGAACGTAATTTCGACCAAATGTTCTTAATCAAAAATAAATTGAATAAGGATTAATATGCCTTTGGATGAGTACAACTTCAACGCCATTTTGACCCTTCTGGCCTTTGATACTTTCAATTGATATTAATTAAACATATGCCAAAATTTCAATAAGTCTCGTTTCTAATTAAGCTTGCACAAAGTAAATTTCCTTTAGAACCAAGGTAGGTTAGCACTTTTCAGTTCTTTCGGTACTATGATTATTTATTCCGCAAATAAAGGGGGTCATCAGGCCTTAAGTTAATTTAGAGATCAAGATGATGTGAACTTGGATTATTAGCTACAAGTAACGTAGGTTATATGTGGGTTTTTTTTTATTGCAATGCTACCTTCAAACCCCCATGAAGCACTAAAGAAAGTATCTTATTGTTTAAATAAAACGATTCACGATTCAATCTTAAAGAATAATGGCTATTTTGAGTAATTGATATGATTATAATATTGGTCTAGTTATCAACATTGGGCTCAATACTAGTATACAAGTTGTTTGTCTTTCAACTGTTTTAATTTGAAATTTGAAGAACACTTGTCCAATTGGAAAAAAAATCTTGGTGAAACATGCAGCAAGTGTCACATTCAGTGTCATAATAGCGTACTGCAGAAACAATAAATATACAATTTTGTTGATTCGCATTCCAAAGTAATTTAATTGGAAGTTTAAGATGTTTCAAATGTTGTTAAATACATGTATTGACAGTTAAATTTTTTTTAGGGAAATCGTTTTTGTTATATAATTAATATGAACCAAAAAAAATGACACCCCGTGAATATATCTGATTTGACAGTATTCATTACGACGCCATTTGGCTGAATACGATTTCAAAGGGCCATATACTTTAACCTCTGACTAGGAACTTCAGTTCAAAGGTCATTGCTTATCCTTTATTTCACAAGTAATGTTTGTGATGTTTGAGGCAAACAGAACCACGGGAAGAGATAATATGTTAAAGACAATGAGTTACAGAGATTTCCTATCTATTGCCTTTGACCTATAAAATTGATTCAACGTTTTTGCACTCCCTCTATTTTCAGTCACATTGAACCACTGGGGATGCCAAACTATGAAAGAATGCACAAAAACGAGGTTTAAGATCACTGCAAAATCTTTATCTACATGCACTTCTTGTGAAGAGTATGAGGACGGCTTTACCATGGGGTGGAAATTTGACCCAAACAAGAATTAAACACAAGTCACCTTTACTCAATGCCAAATTGTTGAAAGTGAAATATTAACCAAATATGTCAAAAAGAGAAAATTTAGTCTAGTTAAGGATTTTACCAAAGGATTTGCTCTGACATTGAACATAAACTTAGAAACGTGTTTCAAGATCACCAAACCTATCTTTGACCCAATGTGATTCGATGTCCACATCAGGATCGCACGTCATACAAATTCCCAGTCGATCAAGAACGTTTACAAAAAGGGTAGAATGTTTAAATTATTAGCTACATTCTATTTAGGCATGTGTTTGGGGTAAAACTAGCACGTCCTCCATATATTTTATTACGAAATTAATATTAAATAAATATTTGAAAGAAAAATTCGTTTACTTACTCTTAACGGATACGACCGCCGCTAAAATCACTAAAATTTGTATCATCATATACTCCATCCTTAGTGCATCTCTTCTAGGAGAAAACTGCACTCGTTCTGTGTTTATAAAACTTCCTGGATCAACGCATCTTGTGATGAAAAACGAAGACAAACGGAAATTTAGGGGATCAAACTTCTCTGTTTATAACATACTTTAATAAGCTCATACAAGTAATGTCTGTTGACCAAATGATTTTCTAACCACACCAACAATAATATAAATATTAAAAAATAGCTCTCGTTTTTCAGCGACCCTTAAATTTATCAACCGACTTTTTGGTCTTATCCCATGATCTCCTGCTCTTCAAATGAAGAGCAGGGGATCATGGGACAAGACTTTCCGGAAGTAATTGACTTTATTGCGCTTCACGTTTGAATTCTCTCATGCAGATAGTGAACTAGTGGGAGGGGAAACACCTGTTTTTATCCTGTCCTTTATCTTTACAAATGTTTAATGCATGTACTTTTAAAATTGTACAGTACTGAAAGAACCGTTACTCGTCTTTTGTTTCATTTTGACGTTTTGAAATTGACAATGTGTTGTTAGGTAGTACAATGTATATTAAGTATATTTTTAATTTCTCTGACATACCTTGCATGTTTAAAGCTGACATTCATAAGCACTCACCAATATTTTCATAAGGTTTTCTTTGAATATATATTTTTATAGCTGTAGAGGGATGATTCATTGTACATGTATATATTGAAAAAAAACTTTTAGTTTCAATTTTGATTATATGCAATCGCGATCTAAATTGCCGACTAATTAGTTGAAGGTTAGAATGTTAATTGTCTCATTATGTAAAAAATTTGAAATTATCTTCAAAGTTGATGACATGTTGGGTTTCCGGTAGTCTAACACTAAACGTTGCCTCTAATGATTTCCTCTTTAGTGAAGAATTTTGCAAACTATATAATTTATAACTTTAGATATAGCATCGAAAACCGCCGATTCTAAATCAAGGAAAATCGTCATCATATGCAGTTTCTAGGTATAAATACATGTAAAATACATGCATGGTTTGGTGTACATGTTTATTTTGCATCATTTTGTGGATTAGATAGAAATTGCATATGGTAAAACTCTGCCGTTCAATCAATTGAAAGGTGACTAAAAGGAAACTTAACGGGTGACGGAATGCCATAAATCTGCCTTCCAATTTTCCTTTCAGTTATTATTCAGTTGACTGAATGGCAGATCAAAAATGCAGTTATATTACAGAATCATGTAAAATGGTACTTTATAAAGGGAAAATTATAATAATTATATATCTAAACTAAATTATATATTCTGCCCAAGCGCGAGAATTAACACTTTAAACACTAATATGATAAAATTCGTAATATGTTTAACCATATAATTGAAATAAAAAACCAATTGCATGGCTGGATAATAAGAGGAGCGGACAGGGATGAAAAAAATAAACTTAAAAGGATGGTATAATTATACATGTACGTGGCCTTAATTCTTTGTGTTGCAGCTGGCGGGAAAATAATTTTTTTCCAAACTAGTGAGTGGGTATTTAGTGCGTCGTATCTCTAAATTTTGTTATTTAGGTCAAATTTCACTGTAAATTTTATCACTGTCCCAAATAAGAATTTCGGATAAAAGACTGTTTAGAATAAACAATTAGGGAGCCCCCCCCCCCCCCCCCCAATTCAACTTCCCCGTTTTATGCATATATCATTTATTCATATAGACGTAGGACACAATCTGTTCATTGTTTATAAATTAATGTATAAGGTTTACTTCCAATCTGTCGTGGTATAAAAATGTGTGAAATTAAAAAAAAAAACTCTAGTGTATGCATATTTATTTGCATATTTTAAACCAAAGTTGTCAGATCCAAAGTATCTGCCCGATGGTTAACTCGCCCTACATTTCCGCCATGATGTTACATGTAATTAGTCATAATTAGTCAACCCGCGTTTCTGGTCACCGTCAAGGAAAGTTCTTTCAATCAAATCTAAAATAACATCAAATTTTTCCATTTTATTTATGAACTTTTTTGTATTAACCAAGATGCCCGATCCAATGTGCATATGATATGAACCCGTCCTACACTTTTCTCCATGGCCTTGATTAGTCAACCCGCGTTCTTGGTGACCCCGTTCTGGAATGTTCTATTCTGGGACATTCTCTCACCAGAGGTCATGCTTCGCAAGGGAAGGAGTTCCACCCATCAAAACTAAAATCGCGCATTCAAAAAACGAATTGCCCAAAATTTTATTAATTCAACATTTGTCAAATCTCAACATCAATGTATACTCTAAGTAAGTTCCCAGTAAATATATTCACTCTTTACGTAATCATTTAATATTATTTCAATGCAAGTATATATTTTGATGCAAACTCCCACTGACTTGGATCCGCCAAAGCGTGTCTACCACCTTACTCTCATTTTTGCTATTTCGGGATTGTTTATCGAAAATGAAAGTAGGTTTTTAATTAATTTTACAATCATTTCTTATCAGGTAAAATTCAATTATTAGATTACGGACATCATTTGACATGTGTTGAAATACTAAAGGTGTAAGCAGTTACTCTGGTGAAGGCATTTTTTAGTTCATTGGCAAAATGTCTTAATTCATAAGTATAGATGTTTGCTTTCTCATGCCATGAAATCCTACTATTGTCTGTCCAAAATATTTTGGACGATTTTTAATAAAATTACACATACCTATGAAAGAAATCAATAAAAGGAAAGATATCCAAGATATCTTAATTGAAACATTATCATTTTTCACTCTGAAAAATTCACAGGACCGAAATTAGATTTCTTACGGAGATTTATAATGGGAAATGTTGATATCTTTTCTCTATTCAGAAGTCATACAGAATACCTTGCACTATTTTTCAACGTTATCACCCGGGTACTGTTCAATGCAAAAAAAAAACCCGTAGACTCCTTTTTTTAGCCATGTATTGAAACCTAATAAGCTAGATGGGGCGTTTCAAAGGCAAATTCTTGGAAATTTGTTACACTTTTGAATGAGCATCGTTTAAACCCTGAGGTATTTATGATTATCGAGTAATTAAGCAAAATGTATATCGATGGTATCTTGGGACAGAGTATAAATAAAGTAGGGATAACACCTAGAGGAGTCTCGGATTTAGGCTTAAGAGGGCTCGATGGTTATGGCTATTTTTAGACTGTTTTGGTCTTCTCTAGATGAAGAGCTTTCTATAAAAATATAGGAATTCATAATTTTTAAGATCAAAATATTTTTTTTTTATTCACGAAATAAAAGTTTACAGCTTTTATGTAGATATGGTTAATTTGTTGACCATCCAGTCCCCTTAAAATGCAATGAAAATCCGTGATAGGTCCATCTAAGGGCTACAGGTAATAATATTGCAATATCCATATATAATATATAATATACATGGTTAGTGTCTTGAAATATAATCGATATTTGGGCAACTGTAAGAAAACGTGACAGAGGGCGAGGCTTGCCGAGTCTATCTCAACGTTTTCGACCCGAACCCAAATATCGCTTATATTTCAAAACAGTTAACATGTATTTTGTTTATCCTGCCACATAATTTCACAATGATCTCCAAACGAGCTATTTTCGACAAATGTCGGTGCATATCTGCAGTTGATACCAGGGTCCCATGGAGTAAACGAACTAAAAATATGACGTCACAATGTATTTAAACGTCGGGTAAACGCACGAGGCTATATTGGGGCATTGGCTGAATACAGCTTTGGTTTATTGGGTTACCTTCATTCGGTCAATGCAAGTGGTAGTTGCACGATAAATCACTTAGTATACATCCTTTGTTTTTGACTAATTTAAACCTTTTTAAGAGTTGTTTCAGATGTTAATTAAAAATGACAAGTAATAGTTTGGTTTTTTATGGATAAATATAATCCTTCAGTTTCAAATCTATTTTATATGCTTACTTGTATGCATGGAGATGTATACTAGATAAAATGCAGTGTATTGCATTACTTATATTTTTAATTACAAAAAGAATACATATTGAATATACAACAATGATCTGACAAATACCATTGATGTTAATGTGTTTTATACTTTTTCCAGATGTAATTGTTTTAGTTTAGATTTTGACTTGGATTAATTGTTAAAAGTCTAGTCAATGTGTTTTAGTCCGACATTTAAATGATGGTTATGTATATAGTCTTTTAATTTCATCCCAGCCAATTAAATGTTAATATGTTTTGATATTGATTACGTCATTTATTTATATGATGATAAATGACATCTTCACATATTTTGCTCGTCTTAATTTCACAGGCAAAAACGAGCTGCGTAATGCCAGATTTTCATATTCTTAATATGTAAAATTTCTTAATATAAGTACCATTGCTAATAAAATGAGACTTCTAAAGATTATTACATGTATTTTGCGTTAGCCTATTTCATATTTTTTCAAAAATTACATTTTGTCTGACATTGTCCGTCAACAAGGATTAATTATTATTCCTGATATCACAATGTATTTCTCATTGAACATAAATTGAAATCCTTCGTCAATTAGCGACATCTGCCATATTGAACATTTTTTAGGCAAGTGGTGGTTTCTTCTTCGGATTTTCCTCAAGATTATTCTAAGATTTTAAAGAAAAATCAATATTAGTATTCTCAAATATGGTAATTCAGATTTCTATACAATATTTGAGATTTCAATTTTTCACTATACCACTCTGATTTGCCTAACTTTCATTAGCATGCATTTATAGTTGCCTGAATCGAAGGCTCTATTGAGCTTTTCTGTTAAACATTTTCCCGTTGTCTGTCGTCGTCGTCATCGTTGTCATAAAATTTTCACTTTTCCGTCTTCTTCTCCATACATATTTTCATCCAAACTTGGCACAGAGCATCCCTGAGCCAAAGTAACTCAAGTTTGTCAAATAAAACATCCTAGTTAAGGGGAGATGATTAGGAAATAATGAAAATTAATTGATCATTTTCCTTAAAAAAAAATTCTTCTCAAATACCATTTGGCCAGTAAAGTTGAAACTTTTGTGATAACTTCCTAAAGTAGTGTAAATTCCCTTCCCGTTTGTTCAAATCATTATCCCCGGAGGTAGGGTAGGGTCACAGTAGGTGTCATTTTTTTATTAAAGAATTTGTAAGGTAAATCTTTATAAAAATCTTCTTCTCGAAAACCATTTAACCAGAAAAGTTAACACTCACGCTAAAGCATCTTTAGATGGTGTAGATTCATGTTTGTTCAAATCATGACCCGGGGATAGGGTGGGTCCACATTGGGGGAAGAGTCAAATTTTAACAAAGGAATTTGTATGGGAAACTCGTTAAAAATCTTCTTCTTAAATACCATTTATCCTTGATAATTGAAACTTATATGGAAGCATCTCCCGGTAGTGTAGATTCAATATTTGTTTTGTTCATGTTCAAATCATGTTTCTAAGGAGTAGGGTGGGGCCACAAGGGGGGGGGGGGGGCAAAGTTTTACATAGGAAAATATATGGCTAATTTTCTTAAAATCTTCTCAAATACCATTTGGCCAGTAAAGTTGAAACTTATGTGAAAGTTTCATTTTGTATTGTAGATTTACGTTTGTTCATATCAGGATCCCAGGGGGTAGGTTGTGAACAAAAGGGGGGAGTGGGCAAATTTTTTCATAGGAATATATAAGGGGAAGTCAGCCAACAGGGGAGATCTTAAGTGTGAAGACTTGATGTATATTAATTACGCATTCAAGGAACAATAAGTTTATAAAATAAAGAAACGTTATGACCAGGGATGGATGCTAAAAAATGATATCCAAAGACTTCAAAGATGTGCTATTTATTGTTTCACGATGTCTATTTTAAAGTAAAACAAATCTTAAAACATTACATGGATGGAAACAACAAATCAAAATGTCTTTCCACATAATTACTGACGAAAGACGTCGTAATTTTCAAACAAGAGGCCCATGGGCAACATCGCTCACCTGAACAACAGTTCCTTGTAACATTATATTTCGTGGCATATGCTTTTTCTATTTTAAACTTTGAACCCCTTATTGGGGTCCCAGTATTGGTCCGGGTTTATTGTTGGCTTTAACAATTTAGAATCTACAATATTTAAGGATCTTTGCATAGTAATCTCACAAACTGTAGTACTGTAGTTCTCAAGGCGAAGATTTTTTAACATTTTCCATATATATTTCTGTTTAACTTTGAACCCCTCTTGGGGCCCCAGTATACGTCCGGTGGTCACAGCTTTATTTATTTAGAATTTACATTATATCAGGATGCTTTCATAGTAATCTCACAAAATGAAGCATTGTAGTTCTCGAGAAGAAGATTTTTAAACATATTACCTTTATATTTCTATGTTAAACATTGAACCCCTTCTGGGGCCCCAGTATTAATTCGAGGGTCGCGGCTTTTATAATTTAGAATCTACATTATTTGAGAATACTTACTTAGTAATCTGACAAATTGAGGCATTGTAGTTCTCGAGAAGAAGATTGTTGAACAGTTTCCATTTATTTTCCATTTAACTTCTACGTTAAACTTTGAACCCGTCCTGGGTCCCCAGTACTTATCCAGCGCTCACTATTTTAAAAATATTGAATCTGCATTACCCAAGGTTGCATGTAAAGTAATTTCACAAATTGTAGCATTGTAGTTATCGAGAAGAAGATTGTTAAACATTTTCCCTATTTACTTCTTTGTTAAACTTTGAACCCCTCTCGGGGCGCCAGTATAGTCCGGGATCACGATTTTACCAATTTAGAATCTGCAATAGCCACGGATGCTTGCATAGTAATCCCACAATCTGTTGCACTGTAGTTCTTGAGAAGAAGATTTTCAAACATGTTCCCTATTTACTGGTATTTTTATGTTAACTTTGAACCCCTTCCTGGGCCCCAGTATTAATGTGGGGGTCTAGGCTTCCACATTTTAGAATCCTCTCTTAATTTGAGGATGCTTGCATAGTAATCTCACAAACTGTAGCATTGTAGTTCTTGATAAGAAGATTTTTAAACACTTTCCCTATATAATTCTATGTTAAATTTTGAACCCCTTCTGGATACCAAGTGTTGGTCAAAGTGTCACGGCTTTTACAATTTAGAATATTCACTATTTGAGGATCCTTGTATAATAATCTCACAAACAATAACATTGTAGTTCCCGAGAAGATTTTTAAACATGTTTCCTATATATAGTTATGGCAACTTTGAAACCCTCTTGGTGTCCCAGTATAAGTCCAGGGAACACGATTTTAACAATTAAGAATCTACAATAGCCAAGGATGTATGCATAGTAATATCCCAAACTGTTGTATTGTAGTCCTCGAGAAGATGTTTAAACATTTTCCTATATATGTTAAACTTTGAACCGCTTCTGGGCCCAGTGTTGGTCCGGGGGTCACGAATTTTACAATTTAGAATCTTCACTATATATACAAGCCTTTTGTAAATATTGGCAATTTTGGTGCAGTGGTTCTTGAGAAGAAGATTTGAAACATTTTTCCTATGTATTTTTATGTTAAACTTTGAACCCCTTCTGTAGACCCAGTTTTGGTCCAGCGGTCACGATTATTACAATTTAGAATCTTCACTATATATACCAGGTTTTCTGTAAATATTGGCATTTCTGGTGCAGTGGTTCTTGAGAAGAAGATTTTTGAACATTTTTGCTACGTATTTCTATGTTAAACTTTGAACCCCTTCTGGGGCCCCAGTTTTGGTCCAAGGGTCATGATTTTTATAATTAAAATTTTTCATTATATATACAAGCTTTTTGTGTAAACATTGGCATTTTTGGTGCAGTGGTTCTTAAGAAGAAGATTTTTAAAGACACACACCCTATATGCATTGTTTAGCAATTATCTCCCTTCTAAAAAGGGTTTAGCCCTTTATTTTAACAATTTAGAATCCCCTTCCCATAAGGCTGCTTTGTATCAAGTTTGGTTAAATTTGGCTCAGTGGTTTTAGAGAAGAAGTCAAAAGTTTGAAAAGATTACAGACGGACGGACGGACGACGAACAATGGGTGATCAGAAATAGCTCAATTGAACCTTCGGTTCAAGTGAGCTAAAATAAAAGCATCAACCTGTTTATTTCAGATGTATAAAGTGACTATAACCATTAAACGAACATACAATTAAAGTATCTGATACATACAGTTGTACAATTTGATATCTATTAAAGTTATGTTATCGATTTTAAAATATAATGAAATTCCTTAATGTTTTCATATTAAATTTTTCCCCAACGTTATTACTATTGTTCTAAAAAAAATATTGGGTTTCCTAGGTTTTTAATTTCAATATTTCTGACATCTTTCAAAATAAAACACTATCCGCTATAAGAAATGTAAATCTCATCAAAAAAGCATACAAGTAGCTTAATACTCTTCTCCTTCCTCATCCTCTCCCCCCTCCACAGAGTCGACGCCCACTTCCTCGTAGTCCTTCTCAAGGGCAGCCAGATCTTCACGGGCCTCGGAGAATTCACCTTCCTCCATACCCTCTCCCACGTACCAGTGGACGAAGGCTCGCTTGGCATACATCAGGTCAAACTTGTGATCTAGACGAGCCCAGGCCTCGGCAATGGCGGTAGTATTACTCAACATGCACAAAGCACGCTGGACCTTTGCTAAGTCACCACCAGGAACCACAGTGGGTGGCTGGTAGTTGATGCCAACCTTGAATCCAGTGGGACACCAGTCCACAAACTGGATGGTACGCTTGGTCTTGATGGCGGCAATGGAAGCATTGACGTCCTTTGGAACAACATCTCCTCTGTATAACATGCAGCAAGCCATGTACTTACCGTGACGAGGGTCACACTTCACCATTTGATTGGCTGGTTCAAAGCAAGAATTTGTGATTTCTGCTACTGTCAGTTGTTCATGGTAAGCTTTTTCTGCAGAGATGACAGGGGCATAGGTGGCAAGGGGGAAGTGGATACGAGGGTAAGGCACCAAGTTGGTCTGGAACTCGGTAAGGTCCACGTTAAGGGCACCATCAAAGCGGAGGGAGGCGGTGATGGAGCTCACAATCTGACCAATAAGACGGTTCAGGTTAGTGTAGGTTGGTCGCTCAATGTCCAAGTTGCGGCGACAGATGTCGTAGATGGCTTCATTGTCCACCATGAAGGCACAGTCTGAATGCTCCAGAGTGGTGTGTGTGGTCAGAATAGAGTTGTAGGGCTCTACTACGGCGGTGGACACTTGAGGAGCCGGATAAATTGCAAATTCCAGTTTGGATTTCTTTCCATAGTCCACGCTGAGACGTTCCATGAGCAGAGATGTGAATCCAGATCCAGTTCCTCCACCAAAACTGTGGAAGATGAGGAATCCCTGAAGTCCTGTGCACTGGTCAGCCAGCTTACGTATTCTGTCCAGGACCAAGTCCACAATCTCCTTCCCAATGGTGTAGTGTCCACGAGCATAATTGTTGGCTGCATCTTCCTTCCCCGTGATTAGCTGTTCTGGATGGAAGAGTTGGCGGTAGGTCCCGGTTCGTACTTCATCTTTCAAGGGAAAGGAAATTGCATAAATAAGATTTGACTCAATATACATAAAACAATGCACAAGTTCCTGATATAAAATAGGTACGGACACCTGTATTTTGTGACGTTCTTTCTTTCTCACCAATATAGGATAAAATTCAGCATAATTTAATGCTCATGTACTTTCTTTTACAATATTGAAGTCTAACAGTGTAGAACACGCGGTTAGAGCGTCAGATACATGTACTGATCTGCAAGTCATAAGTTGAATGCCAGCAACTTTTTACCTTCAAAATAAATCTAAATGTATTTTATTGTAAACAATTGTACAATTTGAATGGTTATTATATACACTTTCATAGCAATATCTAAAGGTGTCCCATACCACATTAAAATCTGAAATATGGAGTTCAATAAACAATGAAAGATGAAGATAAATCAAATCACACAAAAAGATGACATGTATATAATTTATATTTTTTGATAAGAATAGAAGGAGGACCATAACTGTTCTAAAATCTGGTATTAGCATGCACATGTACATACATGACAGATCAATGCTCAATAAACACAGAAGGTGTTATATCAAAACTCAATTTTAATAGATGAAGTAACTGTTTTAAGACTTCGCAAAAATTATCCAAGGGTCTCATGTTTTGATTTAATGGCTACAGTGAAAACTTTCAATAGCAGCTACAGCATTGGTTGTCTACTTCCAAAATTATTATGCAGATTTTTACATTTTTACCCTTATTAACCTTAGTTTTGAGAAACTCTTTTTTGTACAAAATCTTAAGATTAGGATTTGTACTTATTTAGTAATCATAAATTTACTTACATATAAATATATACATGTAACTACATGTAGCTACATGTACATCAATCAATATAAAATCTAACTAATGACCCACCTACAACAGTTGGCTCTAGGTCTATAAACACTGCCCTGGGGACGTGCTTGCCTGCCCCAGTTTCACTGAAAAAGGTGTTGAAAGAGTCATCTCCTCCTCCAATGGTCTTGTCACTGGGCATCTGACCGTCCGGCTGGATTCCATGTTCCAGGCAGTACAACTCCCAGCAAGCATTACCCATCTGGACTCCGGCCTGGCCGACGTGGATACTGATACATTCCCTCTAATGTAAAAAAAAAAAAATCAGAAAACTAGGATAAGTGAACAATTCACACTTAATTGGACGTCCTCCTGCTTACTTTCGCACCCTTTTTATACAATATACATCAAACGACAACGTTTATTTTGAATATGTTAAGTGGTTTCGTTACCTTTGCTCACAGACCAAACAAAAACCTGATCGTAATAGTAATAAAGTCTTTGTCGTTGAATTATCCTTTGAATTTATATTAATCAATCAAAGATAAAAACAACTTACCATGGTTTCAGCTTAGGTTATGAATGTGAAAATGTAATCCTCAATTAAAATTCCTCGTCAGTAACTACGCAATGAGTCGGGAGGAAAGCAGTGCGGGCTTTCATGCACCTTGCTTTTATACCCGTGAGGCCCCGATCTTGCACATTTTGAAATTAGCTAAGTTTTGAATAATCAAAAATAGTAAAAATTTAAATATAGGGCGTTGATCTATCAGGGTATCATTTCAGTGCAAATAATAAAACAGATCGATAATTCTGTTTCACCCTGTTAAATAATGTATGACAATGTGATGTGGCTGTGCCTAATAGTTTCCTTGTCAACGTGATACACTTTTTATTATGAATTACTCTAATTAATTAAAACAAAAGGATTATAGGTACGGAATATAATTAAAAGGTGAAATCGTAATGAAAAGTGATAACTTAATAGTCTATGTTGAAACAATGAATCGCAAGCATAGGAGTAAGTTGTTTTCGATGTCATATCTCGGGGACTTTCAAATAATCATACACGATTACATGTGCATTTACATGTATATACTTATTAACATATCTAACTGGAATGTATACCCCTCAAGTAGTAATAAACCATTCAACTCCATTCTTCACACTCACACTAGTATACATCTTCGACGGTGCTCTCAACGTAGACTTGACCGAGTTCCAGACCAACTTGGTGTCCTTCCCTCGTATCCAATTCCCTCTGGCTACCTACGCCCTTGTCATTTCTCCAGAAAAAGCGCATTATGTAAAACTGTCTGTAGCTGTCTTCTGATATTATCAATGCTTGCTTTGAAGCGGCATTTGATGGTAAGGCCTAACATAATGGTAAGATCCACATCAGTACCAAGCACGCCACCTCTGTTTATTGATCTCTGACCTACTGTATTCAAGTGGGCTTCATTGTGCTGCCTTTTAATCGGGATTTTGGTAGTGATTTAGCCAAGTTAAAGCATGCATTGTGCATTTTGTTGAGATATATGGTCGTTTGACCTGATTTACGCCAATTAATCCAGATTTCGTCCATTTGTACACAGGAAAGGCTATAGGGTAAGATAAATTCTTGATGATCTGTTTGTCCTGGAGAAGGAAATTGAATAGATGGGCGCTGAAGAAGAAGAAGAAGAAGAAGAAGAAGAATGGCCTCACATTTTTGTTTTTCCAAAATGAAGAAAGTTTTCTTACTAGAAAGATGTCAAAGAGCTTGCCACCAAACAAAGGGGCATAAAATAAGCATTTTGGTTAGGAATTTGTATACTTATTTTACAATATGTCATGGCAAACAACAACAAAACAACAAAATTTAGACAATTAGGGTGTGGTCACGAATAAAGCAATTGAAATTCCAAACCCTGAACAGATCTGTAGTCTAAATTGGCCTAATAGCAAATATTCATGAAATTCACCAGTCATAGTGTGGCTTTTTGTAAGATTTATTTTAAAAAGGAAAGAAAAGGCAATTTGATCACTGGTAAACTTTCCTGCTCATTAACATTCAAATGGTTTAATCTACACGATTAGATCTGGATGTCAATGACAAGTCTGAATGAATGTTTAGGGGTAAATGATGCAACACTACAGGATGAGTTTTAATGCAAATGAATTCCACCCTCACTACCAATAAGGGGTCGGCGTTATTACATATATTATCAAAAAAAATCATTATCCTGCCCAAGTATTTTTTTCCATGGTGGGGAATCTTTCGACATCATATCGACCTCATCTATCCAGTGGAACCATTGCCATAGTTCACCCTGAGGAAAATCAATATAAACAGCCATTAGAGAAATTTATCATCAAAAACTGATAAAATCTATTCAGACATCATCTGCCAAAAAACCCGATTGTTTTGCTGTTGTGGTGCAACATGTCAATGCACAGGTTGCTGTTTGTATTACTCTGTATATATGACAAAGGTGTTGCTATCATCACAAAGTGTTTGGTGAACATATGTCTTACATTTATGAACGAATCATGCATACATCATTGGGATGTTTTTTTTTTTTGTACATTATGGGCGAGATAAATATCCATTATCGTCAAGGTGGCATATTGTATATTATGAATACACCAAAATTCAGTACATTGTAATCATGTGACTAATGATTAAATTATCGTAAGCACCAATGTTCTTCAAACAACATTAAATGGAGTTGAATCAGAACTTAATTGTTATAGGCTTTTTGAATCAACAACTGCTAAAAACTCATCGAAAAACTATTTCTTTTTTCTCCAAATCCGTTCTGTTGGGACACCAAAATATATATTTGACTAACTTTATTGATACAAGTGTACTTGTCGTGATGTAGATTTATGGTTTTTTAATTTACATTGATTGTGTAGATACGATATACAGTGTACCTATTAAGAATGTAAGAATCGTGTTTAATTCAAAATGGATTATCGACTGTTCAAGTCGTGAGAATGTTTTGATTTAAAAAAACCAGAAGACATCACCCTTAAACTACGCCACGACATTAATATGCAAAATCATTGACATTTTTGTGGCGCTCACAGATGTGTTTTATTCAGACAATGATTGTGATGCATATTGGAAATCTAATAGAAAGGTCAGAAAATGTATCTGAAGAGCAATCGATTCAAAGTACAAATTATACCACCAAACAGAAGACATAATTTCACTCTTTGGTGATTAGAAATGAAAAAAGGTTTATCATTTATTAATTCCTATTTTTTCAAACATACCCAAGGTCATTGAAATTAGTGTCAGTAAACAAGTTAAAGCTCACTCATACTTCACCGGATAATGCGAGCTAACAGGTCAAACAAAAATTCAACTCGATTTGTCTCGGTTTGCACGTGTTTAATTTAAACAATATTTTATTATGAAAAAAATATTACATAATAAGGATTGGGCAGAAGGCAATCTGCCTATTTGAGCCCTCTCCTTTTGCACGTGTTCCTTGTCTTGCTTTTCCTTGTTCCTATTATACCGTATTTATCCGGAGAAGTCCGATTAATTAGCCCGGCATCATTTTAGTATGTTCAATACATAGAACAGATACCATTGGACTCAATCACTTCTCGGGCTTTACTGACAAGCAGAAAAACAAACCCCGAATGTACCACGTACATGTAGGCGTCTATTCATGGCAAGCCCCATCCCTTTCATGAATTTTAAGTTTGCATGAATATAAAGCAATGAATTATTATTATAATGAATTTTAGCTAAACTTTAAACAGACCTAATGGTTGAACCTAAAATATACCATGAACGAGATACTTATATTCAAGATAATCAACGGGAATCGACTCCATTTGTGTAAGATTTCAATATCCATATCGTGCAATTAATAAATTCGAGGTGTTTTTTCGAGCTCTTCCAAAAAGGCTAAAATAATTGCAATTTCATTAAACTAGCTTAAAGTACAGATGCTGTGTGATTGCATGCGTTTTGTAAGGAATTCACGTGTAAAAAATTCAATTTGTTAACTTTTTTCGTTGGGCGTCCGTCAGCGTTTTGCAGATATTGTGGTTGTCACTTGTTAATGACTTTATTCGAAGTTAGTAGATGCTGTAATTGTTTCAGATTAGAATGAAAGATGTTGCACGATTAATTTTGAACTGAAAAATTAAGATATTCCAACCTGAGATAAATAAAAACAGTTTTAGTTGAGACCCGAAGAAAAATTTGGTATCAATGTATAATGATACTTGTTATTAAAGAATAAGGTTTTGTAATTTACTTTTAAGATGGTATTACACCTTACAAATGCATGGTTCCTACCTTAATAGGAATGATTAAACAAACATCTTCTTGTTGCGTCGACATGATATTATCATGCGAAGTCATCGACATAATTCAATCTTTTTTATGCAAACATAAAGTGAATTATTTTAGCAATACTGGTAATGTACATTTAACAAAATCGGCATACGTTACAGAAAAACCACTACGTATTTAATTTATTAGAGTTAAAATATTTATCATGCACTTTCAGATCAAATTTATTGTCAGTGTCTGATGGTTCAGAAATGAAAAATCTATGTATAGATATAAAATATATTCATTTTGAATATATTGTTTAAAAATTTAAAAGTAATCAAACGTAGTGTCTAGCAATCAAGAATGCTCTCTCTCTCTCTCTCTCTCTCTCTCTCTCTCTCTCTCTCTCTCTCAGATCAATATTTTCGGTGGAAAAAATAAACAGGTATCAGTGCACGTGATATATACATGTCTCGTCACTGTGGACAGAATGTTCCAATAAATTACATTTTGTCACCCATTCTGACGTTCGGGGGTGGGGGTTACAATACATATCGTCGTTATGTACATATTTTCGTTAGCGACAATTACTAATTCAAACAGTAAGTGGACACATCTTGACGTAAGATATAAGAAAGATAACTCTTGCTGAAAGATTTTCGAATGCAAACACTTTATTTAACGAACTACTCCAATTACACGATTTAAGTATTATAGACTCGCATATTTTACTATGGGGTAAAGATAACTTAGATTATGAAACTAATGATAGAATTTTCCATAAACCTAAAAAAATCCTAATCTGTTTGGGGGAGAGAAAAAAGGGGAGGAGGCAAGTTATTATCTTAAACTTTTATTCTGTTGGCATTTTATTAATATATCGTATAATTTTTTACATGCTCTCAAAAACGTTGGGGCGCCAGCTCCTTCAATTGAAGAACATGTCTGTTGGGAGGAAAAAGTTAAGGCAAATTGATGTTTACCTATCATCAGGAAGTTCAAATTTGAAGACAATATTATTCCTGTTAAGAAAAATGATTAATGCCTTATTGTTCCCCCCCCCCCCCTCCAAAAAAAAAAAAATGGAGTGCTTACTTACAAGGTGTCAAAGACCTTGTCGCAAAACAAGGAGGCTTAAATTAAGCAATTTTGGTACTTATTTTGCTAATTCATGGTAAGCGACTAATAACAACAATATTTAGACCTTTTGGGTGAGGTCATGAATGTTAAGTAAAATTGAAATTCAAATCCAGAAAAATTTTTTTTAGTCTAAATTGGCTTAATAGCAAATATTTATAACTTCTCCATTTAATTACGTTGGGGAATAATTTTTTAAGTTCTAAGAAAAGCCAATCTGATCACTGTGGTAAAATTTCCTGCACTTTAACATTCTATTGGTTCAAACCACACGATCAGACTGGATGAATGTTTATGTGTAAATAATGCAACACTGCAGGATATGTCTTGATGAAAACTAATTATAATCATTATATCTTACAATGTACATATGTTGATAAAGCAATTCTTATCCTGCCTAAGTATTTCTGTTTTCATGGCGTGGAAACTTTCGACATCCTGTCGACCTCATCTATCCAGTGGAACCATCACCATTGTTCACACTCTGTAAATTGAATATGTGTACAGCCATAATAGGAACTAATCACCGAGAACTGGCGGCATTACATTTCTGTGAAATTATTCAGACATCATCTGCCCCCAAAACCCCGATATATTATGCTGTTGCCATGCAATATCTCAGTGACCATGTTGCTGTTTTTATTACTTTGAATATGTCAAAAGTGTTGCTATCATCGCAAAGAGTTTGATGTACAAATTGCTTACATTTAGAAACACAGAGGTTCATGCATACATAATTAAGATAAAGGGGGGGGGTGTCTAGATCATAGCAGTCAAGACAGCATCTTGTTTATTATGAATGCACTATTTTCATCCAATCAAAGTAAATAAATTATCGTGTGCACAATGTTATTCAAATAGTTAATGAAGTTGAATTCGAACTTAGTTATTAGGCTTTTTTCGATCTTTCATCGAAAAATTAATTTAATTTTTGTTCTCCAAATCGTTTCTGTTGGAACTACAAAATAGATGATATATGACATGATATATAGATATAAGTGCACTATTCATATAGATTTATGGTTTTGTATTCTTCTTGGAATGCTTAGATACAATATACTTTGTGAGAATTTAAGAATCTTGTTTAATTCAAAATGGATTAGCGGCCAACTTGTGAGAAAGTTCTGATTTTTTTTTTGGGGGGGGGGGGATAAAGACATCATCCGTAAACCACCATTGCGCTGCGACATTATCATATAAAACCATTGACATAATTGTGGCTCTCACAAATGTGTTTTATATAGAAGATGCACGATTGTCATGCATATTTGAAATCAAACAGAAACGTGTCGGAACAGCAATCGATTTAAAGTACAAATTATGCACCATCAAACAGAAGAAACACAATTTTACTCTCTTGTTGACTAGAGATGAAAAAAGTATATCATTTATTCATTTCATTTATTTTCTTCTTCTTCCGAAAATACACAGAGTCATTGAAAGTAGTATCAAGTGAACAAGTCATACTTCACCGCATAATGCTTGCTAATTAACAGATCAAAGAAAAATTCAACACGGTTTGTCTCGGTTTGCACGAGTTTCTTGTCTTAGCTTTGCTTAGGTGGTATGGGACACCTGTCGATATAAATGTGAATAAAACTACATTTTATATATATTCAAAATACTTTCACCGGTTTAGAATTTTCAACTTTTACAATACTTGACCAGAAAATATGTTTTATTAAAAATTTTGGAAAGGTAAAATTTCCAAATTAAATTAATTATTAAAGGCCCAGGAAGTTGCCATTGGATGTTGTTGTAGTAAATACATGTAGGGCCTACTTTATTTGTTTCAGATCAGAATAAACGCATTGCACAATTTTATTTTAAAGAATTAAAATGTGCTTACCTGAGAGGAATTAAAAAAAAGGTTTTAATTGAGACCCTTGTTCTTAAAAATTAATGTTGAGTTAATTTACTTTTATGGTGTACATATAGATTACGTATCCGTACCTGTATTTGGGCTTGGGTTCGATCTGATACTTGAAAACTATTATTGTTGATTGAATCTAATATCATTATAATGGATCATCTTCTATCATAAAGTAGGGATGATTTGAAGAAAAACATCTATCATTTTTTTTGCGTCGACATTATCATGCTAAACCTATTCAGAGACTAAAATAAAGTGATTTATTTTAGTAAAACTGATAATGTACATTCAACAAAATCAACAAACGTAACAGAAAATCAATTATATTGTATTCAATTTATTCCTGTTAAAACATTAATAATGCACAAACAGATCAAATTTCTTTTTACTGTCTGATGGTTCAGAAGAGCCGAATCTAAATAATAATAATGTGTTATATATTCATTACGAATAATTGCTTGAAAATTTAAAAGTCATGGAAAGGGGTGTCAAAATATTCAGGTGTCAGTGATATGTACATGCATCGTCACTGTGGAAATAATGTTCCAATAGATTAGGCACATTTTGTCGCCCATTCTGAAGGGGTTCGGGGAGGGAATGCCGGGGAGTGGGGTGGATTACGGTGCATATCGTCGTTATGTACATGTTGTCGTTAGCGACAATTCCCTTTTCTTTGCATTGATACAAACACTGGCTGAGAGGACAATCGTGAAAAAAGTTAACTCAATCTTATCAGAAAGATAACTCTTGCTGAGAAATTATCAAGTTCTTTATTTTATGTGATATTAAAGTCAGTATGCTCAATTATTCTGTGCATTTTAATGCTTTCCATACAAGGACGATGTGGTAGATGATAAAAATATTCTACAGTTACTATTATGAGCCTCTACACACTAATGACAATCTAAAAAATATATTATTGCGTAGTATGAAGGTATACATCTATAACTTGCTTAGCTGGTCTTGGAATTATTAACTCTCAATGAAATTCACCGTCGCTTGTATTAAACAGTAGACTTACAATATGAAACAAGCGGCGCCCATAATGAAATTGAACAAAAATTCAAAATGCTAATTTTTGTGCTTTCTTCTTTTCATGATTTTCTTTGACATACCTTTTTTAGATCACTCCTCGTAGTTTGCTTTTATACTAAATTACAATATTACTTTGGACTTTTTTTAATGAAAGTTTTATATGTTTTAGTCTTTGTGTAATCGCGCTAACTTTTCACATTAATTCATTCAATTTCAATCATTTTATGAGAGTTATCTCCTCTTTAAAATTAGGAAAAATTATCAAACTCTCAAGATATTTTAAAAATGAACACATGTGTAATATAGATTTATTAATATAAAAGACTACAAGTTAAATATCGTCGCCTTGTGTGATTAGAAGTAAATTCTTTTATAAACCACTCAGGGACGTTATCATAATATTAGTACAAATGTAATTCAACGAGTAAACGATTAAACACTTGATTAGTCCACTTCCTCCACTTTAGGTCCATCAGCGGTACTCTCACCTTTCTGTTCGCCATGGAGCTTTGTCATTATGGGGCTGCACGTTTCCTGTACCATTTTCAGTTTACTTTCATATTCTGACTTCTCGGCCTCGGCGTTAAGGTCCAGCCATTTTAGAGCTTCCTCGCAAGCATTCAACGCTTCCGTTTTCTCTGAGGGTTGAAGCTTGCCTTTTTCCTCATCCACTGCGTTACGAACGCCATACAAGTAATGCTCCAGTTGATTTTTGGACTGTACACGTTCTTTCTGGTTTTCGTCTTCCTCTCGGTACTTTTCGGCGTCCGAAACCATTCGATCGATCTCGGCCTTGGTCAAGCGTCCTTTGTCGTTTGTTATGGTTACCTTATTGGATCTTCCAGTGCTTTTGTCTACGGCAGAAACGTTTAGAATGCAGTTTGCATCTAAATCAAATTCCACGTCAATCTGCGGAACACCTCTGGGTGCTGGTGGAATACCCGTGAGGTCAAAGTTCCCGAGTTTGTGATTATCTCGAGTCATGGCGCGTTCGCCTTCAAATACCTGAATATGGACACCTGGTTGATTATCTGAGTACGTTGTGAAAGTTTTGCTGGTTTTGCATGGAATTCGACTGTTTCTATCAATCAAATTCGTCATGACCCCACCAGCTGTTTCTATACCCAAGGATAACGGTGCGACGTCGATTAAAAGCACGTCTTTTATAGCGTCACTCCTATCCCCAGACAAAACAGCGGCCTGGATAGCGGCGCCGTAGGCAACAGCTTCGTCCGGATTTATCGAACGATTCAGTTCCTTTCCTCCCATAAAATCGCTGAGTAACTTTTGGATCTTGGGTATTCTTGTAGATCCACCAACCAGCACGATGTCGTGTATTTTTGATTTGTCTAACTTTGCGTCCGTCAACGCTCTCTCAACGGGTTCCATCGTACTTTTGAATAAGTCCGAACACAGTTCTTCGAATCTAGCGCGGGTTATTTTGGTATAGAAATCGACTCCATCATAAAGAGAGTCGATTTCTATGCTAGCCTCTGTGCTGCTGGAAAGAGTTCTTTTGGCTCTTTCACAGGCAGTACGTAATCTTCTGAGAGCTCTGTTGTTGGACGTTATATCCCGCTGGTATTTCCTCTTGAATTCTTTCACAAAATGGTCCACCATTCTGTTGTCAAAATCCTCACCTCCTAAATGCGTGTCTCCGGCCGTAGACTGCACCTCGAAAACCGAGCCTTCGTCAATCGTAAGAATCGACACGTCGAAAGTACCCCCTCCTAAATCGTATATCAAAACGTTCTTCTCGCCAGATAAATTCTTGTCTAAGCCGTAGGCTAGGGCCGCGGCCGTAGGCTCGTTGACAATCCTCAAAACGTCTAATCCTGCGATGACGCCTGCGTCCTTTGTTGCTTGACGCTGCGAATCGTTGAAATAAGCCGGGACCGTAATGACGGCTTGAGTGACTTTCTCCCCTAGAAAAGCATCGGCTGTCTCCTTCATTTTGGTCAACACCATCGAGCTTATTTCTTCCGGACTAAAGGTTTTAAGTTCGTTCTTGTATTCCACTTGAACCATTGGTTTCCCTTGCTTGTTTAGCACCTTAAAAGGCCAGTGTTTTATGTCACTTTGCACGGACGACTCGTCAAATTTTCTCCCAATAAGTCTCTTGGCGTCAAAGATCGTGTTCTTCGGATTCATCGCCACCTGGTTTTTCGCGGCGTCCCCAATCATGCGTTCCGTCTCCGTAAACGCCACATAACTTGGAGTCGTTCGATTCCCTTGGTCATTTGCTATTATTTCCACCTTTCCGTGTTGGAATACTCCTACACAAGAGTACGTAGTTCCAAGATCAATTCCTATTACAGCAACCTTCATTCTGAAGCCCTCGATATTTTGTTTCTTTTTTGATGTGATGTTAACGCGGAGCTCGTTGAGAAGAAATTAAAGTAACTGTGATCTTGCATGAAAACAGGACTTGTCATTTTCCCGTACATCGCCTCTGCCCAAGGGGACAACAAACAGAGGTTTAATCTTTGAGTGTGTGTGTAAACCTTTGCTTGATATTCATTCATCTTACAACCTACGCCTGGAGTCAGACTAGTTTAATTTATCGTAAGATAAAACGTAAAAGTAGTGTATCATGTTTGTATATAGCGTTTGCTGATATTTGACCGTATGTCTAAAAAATATATTTTTAAAAAAACATAAATACTAACGTTTATTTATTCATTTTTTTTATTTATAAATCATAAATATACCATGAATACTCATGGAAGAAAAGAAAAATTAATATGTCAGAATATGTAATACAACAAAGTTAACGCATCGTCACAACCTATGGAATATTGCTGCTATACTGACTACCTTATGTAAGTACCATGTATGGATCCAGAAGGGGTCCAGACTCTTACCATTTTGGATTTTTTACAATAGATTTAAACACCCCCCCCCCCCTTCCAAACATACAAACATTTTCGGACCAACACGCGTACGCACCCCTTTATGTAAGTTCTTGAAGTTGGAAAAGAAAAGTTATATACATATATGTTAAAAAATATATACAGGAAGAAAAGCGACTTGCCTTCTAAACTTGCATTTTTACGCACTTTGTTGAAAACGTTTGGGGGGGGGGGGGGGGGGCGCGCTCTACTCCCTTACTGTTTTAAAGGGGCATGTTCACGATTTTGGTCAAATTCTATTTTTTTTTTTTTATTTACAATGCTATAGGAAAGCATTTGTAATGATAAAATGAAATTTGAGAGTCAGTCGTAGAGTTATAAGCAAGATGCAGTGCTCACAGTTCTTTGTCATGTAAACAAGGCTCGTGTCCTGTTTTTGTTTACATAGGTTCAATAAACCAGTAAAATATCATTTTTCAAGCCTATTTGTCTATTTTCTTATTCATTTTAAGCATATATAAACAGTTCCTAACGTTCAACACATTCATTTTATGTCTAAAACTGGAATTTTACTTCAACATTCAAAATGTAAACAAAAGCTTTGCTTACATAGCAAAGAATTGTAAGCTCTGTAACTAGCTTATAACTCAACGAATGAGACAAAAATTTTGGTTGCCTATTAAAAATGCCTTACTGAAGCATTAAACATTAAAATCGGAAAAATAATTTTTGACCAAAATTGTGACCATGCCCCTTTAAATACTGACTGGGCTTTTTAAAAAAAAAATCTTTTAATAAAACATAAAATAAACATTTTTAACGAACTGTCCCACCATTTGGAAAGTGATAAAATATACAGGAAAGTTTATAGGCAGAACAATTTAAAGATGCAAGACACATCCCTCTCCTCACACGTAAACAAGTTACACCCCCCCCCCCCCCCCACCTTCCCGCTATCAAAAACGATGCTACGTGTCTAAGTCTCAAATGGTATAAACATTTACATGATGATGAATCATGAATAGATATATAACCTCATGTCTTTTTTTTTTTTTTTTTTTGTAAAATAATATTGTTGTTTTTATTGATACGTTTGCCTATTGCATGTAAACATGTCGTGGTTGTGCTATGAATATTCCGGAAAAGATTTGTTGTATATAAGGGGTTTTAATGTTTAAAATAAATTTCACCGGAAGTAAACAAGAACTTCGTGTGGAAACGTGTAAACAACTTTTAACAAGGTGATTAAAATATAAAAATCGTCCATAGGTATACCAATTACAGGTACAGAAGGTTTTCAGTGATAATTTTTTTGAAGTGGGTTGGAGATATCTGATAATAATTTCTGTTTTTGTTGAATAAGACGTTTACTGGCATTAACAAAGATTTTTAACACCTGGCGGTTTTACAAAGGATACTATTCAGTTAATATAGATTTTTAGGCCTTTTGGCAAAGAATTGGCACATAGTTTGCTTTTTTTAAAGTCACATGTATACACATAGAAGTTATTGAAACCTGATCAATATAACTTTAGACAACAGAATTGTGTACACCAAAAATGTTAAACTATTCTTTATACAGTTGTATTAGAGAAATGTACAAACATAGCTCGTGTCCATGGTTGAAGGCTATTCCTGTCCACATCTCTAAAAAGAATATATAAACCAATAAATAAACAGACAATGTCACCATGGTCATTATTGAGTACAGTGTAGCTGCGCTGCAGAGCTGCAAGAATCTTTGTGTATGAAATATATTTATGTTGACTGACCATATAGCAGAGCTATAGTCTGTCCCAAGATATCTATGCAGCACATTTGGCTGATTTTTAATAAAAATACACATACCTGTGAAAGAAGTGCAATATGAAATCGATGAAAGGGAAAATATCCAAGATATCTTCATTGACACCTTATCATTTTTCACTCTGAAAATTCACAGGAACAAAAAACAGATTTCTTACAGAGATTTGTAATGGGAAAAGTTTACATCTTTTCTCCATTCAAAAGTTGCTTGGAATACCTTGCACAATTTTTCAGTGTTATCATCCCGGGTACTTTCATCTCTTTTGCAATGCAAAATCCCTGTACACTTTTTATTTTTAGCCATATATTGAAACCTGACAATTTAAGCTAGAGGGGGCATTTCAAAGGGGAAATCTTTGGATTTTTTCATACTATTGAATGAACATCGTTTGAACCTAGAGGTATTTATAGATATAGAATAATTTAAGAAAGTGTGCGGCATAAATATCTTGGGACAGACTATTGTTCAATACAGGCATACATTGCACAAAAAGATGCACTAATTCTAAACAATATTTCCCTAATTCCTCAACTTCTCAAGGAGTTGTGTTGCTAAGCGATAAGGAAATTATTATGTCAATCCAATCACGGTATGTAAAATATTTACAATTGTTTTTGCTGATTGACCATCATCGGAAACCCACGGTCGGTCTCGCTTCTCTTACCTTAAGAGGTAAGAGAAGTGAGACCAACCGTGGGTTTCCAACAATGCTGATTGACGTACAATTATAAATCGAATTTTAAGTTTACCAGAGTACATGTATTCATAATAAATTCCTTATTTATATTTTGCAGAATAAAGCAATGGAATTTACACCTGAACATATCAGTTCTTTGGCACAAATGCTGAAGCCTCCAGATGAGGACAGTGATTCAGACTGTGAACTAGATCAAAGGGTAAATATAATAGACATGATTATATTAAAGCTTATATAACATGCAAAAATTATTTGTTAGCTAGAAAATATTAAAAATAAATTGTTAGGATCATCAGCAATTAAGGTGCAACTCACATTGTAAAAATGTTTATATATGGATTTTTGGAACATCAACTTTTTAGATCCATGTTTATTAAACAGCATATTTTATATTCAACAAAGTTCAGTATAAGCAGTAACACTCTTGTCAATCAAAATATTTTGTTTCTTCTTCATATATTACCAGTTATCTTTCCTTCTTTAAGGTATGCATGTATTTGTATACATAAATCATTGAAGAATGTAAAATATACAGAATTTGTAATTAATGATAATTGGTATCAAATAGATATGCTTTATTTTTATTTGAAGCCTACATCATATGGTAAAATGGGACCAGGAGAGATAGGTCCATCCTCCCAAAAAAATCAGAAATCGGAAAAAGGTAAAGTTTCTTTTATATTTGAAAGTATATATTATACAAATTTATAGTTTATATAATGGATTAATATTTCTTTTTGTAGTATTTTTCATTCATCATCTTAGAAATTGAAGTTATACATATATGATGTATATTGAATAACAGCTAGGTCAGAATTTACAGTTTGTTAAATGATATGACACTTACTTACCTTCTACAGCCATCATACATTATTCTTTCTAATTTCAGTCCAGATTGAATTTGAATTAAAGTAAAAATTTTAATTATTCAGTGGCAGCCTGACATTTATAACTGTAGGAATAATGTTCAGTGATAAAATTGTATTAAACTTTCTAAAGAGATCAATTAAACAATGTTTTACACATTCTGTAAATTGTTTACACATTTTAAGAGTAAACAGTTTACTAGAAAATGATGCAATATACCTATTCAGATATTTCCTTGAAATGCACATGCAGCATGCTTTTACTTCAGGATTAGATGATCTGATATATTGAGAACCGAATGCATACACTTAATTAAAATAAAAATAAAATAACTAAAAGATGGGTTGCACAGATGCAATGCAAGTAGTTTTAAACTGATCGAGTTTGTGAAATTGTAGAAATCTGTGCAGGTGGGTGTATGCATGCATGAACTGGACTGAATGCTTCCAACAAAATCTTGAAAATGAAAGTTTTAAGGAGGCTGGGTAGTTATCAAATTAACCATAAGATTTTCCTTAAATCTTTAGATATGATGTCTTTAGCTATAGACTATCATTTGATAATAAAACATCCATATATTTTAGCCTTGAAATTTGAGTATTTTGTTATATACCGATATTCATACAGAGCTTGTTTTTTTTTTAAGGAGAATAATATAGTGTAAAAATGTCCTCAACCATCCAGCCTTCTTAAGAGAGTATTGAAGAATTCTAACTTGAAGGATGGAGGATACAAATATGAAACCACATATTAACAATGTAATGCTTAGATTGTGGTTTATACAAGTTTAACATTTACAGGCACTGCTGAAAAAAAAATACTTTGCATATGAATGGGTTCAGTAATTTGTTTTCTGGAGAGATTAGAATATATTGTCATGTTTTGTAATGCATTTTCAAATTCAAAATGTACACTTTAAGAAATATTGAACAGACCAGTCAAAATACATATTTGTAGTCTGAAGTTAATATCTTAGGGCTGTGTATACTGATGGTAAAAGTATCACAATGCATCACAAAATATCAGAGAAATATGTTGATTAGAATATAAGAAGCAGCTGAGTTTCGCAATTTCTATCACACACAAACAACCAGTGGTCTCTGTACAGACAGTTTACTCTTATGGGCTACAGGGAGTAAACTTTCATTATAGAAAGAAATGCCTTGATCACAGGTTCCAAAAGTTGACCTAGTCTATATTTTTTTCTTTAAAAGCACCAGAATCCAAAGTAAATCCTAAAGATATTTGGGGAGATGATGAAGTCCCAGAAGGATCTGAATTTGACACGACCTTTGACCCTCGACCTCAGCCAGAGTAAGGACACTAGAAGTGATACAGTGTGTTATTATGAACCAAATTACAAGAAGAGCACTGTTAATCGATAATATATTCCTAAAAAATGTTAATTTTTTTCAGGGGGAGGGAGGGTGCATATATTTTTGAATGCATCATCTCAACTAAATTTCTTTATAATTTTTAGATTTTAGATTTTAATGCGCTATGATAATGTGTTACCTGTTTTATCTAAAAATTGTTGCATTTGACACAGATAACTCACATAAATTATTGAGTTGATAATTATTGGAGAAAGAAGTTCAACCAACATTTTCGTCCAATTATACAGATATGACATCGTCTTCAAGCAAGCAGTTTCCTCAGAAGACATGTTCCTTCAGATGGGAAACAAAACGCCATCAACAGCCAGCTGTGAAGACATGGTGGTATGTTCTTGTAATTTATTTGACATTGATTTTTCTACTTAAAAGATTGAATCTTGAAGAAGGTTAGGTGGTTAAAAAATTATTTGTCAAAAAATTATGTAGATATTCAGCCAAAAACTATTATTTTGTAAAGTACATCAACCAAAAGATTAAGCTGTAAAATTGAAATTAATTTGAATAATAATTTTGTTTATAATTTTATGCAGAACATTTTTTAAAGTAGTCATGACATTCAATTCAGCCTCCTTAAAAATCTTTTTATGAAAACATGTTTTAGCCCATTAAGGTAACACTGCATATACTTTAAGAGAGATAACTCTCAATTTCAAAAATTGTTATTATTCCTGAATAGAATTACTATATTGGATTCTGTCAAATGTTGCCTTGCATGGCATGTTTTTAAACTTTTCAAATATTTTAGTCCTCAGGACACCCCCCCCCCCCCCCAAAAAAAAAATAAAAAAATAAAAAAAAAAACATGTTACTGAAAGATGTACATTGCACCTTATTTTACTAGAAATGTATCAGTGTTGTATCGAATTTTAAAGTAATACTAGTAGAGTGACAAATAATGCAGTGAAAATTTCATGCATTTTATGAAATAACAATGATCCATTTCCAAGTTCCTTATTTATAATAATTAACATGTATATGAAAATGTGCTGTGAAAATCTTTTCTCTGGAATATTATCTGCATGATTTTTGATTTTTTTAACACATATTTATATGATTCATTACTTAAGCTCTTTCATGTGAAAGTCAGCTAAATAGTTGCAGTTTTGTTATTGTGTTTTCCCTTTATTTGTTTTGTAGATAAAAATCAAATTACCCAATACCAAAGCTGCTGATCTAACCTTAGATGTTAAAACAAAATTTCTTGATCTTCGAACTCCAAAATAGTAAGTCTTCATAAGTATATTAGAATATTTATTTACTTTGTTGAAATGATGATTTTTTAGATTTTTTTTTTGGAACTATCCAAAAAAAACCTGTGCATTAAATGAAATCAAATGATAGCTTAATTTGTGCCATGATACTTTAATTTGCTTACTTAGTTATATGATATGGGTAGGGTGATCCCTTATCTTCCTCTATATGGAGCAACATGTACTTAGATATAGTTAATATCCTTTTTCATGACATATAACTCCTATGTTACTTTCCATGAAGATGTTTTTTTTTCCATTTTGGTCAAGTTTTGTACTTCGCTAGAATATGTCTTGATGCAGCATGTTCAAAATTATCCTCCATGTTAAGGCTAGGCAAAAAAGTTTCAAGTTTTTCCTAGGTCCAGTCATCTAAGTGAAATGCTACTAGAAAAGTATGCAATTTTTTATTGCCATATTGACAAGGGATATAACTCAACTTTCTATTCTAAGTTAATGGAAAAACCTTGAGTGATTCCCCTTATCAGAGAAGAATATGATAATTTAAAGAGAGACAACTCTTGATATTTTTTTTAAAATATTCTTTCAATCTGCGCCTTTTCGGGGGGGATGGGGTGTACCAGTATTATATTTTGCAATGGTTTTATTACGTCTTTATTTTTTTATTTTTTGTGTTATTTCATGAACCATTGGATCTCAAAGAGGGATTTTCTTGGGTTTTTTCTTTCACTTATTATATAGTTATTATCATCCCTTATACATTACCGAACTTCTTTTCAGTAAACTCGGACTTCATTTACCTCATCCCGTCAATCACAAAACCGGAAAAGCCCAGTGGGACGGTGACAAGGAAATCCTAAACGTCACGCTACGCATGCAGAGAGAATACGACTTCATCAACTTTTAACCTTGGGATTTAACTAGATATATTTGTGTTCAGTCTCTTTTTTATTATCCGTCCGCTTTTTAAGAATAAATTATTTATATAACTGTGATTTCTCTTGGTTTTTAATAGAATCCTAAAGAAAAAGTGACGGCAATGCACGTGTTTATATATTATTTTTTTTATACATGTACATGTTTAATCCTCAAAGTTAACGTTTATTTGAATTAACACGATTGACTGATATTTTATCACGTTGTATGATAAATTCACATACGAAAGGGGTTATTAATGGTCTTCTATTATCTATTTCATTGTTGGCCGTTGGGTCGTTGGCTCAAAAGAAATCGACAACAATTGTCCGACTCAGTGCATACTTCACTTGAGGCCAGCATCAATTTATTGTTTTATTTAAATCAAAATCAATATATATATATGCTATGATACGTGAAGACGATTCATTTGCTGTATCGTTCCGAAAATAGCTCTAAAACGACGACTTCTCATCTTCACAACGTCAAGGCTTTGCGATTACGGAACTCCACACATTGTGTGGAGTTCCGTAATCACAAAGCCTTGGCGTTGTGAAGATGGGACTTCGTAAGCTTGCCATGCATTTTTAATTTAGCTGTTGCGTTGTTCGCCAAGCATACACACTGTAAAAGCTGTAACAGCTGTAAAATACAATATGTATTGATTATTGATTGCATATTTTCATTTGTCAGTGTTTTTGTTTCTCTTCTTTTAAATTATTGAATTATTGTCCCTTAAAAAACACAATAAAGTTCTATTTGAGAGGCAAATGATGACATTGGATGCGTAAGTAGAGGGGGGGGGAGCACTTACTATTCCTTTATCCTTTTTGTTTATTTGGTTCTTTATATTTTTATATCCTCCTTCGAAGAAGGTAAGGCATATTGCTTTGCTGCTGTCCGTCTGTCTCTCTGTCGGTCGGTCGATCCACCAACAGTTTCCGTTCATTTTCTTCGCAGAGGCTGCACATATTGAAATGGAATTTGGTATACAGATTTATCATAATATCTAGGTCAATTTAAGTTCGATTTTGGGTACGATCGAGCCATTTTCGACAGAGTTACTATGTCCCTTGGACGTAGAAACATTCCAATTATTTGCAGTTTCCGTTCATTTTCTTCCCAGAGGTTGCACATATTGAAATGGATTTTGGTATACAGATTTATCATAATAACATCTAGGTCAAGTTTGATTATGGGTTTATTCGAGCCATTTTCGACAGAGTTATGCCCCTTGGACGTAGAAATATTCCAATTATTTGCAGTTTCCGTATATCTCCTTCGCAGACGTTATACTTACTGAAATGAAATTTGGTAAACAGATTTATCTTAATAATATCTAGGCCATGTTCTATTTTGGGAACGATCGAGCTATTTTTGACAGAGTTATGCGTCTTGGACTTACAAAAAATTCCAATTTTTTGCAGTTTCCGTTCATTTTCTTCGCAGATGTTTCCAAGGGAAGGGGACATAAGTGTTTCACAAACATCTCTTGTTATTATAATACCTCTACTTATTATCACTATACAAGATTAATTCGATATATTTCGCTGATTCTCTGAAAACCGCCGTAAACAGACTGATTCCCTGAAAAGTAGACTGATCCCCTGCAAAAAGGTGCGTCAGTTCGATGAACTGATACACACCTATTCTGAACACTTAGTAATTTCTGTTCACCATCGAAAAAGTTCCGAAATATATTGCAACGTTTTTTTTTACTTATTCATCTTTATCGTATAACATGTCTTGACTACGACGTCACAATACGACGCGCGTGCAATTTAACTTTATTTATTTTGAAGTTCATTGAAAGCAAACATAAGAGGAAATATACACTGAATATAATTATAACTTGTTGGATACACGAAGAATTATATAATTTGAACTTTTTCTGACTGATTGCTTTTATCGGTATAATAGAACAGTTAAAGTATACCATTGAGGGAGTCAGCAAGATTCTAGTTCCCCTCAAGCAAGCCAATTTCCCTCGGCTTCGCCTCGGGAAATATACTTGCTCTCGCGGATCTGGAATCTTGCTGACTCCCTCAATGGTATACTTAAATTTTTAAAGCTTTATTTTATTTTCATTTTTTAAAAATGAACACAGGATCTACAGAAAAAAATATGAGTAGCATAAAAGTATTTGTAAATCGATTTTTCAAAATTGCTTCATATGTTCTAGCTATGTAGTCAAATTTATAAAAATAAAATGATTAATCATATTAATTTGAGACTTTTTTTAATAATTGTTTGCTATGATCGATCAAAATAAAAAAGGAAGCGTCATACTAATTAAAGGTCACATCTACTAGTGTATACATGTACTAATGTAGAGGTTATACAGGATGGAATGATTTTTAAAGACCCTGAGTGAAACTTGATAGGCCAAATTGATATGTCAATATTTAGAAAATCCCGCTACGGGTTTTCCCCGAAAACGGGATTTTAATTTCAGATTGGGGTTATCCGCAATCTGACCTTTGACGAGGAATGCTATTTTTGTGTATATACAGGTAATATACCTCATGTGCATGTTCAAAATTTGCATAATAATCCTCCTGGTCAATTGAATAAGAATGCAACATTTAAACATTTGTAAGCGATTCTTAATCGATATATTTTGAAAAGTTAATATAGACCTTCTACTTTCGTTTTCAAAAATGTTTTATGCAAGTTCGAATTCGTTTGTAATTAAATTAATGCAATTTTTTAAATTAGTTGTCACATTGTTTTTTACATCATTGCATTGGCATTTTCAACAGAGTATTTGGAGAAAATAATTTTATTGTTTATATTGTATATAAATTAATTTAGTTCCCGCGTTCACAACCGGAAAAAAGATTTAGAACATGTTTGAAATGCATTCGAAATTAAGATGAACCTGAGTTTTGAAACGTAAAATAACTCGAAATACATATATTTGCAGGAATGAATTCTAAATACTCTTTGAGCATTCCAAAATATAAGATATTTGCCACAGGCGTCCTTATCAGAAATTTGGCCCGCCAAATCTTTCCCCCAATAAAATTAAAGAACAATGCATTTGATAATTCAAAATAGAAACTATTGATTTCCAACAAAAATAGCTTACAAATATTCCCAATATACATAAAGCCGCTAAATTTATGACTGAATTCTTCAGATTTGAATTTCTTTCATAACTCGGTTGATTCGAATCAGCATTATGATGACTTTAATGGCCTAAGATCATCCTTTTTTGACACAATCTGATGCCCTCTGGCACAGATTTAACACGACTGTTAATACTACAAGCTGTTTTACAGAAATATTAATGGATCTTTTACTATTGCAGTCGTTAAGAAAGAATTTCTCTAGTCGATTTTTTTCCCCTTCAAAACTAGATACACCCTAAAACATATAACATAAACAACACTATAGTTATAGTTTATCTTATATACCAGTTACTCTATTTTAAAATGAATGATTTATAAATTAGTTTGATTTTTGAAATAGGATTGCATAAAAAGAGTTGTTGTTACGCCCCTTCCCTGCACTAAATATTCCTTATCGTCAAAAATTATCATCAATGCCATAATTTAAAAGTTGAAAAGACATATATCTATATATTTAGATATTTTTTTAGTTGAATTCATTAAATTTTCACCAAACATTGATTGGTGTAAACCGAAAATGAGATGTTCGGACTTAAAATGAGCTGGCGACAAATATATATGTAATCTTTGTTTTTAGGGCAATTTGTTCGAAGACATGAATGGCAGTCGAGAAGGGAACGACCAACAACTTTTAAGAGCTTTTCAGGAAAGCTTTCAGTCTAAAAGTTTCCTGCCTCTTTTGAAAGAAGAGCTGAAATGCAAAATACAGTGCAGAAGATTGTCAAAGGGAGAGGGAGAAATGAAAGTACAATTCGAAGAGCAAAAAACATATCAGGTAATATGTATACATTATTGAACAATTCTATGAGAAACATAGAAGGCAACTTGTTTTGGTTTTCTCAATGTATTTTACTCTTATCATGATTTAAACAAATCAAAAGCATTTTGATAATCATGCAAAAACACAATTGCAACTAATATTTTTTAAAGAAAATTTTTAATCAGTTTTCTACAAAATGAAAGTCACAAGATGAACCTTTGTCATTCAGTCTCCTAAAAGGCGACTGAAATGTACCTATAGGCTGACTGAATGACATACCTGAGTCATGCAGTCACCTTTCCACACCTTTCAGTCAACATTCAGTAGAGTGAATAGCAAAGGTTTTATCCAGCTGTGTGTAATGTTGGTTTGTGAACAAAAAAAAAGACTTTGCTTTTAGATGACGGACGAAGAAATAGTTAAACGACAGAAACGTCTTTCTCAGAACAGACAATCAGCCGTCAAACGCAAGTTAAAGGAGAAACTCTACGAAGAGAAGCTGTTAGCGGTAATATATACTACAAGCCTTTCGTCTGAATGCTACTCACATTTACAATTGTTGCAATTGTATAGTGCGAACATTTTATTTCATTTTATATCTATCGGGACATTGGGTCATGAATGTGCACGGATCGTACTTCTACTTCAAATAAAACATGGGTTTGGTGTCTGAGATACAATGATCTAAGATCAATCAAATAACTTGCTTAAACATTTAGTCCAAAACATGTCAACTGTTTTGCGATGTAAACAAGTGTAATCCATTTCAATGTAACTGATCGATTTAAAAAAAAAAAAACAAAAAACCTGTCAAATTTGGGTTTTGGGCATGGGCACGCACACTAGTACCTCCTTGAAATGATATGATAATTTAAAGATATATTTCACAAAGATAGGTATGTCAGTTTTATAGAATCTTTGATATATATTTTCAATTTTTTTTCTTCAAAAGTCTACCAACACAAAATATCGAGAATAAAAATATCTCATCAGAAATATTGAGATTTCATCTGACACAGGGGATTTACTCAGACACGGACGTCTACGGGCCTCGCCGCCATGAAAATATCTTTACGGTCAATCTAAACCTTAACAAATGAATAATTAACAAAATATGGTATTTATAAACCATATTGTAAAATAAAATGTTCCAAATATCAAGATAGGATAGATTATTGTGATGTTCATTTCAAACGTATCTATATTTGTTTTATTAATATTGCTACTAGTATATATCGGCCTTGAATATTCAGGGTTTTTTTTTAAATTTTATATTCGTTTGTTTCAGTTGTGCAAAGTTAAAGCAACTCATGAAATACTTTTTTTCATCGTTGCACAGATACATGTAGGTCGTTCGAAGCGATTACTGTTGGATTTTTTGTCGAAATTTAAATATCAAATCACAATTTAACCATTTTGTTTTTTCATGAATCGATAAAAAAAAACCCGAGCATTTCGTAACCAGCATCAATGTGTTAGGGGAGCATGTAAAATGTATACAAATACGTTTATATTGCATTTTACTTATGTATCATTTTGTACGTTTGTTTTGATTTGTGTAGGTTTGTGTAGGTTTTTTCTTCTAAATTTTCTCCGAAAAAAAATGCAACAAAACAATTTCTGTTTCTTAAGTAATCGCAAATATTATATAAGAACAGAAATCAATTATATTCTAGCTATACAAAATAAACGTCTTAAAAAATTAATTAATCTATTTTTAAGTTCATCAATTAAAAAAATAAGATGTATGGCATATATCGTCTGCAGCCAGTGTAGATTTCATCGATAGGTTATATAATTAAGTTTAATGAAGACCGAGAAATTGCATGATTGAGTTGATAAACAAATGAGCAGACATGCACTTGGTGTTACAATCATGGCTGATGCAAAAGATGCACCTCATATACTTCTTCTGAGAACTGCATGTTCAATAATGACATTCTTTGTGGAATTCAAAGGTTTAAATCTTGAATCCGCAAATAATTACGCTTTGAAGATATCGAAAGGAATTATACGTGTACTTTTGTCGACTGTGTGCCACTTTTCGGAAATAGGTGGCTTGTTCTAGCTAGATTCCTAAAAAATATAATGATTACAAAGAATGTATACATAATCAGGATCATTTAATATTGATGTGTTTCTAAACCTCATTTATGATCGAAATGAAACCACTACTTTTTGGACTGGATAAGAGTATCAACAAATTTGCGTCATAATTCGATTCTAGCCTTTTTGTACGCATTATAACGTCCCCACCCCCTAAACCTTAATCCTCACCCCCACCCCATCCCCACTCCCTACCCCCTCAACAAAAACCCAGAACTTTTTTTTTGCCTGAGATTCGTTGCTGTAATACTAGCATTTAATTTCAAGTCTATGGACAAAAGGCTTAGTATAACTTTTTGATATACTGTACATGACCGTAATGCCTTAGTGTTTTATAGCTTAATATCGACATAATAAATACTTTGCTTCGAATTTTTTTTTTAAATTGGACATTATTTTATCATTGGCTCGTGTTGATTTAAAAATAGTTAGAAGCTTTTTTTTTTTTAAAAAGATATAAATAGTTTACGTTTGAACATCACGCATTTAATCGCAGTATTTACTTTACTGTAGCGAATAAGACGATTGGAGACAGAGAATTACAAGAAAGAGGAAGAGAAGAGGAAGCTCGCCCATCAAAAAGAAGCTCTGTGTTCTGTAATATTAAACCATAACTGCCGCCTCAATACGACTTTAAGACCATCTAGTGGAAAATTAGTATCACTTCTGAAATAGCCCAGTCCTCATGGGTGTTTGTTTTTTAATTTTTAAAAGAAGGAGGGGGTGGGTGGGTTTTGTACGTTTTATGGGCCTTGAATATGTTGAAAATAATCAGTTAATAGCGCTTCTGCAATGATCAGAATGGTTTTTATCTGTGTTAGATAATTTACTACGGTATTTTCTTCAATGACTTATCATTAGTATCTTCATTCAAGTCACGACTCGCGGAGACGAAGATCGTTGCTTTAATTTGTTTTAAAAGAAATTGTTACACATTTTATTTGGATTGACATGGAACAAGCGAGTCGGATTTTTTAAGGTAGACATTTATTGAAAATTTCAATCACGTTTGCTACGAGGTTTTGTGAAAAGATATACATCGGGTTCTATTGCTTATCGCCGAAATGTCGGAACCAAATTGCATGTATACATGAAACACTAAATTGTTGATTAGATACCCGAGGGAAGGGCATACATGTGAATCAATTTTTGGAGGGAACACTTATATGTTACTTAAATAATATCTGTACCATTTTTCATTCGAAAAAAAAGTGTCCAAGATACTTAAAATCATATTTGTACGATTATGATATCTATGGTGCACATATAATTAATTGAAACTATGGTACTAGTAAAGGAATTGGGTACATTTCACAATATTATGACATCACATTGAAAATCATATTTTTTTCAAAGCTTGAATGTTTCATTCACTTTTTACAACTTGTAGCCTACTTACTAATAAATTTGTTAAAGCGTTAACTGCTTGTTCACTTCATTATTATAGAGGTTTGGTCAACGTGTTTGGCGCATCACACCCCTTACGTCATCGAAAGAAAACAACCCGAAATAATTATCAAAAAAAACTATTTCTTTTGACCTATTAAACAAGTTTCCATGCTATTAACTGTTAATTACTGATTCGAGAAATATCTGGAATACTCTGATACACATATTCTGTAGTATTTTCATTGACGTAAACACGTGACGTATATTACGTAATCAAAGGCTGATTAAGCATTGGCGACGTGTTTGATAATTTTCCACGGAGGGATGCAATGTGCAGTTTCATCAGAGCTCTCTTGAATTGGTTTTAAACACTAATCTTTTGATAGAAATAATCTCTATTTTAAAATACCAAATGTAATTTCACGACTTTCAAATCTGTTTATTTTTCACAATCGCAGCAATTGTTTCTGGCTTAAGAACTGTATTAACAGATCGTATAAACACATCAATGCGAGAGATTTCCATTTTCCTATAGATCTAAAGGTATATTTACATAAAACCCATGAAGCATGTCAAAATGCGATTTCACTGCATCCGATGATGCAAGCAAACTTCATGATCCAGATATGCAGGGAAACATAGGTTGATAAAAGCATCAATTTTCATCATCACACGCTAATACATGTATATCTGCTTTCACAGCGTACAACAGTCGATAATGTTATCAGTATGCAATATAATAAACAATGTTGCGTTTGTAACTGTCTATAGCAAAGGTCGTACCTATGTAAAGAGATGTTCTAATAACGTATACCCAACTGCATGCCGTGTTTTTTCAGCCCTGCTCCATAATGTTTCTTTTATATATTTTTATATATTTATTAGCAACATTGGTGTCGGTATTTTTAGTTTTAATGCTCCCATTTGGAAGCTGCTATTGTCTTGATGCAAACAGAACCTGCGTTTTAATCTGAATTATTGTTCTTTTTTTTTTTATCAATTTAATGAACTATTAAATATAATAGAGTAATTAACTACAGCTTAGTTTCTTCCTTTCATCGAGGAATACGTGGTTTTGAGGTTTTTGCACACATTTCCCACAAAATAATGGCACTATTCTTGTATGCAAAATGTGCTAAAAGTAATTTTTATAGATTCAGAAATAAAACAAATGAAACATATAAAGATAATGTAAACGCAAATATGAAAATGAATTGCGAAATCGTGTTTGTAAAAAAAAAAAGATATTGATCATAAATCGAGTACATGTCATAGATGTAATTGCAATTAGGTCAAAGACACGAGTTAACCTTTTCAATGAATGGTAAATTAATATTTATTATCATAATCTTAATAATATATACGGTTACATCTATATTGCATAGCGCACTCTACATATTAATGTTTTCATCTGGTTTAATAACTGTTCCGATACAAATTAAGCGGAAACAGTTTGAATTTTATCTTGAGAAGTTTGACTCGAATTTTAAATCCAACGGCTTACTGAACCAAATTGCATTTCCCTCTTTTTCTGTCAATTTCAAAGAGATCTGATTTACTTTTATTAAATGTGAAAAGATATTATGAATTTTTTACATTGCTATCATTAAAACTTAACTATTTATGATTGCTTACATGCATTTTATCGCAAAAGTGAGTGATATTCCAGAAAAATATGATATGTGGTGCTCGCCCCTGTCCAGGTATGCCAACTATTTCATTCATCAATTGAGTATACAGCAAGAGGTTTCATCTCCACCTGTTTTTGACTTAAAATGTATAAATATATATACACGATTTTAGAGATTTGCCCAATTCGTTATCAATATCCACAAAAACGGATTTTCGATTACCACGCAATAAACCCAACAAGTGAAAGATAAGGTTTCTAAATTTTGATTTCATATGAAATTACAAAGAATTCTTGAAATTTCTAACACACCTGAAGAAATCTCACTCTGCCCTTCACAATATGAAGTTTATCACAAATACCTGTGGTTAAACAATACTTGGTTTATTGTAAACGCCTTTCTGATTTATCAGATATAAGAGTCACCTTGTAGTCTATTTCAAATCCTCTTTTTCTGAAGATTTAACTGTTCAGGTCTTCGTATAAAGATCAGAATCATCCTGCTGCGGTAAAACTCTCATTTTAATGTATCTGTACCAATATTGGTCTCAAATATAGTTCCTCTTTATTGTGAATTTATTTTCCTCTTGTTCTCGGCGAAGAGATTGTGTCAAAGTCACATTCATCCCAATTTTTTAAATAAGGCTCTCGTTTAAAAAAAAAAAAGATACGGCTGATACAACATACAATGTATATGGAAAACATAAAGAACTTTATTGAACAAATGTCAATATAAATATATGATAAAAATAACAAAGGAAACATTCATTTCATAGAAGATACGTGTCTTTGAAAGAAAACATTCTTGTGCTCCTTTTTTTGAAAAAAAAAGATGTAGGTGGTCTTGACATAAGCGATTATGTCTGATAAAATTCTTCTGTATGTAAAGCCGCTGTTCATTCAAAAGATCCAAGAATGCTTTTTCGATGGGCGTGGTTTTTCAGCAATGACGTTGCATTTTTTTTTGAAATTTTTACTGTTCTTTGAACATGCAACCGTTTCAAAGGGAGTTGTGCACTGTTTGATAAAAACATGAAATCGGGGGTCAGGGCAGGGCAGGTAGCATGGGCTAGTTCCACAGACAATTAATTCTCAACAGCTCCTACGCCCATCAGAGATCCGAACTTTTCGGCGAATGCAGATGCATGACTGTTAACATGTTTCTGATTAAGAGAGATAATTGCAAATGCATTAAATAAAGTTTGATCGACTTCTGATCTATTTTTAGACTTTGACATTCTTACTTATCAAGTCATTTTTGTAGCCGCGTCGATAAATTTGGAAATGCACTGGTACTTGGTGAATTTTTTGCCCGTTTGTTGTGCAAACGGTCTTCGATAACGAAACATCCTTGTACTCGCCCCTCAAAACCCCTTTCTCTCTTTCTCTCTATCTCTCTCTCTCTCCACATTCTCTCTGCAAGGGCAGTGCCTACTGAACACGTGGCCGAAAAACGTGGCGAAAAGTGACCAGCCACGCAAACTGAAGGTCCAATCAACGTCCACAAATCTAGTTCTGTTACCTACATCCACACTCTGTCACAACCATGCCGTCATATTTTGGCTTGTACGTCAGTACACCGTACTCGTCATAGTACAATATCGATATGGAGTCCAATTTAGTCGGAACACAACAGCTCTCTCGCGGGTATGCCTTCGGCATGGTAAGGTGCAGTCTCGACTGAATTATAGCGTGTTTGGAAGGGGACAAACGCTCATTTACAGGAAAATGGCATTTCCCTACGCATTCGTATGCCTGCAAAAAATGAAATTAAAATAGTAAGACTCAACAAACAGAAATGACAAGTATTAAGGCAGAACTCGATAAATTGACATGATATATCAAAGGTTTTAACGGGGTTTTTTTTCTCTGAAAGTATGTATATTCTAATTTGATATGCATACACTTGAACAAGAAACAAATGTGTCTGTATTCTTTAATACACTTTAATTAATTATATTCATGTCTGAATGTGTCATATGCAACAACTTTTACTCCCAGGTTTGAAAGTTTGAGTTTCTATTTGGATACGCTTTTTGTAGTAAGCAAAGATTTCCAGACTCGAGTTTAGGTAAACCCTTCTCTAAGGAACGCAAAAATTCTAAAAGTGATACCGAATAGCAGACAATAACCCGATTTACACCTTGTCAATTTGTTCTATACATCTTATTGAAAGTTCTAGTTGAGTTATTATTGAGATGTTTTGCCGTTTACTGGCTCTGTAAAATTATACAATGCTGTAATGATACAATGCAAACCGGATTAGATGGGTTTTTTTTCTCCACTGTGGAACGTGCCGATGTTCAGCTGTAGCAGACATTGTTATCTACAAGGTGCGCAGGGTGTCATAAGTCTGACGCAATAAAAAATGTTGTTTCTTTAATTACATTTTAATCACTGGGTGTCATCTCCTATTTATAATTGACATTATAGTCTTCCACCTTCTGAAAATATCCGGTAAACATTCCTATAATTTTTTTATTTTTACAGTAATCACGCTTTGATTGCAAACTTTCTTTGTGAGGATCGTATTAACTTCCAGAATACTCCCAATTTTCGGGGAAATTATAGAAATAACGATGTGAAATTTCCTATCAAATTACTATTTATGGAAACGACTTGTAATTGGTATTTGGTTGTGTTGGGTTTTTGAGGATACGTTTTCCCTAACAACATATAGTTTTGCAATAACGGTTTTATTACTCATATTTATATATCGATACCCATTATAACATAATTTTCAAGTTTTTGGCCAAATATGAACTGAAGAATAATACTATTATCTTTCAAACTTTTATCTTCTCTTTATTCACACATTTTAATTACGAAGAAATGCTTTTTTTAAAAATAAAGATATACATGTTATTGAAACATATCTTTTTTATTTTGCATAGATATGCAGTTTCCAACTACATATAAGTTAGAAAAAAAAGAACTTGAAGAAAACATTAAATTTAGACGAAGTACAATGAAAAGTTTGAAAAGATTTGCTTTTTTTTTTAGAATGAAGTCGTTGTCCGCATTTGAAGACACGGTTCATCGATAAAAAGGCATTTTGCTGGTTTAATCTTTCAGACAAAAACATTGTACTTGAATACGAGTTCTTTTTTCTAAAGATTAATGGCAAAATACCCATTTGAAACTTATTTTATCAGTAGAAAGGGACAAAAAACTTCGTTTGAAAACCGCAGTTTTGTGCATTGTGTAAAGAGGCTTACATGCCCTACATGTACTTTTCGTAGGAATTTTTTAAAAGGGGGAGGGGGGGGGATAAAATGGCCACACCATTCGTTGTTTTTTCCCCCCTCGAAGAATCACATCAGATAATCTATCTACCATAATGGTTATATGTTTCATACAATTTGTTCAAACGATATGATATCGCAAAAAGGTTATCAAAAGTGTTAATGCAATCTATTCAATTTGCGGAATGTAATCGGTTTCTAGGAATATTTGACGTATGTTGGTGAAGAATATTCACATATTACTTCGTCATAGAAGAGTTTTTTTTGTGGTAAAGATTTCGGATCAGATCGAAGACAATACTCGAATACCAAGATAAGGGTGATTTGATTTAACAGATTATGGACGGTTATAGCTTTTCAAAATCATTATAAGCTTTAGCTTTGGAAACAAAATGTATTTAAATCTATATAGATATATAACTTATCAAACGCCTTTCTTTTTATTTAGCGAAAACTAAATGCTTAGTCAGCAAGAATGAGTATTTGTCTTGACATACATCGAAGACATGTGCTTACTTGCAGATGAACCCGTCTAGAGCAATTGTTAGATCATATTCTTGAATATCGTACACGAAGTGTCAAACAGTATTTAAGTCATAAGAAAATATACTGGAGCTAAGAACAAATTCTTCCCTCCTACATTGTAAATATTTGTCGAATGGATAGAGATCGAAATCAATGAAATCCAAATGTCATAAGGCACTGGAACACATTTCTACAATTATGAATGGATCAGTGTTATCTTCATCATAGAAATCACTAACAACAAAAACTACCACACTTTTCTCCCAGTAAGCATAAAATCCTACATATTAAGTCTTTTATTAGGCTTCTTGTTCAATCCATGCGGCTTTAACGAGCTAACTATCAAAGATGTCATACAGATCTACATTTTCTTCTGTGCAAATATAGCGATGGTACTTTCCTTTCTTCGAGTATTGAAAAGAAATTAAAATCCATCGATTTTGATCTCATTTGATTTTTGTTAATTTCATTGATGCTAGTTTTTTTTTATTTACTAAATACCACATTCTGATTTTGAATCATGTAAACTAGGTAATTTTACTTTGTTTAATGTTTTTCCCCAAGATTGATTGCAAAGCTCTAATCTCTAATCGAGAATCTTTTTTAAAAGATACCGGTATTATGAAACTTCTCAAGTCAGTTGATAATAAAACAGTGTAGGTGCAAGGAAGGTGTGCTGTTCGTCGTTTTATCTTTGATTATATCAGTATCATGTAAATGCAAACTTCTCTTACTTCATAGGATGATGGGGCCAGAATCCACGAATTCCAATGAATGTCTGCGAAGTTGACAGTCATGGGCTTTCTTCTACACAGTCCCCCACTTCTTCGTCCCCTTCTTTTAACTCGGGTGTGAATTTTATGACCAATAGTGTTTGTTTCATTTAAACTATTATTCGAGTTTTCAGACCCGCTTAATGGCGATTGAAGATCGTATATACTGTCCTCACGAGTAATTAGCTCGTGTCTCTCTGTCTTGTGCAATTGTACTTTTTGCTTGTCAGTTGAAAATACCACTAATAGAGGTTCGTTTTTGTGCTGTGGCTCTGTTAGGATATCTAAATCACCACTAGTTACACTGTGAAAGACACTTTCGATTCTAATTTCTAGGATCTGCAATGAACTTGGTTTTGTCACCCATCGTCTCACAGCGGAAGTGACGTCAAATGTTTCCCATCCACTGTCTCTACCATAGACATGTTGAGTGTCTATCACGTGATATCCCACGTTGTCGTCTGTGACTTCGTATACTGACACTTTTCTGTCAACCCCTATATACATATTTCGGTCTCTTTCGACCAGGGTGAAGAGTCTTAACTCTGCTAAGTCAATTTGCTCTTCCACGGAAATACTTGTGATATTAAACACCATTGTATGAAGTCTAGTTGTAGAACCAGTACTGGAAGCCGGAGTAGTTGTCACATCTACAGAAATAAAAAAAAAAAAAGAGAAGTTTATATATGTAATGCCAAATATACTCTACTATAGCGTTCATCTAACAAAATCTGACTTATTATACTAAATAATGTAATTTGGATTTCAAAGAATCTTGTCAACGTATAATAGTTGATTTTGGGATGCTTTACTTAGAAACCATGTTCACGCCATGAAGTGGGTAACATGAAATAAAAGGTTTCTTATATTAAGGTATTACACATAAAGATCACAGGCCGATGATTAATGAGAATGTGGGATTTCATACACCACGCAGCTAAATTCCCAACTAGGTTTGTCTTTTCTTGGAATTGTATAAGAGTCCAGATGGGATGTAAATTTTCATGGAATTTTCATATTTGTCAAAAAACCACAAAATCAAAAGATCTCAGAAATATTCAAAATAATACTTGGAATTCTTATCTTAAACCAATATCTTTGTTTTGCAACCTTAATTTTTCCTTCTAGCGTTTATCGTGATTTTGAATTTACTATAAATTCCTTCTCTTTAACTCGCTGATATTCATGCGAAATATTAGAGACAGATATAAACATATTACCGCCATTCATCTTAATAACTTAAAATGAGCATGGCGTGTTGAAAGTGGAGACCTGAACAATGATTTGTTGTACACAGCTGATAGATTCTTGAAATATTGCAAAAGAGTTTTCTCACATAGCAAGAAAAAAATACTAGTATTTGGGCGAGACATGCTCATGTGAAAACAAGAAGATTCAGACAGAACAGATGCTGTAGAGGGGCGAAACTAAGAGGACAATTTTAACCCCTCCCATCTTTTTTCACTTACCATGAAATAAACCATAGATACCTAATTGTTAAAGACAGAATAAACGCACTAATTAAAGAAAGTAATAATTATAAAGCTTATTATATTTCCTTGCAATATGTCGGAACACCTTCCGCTAAACAACATTTCAACATGCAAGAAGAGCCGTTAGCTCAAAAACCACTCAAATCAGCAAGTGGTGTAACACAACGTAATGATGCAATGAATTTTGCAATTAAACTATCGGCAGATGCATCGTCTTCATTTTCGTATAAAAAAAAGAAACGCCAAATTCAGTCACTGCACATACTTGAGAACATTTGGAAGCACTTAATAGCTTATCAAAGGAGTATATTTTCAAGACTTGTTTTACGATACACGAGCGACCCGGATCATTACATAATTGTCATGAATCAAGTATTCCACTAGATAACCGAATGTTATATTGGTAAGCTCTTACTGGCGCAGCGATTTTCTGAATGGAGAGAGAGGGGAAGACTTGGGAATTCTCCTGTTACGACTAATTGTTTGAGTTTTACGGTATTGTGTAAATCTTGCTCCAGTTTAACGATAATTTACTCGCGTTTTGTTCGTATATATCTTATACATCTTTTCACAATAGAGAAAAAAAACTATTATCCAGCCATGCGCATATTGATAAATTGACCAAAATCATTAATAATTTTTAAAAAATGGAATTTTATATCGTTTTTAAAAATTGATTTTTTGAACGATGGAGGAGGAAATTAATGATTGATTTATGAAATCATTCTATCGATAATGATCAATATGATAATGAAATCCTCAACTCGATGATAATGTCATCAAATTGATGAAGAAAATCTTAAAGGAACGAAATCTTATTAAAAAAAAAGGGGGGGGGGGAGAGGTACTTTTTAGTATGCGTTGAATGTTTTGCACTGAAATTCATTGCTAATCTAGCATTTCCCTGTGAACGCAGATTTAACGATGTACCCTGTGTGTATAGCTCGGCTCGTTTCAAGCCACTTAGTCCTTGATTGTCCGAGAAACGTAGAATGTTCTGTAAACAGGGGTTTAAAAACGCCAGACCAATTCCCGCATTTGACAACAGGATGAGACGTGGTCGAGATAATGATTAAGTTTTGAGGATAGTATTTTACAACAACAACAACAACAACCCCCCCCCCCCCAACAAAAAAAATCAAAAAAAAAATCACCAAATGAATCAAAACTAACTTGCTGAGATAGTAAACTCATCCTCAAGTGGTTCACCGCGAAGTAAATGCAACTTCAAGGTCTCTTTTCAACAAAATGTTTTATAGATCGCCACTCTACCATACTATTATAACCACTTTTATCGTTATGACCACCAAATCGATGTTCCTTTGATGCTTTCCGTATCATGCTGTTTAAAATAGTCTTTTCGAATGGAATCTCGATAAAAAGCTTCATAAAACCCGTTTTAAAAATGCTCTTGTTTATAACGGCTATCGACATCATTTGTCGAAAGCAAGACAGGTTGAAAACAACGGGATCTGTGTGTGTTTTGTCCTAGCTTGTACCCGTTGTTCGCTTACGCAGCATGTCTACGCTAGCAAATTACGTCAAAATCTTCTTGCAAGTCTGCTCTTTTAACACAGGTATTACTGCATTAAACAAATATTATTTTAAAATAGCAAGTTATCCTTGGTTTAAAAAGTTGCACAAAAGAATCGATGTATTTATCTTTTCTGATGAGGCAATTTAATCTATTACCGCATATCATATACAAGGTATATATGCATTTACTATCTCCAGACATGATTTTCAGCAAGTTGTATTCAGTGTTCTTTTTCGAAATATCTTAACTTTTGATCTACTTTTCTCGTAAAAATATTCGCGATACAATCTTTAACGTAAATTCGTCTTTGCTTAGATTATATGAACGCGTCTCAAGCATACGTCCCTAGTACATTTCTGTCTTCTTTTTTCAGTAGATAACCACAGTTTCTTTAATAAAAATAACCTTTCTTAACCAAAAATAAAAGAATCTTTTCATGAAATTTTTCTATAATTTCACAAAAAGGGGGTATTGAAAAAATGAAGTTGTAACCCACCTGCTATATTTATGTTCATGAAACTCCTGACGATGTCTGACGATGGTCGGGACACCTTTTTCTCCGAGTACGATTTATAAAGATCCATCATATACTCGGGGGCATTTTTCGTCGTTTCCTTCAGCAGCTGAATGTTATTCTTCACACTGGATGACAGAGGAAGATCAGGGGGAAGAAAAGTTCTCTCCAAAAGTTTCTTTCTGCTCTCCAGTATCTCTAATTCCAGATCGTTGTAATAATCGTCGTAGTCGTTTTCTTGGAACTCCCTCTTGGATCTTTGAAGAGTGGCCATCATGTCGATTTCCGAAGTAGAGTTCAGCGTTGGTCTACCAAATATTGTCCGTAGGTAGGAGGTCAACAAGAGACCATAGAACGCAACCAGAATCTTCATCCTCAGAACACAAGACTCGCAGACCCTGAAGAAGAACAACAGCGATTGTGGTAGCTCAGTCTCTTCTCTCCCGGTCATATAGTGTCATAAAGGGTTCAATGATATGTATTGAACACCGGTTTCAGATGCTATCGGGCGTGTTTTCAGGCATTTGAGTGTTCTCAATGAAATGAAACAATCCCCGCCAGATTTCTCCGTGCACCGCTGTTTGTTTCGGACGCTAGACGATCTGTTAATTCTCCAACCATTTTTATCATTGGAACCCAAAAAACTCCGGCGTAATTTTAAGACTAGGGGAGACACCACGACTTGTTAACTACTTGATAAAGAATACGTCGGTAGGTTAAGATGTTTTTCCCTTATTTTGTTTTTTGCGTTAGCATGTGGCTCAGGGTTACACCCCTTTCTTGAAATATACGACTTCCTATGCGTTCTAATGGATGAGAAAATCTATATCTATTTTCTTATATCCCTTAACGCATAATTTGGCACGTATATAATACACACAAGCATTGGCGGAAAAGTGGCAAATCTTTCGCCCACAATGGGATGTAACAGCCTATCTGCACATCCTCCTTAAAGTCGTGAAAAATGAATCTGACCAAGGTTTTTTACTGGGATTTCCTTTCACATAAAATTTCCAACGGAATTCTGTTAAAAGAAAAAGAGAGAAAATCTGAAACTGTTGAAAACAGATAAAAGTCGCTCTTGTAGGTTCATAATTTGAAATCGTTATAAATCCAGAGTTCTATGATTCATAAAACATTCAGCAAAAATGATACAGGCATGTAGAAAAATTAATTTATGAATAAGCGTTGTGTTTCATCGTCAGGTTCATGACAGTTCTATCACTCAATGATATAAGCGCACGAATTTACACTAAAGGCGTGAGTCTAAGATAGAACGGTCTTGTTCATTCAAGCCCTCCTTGGTAATTCTGCCATGTGTGAAAACCAAGTTATATTCCTAAATAATTGATAATAAAACTGTGTTTTTTGTCTGTGCTCCATCAAGATTAGTCAAACCACAACAATCGTTTCTTAAAAATATACTCACAAATATAAAACACAGCCATTCAAAGGGTTAACGTACGAAAATTATCTTCTACATAGCTTTGCAATTTTCCAATCTTCCCCTAAGCATGTAATCAAAATGAGCAAATGGTTGTTGTTTTAAAATTTTATGGAAAAAAAGTATATCTCAACGGTCTATAAAATTATTTTCTGTTTAAACTTTAACATTAAAAAAAAACCACAGACGCAAGCTACTTATCTTATCGAGAGATAGTTGCTTTTAACAGCATTCACTACATCAAACAATAGTTGCATTGTTCCCCCCCCCCCCCCCACATTGTTCAATATTATATCTAATGTACTTTTATCTCTAGGAATTGGTGAGAATTTTTGAATTTTTTACTACAGATTTAAATTCTTGTACACAAGCAATATTGTTAAAAATGTTTGTCTTTTTTTCCAGACTGGAATTTGATATCGGATAAACGTGTAGTTAGCTTGTTTCTTCTAGATTTTCACGGTAACTGTGGTTTGTTTTTTTTAACAGAATTCCAAAAATCTATTAGAATTAATCCTTATTTAATTTTGGCCTCAAATCTAAATGCTAATTTAATCAGGAGGAATGGATATAAAAATTCAGTCATGATTAATCATCAAAATCGAAACATCTCAAGTCCCATTTAAAATTAGATTTCATTTTTTCATTCACAATCTCAATCAGATACTAGGTTTCAATTTGTGTATAATTGAAGCATTGCAATCATTTCTGGAATTAAACGGATTCGCAAATTTAATGATGGTTTAAAATAGACATGAAACAGCATGGCTTGTTAAAATACTTAAATTTTAAAAAAAAAACCTTAGACTTGATGGTCATTCCGAAATCGACGAAAGAATCAAACAAGAAAACTTATCATATGACAAAAATATGGATAGAATATGGATATGAATAGAGGAAAAATATCATATGACATATGACACATTTTGTTTTCTGACACGTCAACAAGGTGACAAAATTATCTGACAGGTTGACACACTGTTTGACTATTCGTCATAGTTATCTATCAAATCGACATAATTATCTGAAGATTCATTATACATCTGGTCGAATTGTTAAATTAAAGATATACATATAAATTTATACCTATCCGATGTTTTGTAAGAAAAAATGATTACGTTATTAGATGTATTACCGACCTATAACAGATAATTATATGGACTGGTTAGTAAAATGTCGACTTGTCAGATAAAATTAACGACTTGCTACATGTAGAGAGGGTGTTAAGTTGTCAGATGATTACGCTTAACGTTAGTTGAAAGATCTTTAAGTTGACTTTTAAGATCGTCAGAAAATTTGTCAGCTGGATGGTACAAAGGCTTGGACACGTTTTCATGTTGAGGTGACACTTGAAAAAAAGGAGACTTGGTCAGAAAGATCTGAGACCACAATTTAGAAAGTCGGTCGCATGTTTGATTTCCGGCCGCGACACACAGATCCAAATCTACAACACAAATATTTTAGTGCCTAGTGATCGTAACCTCTGTAAACTCTCAATATCATACATGTTTTTAAAGTTTTTAAATTGTTTCCCAAATTAACTTATACATCTAGGTTAGTTTGTTCATTTTTCGCATAAAGTTTGATTGCAGGTGAAAATAACAACTCTTGTTCTTTAAGTGAATTGACAGAACGCACTTCAATTACCGAGGTCGTTGAAAATTTGTGGTACATTTATGTAAAGTGAAGACACCAGACTGAGTGTGAAATGATATTTCTATAGAATGAATTAGAAAATCTATTTAAAATATATTTAAAACCGTTGTAGTGCACCATAAAGTACAGGGTTTTTCTGCTCAAAATTTATCCGTTGTCTGTAGTCGTGGTGGTGGTGGTGGTGGTAAACTTTTCACCACAACCACTTGGCTAATTTCAACCAAACCTAGCACAAAGTATCCCTGGGGAATGGCTGTCAAGCTTGTTCAAATGAAGGGTCAGGTCCCCTTTAAAGGGAAAATAATTTTCTTCTCAAAATTCTTTCGGCCAGTAAAGCTGAAACTTGTGTGGAAGCATCCTCAGGTAGTGTAAATTCAAGTAAGTTTGTTTAAATCATGATCTCTTGGGGGAGGGTGGGGGCACAATAGGTGTGGAAATTTTACATTGGAATAAATAGAGAAAAACTTTTTAAAATCATATTCTCAAAAACCGAAACATCAAACCAAAACATCAAAAGGAGCTCAACTTTTAATTTAAGAATCTATGGAGAAAATTTTTTTAAATCTTTATTAACAAGATAATTTAACTTATTAAGTTGTCTAGATATATTGCATTTGATACTTTAAAGACGGTCTATAAAGCATTTCTGATCAGTTATGGCTATTGTTGCTCAGTTGAGCGATGTGGCCCCTGGGCCTCTTGTTTTATTTTGTTTTGCTTTGTTTGTTTGGGTATTTTTAGCATGTACAGAAATGTAACTATAAGCTATGACAGCCCGAAATTTCAGGTAGTGCTATAGTTATGTTGTTACCAACATCGGATAATCAAAGACGCTGGTAATGGTGATCTGAACGTTCGAGTTCCACTGTGAGTGTTAGCACAATATTTAGCTAGTCAATTTACTTATAGCCAAGTTATTAGAAATAAACGGCACTGGATCCCCATTCATGGGGGGAAAGGGGACCCCATTGATTAGTTTGAAAAAGAAAGAGAATTTCCCAAACGAATTAGGATTTGCGCTGTTTAGAATCATTTACTTCTGACTTAAAATACAAATGACATGCGCAGATCCATGACTTTTTTTTTACGGGAAGGGGGTGACACCCTTACTACCCCTTCCCCACCGCACTCCCTCAGCGCAAGTCAATTGTATTATTTCATAATACTCTCCTTCTCTCTCTCTCTCTCTCTCTCTCTCTCTCTCTCTCTCTCTCTCTCAAATCGCTTAGGACGACAAACATCCATACTATTTCAAACATTTTTCATTAAACATATAAAAAGGGCCTATGTTTTAAAAAAATCTTTATCATAGAAATCAGTCACTTTCGCACGTGATAAGAATATCTCATACATTTAATGACTCCAATTGCATAAATGCCGAGCATGCTCATTTTTGACTTTAAAAAACGATGATAAACGAAGTGCGAATTCAAATTTGTTATGTTGTACAATGTTAAACTCCCTGAAACCTCAATAAAAATTTCTTTTGAATTATAATGCACTTCTCTATGACGTGCCTCTAATTGATATGTACCCGTAACTGTTGCAAGTTTTGTTCCGTTACAATATTCTCTTTCTATTTACATCGCAAACAGTAAAAATGTTTACGTAATTAAAGATGCAAATCTTAGAGTGAACGTTTGAGACTCAAGGCTATATTCATTTATTACAAAGCAAGATTCACAGCTCTTGAATACAATAATTTGAAAGTGCAGGTGGGTTTTATTTTTCGTGTAAGTCTGAGATGGTGTAGAGATGGTCTAGAACAAGCAACATTGCATAACTATTTCAGAAGACGAGATTGTTAAGGAAAAAGGCTATATAGACAATGTCCCAGTGGCAATACTAACAAATGGAAAAATAAATGAATTCGATTTTACTAAAAGGCGGTGCCGGGGTCATAATTCAAGATATAGATGATTAAGTAAGAAAATATCATGCTTTATATGCAGGCTGGAATTCGGCGTCATATCAAACCGATTTGTCAAAGTTGCAAAACCGACGGTTCAAATATTTTTCAGAATTTGGTAAAGATAACATAATCACTGCAATGATCAATCATAAGGAACCCTCTCGTTGACTCCTGCATTTAACCAAGTTCCATTTGCATTTATTTTTGCTGTTGTGTAAAATTGGGGGGTGTTTTGGTTACTTCAGTTCAAAGAAAAAATATCAAACATTGGTCATGGTTTACATAACTTCGAATTTCTATCAGAGTAAAGATTGATTGTTGTTAAACCTCCTATCCAAAAATATTTCGCTAATCTTTTTAATTCACAAGCGTCGGCTAAGGGCTTCTTGAAAGCCATAACACTTGTTTGTTCTTTAGAGACACTGAGGGGACTTTATATATACATATAGAATCGGTACACCCAATCGCACCTTCTCGAGTCTTTCCAGCAGTCTGTGAGCTCGGTTGTTTTTCCGCTCGTCGAAAAGGACCGAGAATTTGCGATTGTCGTCACATCGTGAATCGTATAGATAAATTGGTTCTCAAGACCTTCCGATTATGCAATTACAGACGCTGCAAAATCGGAAGGCCTAGCGAAATTTGAACCGGGCTAGTGTCGTATAGGTTCCTTGCTTTCGTTATCCTTAAGTTAATCTTTTATACAACTGCAGACAAACGAACAAGTGTCCGCTCATGTCGAGAAAATATGTCGCGGTAGGCATTGAAGATGAGCGATATAGAACCACCAAAATTCGCCAGATCTCCCTTTTTATTGACTTAATACCGCTAATTGTCCCTCGCTTTAGATTTCATGTCAAAAGCATACACTTGAAATCCATTTGATATGCTCGTGTGTTTCACTTATCAACAATTTGACATGTATTTTCACGATGCGGATTTTTTTGTACTCAATTTCACGAGAGCATATCAAATACATATCTATATCTTTAACATGAACATGTCTAAGTTGACGAGAAGATTTTTTAGTCTGTACTTTTAATGAAGTTCTGTTTGGCCCGGCTTTTCGTGTGGTCTCAATGTAAAAGATTTTGTTTTGTCATTAAAGCAGATGCCTGCTCTATTCGCACATTGAAGATAATTTTATGTTTTGATATAATGAAATTGAAAATTAGAAACGTATCCCTTTATCAAACAACATGAATCGATTTGAGAGTTAAGGTGGCTTAAAGGAGACGGACCAAATAACAGTTCAAAGACCCTCTTTATCCAACTGATGAACAGGGGGATTACTTTAAGAATACCATGCTTTCATTTTTGTTTCATACTGGTGCAACAGTTGCGGCCATTGCAGAAACACTCTACATATTTTTTTCTGATGGTTCATGTGCGTATGAAGCAAATACGAGTTTAAAACAGTTTAAACTGGATCTATCTAGTTGGACAGTTTATACAAACAATCGATTTTCTTAAGAGATATCGGATAAAAACTCAATATCTATATAATTGTAAATAGAGTTTATATCATCTTGTCACAAAAGGATTTCAAGATGATACATTCATGAGAAAAAGTTAGGACAGTTTAGATTGGAAAGCCCAGAGTCAAATTTGCTCTTATCTATCATATATGAACCAATCTAGTTCCAGATAAAACTCCTTAAAAATTTATGATGGAAATATAAGGATTCATTCTTTGATTATTGGTCGGGGCGTGGTCAAATTCAATAAAGCCCGAAGGGCTTTATGATAGATTTGATCACACTCCGACCGAAATTATCACCTCATAATATTCAAAGAATAATTCTCTATTACTTACATAGTATATATTTATATTATTTCCAATTTCTACACTTTAAAAACAACATTTTAAAAGCACTATTTTTTCATGATATGTATTACTACGCGGCCCAGCCAATACCGTTTTTCGGTTATACTATAACACACGCCCATTTTGTTGCGCTCAACTTTTATGAAATTATTTGGCTATAGGCTTCAAAATTGATTCTTAATGTTATCACAGACAAAGACAGTTAAAAATGTAAATATATACATTTACATATATTTACATTTTCCAGTGTCTTTGTCTGTGATAACACTACGAATCGATTTTGTACAATACAGTCCAATAAATTCATGTTGGGGCACAAGCAGGGTTTGCATACTTAATATTCTAATTTTAATCGTACAATTACAATATTGCTGAAAATTATATAAATATTAGTATTAAGGAATCATTCTTTGAATATTATGAGCCCTTCGGGCTTTATTGGATTTGATCACGCCCCGACCAAAATTATCACCTCAAAGAATGATTCCTTATTACTTAAATATTTCTTTCTGCAATGCTAGCTACGTTTAAAAATTGTATGTAGATAGCATTTGTTTATATTTTCAGCTCTCTTCAAATATCATCTAAATTCAGATGAAACTTGAACGTGAGTGGCAAAAAAGAAGGCCCAAATAGCCACCAACGTAACGCCGGAGATATGGTGAAAGTGATCAGTGTGCAATACAGATTTACATGTTGTTAAGCGTTTTAAAATGCGTCATTAATGAACAATAAGCATTATCAAAGCGAAGTAACTTCCTTTTAACTCTTGCTATGACTCGAATAATGAATACAGTTAATACATCAAAAGTTTTAAGTTTATCCTTTTAAACTAAACCGTTAATAAACTAACTGTTATTAGTTTAAATTGATAAATTTTAAACTTTTGATGCTAAACATATAAATACTTCGGTGCATTTCGTGTTAGGTTTCGGATGTTTGGCTTTGTTTCACTGAATCAATCTAAACATCGAGGCAAAATATATTTTTTATCTGTGACGTTTGCTGAATGGGTTAACTTTGGTAATTTAACAAATTTATACGTGTGTTTAAAATTAATATCAGACTAGAAATTAAGCATATATACCCCACCTAATGCTACATATTTAATTGAGAAAATATGGTATTGACGTCCAGAAATCATATATTGTTTTCACAAATATCAATATAAATCTTTTTACAAACGTTAAGGCAATTTGCCTCACATGCATTTTTTGTGAGGCACAATAATCTGTATATAATTAAAGTACGAGGGTCGATCTAAATGTAATGTCACAGATGCGATAAAATCGTGAAAAATCGATATAAAGTGACAAAAATTCGTGTTTTGAGATACCTACCGATTTCAATTCAGACCTGAAAATTTTAATGCATTATGATTAATATTTCTGAAGATAATATATTTTGTAGAGTGTGAGGTAAGGATAGCGCCGCATGCTAGCGACGTCATTTCTAGATTTTTTGCTCTATTTTACATTTATTTATCATTATTTTTTTTTTTTCGTAAAGTATCAAATTACTATTTTTGTAATCGATGGAGTAGTATATTGGATTATTTAATGTGCGATCAGTTTGTCGAGGTCTCTTCAAGAAGTCGAATTTAATTTTTGATAAGGAGAATTTTGATGTATCATTTTATACAATACAGCACCAGTGAGAAGCGCGGTGCATGGTGTGACATTACTTTTGGATCAACCCTTGTACATGTTATACATGTACATATATCTGTGATTGATTCATTTCTAAAATTAAAATAATAGGATATACAATATGATTCAATCAATGTCTTTGTTTTATCACGTATAAGTGGCAAACAGTCACTAAATTATAAAGTAAACATTTTCCCTAATTCGCGATTGGCTGGGTTCCTGAGAATACAGGAAGCTATCTAAGTACATGTACTCTCCAAATACAAATAAATGCACCCCCCCCCCCCCACCTCCAGTCCCCACCCTTATTTCTTTTTAGATCAATGGCGATTGAGTTTTCCTCCTTTTTTGAAAATTTGTGTCATCGTGTTCGATCGACGGAAACTGATGACTCCGCTCATTTTTTTCCCTAAATTTAGTTGCTGCTGGATTCCTTGATAAATGATTGCGGAGGTTTGTGAATAAAATAATGAAATTTTATAAAATAATGCGAAATGTACTTTTTTACGAAAAACCATTAAAAATCATATCAAAAACCAAGACTTAATAATAAATACAATACACTTTTTGAAAACTGGTAAAAAAAGGAGAGAATATTAAAAAATCATCTTTTCCTCTGACAGTTACTTAACTAACTACGTATGTAAGAAAACAATTTTGCGTTAACTCACCTCATTCAGTCGATCTTACAGCGAATATTGAATTCTGAAGTCCTTTTAATTTTATTTCAAATATCCTTTAAAAAAAAACCTGAATGATGCACCAAAGACAAGAGTACAAAGTGCAAGTCACGATAAATCTTAAATTTATCAATGTACATGTATGTTCCAGATTTTGTCCACTGCAATGTTCTATATATTTTTTGCATTTGCTAATGAAGATGTTTGGTTAAGAGCATACTGATAACCCAATTTTCTCGTTAAAATTATAGGTTTTCATGGTAAATGTAGGACAAAGGTGCATTGATGTGCATTTGGACTTGCTGGGAGTTCTTGCACAACAGGAATATTTACCTGAATTTCATTTCCGATGATGCAATCTTCAATTTGCTGAAAGTTTAAACTTTTCAAACTTGAAATATGATTTTGGTGCGATTTTTTGTGTAATTACAAGTTTTCTTGGTTAAAGTATGGCAGTGGGTACACAACACGCATGCGCGATTTGACTTAGTGTTGGTCTAATATGGACTTTCTCTGCCAACAACGGAATTCGCCTGTTTGATATATTCAGTGATGCAAGTCTATTCGTTGCTTAAAGTTTTTAATGATCTAAATCATTTTAAACTAGAAAAACATTTTGATAAAGACAACGCATGGCACGGAATTCTTCAGTAAAAAACCACACACAAAAAATGCCCCTACCCATATATTTTTATGAAATACAAATATTCATAATTCACGAGTCTAATGATACGGGCATCGCTGGTGGTACAACATGCATGTATACCTTTCCACTACATTGCCAGTATCAGCAGCAAAGTGTCCTTATCTGTACCATAGAATGCTGGAAATGTTGTTTTGTCAGAATTAGAGACAAACATACGTAACTATATATATGACAAATTTCTTTTACATATCTATTACGTACATCTACAACCGTGTAAATTACTCGCAATCAAGATAAACATGGCGTTTTCAGATATTATTAATCTAGTTTTCAATTTTTCATATCATTTTCTTAAAGTTAATTCCCTGAGCTCACGTCCCATTTCAATTGGATCCTTGTCATTCTACATATATATATGTATATATATTTTTTTTTGGATAGGAGTGTTGAGAATTAGAAGAACTTTTACGCGCGGTTAACCAATGGTTCTAAATATCATTAATTGAATTTTACATACAAAAAAAAATACCTGTCAATTATACTGATACTAAATATCAATAAATAATCAAATATTACGTTTTTAAAAGTAAAGATTTTCATTATACATCTACATGTATATCTCTTCCTATTATTTGACTCTTTTTCTTTCCCTCTTCTATTGTATAATATACCTTATCAGCTTATAATATCTATTTATAAATATATTTTGTCAAATTATTTCCTCAGATTTGTTTTCAAAAGATGTGTGCTAACACATTAGAATCCGTTATACAGCAAATGTGTTAAAAACCATGTACTACTAATCATATAGAAAGTGGTGAACTGCATGTCCTTTTTTCCCCTAACCCCCAAATTCTCCTCGAAAAAACACAAACCAGAAACGAAATCTATTCCACAATCGCAACTACTCGGGCAACCGAGCTCTGCCGGAAAAGCCCGAGATGTTGCGATTGATCTATTCCAGACACGATCAGCTTATCACGTGTAACCTGGTCATGTCAGGGAAAAACGACCTTACAACATAAGACGTCGACATAAGAAAGTCCTAGTACGTCATTCATCAAATCGTCTAGACAGCGCGTTATATGGGGTGATTACGTTTAATGAGATCACGTGTACGCCATAAAGCGCCCTACGACTTGGGTTATAAAAACCAGAAAATACCCATGTGCGGATCCTATCTTTTTTTCCTGAGAATGGGGATGCAAAGGAGGATCTTGATTGCCGCAGAGGCGGGGAGATTAGGAAGGGGGTCGCTGAATGTTCTTCCCCGTCCCCCTCTAGATCCGCGCATGAGAGTTGTATGCATTCAACAACATCTATAATTAAATGAAAATTAAATTAAAATTGTTGAGGAAAAAAATATAACAGCATCTATAATTATATATTTTTCTTCAAGATTTTTTGTCTACATATTCAAACATAGGTTATTTTTTATAAGAAATATCAAAATACCAAATCAATCTTTCTTTGGGTTTTTTGTTCATATAAATTTACTGTAAAACACAGGGTTAAAACATCACATAAAATAATAATCATGATGCATTACCATAATTACAATATAATGATTGTACGAACAAAACAGAATGACAACTTCTCTCTCTTGATAAGTGCACTACAATCATATGACTAGAAGTATTATGAAAATCTTACATCATCATAAAACAAGCATAAAATTTCTGTGGGTTGTCCATTTTTTACAATAAATTAAAACATCCAAAAACCTTCTTGTGTTTTGAAAAGGTATACATTCATCATCATTAACAAAATATTTTCCATCTCCTAATCTATAAAAAAAATGGTGAAAAAAACCCCTAGGTATTGTCAAGTAGAATATTTATATTTTTAAAAATATTGTCCTTGAAAAGCTCACAATAAGATAATTGGGATAAAAAAGTTTCACTTTCAATGTATTTTAATTTCAATAACAAATTTCTGCTCTCGTTTACATTTGGCTTACATAAATGATCATCACTTTTCCAATATTGCACAACTAGATGGCATCGTCATAATACAATCATATCTCCAAGGAATAATACTCTATTTCAACAAACAAAAAGCCTAATAATGTATATTAATTGTTTACACAGAAAAGTTAATTATCACAACGTTGAAAAAATAATTCACAGAAATATTATCTTCATCCAATAGCAAGCAAACATATATCACAAAGGTTGGTCCAGAATATTATACATTGTAACAAAAAAATCTAAGCTGCAACAAAATGCAAGTTTAAAACCGTGAGATTGCTGTGATCTACATAGCACACATACTTTAAACTGATAGACAAATACATGTAGCTGATTGAAGCAAAATAAGCTATAAAAGCAAGTGCTAATCTACTTAAAAGTGCTTCAAAATGTTTTTATCCAACATGTTTTTGTACATGGTTTTTTTTTCATATCCGATATACATTTTCTGTCATATATACATATATTTTGTCAATAAATGTTCATTATTTGCATGTCCAATTTGTACATAGTTTGTTAAATTAACTCAAGTTTTCCAGATTTTTAAAGTATTTTATTTTTGACAAAATTAACCACTTTATTTTTCCTGTAAGTTTGTGTGTTTTCTAAAATTGTATTAGGCTTACTTCGTATCTATCAAAGACTATTTATACTTTTACATCTCAACATTAAAACCTTATACTCAAGCTTACATGAAGAAATATATAAAACAAAAAAAAAAAAAACAAAAAAAAAACTCCTCTTTAAATATATATGAATGTAAACCTGTTCTCACCAGTTAATCTATGACCAAAGTTACTACTGTATAAATTTCTTATATTCCTTACACTTTGAAAGACTCAACAATAAAGACGACAATTTAAAAAAAAAAATACCATCATCATTCAATAACTGACATGTTTCTTCTTTTGTTGTCTTAATGTATTTAAAACATTAACAAGCAAACGCTCTCTTTGAAAATCTTCTTCTCATGCAAGTACAAAATAAATAACTTTCAAACACACTGATCAATACTATGAATGTTAAAGATCTCTGTTTTTCGAAGCACAAAACAAAATGAGTGGTCCATAAAATGATGAACTCCATTAAACAGCTACTACATGAATTTTTGGCAAAAAAAAAAAAAAATCTGTGGGAAAAGATGATGAAGACTGATAAGTTACCATTTTCTGAGACTAGGCATTGCTGAAAAACAAAACAAGGGTCAGGTTTTCGATCAATTTTCTTTAAAGGTTAGATGTTCCACCAAAACAAAACAAGAGAAAGAAGGAGAGATAAGTATGACAGACAATTGCGCATGACATGTTTTGGTGTGCGGCGTAATTACTTTGATGTCAAGGAGATTTATCCATTTCTCAGTAGTGTTCGGTCACATTAATATTATCAGAGGTTATTACTACGGCAACTTTCTTATTATGACCAATGTCTCTTTAAACCATGAAAAAGAAAAAAAAATACGAAGCAAATCCAGAAGATATCGATTCCTGCTTGAAGGTGACAAGCTTTTTAACTAACCTTGATAGTATCAGATTCATTTTGGACAAGTAAAAAAAAAAAAAAAAAAAATCAAGTTGAATCTTTTTCATGTTCATCTCTAAAGTTTAAGTTGATCATAGACCTTTCATAGTCAGAATATATATTTTTTTTAATAAATTCATAGATTTAAGACCATCTTTAAAAAATTTCATTTTCTCCCACCCAACTCAAGAAAAGGTATCGAACTTATTGAACTTCTTTTTTTTTCACCATCTGATCATAATTTTTTGTAACTTTAAAAAAAAAAATCCAAACAATGGATTCAAAGTTTAAACCTGGAATCAGATAACAGCAAACCAACAATTTTTCAAAGGTGGCCTGATGATGGATGGGATAGCATCGACCTGCTTTGCCTCACCTTTGGATCAATAGTATTGGCTTTCCGATTAATGATCAAAAGTTTTTATGTCCTTAACGAGAAAATGTTATAGAGATTGCTTCTATTTCTGGACTAATTGACCTACGATAAACTCTACAAACCTAAAAATAGTTTGGTAGGAGAGAGATTTCAAAGTCTTTATAGCTATTATACAAGCTTAACACATCCAAGTTAGGGATGGTTGAATGCATGATTGACTCCAATCTTCAATTCGTTGGGTTTTTTTTTTTTTTCACTTTCATTGCTCTTTAGACAAATGACCAATAATGTAAAGACCTACAAGAGCTTAACTTACTGTTCCAAAACTGGAGAAAACGAAAAAATTGTCAACAAAGATCTTATACATAAAAATATCTAACAGTTACTTAATGTTCTTTGTAATTTTTTAATTGAAATTTTGCTAATCTACATGTATATGAATATTCAGCGAGTGAGAATGAATTTTGACTTACATTTCTTCTCCGACTAGAATTGTTTTTCTTTTTTTTTGGACGGACATTGATGGAATCAGTTAAAATGAAATTCAACAATCAAATATGCTACATACTCTTTTCAGAGGGCAGTATAGTCTCAACTCCTTAAATTTGAAGTTTTTATATTTGTAATAAATCACAGCAAGAAAATAAAATAACGAATATAACTGACAATTTTTCTATCTTTTCATGATTTTCAGACAATGCTTTAATGATAGATCTTAATATGTATTCCTATCTCCTATTTATTCTAATTACTAGTATGTATCGTAATCTTATAATATTTCAAGCCTAAGGTTATGATAATGACAGGGCCTCAAAATGTGAAACATGCAGTTTTACCTCAACACCCCCCCCCCCCTTTCAACCCCTTGTTGACTAACAATTTTTTTGACAACAATACACACGTACATGTATATGTATCTGAAAGTTTCATTTTATACTTGAAGTGCACATGCAAATGCAAAAAGCTCTGCAATTCCTATGTATGAAGGGCAATAACTCCCATCTCAAAATCTAAAAGCATTTGTAATAATAGATACACCAGTATAGTGAGTATAATCAAGAATAATTAATACTTCATGTATGAACCTGATTAATAACATAACATAATAGTTTCTTAGTAAGCCAGCACGATAAGCCCTTAATTGACACAGTATTTTCCCCCCAACCTCCTTATAAAATTTCTCAAAATACCGGTACTGAGAGAAAACCAGAAACCCTGCATGTGCATGAAATAATCTACAGCATATACATGCATGTGCTTGTACAATGAACAAACATGGATTTTTTATCCTCGATTATGTGATGTGGTAATTCCCCCTTGAATGTCATTAACTATTTGTATCCTTCCTTTTTTTCTGAAAATAAATGTACCGGTAACTCTCTTTAAATACCACTTGGGGTCATTCTAAAAATAACCTTCACAATTTACCCAGTACATCAGATACCCTCCTTGTGCATGTAACAGTATTTTTAACACATGGAAAATTTTGAAACAATGTCCTCCAAGTTATCTTAAATCAGCATCTTTTCACACAAGATATTATTTCCTTCTTCAAAGAGTTGACACAAGTTTGTACAAAGCCCAAGAGGAAAAAGAATGTTTGCATAATTTGCTTTGATTGAAATATACCATTCAAGCTGAGTTAATTTAAAATATGCCATACCCCTTACCCACTTATTTTCCTACAGAAATTAAAATATAATACTATTGATACATGTACCTCCATTACCAATCTTATACTGGTAATCCCAGTAAAAGCATTTTCTCAGCTTTCCATTTTCCTAAGACCTTTATCAAAGAAAGCACAAAAAAATAAAACAATTTAACCTTGAACATCCACATCCAAAACATAATTCACCAATGCATTGATTTTTTTCCTCCCAGATTCAAACTTGTGCTTTAAAAAGAAAAAAAAAACCAATCCAAGCACAGACAATAATTTTTCTTTTTTTTGAATCTGTTAAACTTCCCACATAACTAGTATTAGTAGGTGATGTTTGTCTCACGAAAACCTGTTTCAATATTTCTGTGATCTAAGGCCCTAGTAAAGGCTGTCTACTCTCCATTACTTCAGTTCTTGGAATCCACAAATCAATAACAATGTTCGGAGTCAATCACAAAGAGCTGGCACAGTTATGTCACAGTGGTGGTGCACTCCAAAACTATATTACCAGGAGCCAATGCAAGCATAAAAATTGGGAAGTGTGTGTGTGTGTGTGTGGGGGGGGGGGGGGGGGGGGGGGGGGGGGGGGGAGGGGGGTCTAGGCCACAAACAAAGTTTTAATCTTAGCAGAATCATAACAATGGAAGGGGAATCAAGTTCACATAGATTAAGTATAGGAGGAGATGCAACTTACGGATGTACAAAGTGCATAATCTTAACAATGTAATCAACTACTGACAAAATATGTGTGTGATGATAAAAAATAAAACTACATGTACAGTGTACATACAGATAACTGTTGCATACAAATGAAAAAATGAGACTTATTTCTCTGCACTACTTCATCAAAATCTATTTCAAATGTTTTCGATAAAAAATAAATAATGCAGAGAGAGAGAGAGAGAGAGTTATGACAAGATGCCATGAGATTCAATGAGGTTAAAAACTCAGTTGTTCATACTCAAATAAGAATATGGTTTTATCTCCCTGCATGTTGATTTGTCAAAATGGCAGTGAAATCATTTTTTTTTTCTTCAGATGAACAAACGAAAAGGCATCATGTTCACAAAGTATTGTCTATATATCCATATCAAATTGCAATGCCAGACTGAATGCCAAAGATAGGCATACATATAAATGTATACAAAATGGCTACCTTCAACATATTTCAACTGAATTATCAATACACAGTTGATACATCATTTATCTTCAGTGAAATTTTGATTTCACATCCAGAAACAATGGAGTTTAAGCTCCTGTTCAAATGAAAGATAATAGCAATGTGAACAATAAACTTGAACATTGAATGCCACTCATGTTTTCTACACATTCAAGGTATTTGATAACAAAAAAAAAATCAATTCTTTTGTTTCTCTCTGAGAAAAATGTCACAAACACTTAAAGTGTCTGCCCTTGCAAATGTTCGTGTACGCTTATTGAACAAACAGAGCAATATCTGTACGCACTATGGTACTACATGTACTAACTAACTAACCTAAAAATCTAGAATATATAGGTGTTCATTTCATGAACAAACAATGAAAATAAAAAATACAGATGAAAAAAAATATTTGGGAAAAAGGGACCATACTTCTTTGTTTGTGAACTTACATCATCTTCACATTTTGATTCTGTCTGTCATTTTCATACTCTACAAAATCATCGAACAAGCTAGGCCAAGCCTCAGTATCATCATATGTACTTAGGTCATCGGAAACCAGTTCTGTAAAATTGAGATACATATCCCAGGTGTCCCTTGGTATTCCTCGGATGCTCGGATGATCCTCCAGAAACTCAAGCCATCGACTGAGAAGTTTTGGTTCGTTCTGAGAAAACACGAGTTTCCAGAGACTGAGGGCCATATCAGTTGGCAAAGTCCTCTGTCCTGTTTCAACGTCCAGACCAAACTTGTACGTCCATCGATAAAGATCCTTGAAGGTCTGTTTGTTTTGCACTTCGGTTAACAACTCTGTGAATTTGGATTGAATTCCTTTGATGGAATCAACCTTAAGGGATTTACAACCATGTAGAAATTCCTCCCGCGTGAATCTGCACATCATTTCAGCTTGAAATTTCCACGCTAGCACCAGAACAATGAAATCGTCAGGATTTACCTCCAGATCACAACAGAATTTCTCGACGCCTTCCGCCAAGATTGCATCATCGTTTGCATCTTTGTACAGTTCAAACAAAGCGTGCACTTTTGATTCTGAAAAATCACGGGAAATAAAAGATAAACGTTTGCTTTCTCCATTTAAACTGGGTTTTTTAATCGGAGGCAGTTTCGGATAAGGTGTGAAGATTTTTCGGTCTGATGTGACCGGCACTGAGCGAGAGGAGGTCATCATAGGGACACTGGTGCTGGTGGAGTCAGATTCTTTGCTGATGGATCGCGCTGTTCCCCTGGCTCTGTAATCCGAGGGCGTGTGGTACCTTGAACCGGATGTCGGTCCTTTTGCCTCACAGCAAGATTGACACTTGCCCATTGGAGCAACCGAAGTCAGCGCTAAATCTCAGAGACCTTCAATTAAAAAAATAATAATAAATATGAGTACCATAATAAAATAATAAACTGAGTACAGATTGACACTTGCCTATTGGAGCAACTGAAGTCAGCGCTAAATCTCACAGACCATCAAATAAAAAAAAAAATTAAATTAAATATACATTTCTTTACGGAGTACAGATTGAAACTTGCCCATTGGAGCAACTGAAGTCTGTGCTAAATCTCTGAGACCATCAAATTATGAAAAAGAACCAATATACAATTCATTACTGAGAACACTGTACAACAAATTTGTTCGTGCAGAGATTAAGACTCTTAACTTCCATTTAATACCACTGTAACTTTTAGCTGAGCCACGTACCTTTTGTTCCAATTACATCATTTAAACATCTGCTTAGATTAAAAGAACTTTGTAAAGTTTATTTATACCACACAAGTTCTCCAGACCGGGCAGTGATCAATTGTGTTTTTAATTAATAAACTAAATGCGGGTAATTAACAGCAAATTCTTTTTAATATGCCTCTGATTCATCTGCAGATCTTGTCATGGCCATTTACAAAATATGTGCATGTACAAATATCATCTGACTTAAAAAATAGCTCAATGATTATTTACACTTATCCAATGCACAGAGATTTGTTCACTCCTTAATAATACCAATGCATCATAATTGAGGATCTTTGTTCAACTGGATTTTTTTTTTTATGATGAAGTATTACATTTAAAACTGTGTGCCATATTGCACATGCTATTTCTATGCCAATACTTATTTCTTTACAAGTACATCTTGAATCTGCTATCCTATATCACCTCTATACAATCCCCAGAGCAAGAAATATAGGTAACGGATATTTGTTACCGGGTAACTATAAAAAAGAAAAATTTCATACCTGTCAGTATGTTTATACAGTAGATCTCATACAATTTATGAAGCAGTGAAATTATCTACACATTGTATCATTTGTAAGCCCCTCCCCCTTTTCCTCCCTCACGTGATATTATAGTTATTAATTAAGCCTGCAGATTCTTATAAAACATCTGATGTTCATTAAATCAAAACATAATGAAAAGTCAGAGTTTCGATTGATCATTATCTATATTTGTATTTAACACTGATATTATGAGGACATCAAGTTATAGGTGCATTTGAGCAGGTGTTAAATGATCAACAGGAAAATTATCTGCTCGATACCTAGGAGCTGACCTTCAGTGATGAAATAAAAGTTTGAAACCCAATAACAGGGAAATGGGTGAGCATGTTGTAAAGGGAAAAAAAAGGTTGCATAGTAAATATTTTTTTTTTTACTTAGTGGCATTAGTGGGGTATGCTCATAAGTATTGGTCGAGTTGGTTTTACAATTTTTTGTGGAAATTTTTATTTGAAGAACTGATCACACATTTACAGAAATCTGCATGAAGACAATTGATGCAAACTATCAGTAGAACATCACCGACTCTGAATGCTATTTTTTGGTGTCTGTAAGTGGACACTCATCAACACTGCTATAAGAAGATACATGTATCCCCTCCCACTGCTGTGGGAAGGTACATGTAAAGATCCTCTTCAGTGAAAATGAAACTGCAGAGACTAAAAATTTAGCTAGCTATACATACAATGGAGGGAAGAAGTATCCTCTTGTAATAATTGGCTGGAAAGTCCTCCATTGTTATAAAAAAAGAATAACTAAATGTATACTATATAGAATATAATTAACATTACTATACAGTACGTAATAAATGTAATAGTACTTTGTATTTTCAAAAATAGTAAGAATTAAGAAAGTATACAACAAAGAAGGTTGGATTATAGCAAATTAAAGGCTAAATTGAAGGGTTCATTGAATTATTGAATGGGGAACATTTTCAATTAAATTGTGTGGTTACCACAGGGTAATTATAAATAAATTCAGCACTGACACTTGAAAGCTAGCAGGCCAGACCCCCTCCTGAATCACAAAGAACTTTACGATTGTGTTCTTAATGACCCCCAATTTCCCCTTAAAGAGCAAAGATAAACATACACATAGTCTTCCCGAAAATTTCAAGGCATGCACCATGAATGCTACACATTGTCCATGTTCACTCATTATCAATTGGGTAAACAAAGCTAAAGGAAGGTGTAAGCCAAAAACTGCCATCCTTTAATGATATATGGCACTCCTGGTGTGCACTTCTATATATTGATAGTGTAATTCCAGACAAAACATGTTTGTTAACCATTTGATTTTGATAGAGCAGCACAAATATGGATACTACATGAACACTCCTTCTAATATAGATCTCGACACGGTTATTTAATGGAAACATACGTGGGAGAGGTTGCCCAGGTTATTGCTTCATATATAATTAATATAAACGTGACGATCAGCTGATGACACCTAAGAAACGTCGTTACCATTGTGTGGTGCTTGGAAGGTGCCAACACATTTCACAAGGGTACACTCGTTTATCGGTCAACTCGATTTTTTCAATTTCAACACTCAGCAACTCATTAAAAATATTAAACAATAAAACTCACACAGTAAATATTCTAAAATAATAGAGTCTGTAAATAACCGATCATTCATAACAGAAAAATCAATACACGGCCGATCAACCACAGCTGTTTTGACCCCTTACAATTGAAATGGTATTGTCCAATCTTAAAACAAATACTGTTATTTATCAGAGTAGTAAAAGATCACCGTTCAAGAATTTCCTCTCTCGTCCAGAAAGGCATCCCTTGATGTCTGATGAGACCCCCTGCTACCAAGAAGATACTAGTTTTCACTCAGCGACATCAGAATACCGTGTTGGAGTCTGTTGATCCATGTCGAAAGCGATTTATGGACGACTTCCTGTTAGTGCTTGTGACGTCATGAAAGAAGAGAAACAACTCTATGGAAATAGATAAAAATCTATCTGCTGAACACATGTCAATTTTTCTAATTATTACAATGCTTATTTATAGAGTATTCTTGTATGTAAAATGAAACAGATTGATACGCCTTTTATGAAAAATATAACACTGTTCAGGGTAATTAATTTATGCCAGTGCACATGGCAATTTTTACACCCGCTTAATAAAAAAATCCACATACATGATAGACAATTGTCTAGAGAGTATATAGCCTTTTTTTAGTGTATCTCACCTGTCATGTGAGATATGTTATGCGATATATTTATTTATATCCCATGGGAAAATGATATTTCCGATAGGAGAAATAATTTTCCTTCAGAAAATATTGAAAATACTATAGGATTTTCTAAAAAAATCTTTAGGAATTATATACCAGTATTACATGTATCTATAGGAAAAATAGGAAAAAAAGTATTTCCTACAGAAATTTAATTCAGACAGGTAGTTTTCCTATAGAAAATTTAGATTTCCTATCAAATTTTTAAATCCTATGCATGTGAGTTTCGTTCAAAACCTATCGACTTTTAAATAAATCCTATATAGGAAGTTCTTTTATTCCTATATGAAAATTTTTAGTATCCGAAAGAAAAATTGTTTTTCCTATGGGAAAAAAATCTTCCTGTGGGAATTTGTATTTTTTAAAGGCAAATATCCCACCTGACTGGTGACACCGTATACAACTCCTAATGTGGGGGAGTCGACAAAAAGTAAGGGGGAGTCGATTCCAACGTATGAGGGAGTCGATTTTCTCCGCTTCGGAGACTGGAGTAATTTAGGTCACGCCTTTTGTAGGTATTTATAACAATTATTTCCAAAGAATGTATACCGCACAGAAGACAGCGATAAGCTCTATGCGTCTAGTAGTCTCAACCACTTCGAAACTATTTGGCAGATTTCTAATTCACGGTAATCAAGTGTCAAGATATGCATGATTTGCAAAATAAACGACTTGCTTTGGGTTACAGACAGTTAAAATAGTCGAAAAAATGACCAATCTTGTAAGTGCAATAATCAAATCATATTAACAAATTCCAGGAAAAATAATTAATCAGGACATTTTCTGTTTCGATATAACGGTGACGTAGGGGGAGTCCTTTTACGGAAAACAGAACGTACGGGGAAGTAAAAAATATTGTATGTTTATTTTATATTGAATTTTTTCATCTTGCAAACCTTTATTTGATATCAATTGTCATTAGATAAATTATAGTATATATTAATGGTTTTATAAATGCAAAATATGTGCTCAAATAAAACGATATATATTTATAACTTGACTTTTTGTCTTTTCTTATAATTTTGTATCTTAAACCATATTAAAGGCACATGAGGTTCAAAACAACATTTAGGTCGATTGTTTTCATACATATAGGCACCTAATTAATAAATGAAATATAATTTAACATGCTGTATTTGTTTTTGTCATTTGTATATCATATACGTATTTGCTATCGAACGGTGGTTGGTGGGTGCTCTTTTTAATATGATTATCTAATAAGGCCGCGGCGTCGATGACTCGTTAAATTTGTTTTTCGGTATCTGCAAAAAACATGTAGTTGTATTCCTATGGACTGTATGTGAACAGAATGCCTGCTCCCCCCCCCCCCTTTTTTTTGGGGGGGGGGGGGGTAAGGCTGATTGAAGCATTTGTAGATAAATTACAAATTATATTTGACTGTAGAAGTACACATATATATTTGTTCTCCTATTATAAGCAAAAACTATAGTCACCAAATGTGTTTATTCAACCAATAAAATGCTTTCTCCGGTGATTCATACAGGTATGATGGTAGCTAGCATTGAAGAAAAATACATAACCCGAGTTGTCGGTTTACGTATGTATATATCCTTATATTCTTGCTACTATCATATCCCCATATCCCTATGAATCAGCAAAGAAAGCATTTTACTGTTTATATATTTACATACACCAAGTATGATTCCCTCTATTTTTAACGGAAATTGATTGTAATTTACAGCTTTGTAGTAAAGGCCCTGCCACACCAAGTTGCGTTCCCACAGCGTGATCACGGCGTTGTTAAATTCATGGAATCGCCGTCGGATCGCAAGAAAAATTCAGAAAAAATGTACAATTTTATTTGAAATTTTTACAAGTGAAAATGTCACGGCGTCCTGACGGCGACCGAGGCGTTTCTACAGAGCTCCCGCGGCGTTTCTTCGAAGCTCTCGACCGCGGCGTGTAACAGAGTTCTACTTGGCGATTGACTGCGCTCTCGCTGAGTATCCGCCAAGCGCTCATGACGTGCTCTGAGTTTTTACCTCGCGTCCACGGAGTGCTCTGCGCGCTGACTGCGTGCACAAGACGTTCTTTACTTATTGGTAGGTTAATGTTAATTTGTACAATTGAATGGGAAACAAAAAGAATGTTAATTTTACAACTGGAAAATAAATGATAAGAAAAAAATGTTTTGTTTTGATGAAATAAGGTACATTGTAATTGAAACGTAATTAATTTCTAAATAATTTGTAAAAGACAGAAATCTTAGTAGACAGGTCTACAAAAAAGAACCGTTATGAAATGTTAGAAAACATGTGAAAACAGAACAAAATGGCATGAATTCCATCTACGTCCTTTAATAGGCCCTGAAATATTCGCAAAATTGTTACTTTTTACATTAAGTCGTCCACATCAAGTTTGAGAATACTATATCGCTTGCTATTGTACAACAGCGATTGTTCGAGTTTTCGTGGTCTGACTGACAACGCACTAGAAACGCCGTAGAAGCGCGGTATAAACGCTAATGAACGCAAAAGAAACGTCAAGAGAGCGCGATGAACGCAGCAACACCTCTTTGGGGTCTCTGTGTGAACTCAGCCATATGAAAAACAACTCATTCAAACACTGTGGATGCGCAGTGAGAGCGCGATAGAGACGCAATGACACCACAAAGGACTCCGAGAGGTCTCTGTGCAAGCGCAATCGACTTACATGTATCACTGCGTCTACACTGCGATTAGCTGCGTTCCTTGAGCGCGCCAACGGAGCTCTCGTGGCGCTGTTGGAGACCTTACGGCGCTGTCAAGGCGACCTCACTCCGTTTCTACTGCGTGTTTATCAGAACGCAGAGCGACGGCGCGTACTTTGTGCATGTTCAAAGTGCGCGCCGTCGCATGGCGTTCTATAATGTTCTAGGCGATCCCACCACGACAACTGAAGATGCCGTTGCGTTGTTACGGCGCTGTAGGAGACTCTTCTGCGTGTACCTTGGCTTTTTACATTATTTAAGGACGCAGCGGGATCGCCATGAGGACGCAGATCCGGCGTGACAGGGGTTAAACTGAAATCTATACGCCCCGTTTATCGATTGGTCGAAACGTTCATCTACTCAACGGACTGCACGAAATAATTATGATGATGTCAGACTCAAATTCCTATTGAATACGATTTGGCTGTTTCTTTTATCTATCGTACTAATGTACATTAACAATAATTTAGTTAATTTTACTTACTTTTTACGATCGATTTATTAGTCTGTTAAAAGAAAGATGTAAATATAAACAATAAAATGCTTTTTTGATGATTCATTCGGTTTATTGCAGTGACCTATATGTTTTTTCTGCAGGGTCGCCACCTTCATATCCCGAATGAATCACCAAAGAAAGCGTTTTATTGTTTAATTATTGTCAAAACGTTACACAGAAGGAACAGTCCATTTACCATATGTGAAAGATACCATGGTAATGATAACTATAGCTACTTGGAAGTTTCAATTTCGCGCAGTCCGTGCTTTCAGTGCAGCTTTAATAGAATCATCAAAAAGCCAGGAAAACGTCAGATATTTCGGACTACATACACATAAGCTTCTTTTCTTTTATGAGTAAATATATTATTAAACAAAAAACAAAAAAAAAACAAACAAAAAAAACACACTGATTTGTCTGATTCATCTGTCTATAGCAAGAAGCAGGCAAGCTCATAGTTAAACATGAAGTTTCTAACACGTGTCCACCGCTCAAAGTGGTCTCCAATATCGATTCTCATTTTACATCGATCTCTGTCACAATGCTTCTTTCTTTCTTTTCTCTCCAAACTTGTTATTCCGCTGCCAAAGGGCCGACCACGTTTTCGCGTCGACATCTTGTGTACGTTCTAAATTTAGATTTTCACATCACGTGCTAATGACTATTTTAAAGGTGGGCCGGTCAAAAAATAAATAAATTCGAATTTATATCAAATACTTTTAAATGCGTTTGATTTAAACTGTATAATTTGTAGAAAGTTAACTTTTGTAGCTTAATGGAAAAATGAAAACATTTCTTTCTTTTGAAATTGTCATTTAAAACGGCATATATACCTTTAAGAATTAAGATTTAAGAATTAAGGAAAAATATCATTTAATAAATGTATTTTCTTTTAATTCAATATTTTACTGAATTTTTTTTTTTTTTTTTTTTTTTTTTTTTTTTTTATAAAATATGTGTTTATTGCTTAAATATCTGTAAATAATCAAAACCATTTCATTCATGCTATTCATATTGTCAAAACAAGCTGAAGTGCATTAAATTTTATTTACTCCCCCGTACGTTCTGTTTTCCGTAAATCGACCCCCCCCCCCCCCCCCCCCCCCCCACGTCACCGTTACATCGGAATAGAAAATGCCACGATTATTCAGTTTTCCTAAGATTTGTTATGATTTGATTATTGCACTTACAAGGTTGGTCATTTTTTCGTCTATTTTAACCCAAAGCAAGTCGTTTATTTTGCAAATCATGCATATCTTGGCCCTTGATTACCGTGAATTAGAAATCTGCCAAATATAGTTTCGAAGTGGTTGAGACTACTAGACGCATAGAACACTCGGGCCTATGACCAACACAAAGTTTGATTATTGTGGTATATATTTTTTGGACATAATTGTCGTGACCTAAATTTAATACCGTCTCCGAAGCGGAGAAAATCGACTCCCCCATACGTTGGAATTTTTGTCGACTCCCTCGCGTCAGGTGTTGTATACGGTGGGTGATATACATCAATAACAAAGGTGGTTATAAACTCTTTAAGCAATGGTCTATCATATGGCATATTTATTTTTTTCGATACATGCAGCTTAGATGGGTGCAAATTAATTAAAATTGCACTGGTCTTGGCATTGTCATAATTATTCGGCACAGTACGTGTTATATACAGAACTTAGTACATCGATGCGGCCAACATTTTTAGACTACTATTAAATCAAATCTTATTTAAGCATTGACTGCTTATTCTTGGATGTCGTCGGTCCTATAACACACCAAACGGTGCAGACAAATTGAATACCGCTTATATTTATATTTTCATACTGATGTCTATTTGTATGAAATATTGTGTATCAGCGCTATAAAGCCATTATATGCGCTCTTAGTCAGGGATATGAAACATACATGGAACAGCCATATTAACATGCTATTTAGATCGCTTCCGCGACTTTAAATATAGTGCCAGAAACTTTGTCAAAAAATTCTTTTTTATTGACGAAATGATATGATTTAACGAATAGTTTCCATTAGTACATATCAAATTGGTTATGTAAGTTTAAACGTTTCAATTAATCTTACAATAAAAAATATACTCAAAACGTTTATATTTGTGCTCTGGCACATGAATTAGCTAAGCGTATTCACAGGAAATTGAACGTCGCATATTTCCACTGCAAACATAAGGGGAAATACACACTGAATGTAAATATAAGATTATAATGTATTGCATCATATGAAATCAGAATTGATATCATAAAATGTTATAAAATAGATCATTGCATCTGTCGTATGATATAAGATCATCAATCATATATCTTAGTACTATATGATTTTAAAATTTAAATTAAATTATATTACATCGCATAATATGATTCATTAATATACTTTATGAAATATTGTATATGATATTATAAAATACCATTACACATCTGTGAATTTTTACATATTATATTTTAAATTGGTGTCATGTTATTAGTTACATCAACCACTCTTGTTTGAGTCAGAGTGAGGTAGGACCACAAGGTTATAAATGTATTTAGATATATGTTAACATGTATGTTGGGAGAATGAAAATCGGAGGTTGTATTTGATATTGGCTTTATGCTATATCCAAAGTATCGTGAGTCTGAGTTGTGAGTTTTTGTTTGGAATTTTTGCATTAATTCTGATAGATGAGACCAGGCTGTATATCTGAAGCTAGTTTTATACTACATATTCATAACCATAGTCTATATATACATATGTAGTCAAACTCTAACAAAACTTTAGACTCGTGCGCGGAAATAGAAATTATTCCCAGGGATAATTTTTTTCTGGGGGGTGGGGGGGGGGCTATTTACAGTAACTTTACTTTGTAAATTTTATAAGTTTAAATTTCCAAGGAGGGGGTCGGGATTTCAGGCCCCCCCCCCCCGCCCCCGATCCGCCACACATGAGGCTGAACTTCAATATAATCGCAACAGGAATTATTTTTGGTAAATACAATCAAACAATACAAAAATACAAACGATTTACATAGAAAAATCGGCTAAAATCTATTGATAGACTGATCAAGTAATTTCAAAAAAAGAGGCATAATTCGGTTCAAATTTTACTAAGATAATAACGAAAAAGGTGCATAATTATCAAGGCATATGTGTGTAGTGTTATCTGATTTAAAAAATTATTATAATACCATTTAACAGATCGTTTAAAAAAAAAACAGAGAAAAATCAATAACGTCAGGTGCCTGTGGCGCCAGCATATTTTTTCGGACTCAGCAGGCAGCATACTCGAATATTATGTACAAAAACCACGCTGAACAAAATAATTACTTTCCGTTGATGTTTTTTTTTTTCAATGTGAATTAGACTAAATTAGAATAATGTTTTCGCTCTTCCGATTTTGGTCGGTTTTTACCATATATATATTACGAGTAGTTGACTTGTTTTCACAAAACAATTTCTGTTACAATTAAATTGACGTTAGTTAAACAATACATAAAAACAACAATACCAAATGTTACACTTTTAAATTCTTTGTTTGCATTATTTCGTTTTACTAATTATACAATTTTAAATTGTCAATAAGTCCAATACTATATATAGCCATTGATTATTTCGTTTTACTAATTAACAATTTTTAATTGTCAATAAGTCCATGACTATATAAAGCCATCGACTCTATGTCGACTTTATGTAGTAAAAACACTTTGGGTGACGAATACCACTATATTATGGAATGTCAGGCATTTTCTTTTTTCCGCAACAAATTAATTGAAGAAAAATACTCATCAAATGTTAACACTTATAAATTTGGAAATCTTATGAATACCATAGATATTGTTTCATTATAAAAAATTGTCCATATTTGTTAAAAAAATATTAGCTCAATTTATTTAATGTTTGTACTCTTCCAAACTTGACCCTGCATTTGTACATTTGTAAATATTTTAGTTTTTTGTACCTCATGTACCATGATATGGTTTGAGAGAAATAAACAGTCATTCAGAACTCATTGACAATTAAAAATTGCCTATATATGACTATAATGTAACATATAGTATTGGTGTTTTTAACAAATATGTATTTTCAGACATATTTTAATATTCCAGTTATTGTATTGTTTAACGTCAAACTATTTGTAAAAGAATTGTTTTGTGAAAGAAGTCTACTTTTCGTATATATATATATATATATATATATATATATATATATATATATATATATATGTGTGTGTGTGTGTGTGTGTGTGTGTGTGTGTGTGTGTGTGGTAAAATATCGACCAGAATAGGAAATGGAAGGGCGATTAAATTAAAACATAATTATCTTGCTCAGCATGCGCGGATCCAGAAAATGTTTCCAGTGTTGAGGCAGGTATAAACTTGGAAAATATTTTTTCTGAAGAAGCTGAAGAAGGAAAAGTCCGAATCATAGACATGCGCCTCTCTCGATCTCTATCATGAGACGATTTCACATCCCGTCTGACAATCTTTTTCCAGGAGTCCTTGGTTGGGAAAGTTCCATTGTACAGCCAGCACTGTCTTGTACGTAGTTTGTTAGGTTGTATAGATGGTTACGATATGTCGGGGATAAATCCTTTTTGCTTGTCCGGTAAAGGACATCAACCATGTGAGAAAGATTTTCTTCGGCAAAGCATCGTAATCCAAGCGTCAGAGTCTTCTTAGAAAAGTAGTTTTCTAGTGTCAATTTCTGCTGATATAGGTTGAACGTTAAAAAGTGACTCGGTATGTCAGATCTGCATAGTTTGGGGAGTTCCGGGGGAATATTTGCATAAAAAGTGTTGAAATGTATTGAGTTGTTGTAGATCTGAAGAGCTCACATCACTCCTATAAAACCGATGGAAGAACTACACATGTATAAAGGTGACATGCACGGATCCAGAATTTTTTTTCCGGGGGGGGGGGGCAAACAGTTATTTGAGTTTGAGGGGGTGGAAGGGGGGTCCGAGGCATATTTTTGGTAATTCTATAATGTAAATTTAAAGAAATTTAAATTTTGCAGGGGAGTCTGGATCCGCGCACGGGTGAGACACTGTCGCAGGGTTTAAGTACTTGGATCAAGTATTTCCAGTGTGTGTGTGTGTGGGGGGGGGGGGGGGGGGGTGTCTGAGGGACATCTGTTTGCCGGGGGGGGGGGGGGGTGTCCAATGCCTATTTTCGGTTAAACCAGGGGAGGAGGCCCAGACCCACTCGCCCCTCCCTCTATAGACCCGTGCGTGTTCAACATGGTTTTGGTGCCTAACTCGAGTATGTGAGTCCGAAAAACAGGCACCTGACTTTAAAGATTTTTCTCTTACCTAATAATACACAAGTCATCCATCCGATTTGTTTTTTCAGACTGGGAGCTACAGACCTGCAAATATGCTGCTATATAAAAATGGACTTGATTCTTTTGTGCTTTGAAATACCAAATATATTAAACATGTAAATAACACTACGTACGCCACAAGTTCAATAATTTATATTATTACCTAATCAAGTGGATTTTTTTTGTTTTATTACAGATTTGATATTTGCGTTTATTTTGTATGAGTATTCAGTTTTGCTTAACTATTGAAACCGTTCTATTGAACTGCCGGTCAACACAGATACATCATTTTCAGCATTGTGTGTAAAGATTCAAAATTTGGTGCAAATATAATGACTTCGCTAAATTTTGAAGTTTATATGATTGTTGATCGGGGTATGCTTTAAGCCTCGTTTAAGGTAAATAACTATTTATAAAATGAACAGTCAGTAGAACACATTGAGCTGTTCCCTGCACCTCAGGAAAAATATTCTGGTCTATTTACTGCTCAAGCATTAAATAATTGTATATTGATTTTTACGGTATATTCAAGTTTGATATACAATAAAATTATGTATTTCTTTCTTCAGCATTGTAAGGACACTCAAAGAAAAAATGATACGTATCTTTAGAATGAAAGCCACAATTATCACAAATAGAATTATCTCGTATAAAATCTTTGTGAAGGTTTCGAAAATTTTGACTTGCAGATGCTCCCCGCCTCATCCAGCGTTCTGCTGTTAGTCATCAAAATCTTGAAAGATTTAGAAAAATGTGTAATACATAATGAATAAAACGGTTGAAAAATTCCACAAATCTAACGTCAACTTCTATGTATACATACGGATCAAAAGAAGAAGATTGCAGCAGAGACATAAATAATTTATGTCTCTGATTGCAGTAAATACTATTTCAAAATTCGCGCCTAAAACATGATCGGAATTCGATCGAGAACGGGATTCAAAATATTGACAATCCCGATTTTTGTTTTGAATGACATCATAATGACATGGCGCAGGAAGTCGAAACAGGTGAGAGTCGTATTTTTAATCAATTAGGGATAACCAGGGCTTCGATTTCTTTTAAGATTACCCTCAGTGTAAAGTGCACCCATCACTTTCAGTGACAAAACGAATTTCATTCGGCGGAACCATTTGCTTTTCCACACAATGCCTTCCGGAAAGTTCATTTTGAAAGTGACCTCGCGACTTTTATTTATCAATGAAGCTTAATTTTTCAGACATTGTGATAATTGCGGTATAACAACAGACATTACATGATTGTCCATATGCTGAATAGATTATGACGAAATCAAATCGTATATTTTCGTACATCCCGCTATATCCATTGCATGCGTGCCCTTTCACACAGCTGATAGGGGTCAATAAGAAAGTTCTGTAGAGATGATAACAAAAATACAGGTAAAACATCACCCTCATTTGAACCGAGTCTTATTTTGTTTGTTATTTGGAGTTAACTTCATTTTTATTAGCTGTTCATGAATGGGACTCCTTTTAAAAACCTATTTATAGTATACACTAATATAGTAAATGAGTTCATGCAACAATGTTTGACTGACTGTTCTGTGGGATTTTTGGTAAGGCCAGCCACCCCCCTCCCCTCCCCAATTTTTGAAAGCCAATATTATGTGCCTTATTTAACCGTATTTATATTTATACTCATGTATTTCTTCGTTTAGTAAATATTATAGTCTGTCCTAAAATATTTATGCAGCACATTGCATTCAACAGTATGAAAAAATCCCAAGATTTCTCCTTTGATATGCCTCCTCTAGCTTGTCAGGTTTCAATACACATGACATGACATGAAAATACACGGTTGATAACGTTGAAAAATTTTGCGAGGTATTCCAAGTGATTTCCAAATTGAGAAAAGATGTAAACATTTCCCATTTTAATTCTCCGTAAGAAACCTGTTTTCATTCCTGTGAACTTTTCTGAGTGATAAATGATATTGTGTCAATGAAGATATCTTGGATATTTTCTCTTTCATTGATTTCAATTGCACTTCTTTCACAGGTATGTGTATTTTTATTAAATATTGTCCAAATGTGCTGCATAAATATCTTGGACAGACTATAGTTTAAAACTTAGGTGCCATAATCTGAGTGATATTTATAGGATGTATATTTACATGATCAATATAGCCTGAGTAATTTTCAGTTTATTTTTTACTTTGAAGTTATATATACACAAGTTGTAAACATCTTCAGAAGTCTTCAAACTGTTGGATAAATTTATGCTTTCATTTTTCATGACAAAGATAATACAAAACAAAAATTATGGGCCTTATTTGTCTATGAATTTCTCTGAAATGAAAATTTTAAAGAGATAGTTATTTACATTTACAATTACGATTCAAGCTATACTGGTAAAAATTGAGAAAAAATTTAGACAAGGCACTTAATATCTACATTATCTCAGTCCACCCAGCTGAAATTGGGTACCAGCATTTGCTGGGAAACATGCAATGGATTGGTGTCCCATCCAGGGAGAGTTACTGACTCTCATCTGCTTAGCACCATGAAAACGGGGGATAAGCACCGGCCTTCATGGCTTGGAGTTCAAGGATTTAACTTTAAGGTCAGACGACACATTCCTCAAGCATCTTTTTTTTATCTCATTATAAAGAGTTCCAATAAAAATAATCCAGGCTTTCATCCCTTTATGTGCTCTTCTAAGATTGGAGAAAAATTTGTAATTTGTTTATGTAAAAAGTCGCAGTAAAAATGGAAAAAGTTATATAAAATTGAGGTAGTGTCGTCTGACCTTAACTATATAGTACGGTACTAGTGGTACTGTAGTACTCAGAACATTTTCCCTATGTAAGAAAAAAAAAAAGTCTGTAATGCTTATTGGGACTTGGCCCTTTCGAAGTATGAATTACGTCATTTTGAAATAATGAAATTCATTGTTTTACTAATGTTTTTACTTCTTTCAACAAAGCTTTAGATTATGAAAGGTAGATAATTGTTTTTTTTACTCTGTGTGTAGGATTTTGCTTTAGGTTTTTCTTGAATTTTAAAAATGGGGAAGGAAGAAGATCGGGTCTTTTTGTTCAAGCAATAGCTAAAAAATAGTGAAAGATGGTAAAACAAGATATTACTAAGTAAATATAAAGTATATAATGTTTGTTATACAAGTCAGTGTAGGTATTAATTTAATACAAATGTATCATCATAATCATTCACATACTAGAAATTCTTGTCGTGTTTTGTTGAGATTATACACAATCGATAGCTAGAAGGCATTATTGATATAAAGTTTATATAGACAGAGTATAATCTTAGTAAAACAGTATATCATTAAAATAAGTGAATGCTCGTTATGGATGATTGATGAGTTGAAAAACCATATGTATACGCGAGTCTGTAATATATAAATATTGCCACGCATTCACCAGTCTTTGATCCTTGAAAAATGAATGTCAGATTTTTCCCTCCAAATACTAATAAGGCAAAGTCATTTGCATATGAATGGATATGATGATCAGAACTGTACGTCCGTGTTCATGCGAATATGCAGATGTGGTGTGGCGACACTTTTACTAGTACCTTCTCCATCGTGACAAATGTAATAAATCTCTTCAGAGCATGCAACATCAATATACATGTATATTAAGGTGTTCATATTCTTTCTGTGGCTTCCAGACATCTATCTCTTGCTGACTAATTTAAGCACAAAGTAAGAGAACTTTTAAACGTGTCACCTGAAATGAACAGTGTTTTAATGAATCTGTGAAGGTTTGTGTCGAAAAGTCCCACATCCTAAGTAGGAAATCGCCACGATCTTATGCAACTGTAGAGTTTCTGGTAAAATAGGCAGGAAGTTTCATCACAAGTATGTCAAGTAACTTCAGATACTTTAGGATGTGAGTTCACTCAATCAGATGCTTAGGAGCTTGATATGAAGTTACATAATGGGGGCATGTTGAAGTATCAGAATGAGAAAAAGTTAGCCTTAATATATGAAAGTCTTCGAACATGAGAGAAGGAAATTTAATATATAAATTCTTTGATGTCTGATATGAAAAACATTCTACCTGGGCAAGGGGTAAGATGAGATACATGTATTATTTTTTTATTAAAATGTACAGGATTGGAATATTTTCTTTCTAACATCTATGATTTAAGGATTTCAATTTGAGATTTTGGGTTTAACTACTGGTAATTTCTAAGTTAGATTTAACTAAGGGATCTAAGAAGAAATATGTGACTGTAAATAGAAAAACATCATTTTAAATTTGCATTGCTTTATAAATGTAATGTAAACTCTGTAAGATATTTGAGAAGTAATCTTAAAACTTATAGCTACTATTAATTTGTCTTATTCTCCTTCCCCTCTCATCAAATATAGGAGACATAATGTACCTTAGTAGAAAAGTCTGGCTTTTTTGTATTGAGCAGGACTTTTCCTCTTCAATATATTAACAAAATTCTCCCAACCTCAGCACACAAAAAAAAAGTGAATAGAGATTGTTTTTAATTACATTTTTCACGTCGCAGAAATATTTCAGTTTAGCCAGTGGAAGGTTGACAACCAACAAGTTATAACAACATGATATTGCTTGACACCACAGTACATTGTGAAAAGCATGTCTCAAGGTGAAAGAAACCTAGATTTATCTCCCTTGATTTGAACATGAATCTCTTGTTTTTAATTAAAGTCGCTACTGGTTTTGTGTGGTTTAAGGCACGTAATTGTAGTCTTAAGTTAGGGATACCTTTGCTAATTGTGTCATGTTGTCAGAAACTACAAAAGTTTTCTTCCAGCATAATTTATGAGTTTTGGAACTATATATAAGAGGAAATTCATTGTCATCAAGTTAGCGAGCAAATTACTGTGAGTTTATTTTATCTTAATAATTCTGCTATATATAATTATACTTTGAAGTATAAAATAAACACCAACCATGTATTATCCTCCCTACCTTTTTTTTTCTTCAAAAACCAGAAGTCCTTTGTGCTTTTTTTATTCATATGTCTTCAAAACATAAATTAGTTAAAATTTTTGGCTTTTATCTGTGGCTGCTTAATAAACAATAGCATTTTATCTCTCTCCAAGATCAACGGATATTTGTGTTCTACATGAATGAGAAACTTTTATGAGCTAGTATATCAGTATGATAAGAATTAACAATCTTTTTAATTTCACGCAGTGTCTCTATTTGGATTCCCAATGAAGTTGCAAGTGATGGGGGATGGATAGAGATAATCTGTCAGAAACAGAAAGGCATGGCCAGCCACCGAGCATAGACCACGTACTGACCCTAATCAACAGCCTAGTCAAAGACGTAAGTATTTATACTTGTACAGTACTGTACAGGTAGGTACTAAGAACCACTAGTGCAATACATGTACCAACTCTCTTGCTATTTTGTTATTGTGTAATGTTAAAGCTATAGTACACCTTTGAGTTCATTCAAAGAGGTAGGTACCACTGGTACAAAACCATTTCTCTTGTCATTGTGTAATGTTATAGCAATAGTACTTAGTTTAGTCAAAGAGGTAGGCACCTTGGTACATTAACATCTTTCTTGAGGCACTTGTGAGTGTTATAGTGTAATGTTATACCTAAAGTACTTAGTTTTAACTTTAGTCAAAGAGGTGGGTACTCTTGGTACAATACCATCTCTCTTGTTATAAAGAAATAGCTATAGTACATGTAGTATTTTAGTCAAAGAGGTAGCTTAAGAGGAACCACTGATTCATGATATTGTGTAATGTCATAGCTATAGTTCTTAATCCCAAGGAAGAGAAAGAATCACTAGCTTAATACAATAATCTTGTTACTGTAAAAAGCAATTTTTTGAAATAAAGTAACTGTCATTTGACCTACTGTATTTCATGTTATCTTTTCTTCAAGGATTCTGTGATATTGCTATGCTACAGCTATTTGAAGTTGAAGCTCCTGTAATGTCTATGAATGTTTCATGTTGATCATGATTTCTTCAAGACTGTATTTTATAGATTCATATGTTACATATATCTTTCATGTGACATTTCATGTTGATGTACATACCATATGATAACATGTACAATGTTGATCATCTTAAAGTGGTACTTTATAGTATATTATTGTATATTACTGTATACAGGGTTATTTTCGCCCCGTGTAATTTTTGCCCTTCTACACTTGCAAACAGTTTCACCCCGTCTTGAATTCGCCCAGACAGGGTTGTGTTTGAAGAGAGATAATATGAAACATTGGAATTTGTCCAGTCTTAAAATTGCCCGCTGACAACGAGGGCGAAAGGGACGAAAATAAAACGGGGGCGAATATTTCCCTGTATACAGTATACTCTATTATACTAGTATATACCGGTATGGCAATATATGAATGGAAACTCATATATTAGTTAATTTCTGAAGTCAGCATAGGGAATTAATATGTCACTATCTAATTTCTTAGCTGAAAAAAATATGAACATTTATTAATTGCCTAGAATGTCAAGAATATATGTTCCATTGTCTTTGCATTTAGCTCAGAGATTTAATTAGTTTATTAGTTAGTTAGCCAGCAAACAGTTACTAGTGGAAAATATGTTACAAAACTTAAACTTAGGTGTATCCTCTTTCCTTTTTTTTCAGAAAAATTTTCAAGACGCTTTAGAACACACCAACACTGGTAAGTTAATTGATTTAAGACTTTTTTTTTTTCAAATTTTTCAAATACATAAAATAGCTTAAAAATCTCATGACCATAGAAATAATATGCATGATTGTATTCTTTTGACTTGTTACCATGTCTGCAATGAATTAATTATGCAATTAATTCACCAGTACATGGGTAATACCGTACAGTATATATTTCATAATCTTGAACTCTTCAAAGAAAATTGTAAGGCAAAGATGTTGACATTAGATTAATTAGGAACAGTGATTGTATACTTGCAAGGATAGCATTGAAATTGTTTCAAAATTAAAGGCTTATTCATCCGTATGTTAATGCTGAAGAATGCTCTGTAATATATGGATTGTCAGATGTCATCTTTAAATTATCTTGTTCTGTTAAATAAATGCTTACTGCAGATTTTGCAGTTCTGAAATTTTTAGGAATATAAAAATAGAATTCTTCAGATATAACAGATGCACTATACACCCAATGGTATGTCCTTCAAAATAATGACATTTTTTTCAGTCGTGCTATATATGTATTGATTCCGTAAATTGAATTTCTGCAGTCTTGTTTATATATGTTGACTCGGTGTACTATTACCAGTTAACATTATTAAGGCTCAAACAGACCAAAACTAAGTTTAAACAGCAATGAACCAATCCACAAAAATAAAAGTTGAAATATATTGATAAATTTTGAGTTGGAGAGAGAGAGAGAGAGAGAGAGAGAGAGAGAGAGAGAGAGAGAGAGAGAGAGAGAGAGAGAGAGAGAGAGAGAGAGAGAGAGAAGAAGCAAGCTAGGAGTGAGAGATTATTTTAGTCTGCATGGTATAAACCTTGTGGTTTAATGGTTGAATAAAAAAAGATCAACACATGCTGAAGTGTCTGACCTTTTATCTGTAAGTCTAGTATTTGATAAAAGTTGCTTTTTGTAAGGTAATCATGTGCCCTCAGAGGAAAATGTTACACACGATGCCAATAAACCACCAACTTTTATTTATTTAAAGAAAAAAAAATGACTTAAGTTGAGGAAGTGGGATATTTTTGTGCATGCATGAATATTCTATTCATTTCATTAATAACAGGGATTTGCAGAAGTGATTATATTAAGTACATTTCCTTTCTGACGTCATACTGGTTTTAATAAAACGGAGTCTGTCATGATCTTTTTCAAGAAGAGCTGACACCTGCAATATTTATTTTCCTTCGTTACTGTGCGTAAAGGAAACAAGATACTCATAAGTGCGTTGGTTGTTAATGGAAATCAATATTTGACTGTCATATCGCAGAGGATTGTCATATTGATTATTATTGAAATCCTAAAGATTAAAAAAAATCTATCGGTGTATACATAGGTTTTGATACAATTTGATTTTCACTGCAATATTCATATATATACCGATGTATGAAATAATTAAAAGATTTAATAAACTCTCTTGTTGAACTTCAAGCAGACTGAGAAAACAGTTTTGAAAGACTTTGATTGTAATATTCTTTAATAGTGCAGTTGTCTCACTTTTACCTATATATATTTTTTTTTTTGCCACAACCTTCTAGCTCTCTCTAGTTATCCCCCCCCCCCCCCCCCCCCCCCCCCCCCCCACTCCTCCGCTGTCATTTTATCAGTGGCCTTTAACAGATTACGACAAAACCTCCGAATTTGTTATATTAGCCCGCTTGGGTTATTTATAATACATGACTTTGTATACTCCAAATGGAAAAAAAAAAACATCACAGTTGAAAAGTTTTTACATGGAATTTTTTTTTGTTATATATTAGTCCATTTGATTACACACTGAACATTTTTGGACCAAAATTTTTATCCCATCTGGGGCACATGTAATCATGAATGATATTTGTAATTACACTGTAATTGTTCAATATCTCCTTACAACCCATTTGGCCAATTGGTAAAGGCTTGTTTAATTGAAGAGGCATAACATTTAAATATGGGAAATCCGTATCATTGTGATACCAAAACAGACGGAAGTGGTTCCCTTGATCTATAATTAAAAGCTTTTTTTGAATGATAATATATTGTTTACAGATATGTATATGTATGATGTCATATTGAATTTTTCCTAACATGAAACAATTTGATTCATCAAAAAAAAAAATTTGATCAAACAATTTTTTCTTTGTTTTTGAAACTTTTCAGGATCCGATTTTCATCATTTTGATTGGATGTTAACAGTTAAAAGAAAAATATGATATATGTTCTAGCAGCTTCTACGTGTACTTAAAAAAACTAATTTAGACATTTTCTTGCTGCTTAAATTGGGATTTAAACAGGAAATCTTTTTGTAAGATCATCACATGTAGCATGTTCCCCCCCTAAAGGAAGGAAGCTTGTGATAAAAATATGATGACAATGAGTTCAATTGTGTAAGGTTATCTAGTATGGTGTATATCAGGGTTTTCTCTGTGAATTTTAGGAAAACACATTTTTTTCAGTTAATTGTTCAGAGCTATATAAGAACTTAAGTGGAATTATTCTGATACATATACTAGGATATGTTTGATGATCGATCAATGGAAAATAAAAGCAACCACCTGAATAAATGTAGTAAGTCTTACTGAATTTTCTAATTCCATGACCAAAAGATTTTGGATGCTCTTGTAGAGATTCTGGATCTCCTAATTATATTGTACAAATGAATATATGCTATACATATAATTATGTACTACATAACAATTTTCAAATACAGTACATACCAGTATTTATTACAAATTGAATTCATTATCGTTATAGGCTTTTTTTTTTTTTTTATAGGTGTATTGGCCATTCAATTGTTTATATAGTGTTTCTTCTTTTTTTTGTCTAAAACTTAAGACAATATACCTCACACATGTTTTTAACTAAACAAGAGAATTCCTAATTGAATGTTAAGGGGAGAGCATATATTACTCTTTCTGAAAATGATGCCTACTGGAACATTCGTCTTGTTAAATTGCGAGTAGTTTATTCTCAAAATAAGAAATTGCTTTGATTTGTTATGACTTGAACTTTTCATTGACAAACACTTTAGTAAGACAAAAATGTTCCTTTCGTAATAAGTTTTACATTTATATTTTATTTGAAGGTGGTTCTACTACTCAGAATCAATGTTGCAATGACAACAAACGCTAGTGGTCTTTTCCTATTTCTGCCCTCAGTTGCCCTGAAAACTTCCTGAAAATCGCAGTGAATGTTATTTCCTGTCTTATTTATAGACGCTTTGACTAAATTGCTCAAAACTTGTCGAAACTGAAATCACAAACATTTAAGACCCTCTGTATGAGTTCTTGATATAAGGACAGCTCTCTCTCTCTCTCTCCCCCCCCCCCCCCCCCCCCCCCCCCCCCCCCCCAACTGACCCCTTTGATATTTAAAGGAAGGTGACCTGTGGGTTATAAGTACAAGTAGCTGTTAGATAACTAGTAAGAGACCTCTAGTCAAGAATAACTCCTTAACAAGGCATGATTTAAAATCAATATATTTGGCTCACAGCAACAAAAATCAATGTAACATTGTTTTGTTGACGTGGGATTTTGCATAATTATTATTATAGATTGTCAGCTATTTGTCAACTAAACATTCTTGGAAGAGTTCATAAGCAATTTCAAAATGGACTGTTTTTCTTTAGAAATGCACTTGTATATGTATATTTGTGTGTACAGTGTATGTCAATGGTCATGATTATTATTTTAATTAACATGTCATGAACATTGTCAGATATTATACAGCACACTACAGCAAAATTTTATGAGCTCGAGTTACATACAGAAGGAATAATAATTGACCCTCAATATTGCCATTCACATTTTTACAGAATTAAAACTGGAAGGCAAATGTTTTCTTCTTAGTTCGAATAATCCTTATGTTATGATGGGGGGGGGGGGGGCAAATTAGAATTAGATTTTACATTACTGGTACCTCAAGCTAATCTTATAATGCCTTAAAAAGGTCATCACACTCCTATAACAAAATTAAGGGTTTTAATCTAAAAGAGTGGAGACTGGTAGAAGCTTTGAGGGCAAGATATTTGGTACCTTTTATTTTGTAAGCATGTCAGTTATATGGGTTGAGTTGTTTGTGTTGTTTACATTTCATTTGATCTTTGTATCTTTCTTTTTCAGCCTTAGCTAAATATAAACATAATGAGAAATTACAAGAGAAGAAGATCAAAATCCTGTGTCACCAAGGGAAGTTTGAGGAAGCATTTGATCTCACTAAAAACTGGAAGGAGTTGGAGCCAAAGGTCTGAAACGGAATAATACTTTTTGATAAAATATTTGTCTGCATAGAGGAAGAAACACAAACTTTGCTTACTGGCATTTATTTAACTTTTTGATAAAATATTTTTGTCTGGTCTTCTTAGTGCATCGAAGTACAAAAATTTTGCTTATTTATATTTTGTTTTATTTTTTGAATTAAAAAAGCAGGTGACAATGCAACATTGTTACTACCGGTATAACAAATGTAATAAATACATGAATGTGAAATCTTAATTTGGGAAAAAAATTAAAACTTTCAAATTGTGTATTATTCCAGTTATAGATTTACAAAACTTGAAAACATTTCCTGAAACAGAGTACCGGTCAATAATTGCAAAATAACATTATAATTATATAATAACACATGTAATTATATATAATAAAAGCTTATACATGTAGTAACCAACAGTAAGTGTATAACAATGCAAAATTCTTGCCTTGAAGTTTTGTCTCTTGTTGTTGGTACATGTAATATGTAACGTGTTATTTTAGAATGTAATGTTTTTGTTGTAGAATGCTGTGGCCAACAAAGAGTTCAAAAAATTAAAGAAAGTCATTCAAGTTTTAAGAGATCAGGTGAGTGACCGATAACACAAGTACAGCTGATCTTCGATATCTCGAACACTGATATCTCGAATACAATGGATATGTAGAAGTGATTTGTAAGTCCCACCACTTATTTTTCAAGTATTTTACCCTCGATATCTTGAATATTCGGATATCTCAAAGTTTTTAAACAGTCCCATCTAGTTTGAGATAACGAAGTTCGACTGTACATGTGTAACAAATACATAAACTTCATTAATTAAAAGCTTTCTTCACATCAGTACAACTTAAGACTGTAGATTCGTATTTTTAAGTGAGTACTTAATTTTGTTATTACTACGTTTTTTGTCAAATCACGAGAATGTAATTTAAAATTGTAAGAAACAAGCTTTTATTACTTCGTTAACTTCACAACTGTCATGGGAAACGTTTGCGAATGATGCTTTCTGTGGTTTTACGCTGAAATTAATTCCTTGCGTTTAATTAGGAATGTACAGTATTCATCCCCTGATGGAATTCTAATGATGAAATTGACTCTGCTGTACTGTAGACTTTGTCTGAGTCGAAATCTTTATGCTTTATAGCCTTGATAATTGGGTTGAAAAACATTCACCCCATGTGAGAAAGCATGGTGGTGGTGCAAACATATTACATTATCTATAGATATTAAAACAGGAAATTAAAATAATACTCACAGCATTGCTAATTGTATCAAAATAAGATGTTTTCAGATGCGATTTTAATGCATACTTTTTGAAATTGCACTCACCTAACAGTCAATTGAAATTAAGAAAAAAAAACCCCAATTTCAAATCTTGAATTATGAATATGATAAAAAAAACTAAAATAAGTCTGTGCAACTGTAACTCCAAAAATATTTTTTTAAGAAAATTAAGAATATGATAAAAAAACTAAAATAACTGTGCAACTGTAACTCCAAAAATAATTTTGCTCTTCTCTCAGGATTCAGAAGAAGAAAATGAGGAGCTGGAGGAAGAGGCAGTAGAGAGCAATGCTTCTGTTCCAGCAAGTACTACATCACCCACACACACCACACCATCAGAGCCCACCCACACGCTACCCCACACAGCAAAACCCCACCCCACCACATCGAAGTCAGAGATAGAGGGAGCATGTGCACTACATGACGAAAAGGGTTAGCAAAATATTGTTTGAATTACTATTAGACTAGTAAGTACTCTTGTACATGAGAAAGTATGTATGCTGAAATTGTGTTCATTTCAATTATAATTTTGATTTCTTTCAAAAAATCTTTATCACAAAAAAAAAAATTTAATTGACCAGACGGAGGATGAACCTTAAACCAGAATAATTTTGTAAAGGGATCTGTCTGGTTATGTTCAAAATATATAGAGATCATTGAAACTCATCCATACTTGTACTTGTGTAGCCAAACTAAGTCTTTGAGATTTATTTATCTGGTTGTCTTCTACATGAATACAGAAATAGATGTTTTGTAAAATATTAATTGTGCAATAGTTCACATGTTTTTATTTCTGTATTTAATAATTAAAAAAAAAATGAAAAATAAGATTAGCCAGGATATTTGCACCTGTGCTTCATATGACAAGTCCACAGAAACTAGTCAAAATGAATGAAACATTTTTTTCAGATGAATAAGAAGTTTGACATGATATGTGATGGTATTATTGTTTATGTCCTTACTTTGTAGATGATGAGGATTTTAGCTGTACTTTTTGCGACATTAAATTTGTGTCAGCTAGCGAGTTAGAAACCCACTGTCGCAGTGACCTGCATAAGAAACGAATCACGTCAGATGAGGATCAAAACTGGAAATATCGAGTGCCACCCAGAAACTTAACCAGCGAGGAGTTTACCATTTGTCGCAGGTAATTATGCAGTAGTTGTTCGTGTTGAGAACTCAATTACAGATCTGATTTTTATACTTATTTTGTAGATCAACCTATCTCTCTCTTGTGACACATCTTTTCTGTTTTATCTCTTGTGACTTAGAGAGCATTATGTCTTAAAACGACAGCTATAGATTGTATTGATTTATTAGGTAAATTAATTTTTATTGTAGATTCATTTTCTGAATTTCGGAAAACCATAATTTACCTTTGTAATTTAAGGATCATTGATGCTTTGTGAAGAGAGATAACTCTAAATAGGATAAATAACTATTTTTCCTGTAGGCCAAATTAAGTTATTCTTGGGTTTCTCAAGCCAAAAATTTTAATTGCATAAAATATACATTGACCAAACCCATATACCCCCTCCAAAACAAAAAAATGATAATGAAAAAATTAAACCAAATAAAAAACCAAACCCCAATTAAATCAAAACCGTATATTATGTAGAATGAATATCATTAAAACAAAAAACAGGGTTGGTTTTTGCTGTGTGCTCTTTTATTATTTTTTGATATATTCAGAATTTAGAGAGAGTTGTACATTTTTTACGTAGAGCGAATTACATGTAGATGTGTGATAATAGATGTTTGATCATAGGCGGCTTGTAGTGTTCTAGACGCGGAGTTGAATCGGTGAGCCAAATCTCCTATCTCATTAGTTTTACTAACAGACTACCAAACAGTTGTCACTATTTTTGAGCATGCTAATGCATGTTTGATTTATTGTACAATTTAAGTTTCAAGGTGAAATGGTGTTCTTATGAATTTTATGTTTATTTAAATTTATTATTTTATCTGGAATGTACTTATTTTGGGATTTATTTTGGATGTATTTTTCTTTGTTTGTCATTGATCTTACTTCTACTCGTTTTTTTTTTTTTTTAAATTTTACCTTATTAGTGTCTTTTTATGCAATTTGTGTGTGTGAGAGAGAGAGAGAGAGAGAGAGAGAGAGAGAGAGAGAGAGAGAGAGAGAGAGAGAGAGAGAGAGAGAGAGAGAGAGAGAATATAGATGTAGTAAATGTATATATCTTGTTATAAAATGAAATTTGATAGCCATACCACATATACTGGTAAATGGTTTGACACAAAAAGATGCTGTTAAACTAGGAAATGATTGACTCATGGCATTGGGTTAGAGTAAAACTTTAATGTTCCGAATGAAAACTGTGGAAATATTAGTATTTTTTTTTAAATTGATGTTCTTTGCGATAAACAGTGTTGTTAGTACATTTGTATGTGTATGTGATCTTATTTTTGAGCATCAATGGAGTCAAAATTTTAATATCAGCAACTTGTATGAATGGCTTCAGTATATAGAATATGAGAAAAAAGTGCATGGAAGATTTGTTGTTTTCAATATGTGGTCTAATATTTGGTCAACAAAAAAGTCTTGAAAGCCTTAAAATTACAAATCTGAATTCAATTATTGATTCAATTTTCAACAAAGAGTTAATGCAATGTGCAGTTGAGCATGTTGCCAGTTTTAAGGAAATATATTTATTAAAAAATACAATGATATTAAAATACATGTTTTTGCTAACTTTATTTTTAACTATGAATAATTCAATTTCGGTTCTGGTGTTGAAGGCTTCAGAAATTAAATTTTAATTTCTTTACATTGTTGATTACTCTATTTAACCTACTGCAGGTGGTATTGTTTTTAAATATTTTTACATCATGTATTCCTGATATTAAAAAATGTTTTAACCATTTTTTTTAACAGTTATGAAGAAACTAGAAAATGTACTTTCGGGGACAAGTGTACCCAGGCCCATTCCAAGGAAGAACTGCAGGAGTGGAAGGAACGCTTCAAGTTCCGGACACAACAAATCAAACGGGCCCGGGACAAGCATCTCCATGGCAACACGTACGCTGAACAACTAATGGAGAAACTGGTCAATGCTGAGAACTCCAAGTCTGTGGTCAGTATTGCGCAGAGGGTGAAAACAATGAACTCCAGAGCTTCTATTTTACATTTGGAGTAGTGAAGCCTCTTCCAGATTATATTAATTCTGAAGGCTGGGATAGATTTATTTAATGTTCAATATGTTTTAAGTTTTATCGTTTGATTCTTAATCATTTTGGAAAAAGCCATAATTTTGAAAAAAGCTTAAGTTAAAAGTTATGAAAGCACAAATTTTTGTATACATACTCGTATGTACATTGTCCTGTAGTGGATGCATATACACCATGTACATGCCAGTGTATGTCTCTTTTTGCAGATGATACAAAACGTTGAGTATGCTAAAGTCCACGTCAACTCGGAGTTAAAAGTCAACATGACAACCAAGAAATGCACTAATGCTTGGACCTTCACCATCACCAGCAAGGTTAGTCTTGGTTATATATAGCAAAGGGAAACAAGATCAGATTCATGTAAGTTCCAAGAAAAATTACAGAATGACTCACTCAATTTGTCTTGTGTTTCATTGATGTTAGAATTCAGTAAATGCCCAAACTGATACATGGTCAGCCAAATTACTTGACTGCAAACTTCAACCTCTGTGAATTTTTGAAGTGTTTGAATATTTCATTCGAATAAAATTGATCAAATTTTGTCTTTAAAAAATTTTTAAATTGCCAATCATGTTTTTTAAAGTAAAAATTCTTTAAAAATGCCATAAAAGATAAAAATATGTACATGCACAATTAGTAGATATAAACATGTTTGGATGATTCCTATTGTAGAGAAGTCTGCACCGAGTGACCTTGCTGGACGACACAAATCGCACATACTTCTACATCGCCAGCATTTCTGTGGGACCAAAAAAGACCCAGAAGTACCAGAATTTGGAGACTCACTGTCAGGAGTGGGTCAACCCGGACTACACCACCAGACACAGTGGGGAATATGTCTACAGGGTCAAGGTCAGTTAAATATATAGCGTATTATTGCTCGTAATGACATTTGACAAGGTCATCTGAATATATCTCATGATTTGTGTACAGTGACATTTGACAAAGTTATTTATATATAGCTCATGATTGTAGTGACATTTGACAAGGTCATCTATAAATAGCTCATGATTGTGTATAGTGACATTTGACAAGGTCATCTATATATAGCTCATGATTGTGTTTAGTAACATTTGACAAGGTCATATATATATAGGCTCATGATTGTGTATAGTTACATTTGACAAGGTTGTCTATATATAGCTCATGATTGTGTATAGTGACATTTGACAAGGTCATCTATACATAGCTCATGATTGTGTATAGTTACATTTGTCAATTGTGGATAAGATGAAAACATAGTTTGTGAAAAATTTTAAGGATGTAAATTTTATTCATACACAAGGTGAAATGATGTTGAGTAGAATATATTAGGGGATTAACATGCTTTTTATGTTTTAGAGATTTTATTGATTTTTGAAATTCATTGTTGATTTCAAAAACGGATTTAGAAGATATTTATTGATAATACAGAATAATTATATGGAAAGAAGACAAAAAATATTAACTAAGACTCTTCTTTCAGCATTTTTTATATATAAAAAGATTTATTCAAGAAAAATTTATCTTATTGATTTCATTTCTATTTTTCAGGTTGTTTTTAAAACAGATATTTATGGGACATTTAGACAGACCCTCGTTTATGACTTTGGCTTGGAACCCGTTCTGAGCCGGGAGATGCAGATAGAGTCTGCCCCCATTACAGACATTGAGAAACTTAGCAAGGACCTTGTGCTCAGTGAACAGGGGCGCTGGAAAGTAGAGAGTGTAGACTTAGTCCCCTTTGAAAACAAGTAAGTATAGATACTGTGTAGGGCCAAACAAATTATTTTTATATAACATATTTTTATTGCAAGATTTGCAGTGGGAAGTTACATTTAAAAATTCTCAATATGGCCAAAAAAAAAACCCCCAATGTGGCAGCTTTTGAGTTTATAAAGCATTACCTTAGAAACAAATTATTCATTATTTTGGCTTAAAAGAAATATATATTTTTGTTTCTCTTTAATGTCCAGTATAATGAGTGTTATTTACTGCTGCTATTCAAATTAGTTTAAAATTTTATTGATTATAATATTAATTTTTTTCTGTAAATTTAAGTAAAATAACAAAGGGGAGGGGGTCAAAAATGGAAATAGGGCAACTTGATTCACTCTGATGCTTTTGTTCTGATGTTTTGATTTTCTTTGTAGGCCAGTACCTGAAACAGAGGAAGAGAAGCAATTATTATCCAAGTACTGTTTACCTGAGGCAGATAAATTCCGTTTATCCGAGCATCTGATGCATCCACCCACTAAGGAGACTTATCGGATCTGGATGCATGAAATGCTCTACATAGAGGAGTGGGCACAGATGGATCATATTTCTAGGTAAGCAACTCCCTCTTATGGCCTTGATTTTAATTTTTCTTGATACTGTAGATTCCTTTTTAAATGCGAGGATATAATATCCGCGTAGAATCGCGAGAAGTATATCTCGCATATTTTAAAATCTCGCTTTTATTTTTGGCACAAGTAAACTAAATAGAACTATGCTAAAAATTTGGCGTTCGTGATTTTATATTCTCGGGATTAGATGCAGAACAGTTGAATCGCGGAATTCAGTACCCGCGTAACATAAGGAATTTACAGTATTTGTAATAGTCTCATTCAAGAAAATTTAGTGTACATATTAAAGTTAGGAGCCTAGTTGAGATGGCAGTTCTGTGAATAGGAATTGTTTCGTTGCACTCACTGGGAGCTTAAAGTATCATTATGAAAGTATGTCCAGTATTCTACTTTTCAGGCATTATACCTTTTTTGTATAGTTGATGGAATTTTATATTAACAAAGATGATTGCTTCTTTAATTTTGAAACTTCCAATTTCATTGTTTGGTCTTGAGCAGAATGTATGTATAAAAATGGACAGCAAAAACATATTAGAATAAATTGTTTGTCAATTTTATTTTGATATCTTATAACAGTCATGCAAAGATGATTTATTCTTCTTACTGTAAAAGATGTTCTTTAATATTTCAGATACAACATTAAGACCTCTCTACAGCTGGTTAATCGGTTTCTACTGGTCCCCGGGGCCCTGAGTGGTGCCAAGTACGCCCAGGGCGGAGAACTGTTTGCCCGGATGAAACTGGATGATGAACTATCAGAGGACTCGGCTGGAGGTCGCCTTATTCTAATGAGTTCCAATGTAGCGTGGCTGGCCCCTTACAACCCTGATGATAAAATGAATTCCAGGCAGAATAAAAAGGTATGGACTTTGTAAAAACATTCTGTTTGATTTTGAGTTTAACTGGTTAGTTCAATATTAAAAATTCCTACAATGAATATACATATTCATGATGTGGAAGGTTAATTGAGTTAATATTTTCTGATTTAGGATTAACAATGGGCACATTGTCTTAAATGTTGTAAATTCTTCCATAACTTTCTTGCATTTAAAGTAAAGAATGTTTTGTTATCATGCGTGTTAATTTCATATCATATGAGGTTCTTCCTCAAACCAATGCTTTTACTCAGCATAATATATTTGTATGAGAAATAAATGAAAATTTTTAAAATATCCCTTGGAATACTCTTTCCAACTTTCAAAGAAAGGTGGGAAACAGAGTTTATTGTTTTTTCCGTGTTCATTGTAGGTGTACCAAGTGTTACTGGAAGACAAAGGAAAGAATTTCATCTTTCTCCGACTGCCAGAGAAGTGCGTGTCAGAGCTAAATCTTACATGTGACCAAGAGTTTCATGCTGAGGTAAGGATCAATGTGAAACATTGTTTTTTATTATGAAATACTGTAGATTTCTTATTTTACGCGAGTATTTTATTCCGATATTCAACTGTATTTCATCAAATCATGAGAATATTAAATCGCAAATGCCGAATTTTTTCTTATAGTTTACATGCGTCTGAAAAATAAGAGCGAGATTTTAAAATCCGCTAGATGTGCTTCTAGGGATTTTACACGGATATTAATTCTTTGCTTTTAATTAGGATTTTACAGTAATATTAATCATCACTGTACAATTAACAGAAAAGATGTGAGAAGGCAAAAATGGAAAAGTTTTAAATTCTTTTGAAATTGTAATACAAATTATTGAAAATAATGAATTAATGTAAAGAACGCATATTACTGGCATTTTTTTTTTATAGGCAGTTAAATATTTATTTTTCTTGTTCCATACAGATCCAGTTCCAGCTGAACCGAGTCTCCATGTGTGAGATGCACTCAGCCATTGATCAGCTGCCCACCCTGGACCTGGTCTTTCCCCCACCCCAGAGGATTCCATCCTCACCCTGGTACCCCGAGGAGTAAGCCATTACATTATTCATTTTATAGAAACTTGTGTAAACAAGGTTCTCTGTAGTATGTATATTGAACTGAATATTTTTACAAAAAATAAATTTCTCTTTAGGACGGATAATAAAAATGAATTAATGAATAAAGAATGAAAAAAGGAAAGATGAAATTCAGTATCCTGAGGAGTTTAAAGTTGCTGACCTTACGGTGTTACTTTCAGCATGGATTTTAGCGAGACAATAAATGAACGACTGAATGAGAAGCAAAAGGCAGCCATCCGGGGCATTACGGCAGCAGGAGACAAGTGCCTCCCCCCTTTACTGCTGGTAGGTCCCTGGGGGACGGGCAAGACGTACACCCTGGCACAGGCAGCAAAACATGCACTGGAGGTAGAGGAAAACCGCATCCTCATCTGTACACACTCCAACAGGTACCTACACTGTGTAATCTTAGGTCACTATAAGATGAAAGGTATCCGAAACTTATGATATAGGCACTTAATTTAACAATGTTTGATCCTCAGCAGATATCTGGGAATTATTGCATAACAAAGTTAATTTTTTTTTGGAATTCAATTTATATATACACATGTATATATGTAGATCAGATATCTCTAGGATGATATAAATAATTTGAGCCAAGTGTTGGAAAACCTTTAGGGTATTGGTTAGTAGTCTGAATAAGAAAGATAACTCTTACTGTTCTAAATCAAATTTTAAGATGCTATATCTTTCATTTGGAAAATATTATTCATAAAAACAAAGAAAAATCTTTTTGTCAAATTTTACCTACTGGTAGATATTGACCATCAGTGTGTGTGCTACCAATTTGTTACTATACAAGAGGTTTGACCATCCAATTTTAATTTTTTTTCTCTTTTTTTATCATCAGTGCTGCAGATTTATACATTAAAGATTTTATTCACCCTATTGTGAAAGAGGGCCACATGGAGGCAGTACCACTGCGTATCTACTACCGCCACCGGTGGGTGCAAACTGTCCCTGAAGTGGTCTTGCAATACTGTCTCTTAGAAATGTCCGCATCCCAGGGAAACTTCAGGATGCCTTCCAGGGAGGAGGTGGACAAACATCGCATCATCATCACCACGCTCAAAACTGCCCGATATCTGTGTGACCTTGACCTTCCTCAAGGTCAGTGACCCTAGATATTTGGAATCTTATCATGAATTTGATTTCTTTTTTTTTTTTTAAATGTTTTACTTTCTTTAGATTTTGGTGAAAAAATTCGAAAAAGAAGTTAGTTTAAAATTTTGTTATAAGAGTTACAGAGCATGTATGTATGTAGTAACTTTATTTGAGAGTTCATTTAAGAGTGATTGACAAATTTTGTTTTACAGGATATTTTAGTCATATATTTGTGGATGAAGCAGCACAAGCTTTGGAGAGTGAGACCCTGATTCCTCTATCTCTGGCAGGCCGGACTACCAAAATCATCCTGGCAGGGGACCACATGCAGGTAAGGCAGCAGAAGGGAGGCCAAGGGTGACTGATATCTAGAATATAAAGGTCAAGAAATGTTCAACTTGATTGATTGAGTTTGGTAATAGGAGTGAAGTTCTAGGAAGATCTAGGATATTAGGTATATGAAATATTTTACACTTGGATTTTTAAGAAATTGATCTAGACATGGAACCATAGTTTTGGTCATTTTTCCTTTGTTGTATGTATGCATACTGTTACTGCTTACCATTTGATGAAATGTGTTTAAGAGAGAAAAATAGTAAAGTCAAGAAAATTAAGTTTAATTTATATATCAATACCCGGTAATTGCCATGTCATTGATCCAAAAGTGCCATACTTCAGAATTTACAAGTAAAGATACATGTACTATTTTCTTCTCATTTACAGTTCAGGTTTCTCTGTGATAACTTTGATTTGAAAAAATATGTATGTTTGGTCACTATAGCACTTATAGTCTGCATATATGTACATAAGTAATTTCGCTTTTATCTGTAGTTAAACCCAGAGGTATACTCAGACTTTGCCAAGCAGCAGGGCTTCCAGAAGTCTCTGTTGGACAGACTTTATGAGCTGTACCCAGACGACTGTCCGTGTAAGATCATGCTCTGTGAGAACTACCGCTCCCACGAGGCCATCATTGACTTCACCTCTGACCTCTTCTACGACGGTAAACTGATTCCCAGCGGGAACCAGCCAGCACATCCTAGCTATTACCCGCTGACATTTTTCTCGACGCGGGGTGAAGACTTGCAACATGAGAACAGTACAGGATTCTATAATATTGCTGAGGTGTGTTAATAAAAGGAAAGAAATAATAATCGAGGATTCTTAAAGGGCAAAAAAAAAACTATTTGTGTTATTTGGAAATAAATGTTGCAAATTCATATTATGATATACTATTTCTTATATTTTTTTTTTTATTCTTAACAAAATAATTATTTGTTTTAAGTCTGAATATTTGAATTTTTATTTTTATCAATTGAAAGTACGTTGATTTTTTTCAATAATACTGGTGACTTTAATTCCCCAAGATGATATTCTCATGGAAATAAAGGTAGAATTATAACATTATTTAACAACATTCCATTTTACTTTCAAAGGTACATGAAGTAGTGGACAGGGTTGATGACCTACAGAAGAACTGGCCGCCAGAATGGGGAGAAGTGGAGGGTAATATTGGAGTTGTGGCCCCTTATTCTGACCAGGTAAGACTTAGATGAGAGAACAATATACCATATTTTGCGGACAAAAAAATGCTGACTATTAGTTGAATTGATCATTTTTAGCACAAATGAGTGAAAACGGCAATAAAGATGAGCAAGGATTTCAACTAGGTGATTTCCAATCACACAACCAATATTAGATGATTAAAACCAATATTTTTATTGCTACTTTTTCAAAAATTTTCTGACTTCAAGCCTTAGATGTGTCGAACTGGACGATAAGTCGGGTGCTTTACTTCAGAAAAAAAAAATCGTCTAATCATCTGAAAAATATGGTACATATTTATTTGGTTAAGTAATGGCGAATACACTGGCAATAACTTGTTTGATGCAAGGAATAGTGGTCAGAATGGATAAATATTTTAATGCATGGAAATAAAATATTTTTGACAAAGTAAGTTTAGTTTACACTCATACAACTTGCATAACATGCGATATCGGGAATTGTATGCAATGCAAGCGATTTTATATATGTTACCAGTATTTGAAAATATGATGCATAAGTATAAAGCATAATTGATTAATAATAAGCAATTGGTAGCAATGTCGGGGATGTCCTTTGCATCATACACTGATTATTTTACCTGCAGTTTGATACGCCATTTTGAAGCGATAATATCAACGCATCGTCTGAATCAACATATTTAAGGATTTTTTAAAATTTTGAGCTAAAAATGATCAATTCGACTAATAGTCTGCATCGACGTTTCGTCCGCAAAATACGGTACATACATGTAATGTAAAGAAGAGATTGTACTTGTGAAAAGTATGGCATTGATTGAAAGTGATGGAACTTGTAAAATATAGTGTCAGAATGTTTCACAAGTCACGGTGTTAAACAAATATTTTATGGTGTTGGTATTGTCAAACTTGTTTAAAATTTTGTACGATAGCAATGGCTGCTGAAGAAAACATCTTAAAATGTGTGAAAATGATTTCAACGGACATTAAAGTTTCTTTTTTTTTTTTCATTTAGGTGTTTAGGATTCGTGGCGAGCTCAGGAAAAGAAAAATGCAGTATGTCAGTGTAGAGAGAGTTTTTAATGTACAAGGTATTAAGTTTGTTCTGTTTATTTATTATTTCTTTATTCAAAGCGGAGGGAAATAATGTTTCTATGTTATTGATATATTATATCTCTTAGTCAGAGAATCTTAATTACGAGAATAATTGCGATCAAAAGCCAAAATAAGTAGAATAAAGGCATTTAAACTTTTAAGCAAAGATTTACAGGACAATTATTCCAGTTCTTGAATGGTGAATGTAAAACTTGATAGACGACACTCTCTTCTCTCCCAGGTAAACAGTTTCGCGCCATCATCCTGAGCACAGTTAGGACCAGACACACCTGTAGTTCGGACGCGTCCCAGGAGGATGTCTACGACTATGGCTTCCTGTCCAACGTCAAACTGCTAAACACCGCGCTCACCAGAGCCCAGTCTATTGTTGTCGTCGTAGGGGACCCCCTGTCTCTATGTCTCGTGGGCAAGTGCAGGTATGCCGAGAGTTTTTTTGCTTGGATGTTTTATTTCTATAACATGGCCATAATCATAATCAAATGATAGGGGATATTGGTACATGTGAATTATCTTGCTGTATTTCATTTTTGTGCTAAGTGCTGCATAGAGGAAAATATTTACCCTTGTTTTATTTTCGCCTCTTTTACACATGTTGTTGGCAGACAAATTTAGGTCTGGATGAACTCAAAGCAAATTTTAAATAACTTTGTGATTAAAAAAAGTCTGTCTATCACACAACTGTGTTTGGGCAAATTAGGCAAAACCGTTTGCATGTGTAGAAGGGCAAAAAATACATGGTGCAAAAATAACCCTGTACACGGTACAATTAGATTTGTCTTCAGTATTGAATTCTGTTTTGGTAGAGAACTACCAGTTAATTTGATATTTTTTGTATGGAAATACAGAGTTAATCTTTCAACATGCTTTAAAAAAACACATAGGTCTACATTTAACTTGGTCAGTTTCAATCAACTTGTTTTCATTTTCAAATTTCAGAAAAGTATGGGAATATTTCCTGGAAACGTGTAATGAGCATAAAAGTTTCTTTGGCCTGAAGTTCAGTGTTCTGAAGGCCCAATTAAACAGTGCTGAGCTGAGAAAGACCTACGTCCTCAATCCCCTGGCCCCGGAGTTTGTTCCCAATCGTCTGTACCATGTGACCAGTCAAACCAATGTAGGAGCTGGGGCCTCAGGTGGTCCTAATGCAGCCAACCCTGGGTACTTTTTGGGGCAGAGAATGATGTACCCTGGAGGACCATATTCCCAACAGGTAGGGCAATTTTTTTCCAGAATATTATCCTCTTTTTGTGGGATAATTTTTTTTATTGATATCAGTTTATATATACATGTATATATCATATGGAAGAGGGTTTATTTAGGCTTTGCCTGCTACTCAATTCATTTGATTTGTCAATAAAATATGTTTAACTAAAAACATGTTGATATTATTTTACATGGAATTAATTTTTACAACTTAAATAAATGGTGTACAATTTGAGTTTTTCAGTAAATGATTTATAGAATGTAATTGAATTGTTTGGTTTTCAGATGTATGTTCCTCTACCCTACCAAGGCTACTACCCCCCAGTCATGTACAGACCTTATGTGTCCCCGTTCATTGGCGGGGGAGGAGTAGGAGGAAGAGGAAGAGTACCAGCTAGAGTAATCTACCCTAGACAAGTGCCTGTTAATGGCTCCTCAACAAAATCCTCATCTCCTGCTAAATCTTCGGGATCTGACACTGAAAGGGTTGCCAGCCCAGATATAACAAGAAACACAGAGTCTCCCCAGGGACAAGGGTCTGGCAAGAAAGGGCATTCCTCTAGGAGCAAGGCAATGGTGTATGTGCCTAGGATACCAGCTCCTTATCCTGCCATGTACTATCCTTATCAGCCATATCCAGGATATTACTACCTACCTGAGGACCCAAGGTTGGCTCAAACTCATGCAAGGTACCCTTACATTGCCCCAGGAATACCACCCCAAGTGTATCCACACCCTTACACAGCTGGCCCATACATCGGTTCTCCCATCAGACCATCTCAGGGTGGTTCTCCTGAGAATACCCCTTCACCAGGTGAAAGAAGTCCCAACTCCCAGAGGAGCCACTCTCTGTCTCCAGGACCCCAGAGACCTCCAAGATCACAGTCTCCCGCTATGTCTCCAAACTCTGCTGCTGCTGTTGCTGCTGCTGCAGCTGCTGCCCATTTCCAGTTACTGCCCAATGTGAAGCACATCCCTGCCCATCTGTACAGCAAAGCCGGAGGTTCTGCAGGCAACTCCAGGTCCAGCACTCCTCTAGGTGGGAGAGATTCACCAGCCACTGAAAGAGCTGGGGAGGAGGTGAGAGCCAGCCTTGAGCATGATTATCTGAAGTCTGTTAGTCCGAAACTGGACTTGCAAGAAAGAAGAGCATCTGCACAGAGCCCATTGGCAAGGGTTATCTCACAAAGACAAGGGTACATTCGAGATGAGCTGGAGGCTATGACGTTACATGGCGGTCAAAGGTCTCACTACCAGAATATTGTGACCACAACTAGGAGTAGCAGCGGTTCGATGCAGAACGGGTCACGAGTGATGGAGAAAGGTAGGAGCGACAAGAAACCATCAAAATTAGATCTCCACTCAACGACAGGATTTAGCCGGCAGTTCAGTGAAGACATCACCACCCCAACGGAAATCACAAAATTGGTGAAGATGATTGACGATATAGACGATATGGACATGGAGACCAGACAACTAACCCACCAGTCATATGCCGCACAGAAAAACACTTCTGGGCGTCTGTACCTGAATATCCCCACGCAGCAGGAACTAGCCATGGGAGAGTCTGCTTCTTCATCCCCACCCTCAGGGAGTCCACCATTGGGTGACCAGAAACCGACCTATGCTGGTGTACTGAGAAGGAGACTGCCCTCAGCTCAGGGGGACATAGACCCCAGTTTGCTTGAGCCCCAGACACCCCACACACCTCTAGGATTCACGACCCCTGGGACAGAAATCGACACGGATCCGCTGGGCATTCTTCGAAATCTGAACATCAATTCTTCGGCTGAGAATCAAAGAACTTACAAGTATTTTTCTTAGGCTGAGTCTCGGTTTGATTTGCAACTGACTAGAAATTGATAAAACACCAGTTACTTGATATTAATTGAAGGACAGAAAGAGATAGATTTTTAACATGAGCTATGTACGAGAAGTGTTTCAATATTTATTAATAATGCTACTTGTAAGTAGAATATAAATAAGTTAGATGATTTAGAGAACCAATACAGTTATTGCCCTGTGAGGTAATATTTATTTTTATATGACAAATTTTTCTCATGTTGAAGTGGTGCATATTTTCTCTATCAAAGCGTGCTTTGCAGTTTCTTTCTTCCAACACATATCTTTGATTATTATAGATGCAAAACATGAAATGTTATTGGATCTTTATTTATTTTACAGATAAATTATTATCTGTAAAGTTTATGTAAACTCTAATTCTCTGCAAGAGAGGCTTCTTTTCTTATTTTAGACTTTTAACTTACATATACATGTATTACAAAACAGATAAATGGTAATGATGGCATGTAAATGTTGCATTTTTCGATGTTGTTTTGACGCTACTGTAAGCTTTTTAGGAATATAGACAAGTCATTAACCAAACTTTTGATGAAATGAAAAAAGAAACACCCTATGTTCGGAATCCAAGGACAAAATGCTAAAATATGTTATGTATTACTTACTGTAATGTATGTTCTGTTTGAAGAAAATCTGGTTTTCATTTATAAATATATGTTTTTTAGGCTCCCCTAAAGTGAAAATTAAAATTAGCCCAATGCTTTGTAAGATTTTCATGAAAGTAAGTAAGAGTTGTTTCCCTTTTTAAAGTAAATGCTGGTATTTGAACCTGTAATGTTTTTTTTAAAAATGAATTAGAATGACTTTTAAATCCATCTTTAATCTCTACTGAAATTTTTTTTGGAAGGGGGGGGGGGGGGATTGAAAAGGGGGAAGGATTCACAGTTTCATAAATTTATGGAGTTTTGCTGTCTAATTTCCTTTATATCAAGCAGCTGCATGTAGTACTAGTATGTAGTACTGTTTTTATCGAGATGATGGTAGAATGATGATGTCATAAATTACAATAGACATCCTAGATTTTTTTTTTCTCAATTAATACATGTGTATATGTTAAATTTCGTGTAGATGCTATTGTATTAACCTCACAGAAAACCCCAAGTGTTTATTTTTATTTTTAGCTTGATATTTGTAATTTATGCTTCTTATGTTTTAATAGGAGAATGTTTCTCTATGATAATAATCTTTTGGGTGTCTATGATAAGGCTCAAATCAAGATATTAAGTGATGTTGTTACCCTTTTCTTTATATGATGGACTGATTAAGTTTAATAATATGATCCAATTTGTACTAGTATTATATAGTTGGCATTGTTTCCAGTAAAAAAAAAAAAAACATGAGACCCAAAGAGGCAGAGTTTTCCCCCTTTGTTGGACAATCATTGTTGAACAAACGCCATTTTTTAAGTTTATTTTAGTTTTTAAGAAGTACTATCCCTCGGCATTCACACCTGAGTGAAGTTTGCACAGACTGCAATATACTAGTGTACCTTACCCTAAGCTTTGTAGTAGTTAGTTAGTGAATTACAAAAGAAATATATACAAACATGTATATATATCTTGTGTTTTTAAGCTGCTTTTTATGTGTGTTAATGTCTAATGATTTATATAGTGCTGTGATGACTGATTTGGTATTTTAAGTGTCTAATTAAATAGCCGACAATTGTACATAAAGATATATAAATGCTTGGCACTCGCACATTAGTTTCTATGGGAAAAGTGCATTCCTCTTTTGTTGATTTTTTTTTTTTGTAGTAAAATCTTTTTTTCCCTTGGTTTATTTATGTAGTTTTGTAAACTGAAAAGTTTTGGAGTGCAGTGTTTAAGACCAAAGTACACTTTGGAGAAGTGGAGTTTGAAGATGATGATGATGATGGTGATGATGTTTTTTTTTTTGCAATGGAATTGTGTTTTCCTGCCCTTTGCTGGCTGAGCTATTCAATGCTTTCACAGCTTTCACCATCCATTTAATGTTGAATTAGTTATACATTTATTTCAGTGGAATAAAAAAAACGTAGAATTTTTTTGTAAAAGAAAAAAAAAATCATAATAATTGGATTTTCTGCTTCCTTATAATCTTTGCAGTGGAGCAGTCCCTTGGTCAGTTTTAGCATCTGTTCTTAAATTGAACTTGGGATGTTAAATAACATTGTAATCTTGACAGCTTTTCATTGGTGGATGGTATGATTGCTGGGGGGCTAAGTTTAGCATGGACTGGTGAAGTTGGACGCTCCTCCATTTTATATCTTGTAGCACCGTTTCCTTGTATGGTATTTGGACTGTTCATATGGTGTGGCAGCCATTTTCCTGGCTTCTCTACCAACTTCATGTCATGTCCGAGATGCCGGTGAGATGTCTCGAGATATCTCACTGAATTATCTAGGTTATATGAAGTGAAGTGGGTAGAGGGGTCAGAGAAAATGTCTAGACTGTTACACTGAGATAGAACTTAATATTTACTCCTATTACTAGATATTGTGTATTATTTATAATCTAGCTGTGGTATTAATCGGATTTAATAAACCTGTTAATCTTGCATTGAATTATTGTTTTGAGTTATCTGTTTATATACTTCATTTTGAGGTACGTGTGTTGCACAAAACATCAACCGGCATTGCAAACGTAAAGTTCGTAGAATGCCACTTTTAGTACTTTGATTAATTTGATTCATTACGTACGTGCGTTCCTTCAAAATAGGCATACATCAGTAATAGGGGTCTTGTATTCGATGAAGGTTATAGAAAATGTTAAACATTACATCCGTGTATAATGCGTTTTGCGGTTTAATGCGACTAACTTTAACCCGATTTTTATATGGCACGTGTATATATGTAAATGTATATTTCCGCCGTGTCACCTATCTTGGTCCACCTGTCTATTTAATCGCGTTAACGCATTAATTAGATGATATCGCCTTCCTGGTGGTCATATTTAAAGTAACCAGGGGGGCTTTGAAAACATCTGTATACACACATGTATAGTACGTCACTTATATTGCATTTGCGCGAATTAGGGTGCAGCGATTGACCCCATTGGGAGCATTTACAAGAAAAATATTTTCATACACATGTCGTCTTTCTAATTTTTTTTTTTGTAATGAGTATGGGATAAATATTCGCCCCTATACATGCATGTACACTTGTATAAAAAACCTTTCAATTTCTAAATAGCAGCACGGGGATGAGTATTTCGATAAAATAAACTTTGGGTATTAATTAAAATAGTAGAATGTTACATGTTAGGGCTAAATAAATATAAATCAACACAAAAAAATCTAATATATTTATCATATTTATATTTCTATGATTATTCATATACTATAATCTTGAATTTCTCCTGTAACAGTATAAAACAGTGTGCTTGATAAAAAGAAAAAAAAATGTCAATATAAATAAGTACAAGTCTATACTTATATGATTTTTTTTTATACATGTATGTAAATTAATAAAAATCCTATTATGTACGTATTTATAGAAATTAATAATCTGATTAGAAATTATGGATCGCTAAAGCTCAATATTACCACTATCCAAAAAATACCACCAAGTTATTACACTGAAGCGAACATACAACCAGCTGCTGAATTGTGAAATCTACATAAGCACGGGACTATCATATCTAAGATATATACCTGTACATTTCAATGAAAAAAAATATTGGATTACATTTAAATTTGTTTAATCCTTTCTATCCACCTCATCCCATCCTCCAAATATAAAATCATATCTTTTTAAGAACATGCACATTTAAACAATGCCTTATCTGATGGTTAAACTTAATTTGGAGGAATTTCCATTCAAGTTTAAAATAAAACAACGTGCGTCATCGATTGAAATTTTTTATACGCACTTGTACATTTGTTGTCTTTTGGAAGAAGTGCTGTTACGTAACTTTCACCACCCTGTTCGGTTCAAGGCAGGTACATGGAATGAGCAAGCAGAGTGCGCAATCAAAAATTCCGATTATGTTGATAACTGAATTCATAAATGCACTGGAATAGCTCATAATAAGTTCATTCATTACTCCATAATGATAACTGCTGTTCTAGAAATTAAAATAGCTATCCCTGAATGACTATACAGACCAATCGTGTTGTGTGAGTTATCAGTCATAAAACCATTTTCTAAGGAGTCTGTACTTGGCGGGTGACACTCCCACCCACCTTCTATCTTCTTGCGGCTGCCAAAAGTCATCCTCTGATGAATCTTCACTGTAATCGATGTCGGTTTCAGAAAAATCGTGTTCCGAATAATCATCTCTTATTTCCAAGCTGCTTTCGTCGTCTGCAGCATCGCGATAAAGAGGCTGCAAGGGGAGACAGTTATTCACAAATTGATCCATGTTTTCAATATGCACCTCTCTGATCATATCGCGATCCTTATCGAAAACGCCTGTTCCCATCACTCTTCCTTCTTTACCGTTCTTTTCGCTGTAAGAATTTCTATTTTCCTCACTTGATTGTAAATCACACTTATTGCAATTTCCTTTATCGTCTGCTTCATTCAAATTTGTATTATCGTTTTTAATTCCCTGAGATAGGACTTGCACGCCCATTTCTTTTGTCTCGGCAAAATCGGAATCATTCCCTACCCCAACGTCACAAATCTGGACCCCGTGCGCATTCATCCTCCACGGGTTCTTGTTCTCTTTGAGTTTTGGCATGTCTGGGAACACGGGGCTGTTAATGTATGGCATCTCATGTTCGTCAAAGTCTATATCTATTCCAAGATCATCATCGTCTGAAAAATCCGAGTCACTATTCGAATTATAACCATTTTGCGGTTTCAAGCACAGTTCTAAGTCAGCCATATCGTTGCACAACCAATTGATGACGCAAACAGGAGAAAAATAGAGTCCTATGTTTTCATATGCATTTTATGTCTTTACTTATTTTCCTACATACAAATTTCAATGTGTTGTTTGTCCTCCATTGGAATATGAAGTACCCAATACACAGGTTTCTTTTCCTTTAAATATATCCTTTTGTCGCAAATAGGACCCCATTATCGAATTTTACCCAGTTTACCTCATGCCAAGACAAATATTTTTTGTGAATCTATACAATCGATTAAGTAAGCGAATATTTATATCGTCAAAATGACTTGATAGCTCGACAAATCTTTTTAAATGGTTCGATTGAAAGGCACGAAGCAGCTAATTTAAATAGAAAACAGCCTTCAGAGAGACGGCATAGCTGTTGTCATTATATAGCACTGTTCATATATACGTCTTATTGCTTCTTATTGATAAAGTTTAAATTCACGATGGACATTGACTGCTATTATGTATTTAGATTACTTCTAGGGGACCCGTGACAGACATTAGATTGAATATTAAACCAATCAATTTTAGATTTTAATCAATATCGGAAACATGTCGAAAACACCGGTACCTATATAACTGGAGATCTATCATATTGTACACACTGTTCATGCATGCACGCGCGGATCTAGAGGGGATCCGGGGGGGGGGGGCTTAAAATCAAAATAATTAAATTCACACAGTAAAATAGGCCTAGGACCCCCTCCCTCACCCAGCAAACAAAATCATCCCTAGTCAACCTCCCCGGAAAAAAAATTCTGGATCCACGCATGACGTCGTGGATACGTACGTGGTCAGAGTGTGGACTCGTGCCTATTAATGCAAGGTGACCCGAACTATTAACTCAGACTGGTACTGGTACATTAATTATTCGAAAATCTAAAAGGGGGAAATAAAAATCTAAGGAAATTTAAAAAAAACCAAATTAAATTATCAAATAATTATTTCAATTAAAAAAAACCCCAAAACCGAATTACATGCATGGATATACACTGTATAGCATAAATTTGTAATCACAACATATCACTTATTACACAAGATTATGAATATTTGTTTTCCTGGTTGACTCATGGTGTTTGTGCCAAACTCAATCACGTTTCATTCTTTATCGCGTGTGTGTGTGTGTGTGTGTGTGTGGGGGGGGGGGGGGGGGGGGGGGGGGGGGGGTCACAAGGCGAAACAATTGATGAAGATGGTGGGCACTAAATTTGCCTCCCTCGTCTTATAATTAATCAAAATTAATCACGCACGGGCAGTTTCATATTATTAAATGTAATTGAAAAATTACGACCACGTTACATAACATTTTTCTTTCAATTGTTATTCTATTTCCACCCTAAATCTAACAATTATACTGACTTCAAACTGGTAAATGTACTCATACATTATATAACAGTAAAATTATAATTTACTGTCATAAGGTGCACTGACATTTTACATCCATTACAACAAACTAGCAAACTACGAGGTTCGATTCTTATTTCAATAAACATCAAAAACAAAATAAATATCATTTTATATAAATAGAAAAAAACAACATATTTTAAGGTAACACAACTTGTACTTGATTGCTACTTCATTAAATCGAACAAACTTATTAAAGGGATACCTTAACACCTAATTTTTACAAGTACATTTATTTAAACAATAAAATTCTTTCTTTGATGATTCATGCGGCATATGAAGGTGGCGACAATGCAGAAAAAATACATAACCCGCGTTAGCGGGTTATGTAAAATTTTTCTGCAATGATCGCTATACCTTCATAACCCGCATGAATCATCAAAGAAAGAATTTTATTGTTTATATTTACATCTTTCTTTAAACAAATTAATAAATTGATTGTAAAAAGTAAGTAAAATTCACTAAATTACTGTTATTGTACATCAGTACGTTAGCTAAAAGAAACAGCCAAATCGTCTCCTATGGGAATTTGAGTCTGACATCATCATGATTATTTCGTGCAGTCCGTGATTTTTCTTAGGTCGCTGCAGGTTTCGAACAATCGATAAAGGGGTGTGAAGATTTCAGTCCTGTCAGTTTCCTGCCAGTTTCAGTCGCTGTAGGTTTCAACCAATAAATAAACAGGGTGTGTAGATTCCAGTCTGGCTGTTTCTATAGAGCTATGAATTAACTATAAGTTTCCGTAAGAAATAGAGGGAATCATACTCGGTAGATGTAAATATTTAGTAATATCATATGTTCAATGATTAAGTCCCTCTGTCAATGTCCAGAATGAGTCAATTGTAAACAATGTAAATGCCCATACAAGTTTTTAAATCTAAACCACACTTTGTATTTCTAAAGTTTTTCGTAGTGGCACTTCGTTTTATCCATGGTAAACAACTTTATTCAAGTCCAGTTGTACAAGTCTGCGATTCTAAATATCTGCTATTTTTGTCCGCCGACATTACTATATAAGCGATGACGTAAAAAACAGACTCGACGAGCAGGAGAGAAAAGAAAAATAAAAACAGAAGTTTGTTTAAAGCGGAACACAGTTTGCCCATGTCGTCGGTCGGTTCGTGCAGCTCTCCCGTGTCCTCTCTGATGGCGTCATGATAGTCATGTGACTCAGTATTACCGTCTGCTATATTGGATAAATCTTCTGCTTGTCTTTCACGAGTACAGTCGTCTGCTCGACTTTTGCAAGAAAATACTGCTATCATTTTCTGGACCCAAGGGGCAACTTTCCTGTTTTTTCGATGAAAGAATTGCGTTACTAGGGTAACCGCTATCACTATGCAAGTGCTGCATCCGAGTTTAAAAACAAGAACGTAGCTCAGAAGAGGCATGGGGTTTGACGTTTCGGGGATTATTTCCCCAATATAAACCATAAACACAGTGAAAGACAACAGAACTGTAATAGAAAATGATATTCTCTCCCCAGCTTGAATGGGCTGAAAGAAAACTGTTAAATTAAGAAAACCTAGCAGCATAACCGGAAGTATGATATTCACAATTGCAAATGTCGGCCGTCTGTAAATGATGACAGGGAACGCTACGACAGTTAACTGTCGACTGGGTAGTTTCACAATGCATGGGTTCATAGTTCTGTAAATCCATTTACCATCGTCATCTCGGTCAGCAAAATTATTTTTGATGATAGAGTCTTTCATAATGTACATTGTTAACGGTGACGCATTTTCGGGAAAAAGAAAACTTTCGAAAGGGATGAATATCAAAACGCATTCGTGAGAATCAAAGGGAAAATATTTCACGTTAGGGTCACACGTGACGTCAAAAACGCCTGCTACCAATAAGTTGGCGGTTCCATCAAACGAATACCAGACGACAAACTCCTCCTTCTTATCTTTGATAATGACGAATTTCGAGAAGGTGTTCAGCAATGAAATTTGTGGTTTCCACACTTCTGACGACATGAAAGGTGTCAGGAAAGTGTTGTTGAATTTTTTGGGATCCCAAGACAAGCGTTTATCCGACCAGTTCATCCTCAGCATCCCATTACATTCAAAGCGACCGCGTATCTCGTCAAAATCGTTCAGGTTAAGAAGTTCAAAATACAGACCTACGTTGATTTGTATTGACGGAGGCAGAGTTTTCCTGTAATTAGATTTACCTTCCCTCTCGTTCATCAGATAGTCCTGCAATTTCGCTGTCTCTCTGAGGAAAATATCGTCGCCTGAATATTCCGACTTTAAAATCTTTCCGGAAAACAGCAGCAACACAGCATGCATTAGATAAAACATGATGGCGAATAATTCAGAGAAGGTTAACTCAAAGCTTTTCCCTATGTATCTAGAGATTATTTGGATAAGAGCTGGTGAGAAACAACACTTCTGGCGGGTTGTTTCGATTTATTTCGAGAAAAAGGGAAATTTATAAACAGTTATTGTATAGAGATTCAGGATATAGAATGTTCGGTATATATGTCATCAACCAACCGGTAGATACACACAAAATTCTAGTAACGAATGTGTGTTCTTGTCTAAATACGTTTGGAAAATAAACAAGTACCATATGCGTTTTCAGAGAGCATTCGAAGTTTCTATGTTTACATCTAAAAGACTGTTATTACTTTTATTGCATAATTTATTTACATTATTATGTAAATATGAATAAACTCGACACATCATTTACTTCCACAAACAGTTTTAGAAGTAGTCGTATTGATTGCTTTGAAATGAGTCGTTTTACATAGAAATCATACAACAGGAAGCTAATGTACATATTTTATATGTGCACTCTGTACCTAAGTACTATGTATATATAATTCACCGGAAAAAGATAATTACCAAATGAATGAATGGAACTTTATATATATATATATATATATATATATATATATATATATATATATATATATATATATATATTAAATAAGTTAAAATCAACTAACAACAATAAATAAATTTTATAAATTAACTTAAGAAAAGAAAAGAAAAAATAGACACAGAAACACAAACATACCATCAATTAATAAAATACGTATTCGTTTATTGCTGTGCAGTTGAAATGCATCCTGGATGCATTTCATAGCTTAGCTTATCATAACAATAATTGCATAAATTATAACCGAAATTGTAAAAGAACAAAAGGAAACGACGAAACAGAGGCAGTCAAAAGCGTGTCCAACATGGCTCCATCTTATGTGCTTATCGAAGCGATTGTTTTCTTGGTCAGTTATACTTTCATCGTTTTGGACGATATCATTGGTGGTATGATATGGTTTCGGGGCTGTCTGAGGAGTCATTAGAGTCGTGACGAGATTTTCCAACCATTCTGGGACTTTTTGGTCCTCCGGCTTATAATACAATCGAAGTCCAAGAATAGAGACCGCAACAATGAAACCGCTCTCGGCCAGCATCCACGTCAATACGTAACACAGAATCGGAACCGGGTCCGTGTTTTTAGGCATCACTGTACTCACAATGGTCATAAAGACGGCAAAAGAAAGGAGAACTGTGATGGCGTACGAGATCCGCTCCCCGCACTCCGGCGGGATCAAAAACACACACGCGTTCAACAACCCCAAGCAGAGGATCGGAATGCAGACAGTTAAAATGGAAAACTCGGGGCGCCTCTTGATTTTAAATTTGTAGATTGCGCATGAAAACAAATCGAACAAGTTTGAATCCACAACACTGTCAAATAGGTCCCATTCTCCATAATTTTCATACACATCTAATTTCAGTTCAGGAATAAGCTGAATTTCATTGAACACATGGGCAAGAGTGATGAACTTTACATAACAGGAGTGAACATCAAACGGGTAATATCTGAGATTCGGTTTGCACGTACATCTGACCGTTCCTCCTTTTATCAATACTGCCTGTCCGTTGAAATATATTCTGACTGAAAATGGATCCTCTGGAAAAATTGGAATTCGGTCACTTGGGTTGGCAATGGAGAGATTTGGAATCCATACTCTCTCTTCTGGAAGCACTATGTGTGTCAACCCACCGTATTCCAAAGGAGTCCAACGTAAATATTCGTCTACCCAACGGATATCTACTCCCAAAGCAACGGATATTTGTCCCGCGACTTCATTAAAGTCGGTTATCCCCCTTGGTATAAACCTTACCGTTACATTCAGGACGTCAGCGTGTCGTATTTTCGGCATAATGACATTGTCGTATCCTTTAAATAAATCAACCAACAATCGCTTAGTATCCTGGGAAGAGGCGACAATAGAAAACATATGCAAAAAGATAACAATCTTTGGAAATAACAGTATGTCAAGATGCTGTCGAAACATCATTTCGGCAAAATGTGCCGTAACGGTTGAAGTTAACTGCAAGATTCTTCAAAGTTTAGAGGCACTGTGAATGACAGTGCGATAAACAGATCCATGGTTAAAAGCTCATATCTGGGCCTATTAAAAGTAGCAGACGCGTAAAACGTCGGCATTAAGAACATAACCACCAATGCTCGTTCTGCAAGCAAATCACTTTTTATCTGATGGAGAATAGAAAATAGTCTGTATGTGCATAGAAAAAAATCAACATCTATCTGGACAGCGTTTAATTTACTTTTGTAAAATATTTCCTGCTATAATTGCTTTCATATATTTATATTTACATTTTGCCGATAATAAATTATGATATGTTGCGATATTAACTTAGAATTGCATTCAGTTGAAAATAATCTTTACAACATTTCCCTATTATATATAATGACTTCATGCTGCATTACGCATATTATGATTAACCGTCAAATATGCTAGCCGTTGACAAGTTTGAAGTTATTTAAACATATTTGATTGTGAATATATGATATCATATACATAAGGAGCAACTTACGAGGTTTTTATCATAAAAACAAGAAATTTTGTTAAATAATTAATTAGAATAATAAACTGTTTATTATTTAAAAATGATAAACATTCCTCTTTAATTGTGATAAATTTGAAAGCAGAAAAAAAACCGACGAGGAACGTGCCTGATTCTCATCAAAATTAACCATATTCTTGTATAAATCACTTTTAAAACTGAAGGTTTTTTTTTTTATTTTACAACGATTCATAAACAAGTTCCACTATATGACATCTCTCGTTGGCACGGATGTTAGCGCGAGGGGGTCAATGATGTGGGAGGAAGCCGGAGCGCCCGGAGAAACCACCATACCCTTTCACATACAACCACTGTCAATCAGGGGGATCGAACTCGGGTTGCAGCGGTGATAAGCACAGGGTTACCTGGTCAATAAAACACCCTTCTCAACTTGTATCATTCGTTAAATAGAGCTGGATAGTCGTGGCCATTTTCTGACTATATTAATCTCATTGAGATGAAGAGTTCAGTTTAAAGTTTAAAGGGGACTGGTTACGATTTTGTTTAAAAATTATTTTTCCGATTTTAATGTTTACAATGATTCAGTAAGGCATTTTTATAAGGCAACCAAAATTTGAGTGTCATTCGTTGAGTTATATGTCAGTTACAGAGCTTACAATTCTTTGCTATGTAAACAAAGTTTTTGTTTACCTTTTGAATGTTGAAGTAAAAATTTCCAGTTTTAGACCTAAATTGAATGTGCTGAACGATAGGAACTGTTTATTTATGCTTCAAATGAATAAGAAGGTAGACAAATCAGCTTAAAAAAGATTTTTACTGGTATATTGAACCTATGTAAACAAAAACAGGACAGGAGCTTTGTTTACATGACAAAGATTTGTGAGCCCTGTACCTTGCTTATATCTCTACGACTGACTCTCAAATTTCATTTGATCATTAGAAATACATTCCTAAAGCATTGTAAATAATAAAAACAGAAAATTAGAATTTGACCAAAATCGTGACCATGCCCCTTTAAAGGAAAATATTCAAGTTTTAAACCTAAACTATCAGAATTTATTCTTTACTAAATAATAAAATACGTGACCAAAATCATATTTAAAATGTTAAGGTAGATGTCATGTGGTCATTCCTAATAAAAGGTAGGGATTTGAAGTATTCTTTTATAACAGTTAGGACAAACTATTCTGATATGGTATATAAGAAATTGTTTCTTTAGACTACTTTCCAGATAAGTGAGTAACAGAAAATTAATGTAGAACAAAGAGACTTTAACTCTCTGACGAAACTTGAAATTACAAGTCGAAAAAAATACATAAGGTCACTTAGGTTGATTCCACCCAAATTTTTAAAGTCTATATAGCTATAAAAATCGGTCTATAGGTTCGTTGCTTTACAAAGAGGGACAACCAGCTACTGTTCTTCTGCGATGCAAATTATCTGTTTTTAGTTGAACCTTTGTAAATGTTAAAATATAATACAATTCAAAAACCTCAACTGTGGAATTGCATCCTACAAGAGGGACCAATATTTGGAGTTTTCCTTGCTACGCTTATACAAACGAATAAAAGTTCCACAAGATATTGGAACATTTTTTTATAATATTCAAGAAACACAAACCAGAGTCAGACATATCAATTTTTTAAGCTAACAAAAATTACACTTACAGCTGTAATGAATCTGCATTACACACCTGTTTTTGACTGTGAGTTAAAGTATATACTTAACACGAGCATCAATTGAACGTATTAATATACTAATGGGTCCAACGGGAGCATTGTCCTATTATATGTACAAATCCCTGACAGTGTATGATTTATTATAGGACCCTCTCAACTCTGCACACTGATTGACCCAAGGATAAGTACTAAATAATTTATTTGCATGTAATTTTTTCTGTTCATCAATTGATCGTTTAACATTTTCCAAGGAGAATGGCCCGGCCTCGTACCCTGAAAAATATTATTCTAAATTAACTAGAAATGTACGTCTTATTGGAAATTATTTTCTCAAGATTCCTAAATAAATTTTATTGGTGTAAAGACAGTTCTTGAAGAAATGAAACTCCTAATACATCAAATTTTCATTTAAAAAGTCAAAAGAAAATTCATTAATCATTAAGGGTCCGCATTTACACAAAGGCATGCAAGAGTGGTATCCACCTAGGAATGATATCAGGCAAAAAATTGACTATTTCATATCCATCTTTCAGCGTCAGCCTAGCGATCCAAATACCTAATGGTACGTGTTAATAACCAGGATTCAACAGAAATTTTACATCTTCGTCACAGCGGGAGTTTTGTGTCTGGATTTCTTCATTACCCCACGAGCTGATCAAAGCCAGTCACAATATCACTACTTCTCTCTGTTGTTTTAAGATAAAATGATATCAATTATGGTTACATGTACTTTGAAATATTTTTGATGTTTTGACATACTACCGGGCATCTGATAACAAAATGTGGGATTGCAATAATGGAACATATCAAATAAATTTCAGGTACTCAGAAATCTATGCAGTTTTATTTTTTTATAATATAAAATTATATTCATTTTACTTTCAAACTCTGTGTGTTAACTACTTATTCAAAATTGTAAACATGTTCATGCAGAAATCAGTTATAGATATCATTTGTGGAAATAGTGTTTTTCCAAACCGAAATGATTTACGTGAAATAAAGTTTATCGTGTATTTTTATTGTTAGATTATTACATATGACTCTGGGAAATACATTCCTTATTCTTTCTGATGTGGCAAAAATTTGCTCTGTGTTCTGTATTTAACTTTTCCTATTGTTAATATTTATTACAAAACTACAAAACCAAAAACTTGGAACACCGTAAGCAAATTCTTGGTGGTGGCGGTAGGGGAAAGAAGTACTCTCTCTCTCTCTCTCTCTCTCTCTCTCTCTCTCTCTCTCTCTCTTCTATAAAGATTTTTTAAAATAAGAAATGTGAAATTAAATTTACTATTTTCCATACAACAAATACGACACAAAAAAAAAACAAAACAAAACAAAACAAAACAAATAAAAAAAAAATCAAAACAACAACCCCCCCACCCCACCCCCACCCCGAAAAAACAAAACAAAACCCTCACCTCATAAAAATTATGTAAGTCTAACAAGATTTATTCTAAATCTTATAAACTCAGGTATCTACCTGAAACAGAAATTGTAGTGGATTATGAAATAACAAGTTAATTCATGACAGGAAGACAGTAAAACGCTTTCAGGGACTCAATCTAAAAGGAAAGCTAAACTTGCAAAGTCTGAATAGTGAAATACGAGTTAAAAGAAAAGGTAAATTATATTTCGATACAAGCAGTCATAGCCTGATCAAACCAGGAAGAATGACACTGAACAAATCACAAATTTAGAAAAAAAGAATACATTTTTAATTGATTTAAACATTGATTTAAAAATTTCCTGCACAAATGCAATTACCGGACATGAAACGAAAAAAACATCGATGAAACATAGATAAAGATGTCCCTTTCTAGAAAAAAAACCAAAAAACAAAAACAAAACCACATAATAATACCCCCACCCCCACAAAAAACCAACAACCTTAAAGAAAAAAAAAAGAAGACAAGGAGATTGAATATGCCTATCGGAATTTAAAAGTTAGATAAAAAACAAATCTCATTAAAACAAATGCATGGTATTTTTATACAAAAGCTACAAGCTCATTCATTTAATATAAATCACGTCACGGGAAGTAGAATTCAGGCCATTCTATTTATACAGTCAGACATTGAAATCAAACAAAGCTGATTGCTGTGAGACAAAGACGTCCAATACCTCTTTCAGTAAGTGCATTGAGATAAGAAAGTGTCTGAATATACAATATAAAATTATCAAATTCTTCAAACGATGCACCTGACGATATAGAAAAATGTTTTGATGAAATTTGATGCTCGAGTAAAAAGGAAACATAGTGCGAACCACATGCAAAATAAAAATCGGGAAATCCTGATCGTGTTTCTAAACAGAATTTCCTGGAAAAATAGAGATTCATTCCAAAAAAAAAAAAAAATGACGGAATTCAAAATTTGAGCCTCAGTTTTAAAGCAGCCAGTCTTTGGAGCGTGTCTGCCTATTTCAACCAGTCTTGCTCAATTATCGATAAAGCGAAAGCACACGCATTCGTACTCTACAGTAAAGAGAAAAAACTGATTCTGGTGATGATGTCGACGACGATGATGATGCGCTGTTTGTATTTAATTTTTTACCTGTGTATATCTATACGAGGGAAGAAACATTCGGAATGGTTATACGACTTTCTTTTTAAAAATTCCTCGTACAACAAAGTGTTAATTCCCACTGTGAGGGATAATGACACTCTAATGATGAATCTGACGTTCCTACCCAGAGGTATAAGCGAGTTTGATGAAGTCACGGGAAAGATCTCCATCGCAATGGGTCTGGACATACGTTGGATAGACACGTCTTTAAGGTGGAACCCTTTGGAATACGGGAACGTGTCCCACCTGGTGGTACCAGAAGACCACGTTTGGACACCTGTGTTGACACTGGCCAATCCGATTGACAGAATCCCCGTTTTTCCGGAGGATTTATTTCCGGTGAGGATTTACGCCAATGGTATGATAATATGGATCCGAGGAGGTACAATAAGCATCACCTGCCAACCAAATGTAAAGTATTACCCTTATGACAAGCATACCTGTAGAGCTAAATTCTTGACCATTGACCGAATTCGAAACGAGCTCATGCTCTGGCCAGGTATGAGATCAGCTATTCTAGATAGAAATGAAGAATGGGACATAGTAGATTTGAAGTCTCATTCCTGCAGTTTCGATGTGTATTCGTGTTCAACATTTGAGATCAAGATCAAGAGAAGGCCAGAGTTCTCGATACTCAATACCTGTATACCAATAATTTGTTTAGGTATTCTAAATGCCTGTGTGTTTCTGATTCCTCCACAATCGGGAGAAAGAGTTTCCTTTGCCATCACCGTGTTGCTTTCATTCGCAGTTTTTATGACAATATTTAGCTCGATTCTTCCCAAAAACTCGGAACCGGTCCCTATTCTGAGCTATATTCTGATGTTCATGATGATCGAGAGTGGGATTATTGTGGTTCTAACCATCATCGGGCTCCGTATCTTCCACGGGCGGAATGATAGAGAGTGCCCTTCAAAGACCCCGTGTTGCATAATGATAAGTCGATGTGTTGATAAGATACATGCGTGTAATGAAGAAATGCCGTTGAATGTTTCCAGTCAGCGAGATACAGAGCGGCGGGGCGAGACGCAAGGAACCCATTCCTGCGATAGACTACGACTCTTTGACCTGATATGCTTCTATGTATCGTTACTGGGATTTGTGGTGCTTGTATCCAGTTTTGCCCTTATCGTCGTAACAGCCTAAATGAATGTGTTTTGATCACTGTATGTCAAAAAAAAAAAAATAACACTTTATGTTTAAAAAAATGTATGAATTTTCTTTTGTCCCGCCGCCACATGAAATGTGAAAGCTTGGGGAAAACGAGAAAAAAAATATGTGTTCGGTTAACGTTTCTGTTTGAGATAAGTTGCTAATTATAATAGCCTCATTAAGTTTGTTGATATTTTGCTGATATTTATAATATACAATATTAAATATATATTTATGCACCCTAGATAAACAGACAAATGATAAAGCATGCATTTTGTTGTAATATTGATTCAAAGATATTAGCGGCAATTTAGTACTTAAGCTTGCTGTACATGTAGGTTAATTTGTTGGTTAACATGAACATGAACATAAACTAACATATATTTTTAATAAACTTTTATGTAACAATGAAATAAATGTCAAATGTTTTGTTGTATTTTTTTCCCTTTTCTAAAACTTTTCATATAGCTGTCATTATATTTGCAGTTTTATTCTTGATTTTTACTAGATGTTAAGTATCGCTTCATATTGTTTTCAAAGTTTACCTTGTGAAAAAAACCCCAAACATGTTGTCATGATTTCTTGATTGTCAATTGATGATTCACCGCAGGATCGAGGGTAGGGAAGGTGTATTTCAACCAAATGCGATTATATTTTTGATGTTGAGAGACTAGATTTGATGACCGCATGCATTCAAACACATTTCAACCGGGAGCTGATTGCCGAGTTCCTACAGCAATTAATATTTGATCAATATTTTTATTTGTTCATCAAGCAATTAATTAGAAATTGCTTGTCTAAAGGCGAACATTGCTTAATTAATAAATGCAACGTTAATGTTTTCGGTTTGACATCTCAGATCTTTTCCATGAAAGGATATACTTTCATTGAAAATACTTCGTTGTCCCCCATGTGTGATATAGTTATTCAAATACCGGTAAGTCGCCAAGCAAAATATTAACTTACAGGCATGTAGTCATATGAAATTTAGGGCATTTCCGACAGAAATGGTGTTTATTACTTGCTTTTAAAAAATATCTTTATTCAAGTGAAATAGGAACTAAAATAAACGTTTTTTATTCGTATATAGTATTTATATTCAAGGTTCACATAATAAAGATTTGTTTAGTTACCTGGATTGAAGTTAAGTACAGGGAATGTTGAACTTGCAATTTAAAGTCAGGCACAAAACCATGTTGTTGTGATACTGTGTGTTTGTAGATTGACAAAGAAAATTCGATATGAGGAAAGACCAAATGTTGAAAGTAATACTCAAGTTATTTGTTTCTAAAACAGATGTATTCAGTGTTTCAATACTCAGCTTCAAACCTGCTTGGTAGTTTGTAAACATTTTCCAAATCACATATTATTCTCTCAACTAGAGTGTAATTATGTATAAAACAGAACCAAACAAACGATGAGATATGGCGTTCCTTATTGTAAAGCGTTTCAATGTAAGATGTTACTACCTATATTAAAAACGTAGTAAATTGTAAATAGTTGTAGAAATCTTGTTTCCCGTATGATAAATACCAGAAATGTTGTTATTTTATTCTAGGGTTAAATATGCGTCATAATGTAAAAATAGGAAATGGTTTGATAAAAATTGAGCAATAATGATTATAAATAGTAAATTATAGTAGAGCATCATTTCCTAGTTCCCTTTGCGATTAACGCCAATTCATAATGTGGATAGCCTCTTTTTATAATTTGTTACCCATAGTATATACATGTACATATAATTTACGATAAGTCATAAATCTAAGGAAGGGATGTGTGTGAAAGTTGAAATAGGGTTTATATCCAAAGAAAAAAATGTTTTAAGAATCCCAATAAGCGGGTTATGTATTTTTTCTGCTATGGTTGCTACGTTCATAACCCGGGTGAAAGATCAAAGAAAACATTTTATGGTTTTATGGTTTAAAATGATATTTATATCTATCTCTGAATTGTTTTAACAAATATCAATAGCAATTGAGTCAAAGTATACAATTTATTATTAGTGTTGACCAGAACGTTACCCAAAAGGAACAGCCACTATGTGAAGGTTGCCATGGTAACTACCACGACTTGAACGTTTGATTGAGGTCAGTCCCTGCAAGTCCGTGGAGTTCGTGCTCTCAGTGTAGTTGTAGTTTCAATCGAACAAGAGATAATCCACGCAATGTCAAAACCAAAAGTACAAAAAGACACCAATGAATAATGTAAAAATTATCTAAAATAGCCTCTTGAGTTTATTTTAAGTTAACTAGTTTTATAGCGGATGTAAATATATTTACATTAATATTTTCGAATATATATTTCTAAAGAAATGTTTTTAACCAGTTCTGGTTCATGATGCGTTTTAGTGGATAGATCTGGTATTTGCCAGTTAGCCAGCTGCACGACATGAACAAGGTTGTTGGAAATATAACATATATTATGTGAATATATTGACCAGTGTTGTGTTATTTTATAATACTGGACATGGAGTATGAAAGAAACATATATAATTATTTGTTTTCCCTCGGACTGAAATGTCACACTTTCTTTGGTTTAAACATAGCTCGTGACTGCCTCATATATCTCTATGTCGATTCAGTGAGAATTTATATTCGGCAATATGGCCGTGATTGGCCGACGCTTTGCATGCTCATTTCGACATTTTATATTATTTAATACAGAAACCGCATGACGTAAGTTCTTAAATTTTTTGGAGTAGTTGTCCTTTGAAATGCTTTAAAATTAAGCAGTTGCCCTTTGAATATTGACGTCACGTTGTTATGTCTGGGGCAGAACAAAATGACAGCGTCCAGATTTGCTCAAATCTCTGCAGAGTATAGGCAAAAAACGTTTAAAATTGAATAACAACAAAACATTGTAAGTAAACATGGGTGAAGCGAAGATTTTCAAAGAGTATTTGAAAGGTGATATTGATACTTATGAAAAATTTAAATGAGTTAAATTGGACGAGATTTAGGCAATTTGTACATAGGTTTGCGTAGATCATCGCTTTTTGTCAATAAATGTGTCACCGGATAGTCCTCGGGAAAACAAAACACTGAAGTCTTATTAGGTTTGTTACTGACTGACTACAGAAATCGGGTTGATCAATCTCAGCCTCGCCATCTATGAGATTGATCAACCCGATATATTTCTGTAGTCAGTCAGTAACAAACCTATAATAAGTAATAATATTGTTATATATAATAAAGAGGTTATGATCACTCTAAAAAAGGACATACATGTATATGCTGATTTTTCTGTACTGCAGTATACATGAACCAACAAGGGAGACATTTTTTGTTTTAAAAATGTTTACGAAGAATAAACCTTTCAAATTCAATAACTAAAGTCAAATTGCCAAGTTAAAAAAGTTAAACTTTTGAAAAAAAAATCAGGAATTCAAAACATTTGAATTTTATAACGCTTTCAAGTATCAACTATATACTTATTTGAAAAGGCTGGATAGTTTTTAGAGTTTAAATTGTATTGATCTTCTTTAGAAGAAGAACTAAATAAAAAATACAGGAAAATACTAAAAAATAAAATCTAAGGTCTGATTTTTTCTTTATTAAATAAATAAATACTTTATAGCTTAACAAATCATATCTCAACATTTATGTTAGGCCTGATGGATAATTTGTTGACCACCCAGTCTTCTTCATAAAAAAATGTGACATTTTTTACCCGGTATGGGCATGGCGCAGTGAATGACTTCAAAGGCGTTTTTGAATGAATTCCAATAAATTGAATTTTGTTACACATGACAAATTTAAATTGATGTAATAGAATTAAGGTTTATTTAAAACTTTATTATATTTTTTTGATTAAAAATGAACCAATTTAAACAGTTTGATTTTGTTTTCTAATAATAGTTGGATCGGATTTTCTAATCAATAAAATGCTTCCTACCACTGTCGCTTCATAAGTGATAGTTAAATTTACAATTGCAGACACTGCAGAAAATAATTATCCGTACGTAGGTCTGTCTGCAAGTTCCGCAACTGCTACATTTCATATGGAACAACAAAGATAGCATTTTGTAATTTACATTTTTATTCATACGAAGTGAGTTAAACTATTTCAATTTTTAAAATGATAAAAAAGACAATAAACAATTCCTTTACACTTCCCCATTAGGCTAAAGCTACGTCCTGTAATTTATGGGAGATAAATTGGTCAGATCGTCTGCACGATTAATCTCTATAAAGTATCACTAGCATAAAATTCGATGTCGAGTGGAAGAATCAAATTTTCAGACGTTTTGAATAATTGCCCCACAACTTAAAAGTGTTTAAAGTGACATTATGAGGCACAGACGACTGGTGTACCAAAGGTACCATATTCAGTCTTTATTAAATGAAAAAATGAACTCTTAATTGGGATTTAAAAGAAGTCATATTAAAAAGAAAAATAATACACCAAACCCTATTAAACAATACGTACTATATGTAAATGTAAGCTTCAATACATATACGTGTTGATAGAGTCAGAGTTCTTTGATCTATGTACATTAAATATGTAGCAAATAAACCCTTGATACTTGCTTATCAGACATTTAATTGTAAAAATTTTTTTAGAACATATTGCGCAATATCAAAAGAAATATAATTCAGGCGACTTCGTCATCGAAGTCTCACACTGTGAGAACGACGTTCTAGACGAATCTATGTGCCATCATAAATATCAAAACGATCATTGAGATAAACGCTTTCTCTTTGTATTTCAAAATTTAATGGCGGTTATTTTGTTTCTCTTCAAAATACAATTAGATATATTTATTTATCAAGAAGACACCCATCAATAGCAGTTTTAGCTAAGGCATGAACACAGTAAATTCTCACCACATTGTGCAGATAAATAGTATCTTATCTACAGAATTCAAAGGGATTGCGTACATAAACTGATGTTTCTAAATCGTTTCCAGCGCATGTTCTCGATGAGTTCTTACGGATTACTCATGAGAATATCTTAAAGAGAGCACAGATATAATATACAAATATAAAGACACCTCTCTTAAAATTTTGAGACGAATCTTTAAAAAAGTGGGATGCCAGTCGACATATAACTTATTGTCGATATGTTAAGTTCTGCTCATCATGAACAAATTGAAAAATAAAATTAATATGCACTTACGAACATTAATAATATGCTACTTTGTGAAAGTCTGGTATGTAGAATACATATACTTTGAAATTCCTTTATTTACTATCAAATAAACTGTTACAGTATTAAATCCTAAATATAAAGTATCGGGATCAGATTTAACCGGGTATTGAGTGTTAAAGTCATATGCTTTATCACTGGAAAATCACTTCACAAACTTTTATCGCAATCCATAGCCTTATGCCTTAGTCACATTACTCGACCGGTCGCCGTAGACCGGTGGTAATCGGTGATGTGAGTGATGCCCCAGCATCGGTCCTCATCGGCCAAGTAGTCGTTAACACATCTGTCACGGCAACAGGCATCGTACATTGGTGAACACCGTTCGTATATCGGCAGTACATCGACAGGCTATGGGCAAATGATGTGTCGATAATCGGCCGATGTTTGTTAAACACCTCTCACCTCAGACTCAAAGGGCTCCGGACAATGATCGACCAAATATCGGCCGATTCTTAAATGATGTGTTAATGATGTATTGCCGATGAGAAGCGATGTGGGACATCGGTGGAGACATCGCTGATTTTTAACTACAACTTATTTTCTTCCGATGACTTCCTCCGATGTGCCCGATGGCCTCAGTCACCGTCCGATTTCTATGGGTGTCCGGCCGGTGTTATATAGTGCCTTTTCCCCCTAGCCATCTTTCCCCCCGGAAAAATGGCTATATAGCAGTTTTCCCTCCGGAAAAATGGTATATAGCAGCTTTTCCCCCACGGAAAGCTGACTATATAGTGGGTTTTCCCCCTTTTTATAGCCAGATTACCCCCACGGAAAACCTACTATATAGTAGATTTTCCCCTTTTTTACATTCCGGTCATGTTTATGGCGGACCATTCGTGGCAATAATTTTCAATAAATGATATTATATTAATTTCTCATAATAAAGGATAATTATGGCATTTATTAATACATAGAATAAAATACATGGTTTTTTCACCCCTGATATGAACAATGGCAGGGCCTTCATAACATTCCTGTGTCATCGCCATTTATTTCACCTTTTGTTATACCTTTTTGGAACACTTTTTACGCGGATTTCGGAATACCTCGAATCTTTTTCATCTAATCGATGCTTATCTACAGTTTTGACTTCGACGTTATGACATTGACATTTTTTACAGAACACGTCAGAATACATTTGAGTGAAAATACGCCGGTTTGGAACTTTAATTTTCCCATGTATTATCATCTATGTATAAGCTCCTCCCAGGAAACTAACTGACTAATCTTGACTTATTTTTGTAGAGGAAGTGAATAAGAAGTGGAAATGTATTACTCCCTTCGTCCATAAGCTATTAATTTTAATTTAATACCGTTAGAATTGACGATCTTAAATGATTGTGCCCATGAGAAAAAGGGTCTTATGGCATTTTTGACAAAACAGAGAAATCACGTCACAAGCATTTGACGTTATTTCATAACGTCGTCCGAAAAGTGGAATGCTTAAAGCGTGTTATTTTCATAGTATTTTTTACCTGATTTTTATTAATTCAGCACGTTGTTTTGGGTAAACTCTTTATTTTAGGTTAACTCTTTAAGACATACATGTATTTTTGTTTTTTCTCTCATTTTATGTTAGATTTATCGAAATATGCTCAAATATTGGCTATAGTTTGAAGAATTGTTGTGGAAATACTTTGTTATTAATTTTGGTGTACGTGTATACATGTACGTGTTTCTTTCTGTTACATCATATCGATATTCATGAACAGCAAAGGCTAAAATATTCAGATTATCTGATATTGCTTGATTTCAAAAAGTGAAATTCTGGACCTAACAAATTTTATCAATCTTTAGCAATGACTTTTGATGTTATTGTTTTCAATAATGTACCAAGTATAAACTTAGAGGTATGTATATATATTTATATAGTACTATATTTACTAGTTATTTTAAATATGACTGTTTAATCGGATGATTATATAATTTATCTATTATGGACATCATTGTACAATAATATAAGGCTATAAGGACCAATGTCAAGTGGTTTCGCCCGAAGACACAGAAAAGTGATATCGGCCTCGCCAGCTCAGTCTATATCGTCTCGGTCAACATCACTTGACATGGGTCCTTATAACCACATATCGAACTACAAAGAAGTCCATAATTAAAACAAATTACAGAGTGCTGTAGTTTACATTTATTACGTTTCAAAGTCACGGTCACGTTTACATTGAAATTGTTTTGATGTTGCATGTGCATAACACGACGTCACATTTTTATCCTGTTGAAATAGCTTTATTAAAAACGGAGTAAACCTCAACTTAGAACTAGTTTAAAGCCATAAATTTCAGATTTGAAAACTCTGAGATGTGTTTTATTCAATTCTGTAAAAATCTCAAAATGTGCAAAAAATATCATAAGCACCCTTTTCTCATGGACTCAATCAAATATAATCATATATTTCTACATCTAGATATCAAACGAGAGACAGGGTGCAATGATATGATGAGAAACTGAAATGTGTTACTTCGATTGATGGGGTTCTAAATCATGTGTAAGGGGTGTTATAATTTATTATGTATTAAAGGCATGTGTAAAGTTAGTATTTACAATTTTGTTTTAAAGTCACGCATATTCATATTCATGTTTTTTAATTAAGCACATTTTTTACGAAACGCGAGGTTTTATGATGTAAACATTTTTTTTTTTTTTTTTTAAATGAAATGGCTTCACAACCAGAACAAAGTCAGTATCTTTGCTGGTTACTTTGGAAAATGTGAAATGGAGCTTGAACTAACCTTATATATATATATATTATCATTCACTGCGTGCTAATTTATCCGCTTTTTATTTTGCAACGTAATTTATAAATATACAATTTTGAAAACGATGCCATATAAAACAAGATATACGATTCACTTACCTAAAAATCTCACTATAATATTTATTTCATATTTTTGCAATAAAGATTTACTTGTGTACCATATTATTTCTTCGAACAATGAAACAAGGGTAATTAGAAATAAAAAACTAACACATTTTGTGTGATGAGCTGACTTATTTTTTTAAAATATAAGCTTGATCTTCTAATCAATTGGCAAGTAAAATAAATTCGTATATCAAGTGCGCTATTGTTGGTTATTTATTTTTGTTTTCCGGTTGCTACTTTTATGAATAAAAATTTATTGATTTATTTATCTAGTTATTTAGTATATCATTAGTCATCTTATGAATTGATTAAATGTTTTGAAGAATAATGAATTTACCCGCGTACCTTTTTAAAAATTATTGTTCGTAAAATTAAAAAGAAAAGCAGAATTAAACGTAATTTTCAACCATTTTGATAAAGAAATATATGAGTGAGTGTGTATTTTATAAATGATGTTTTTACTTTTAAATATCCGTAAAAATATGGTGATGTGGTCATCTCTAGTTTTTGAGATATGGGGTCCTAAAAAATACACTATTCATTATAATTGGATTTCAAACATCGGGCTCGTAAACATCAAGGGCCCCTACCCTGGGGGCTAAATTTTTCAGGGTCATCTACTAGTGGTATACCACTACCAATATAAAAATATGGTTAAGTGGTCATCTCTAGAATTTGAGATTCGGGCCCCCACTTATAGAACACTATTCAATCATTATAATGGGGTTTTAAACATCGGGCCCTGAAACATCGAGGGCCCCTACCCTGAGGGCCGAAATTTTCAGAGTCACCTACAAGTGGTAAACCACCACTGTGAAAATATGGTGATGTGGTCATCTCTAGTTTATGAGATATGGGACCCTAAAGAATATGCACTATATTCATTATAATAGGGTTTTAAACATCGGCTCTGAAACATCGGAAACAAAATTTTTCTAAAACAGAGGTTTAGCCTGGACAAAATTTGCACAAACAGACAGACGGACTGACAGATTTATTAAAATATTCTCAAAACATTTTTCACTTACAAATTCAGAACACAGAATTATGCATATAAGTGTATATCTTGTAAAACCAAGTACTTTTTTCAGTTATAATTACCTAAATTAAGTTCTCTGTATAATTCCATTACACACATGTTTAATTTTCAGCATTGTCTATAAAAAATAATAAATCAGCAAAACGAAAATTAACCTTTACAGATGAATGCAGATATATGCAACCTGGATGTGTAGAAACATTGATTTTAATCCTTACTGGGTTTCCATAAATATATATTTTTTTAAAATATGAACCAAAAACGCGAGGGAGAAACCCTACTATGGGGGAAAACCTACTATATAGTAGCTTTTCCCCCCGGGGGGAAAGGCTACTATATAGTAGGTTTTCCGGGGGGAAAAGCTACTATGGGGGGAAAAGCTGCTATACAACACCGGCATCAACGCCATCGGTAGCACATCGTTTACCCCATCGCTGGTTAATGTGACTGATACTTAATCAGTGAGGAGGCATATTAACTCCAACACGATCTTCATGTTGCACTATTTGCAATCACTCAATGTGGTTTAATAGTGTTAGAATCATCAAACATGTAATCAATCTCTTTAATTACTGCTTCATTTCTTTCAGTGTCAGTTTTATTTCTTTGCTTTATCAATGATATCAGCAAGAATATATGAATGCAATTACAGAAATAAACTAATTATTTTGAAAATGGACATCATACAGTCAGAAAAGATATAACAATATAATGGAAATTACTAAGTATGCCACACAAAAGAGAAAATATACAATACAATTGAACACTTACACAGTAAACGTCATTCAAATATTTAAGAAATAAGGAATATCTTTGGGTATAGTGAGGTGATCAAAAACGGTAGGGCGTGATTAAATCCAATAAATCCCGAAGGACTTTATGATACGTCTAGGTGCTAAATCAATTTTTTTTCTGTTCACTATATATTTCTTTGAAAACCTCATAATATTCAAAGAATTTTTCAAAAGATTCCTTATTACTTATATTTGAATAATTTTCAGCAATTGTACGATTAGATATTAAAATAGTGATTGATGAAATGTATTGGACCATATATTACAAAATCGATTCGTAGTGTAATTACAGACAAATACACTGGAAAAGGTAAATATTATACGATAAAATGGAAAAGCTAAAAAAAAAAAAACACGTTTAGCATGCCACAGCAATTTGTCTAACAAAATACAGTTTAGATGTGCAATTGTTAATTAAAATTTTACTCAACTTAACGTCTTTACAGTGTAGTTTATAAATCAAATTGGTTTCAATGGTACCGGTATATACACATGTAAATACTTATTAGTGCTTAACTTTACATACGGCTTTTAAAATATATTATACCTTATCAGAGAACTGTATTTGTAAGAGAAAAACTCGCAATAATTGATAAGCTTAAATCAGTCTTTGAATAACTATATGTACAGGGTGTCCCAAAATATCTGATACCATTTACACTCTTTTAACTTTTAAATAATTGAAAACTAGTTTAACAAACAATCAAATGCATGTTCATAAATGAATATGATGTAAATTTTCTTTCAACAAATTTCACAAACATTCATAAGTTTTTGACAAAATGAGCACTGTTTATAAAAACACAACTAATTGAAAGAGACTGCTAAAATTTCTCAACATCTACTGTACGGATCCCATTTTCTCAAATTCTCTCACTTTTTAAAGAATATGTTGCTTGTTGAGTTGTTTATCCTCAGTGTATTTTTAAAAATAATTCCAACAACTATATCTGGAGTCTGTGTTGGATAATAAAATATTAAAACGGAAGATGTCTGCTTTCTTACTCGATTCATCTTGAATAAGTTCAATTAAATCAAAGAAATATGATGCAATTGTGTGACATCATAATCAAAAGAAAAACACTTTTTTCTCTCAAATATTTTTGTGTGGAAAAAAATCAAACGATTTTAATTTTTATGCGAGTCACAATTTACAAGGGTTTGCCAAATATTATTTAATTTATACGAATTTCAAATGGTATCATACATGTATTTTCTAGGGCACCCTCTATATCTGTACATGTACATCTGTACACCCGTGCATGCAGAAACATAAAAACACTTTTATTGACGTTTTAAAAGACCAGCAAACTGTTTGATTTTCTTGTAGTTTAGCTGTTTTCTTTCCATGTACATTCCATGTAACATCCGCCTGAAATACTCAAATCCTAACCATGCCTGTATTAACGTTTCCTCGCTGTTCATAGCGAACATGTTGTACTTCGTACTTTTTGGACCAAATGCATATCCAGGAAACATGTTATGAATATAAGGGTTCCCATGGAAAAAGTGCGGCAGTTTTCCAGCTTCCAGACTAAGTCGAATAAATTCGATGAAGTATCCCATTGCCTCTGTTACACTTGAAAGTTTATTAGGCTTGCCATGTATCGTCAGAAACAAGATGCAATAAAGACAAAGATTTTTCAGATGGTAGGACTTTAATACACTTCAGAGTTGATTGTTTGAATCTGATGCAAGTTTCCGTATTACCCCCTTTATCAATCTGCAAGCCACCATCACGTAAAGTTGACTGGAATTTCTCTGGGCGATGTCAAACATATACTTCTCATAACCACAAGTTGAATTACGGCAAATGAGATTTCCATCTTCTCTTAAAAAAGTTGGATTATGTTTATTTACCCACTTCATCACTCCGTATCGTTCACAGTAAACGAAACCTTTTTGATTGAACATATCTTTTGGATATTCGTCATTTGATAACAAAATACCAGGAACCAAATCAATTTCGAGGTTTACTTGATCAAAATTACCAAACCTTTTTGGCCTTGAAAAGGTGTCCCCCGAATACCAAAAAGCATTTTGGAAATCTCTTAACCCGTTTTGACTTCTCACTTGAATAGTAATTTTCAAGCTAGGAGAAATGACACTTCGTACCAAAGCATATACGTCATCTGTATTTTCCATAAATTTCTTTAATCGTTTATTAATTTCTTCTCTGGTTTGATCGAGAAGAGAAGCAAACACCTTTTTCTGAAAATTACTTGTATTAATATATTTTTTTTTCTGTTTATGATCAAAAAAGAGCAATTCGCATTTCCTCCACCACGAAGGCATATCAACATAATCTATAATTTCCATCTTAAAAAGTCCGGGTATGATACGACCACTGCTGTCACCGACCATGTCATTTTTTGTCTGAACATTTTCCAAATGAAATGGTAAAAGTACATCGAATTCCAGTGGATCACAAACCTTTAAACCCTCCCTTGAACTTCCTTGTTTTTTTAACGTTCCTGATAGAGCAAGTCCAGGAAAACGTTTGTTTGCCGCTTTTCGCATTTCACACACAACGATCTTTAAAACCCTGTCTACAATTTTACAACTTACATCCCAATCATTTTGATCTATTTCTATACGTTGTTTTTCAAAAAAGTATTCTATTTTTTTCGTCATTATTTCCAATTAAAAAGACAGGTTTTCTCCACTCTTCAACATTTTCTAATGCCTTGTCTTCGATATCTTCGATATGATCGACAGGATTTCTCCACTTGCCGAAATTTTGTTCCCCTTTATCTTGAATGAGTAATCTGTTTTTGTAAAGATAATGATAACATTGATAATGATAGCATCGATAACATTTTTTAAAGTTGTTGAGGAACTTGAAATTTTAATGTGGATGAGAGTACAACAAATTAAAAAAAAAATAATCACCGTTTAAAATTGTGTTTATTATATTCTACAAATGGTATAACAAAATTCATTTTAATTTTTTTCTATAAAGGCAAAAATTGAAAAAAATTCCAACAAGTCCCGAACTTTTTGATTTACAGATCACAAACTACCATGCTATCAGTTCCACTAAAACAGGGTTAAACAACATTGTTAAAGAATCTACATGAAATAATTGTGAATTTGATTCCCCCCTTTTTCCCCCTTTAGACAGTGCGTCAAAATATTAAGCTGACTGTCGCATACCTCCTCAACATGAGCATACGTTTCATTAAACAAACATCTTTTATCAAATTTAGAATGATATTTTTTCTCGACATAAATATAATAATAAAATAAATAATCACAAAGTAGTGAAATGATACGTCTGTTCCTTAAAGGACATATCGCATCTTTTTCAGTTTTCGGAATTATTTTAATAAAATCGATCTATACTCATTAAAAATGAAGTTTATTATATTTTACACAAGATAATCTGGCAAATTCATTAGTTTGAAAGCGATGAAATTCAAATGTCGCGATATGCATATTTTCTCTCTCGATCTATCCGCCATTATGTGCGACGTCATATGCGACCTCAAGCGAGAAGGTGTTGTTAGCCATCTTTGTAATTGGATGAAATTTAAACGACAATTAAACTAATTATCACCTATCAAATTGTCAATAACGGGACATGATGGTGTTTTGTGTCTCCTACTGGTAATCTAGCCGTCAAAAATGGGGATTTAGACTGTTGTTTTTTTTTAAGTTTCCCATATGAAAGTGTGCGGAAATCTTGGGACAAATATCTGTCGACGAGAAGATGTAAAAATAAACTATCAATACATATATTATTAAATATAGGCCTATGGTATATTTTTGTAATTTTTGTTTTATAAACAAGTCGTATTTTATTTTTCAAAGAGATAAATAGAAGTTTATGCACAGGAACCTGTGTACAAAAAGCAAGTTCATCGGAGGAAAATAACAAGAGAGGACGCCATATTGGACACCGTCTCACTTCTTTAGATGTTTTCTCATTGATATTGTTAAACTATACATACATGTATGCGTCGGTTTTGTATAAGTAATTTATTCATCCAAAGCTCACCTCTGCAGAAATCATAAAAACAATAAGTTTTATTGTTGCGAGAGAAGTCAAGGAGTTGTCGATATTGAATGTTTACGCGAGAAATAGACAAAGTTATACAAGTATACGTAAACAGATTAAAACCGGAGATGGAATCTTACAGAAGAAACAATAACTAACGAAAACGGTGTTTTTCTCCCTTAACAAGTCCTTGCTATATATATTTATACAGTGTAATATGAAATAGAGAACCGTAGAAAGTTGTGAACAGTTACGGCCGAAGAAACAAACTTTTTGTGCAACACAGTTTTAAATTACAACAATGAATATTCTGAGTCATGAAGAGCGCCAAAAACAATATTATTGTAGATTTTAATAAAATAAATGCCTGTTGCCGATGTTTTTAAAGCTATAATCCTTACCAAGTTGATTTTACATTGTTTACACGTCGATCAGTTTGATCGTTATTGCCGACTTCATCGTCACTTATTCGGCTACAACATCGTTATTTATCCGTACTGGTGGCTCAAACATGTACGATTGAATAATAAGATTCTTCTAATTTAGTCAACATCGAAAAAACCTACGTATATGGTGAATAAATGTCAAAGATTTAAAGAAGGTAATGCTAATCCTACATTTGTTTACAATCAGCTGGTGAAGAAGGTCGCATGTGACGTCACCGTACCACGTGACACGCTATGTAATTAACGAGTTTTTATACAATCGGGGCTATGAATTAGATTGATATTATGGCTAATTGCCACTTTAATTTTTTACAGCAAAGAAACTGTTAGAAGTAATTAATATATATACAAGGAAGGCAAAAAATGTCAAATGTCGCATACTTTAGAAACATGCGATATGTCCTTTAATCATATTGAATAAAAGTGGGACGATTAGCGTGTTTTAAAACATACATAATACTGGTACATTTACTAGTATTCATATAAGTTTAATTAGTACAGATTTATTATATGAATACACATACCTTGATTATAACATCTCATCACAGTACATAAAGTAGAAACGGCAGAAATCACAGTTTTCTATGTGTTCTGATAGTCTGAAGTTATATGAAAGCTCATACTAGTATTATTTATAGACGTCAAAATCGACGGATTTAAAAAAAAAAGCATGCATAGAACAGCTGTAGAATGCTCAAATCATAGAATACATGCCTGTCTGCACGTAATCTCATAACGAAATTTTCCGATTTAGTTATCATATTAAAAACAATGATGCTGTTTAAATGAGAATGCTTTGTAGGTTGAGAACAATAGATTTTAATTACAGGTAAGGTATAATCTTTCAAGTTGTTTGGACTTCTCTAAAACTGTGTGAAACAAGTTGAAATTTTAAGTAAAATTAATTATATTTTGTAAAACTATAACCAAAAGTCAATCAAAGAGTCCGAATAAAAAGGTTGAAATCGTTAGTTATACAAACCTATAAGAATTTTCTTTTTTGTAGTTCTTAGCTTTCCCTAAAGCTAAAAAAAAGCATCAGCAAAAATAAAACAACAATCCAAGAATAAACCACCAAGTGTTTTCATCTGTATTCATCGCCATGTGAACATATTCCTCAAGAATTGAAAGTAGCATAGCATAATCTTGAATTGAAAACATAGATTGATTAAAATATAAAACAAAAAATATAACAATTCTTGATTAGTGGAGGAGAAATATAAAATTTTAGTTATCTTTGTTTAAATCCTACATAAAACATAAAATATGCTTATAAATCAAACGAAAGGTCACCTTAATGGCATCATTATACATGTAAGTTTGTTTTGTACTCTAAAATGAAAACCAGAAATCACGCACATAAAGAACTTACCCATTGTATTTCACATCAGTGAAAAAATATATATTTGAACAATAACCACGAGGTGGTCAACTCTGCTTCAAACTACAAAGCAAACCAGAAACATTCTTACGTTCTTCATAAAATGTAGGAAACACCATAGTGACAACGACAAAAGAAATCATTGCTACAAATATTTAACAAATTCACGACCAAAAAGACGACAAATTATTACCTTTTGTATTAGCAAATACAGATGTAATGTCTTGAATTTGGAATTTGAAGTACTACACTTACCCATTTTAAATTACAAATAGCTGCAACATTGGTTCCTCTAGGGTTTTCACTGTATGGGAAGTGCTAATCGAAAAAGCGGTTGATTTGGATCACCGGCGATACTTTTGTCGGGTATCGCGAATTTACTGTCTGCACATTTAGACAAAAATGTAATATTAAACACTTTTAATTAACTTTGATTAAAATTGCATCGAACTACTTAGGCAATACCATTGTTATTTTTAAAGTTTATTATATTTTTTCTTGTGTTTTCATTTTTAGCCACTTATGGCAGGCGTGTATCGTCAATCTGATTATTAATGTTTGACTATTTATATATTTAAGTGAACTTTGGAAGTTGTCAATGAAAGATGTTTATTGCTATATATTCCACGATTATATACCAAGCATTTACAATTATATTCGATCACTGGTTCTTTTCCTTGCCTTGAAAATTACACCAAATATTTACCTTCCCCCGGTTTTGAAAGCTAATATTTGTTTGCGTAGTATTTTATTGAATGCGACTCTTTGTTGTCATGACTGCTATACTTTTTTCGGGTAGATCTCATGTATTGCTTATTAAGCATTTGTTACTCAGCATAACAAATTGTGTTAGAATATTAAAATTTACATTCCAAACGATACAACTTAATTCATATAAAGACGTCATTATGAAAATGTCGGTTTTAAAAACAGTATTCATGTCGGTTTCAGGAAAAGTATTCATATAAAGTCGTTACCATTCAGATTCAGGAACATAGCGATTTTGTTTTGTAACCGTTTTTCTTTACAGTTTCTTCTTTTTTTTGGGGGGGGGGGGGGGGCTAACCAAATCAAAGTACTGAAATACTGAAAGCCCGGCTCTTTTGATGTGTCTTTATGCATATTCATGTAGTGCATCAAAGGCTGACAATCTCTCTCTCTCTCTCTCTCTCTCTCTCTCTCTCTCTCTCTCTCTCTCTCTCTCTCCTGTGTTTGTTATAACATCGCACATGTATGCGCAAACCACACACTTTGGCAGATCGTGCAATGACCGCATGTATTTTAGAAACGGAGTGTTTTTGTAGTACAGCCGCTGGAGTCTTCAAAAAGATAGAGACGATATGTACTCTGTATGAATGACACATGTGTTTGATGTGCATGCAAAGTACGGCAGCACTATCTGTGCAAAATAATACGGATACCTTCGAAGTTCTTTCAAAGAATAAATCATATTTTATGTTTTATTGATTGTAGTTTTCTTTATTTTTTTTATACAAACATTTTACTACAATGTGTAGTTCATGCATTAAGAAGTCCGTGCAAAATGAATGCCTCGATCATAAAGCAACCGAGTAGATTTCTACCCCAGTATTTTTACACCAGAGGCAGTTGAAGAGTGATCAAAACTAATATGGCGACCAAATGCTTTTATGAATTAAAATCAGCTTTAATAAGAAAACAGGGGGAAAAACACTCCTCGCTTAATCGCAAACATTTAGAAAGCAATACATTTGACAAAACAAGGATCTCTGTGAAACTATTTTGTATACCTAAAGCTGTGTTAGAGTGTTGTTTTATTTATAGTAACTTTGAAGATTTGCCTGCCTACAGCCAGGACTTTGTTTTCAGCAGAGCCCGGCTAAATATCACAAAAAAACATGTAAATTTCTGATAACTATTACAATCAAACAGTTAATCATATAATTAGATTTGTGATACTTTTTAACACGAATAGAGACACGTGATATTGGATGTTCATTTTTGAATATTTGCATCTACCGAGTATGATTCCCTCTATTTCTTGTGGAAACTTATAGTTAATTCATAGTTCTATAGAACAGGTGTAGAAACTGACAGGACTGAAATCTACACGCCCCGTTTATCGATTGGTCGAAGCCTACAGCGACCTAAGAAAAATCACCGACTGCACGAAATAATCATGATGATGTCAGACTCAAATCCTTATATGAGACGATCTGGCTGTTTCTTTTAGCTAACGTACTAATGTACATTACCAGTAATTTAGTAAATTTTACTTACTTTTTATAATGAATTTATTAATTTGTTAAAAAGAAAGATGTAAATATAAACAATAAAATTCTTTCATCGATGATTCATGCGGGTTATGAAGGTAGCGATCATTGCAGAATGCTATTTTGCCATCCTCATATCCCGCATGAATCACCAAAGAAAGCATTTTATTGTTTAATTAAAACGTAACTTGTCTTTAATTAAAATAAGCTCCATTTGAGAGTATTAACAGTGGTACAATGTGTTGCTGAAGTAGAATGGTTGCAAAAGGTACCTTTGGAAATATTCCTTACACTGTTTAATATCTAAGTAAGTATAATATAACACTATCTGATATATACCCAAATCAATCATAACATTTCCACTGAACGCAACTCAATCATAACAAGAACGCAAATCAAGCATCGCAAGAACACAACAGTGAGAGGCCATGAAATCAAATTCTACGATTACTTACACTGCTTTATCATTTTTCAACTAATAATGTATCGCTATTGATTATCAATAACTATATCATAAATACGTGAATGTTAAAAACATCAAAATATCATAAAAATGAATAAAACTTCATTTGATGTTTTTTGGACGGATGGGCGAAAAAAGTATAGCAGTCGCAAAAAATTGTTGCGAACAAATTATAGCATTGACCCAAACAAATAGTAGCTCCTTTTCTTATAACAACACTGTCCATTTAAGTTTTGTTATGCTTTTCGAGTAAAGTGAGTAACAAGATTTTCGACAATAACCCATGTCTAACTTTTCTGAAATATTTAGCCTAGTTTATCCCCTTTGAAGTTCTTCATTTTCAAGAAATCACAAGAGTACCCAAATCAATATAGCAGGTGATCCAAATCAACCACATTTTCGATTAGCACTTTCCATACAGTGGTTTTGCGTCAATTCACATTGTTCAGAATTTAGATTGACATATATTACATTTGATCTCTCATAATCAAATGGAGTGAAAATATTAAAAGCTCTTTAAAGACATTTCAAAACAGGAACGAAAGATTTTTAAAGGTAAGGTTTGATATGTATGTCTGTGCCTACCAATTTATGCAATGCGTAGTATAGTATATTGTTTGGCTCAGGGCATGCGTTTACTTATTTAACAAATATCTTCCTTTTAAAATCAAAAGTTGTAATATTACCATAGTAAAAGGAAAGTGCTACCACGAAAAGAAAGAAAAAGCTAAATATAAACATTTTAAAAATTATAAACATTCAATCAGTAATTAATATTGTGAATAGTCTGAAAGATGACTTCAACGTCAAATTGTATTGTGGTTTATAAAAAGTAAGCATCGATATATCGAAGAAAATACTTACCTATAGCTCTGGCACAGCCACTGTGGTAAATGTTGCAGACGTCTGGTGGTAAAATGTATGGATTACCAATAAAGTATTTAATACATTATGTTTGAGCTGTCTTGAAAAATGATAGCTTGGAAATAATCAGTAAGGACCCATTCGTATTATAAGTGCATAAGGGTAAAATAAAGATATCATGTCGATTTGGAGTGAAGAGAAAAAAGGACTACTTCATGCTTCATTTAAATAAAACAAGTCTATTAATATTGATTTTCCTGTTCGAAAAATGGAAACTAGATTGAGATAGAAATTATATTTCATACAAATGGTGGCTGCTTCAAATTCAACTTGATTGAAATTCACTATAGTTTCAAAGAGTATGGATTCATGTTAGACGTCAAGCATCTCCTTATCTTTCTTACATTGGATATTATAATAAAATATTATCATACATGAATTACTATCAATTTTTGCTTTATTCAGAAAACATATACATTCTCTTTTACGATAAATAATACGTTTAATATGCATCACATACAATGCATTTCTTTATTTTTTTTAATCATTTGTCTCGAGACATGTGAAGCACATGTTCCTCTGTTTGTGTGCTTGTGGCCGCAGGGACATCGAAAACAATATTAATTATAATATGATTGAATTGCGTTTATGATATAATTTTTTATGTTATAATCTTACATTTTATCTTATGTTGTTAGATTCTTTTAAAATGTTGGCCTTTTTTATCGATTTATTACTGAAAAATGACGAAAAGATATAAGCGGCAATAATGGATACTCTACTTCCTGTCAATCAAAGGTCATGGACAGGGTTTATTTTTAGTCAGAAGTAAGTCGGTATTGATGAGAATAAAAAAGAAATAATTACTCGAATTAAATAAATGAACAGTGCAGAGATTTGCAATGAAATTTCTACATCACAGCTCACATGAAGAGAGTAATAGAGAAAACTTGTGTATTTTTCGGCAATAATAGATACTCGCACGTTATATATATATATATATATATATATATATATATATATATATATATATATATATATATATAAAACAACACTAATCGTAAAACGTAAGCGCTTTCATTTCTTATATAAAGAAAGCGCTTTCATTTTATATATTATAAGTAAACAGTCTATAACGTTCATGTTATTACATAGTGAAGCAAAGTAAATACAGAGAGATATTAATGTTTTGATTTATCACTGTTTAACGATGGCATGAGAGTTTGTATAAAATGTTTTCTTTTTCTCTCCTTTCAAGTGCGTTGTCGATATAAAATTTGTAAAGCGGAATCACGGTGAAATTACCTTTCCAATAACTTTTATTTTACGGTAATCCGGATGTTGTATTTGCTGTTTGAACTCGGATCCTAGTACGGAGTGTGATTCCTGTTTGTCCGATGTAGTATTGTCCACATCCCCTGCATATTATACAATATATTAAGTTTTTGGTTCCGCTTACGTTTTACATGTTTATTTTTATTATTTTAATATTTATTGCCGGACACTGCGGTTTTTATTTTATTTGGATATATATATATATATATATATATATATATATATATATATATATATATATATATATATATATATATATATATATATATATATAAAGCACGTAATAGAATAAACAACACTAGGCATCTTTAAAGTGTCGGATCTATTATATAGATACTAAGCCAGGAAACTGAATATATAAATCACAAAAAATGGCTAACGACACGAACAATTGATATTGTCAAATTTTCGGTAAAACCAGTCCCTTCTTCAGGACACAAGAAATAAATTACATGGGTAAAAACAAAGAACACAAAATTTAGCACTTCAACTAACACTAATTAACTATAAAAAAAAAAACAACTACATTTTACACAGTTTTATGTCACAGTGTTAGAGAAGGTGTTGGATCATACTTCAATGACAGATGAAATTTTATTTTCGTTTGAAAGGAAGTTTTATTTACATTATTTAGATGTAATTTTACCGGTGTAATTTGGTACATGTTTTGAACGAAGTTTTGACGGCGTTTTCGTGGATAGGAGGTAGGAAAGAATTTGTACTACATAAATACAATTTTCAAAAAACAATTGTTAAAGAGAATTAAAACCTACAGTTTATCCATGTAGCCTTTACCAGTATTGGCTAATCATTTGCGGAGTTACTGGAAAAGGAATAAACTATCATAATTCTGTTGGAACATTCTGAAAATAAAGAGAAATATAATTCTGTAGAAATTAAATTATGCTAGTAGATGAATGCCGTGTGTCAATACATTGTTGCAAAAGATAATGACCAGATAACAACAATTAAGCTTATTGAAGCTTATTCTAGTACAACAGAATAGAAATTATTTTAAAACATTTGGTTAATTTTCAAAACAATCAAATGACATAAACTTTGAAAAAGTGGGAAAGGTCAAGAATTTAAATTAGGAGAATATAAGAGATTAGGAAAATAATCAACTGCTATTGTCCAATAAAAAAAACCGAATATTTAACAGGGATACACTTGCTTTTCATATGCAAACAAAGCGAAAGTAAAATAGACAATGAGGAGAAAAAGCTATATACAGAAACATATTGAACGCCTCTAAGAAAGACAAAGAATAAAAAATATCTCTTATGCATGTGAATTAACACTATTACTCGGTTAAACATAATGTATTGAAATATCAATATATATAATAACATTCACAAAGACAGTTTGAAATTGAAACATTAACAATCAACTTGTTTTAAAAAACCCAACAACATTCAATAAAACGTAAACAAATAATAAACAGTGGTAAGCTTCTCAAACTAAACAGATTCATACATGTACATTCAGCTGTGGTGTTAAAGGGGCATGGTAACAATTTTGAACAAATTTTATTTTTTCTATTTTTATTGTTTACTATGAATAAGTAATGCATTTTTAATTATCAACCAAAATTTGAGTGTCAATCGTAGAATTATAAGCAAGATACAGAAGTCACAATTCTTTGTTCTGTAAACAAGACTCGTGCCATGTTTTTGGTAACATTGGTCCAATATACTGGTAAAAAAGTTCTTTTTCTATCTGCTGATTTGTTTTGAACATAAATGAACATTTCCTTTCGTTTGTCACATTCAATATTTAGGTCTTAACCTGGAATTTTCTTTTCAGCATTCTAAACGTAAACAAAAAATATGAACCGAGCTTTATTTACAAAACAAAGAATTGTGAGCTCTGCATCATGCTCATAATTCATTGACTGACACATAAAATTTGGATAACTGAAGCATTGTAGGCATTAAAAACGCTAAAATAAATTTTGATCAAAATCGTGACCATGCCCCTTTAAATAATAGCATTGCTGTTTAGTTTTTCTGTTCGAGAAATATAATAACAGTATTACATTGCCATGAAAAGTATGCCTAGGTAAGGATAAAAAACATAAACCATATTTACAGATCGCTAAGTTAGTCAGATGTTTTTCACCATTATGTTTAGTGAAAATTGAAAAGCTGGATGACAAGGGATTGTGGGAGTGGGTGGGTGGGTAAGATAACCTAGCATAAACTATAAAATCTATAAACTTACAGTTTTAAGTTGATATTGTTTTGTAAAAGTCTAATGACAGAAAAATATTCAGCATTTTATTACAACTACCATCTCAATATATAGATGTGTGTAGGATGCATCACTCGAAACTTGGTTGGCCCTTTCATCTTGTTATTGTCTATGTGGTCAATTTAATTTACACCAAACAAATTTTAATCATTAACTATTGTCATCGTTATTTGAACATTTTACATGTTATCAAATGTCTTTGAATGAAGAACATGATATAAAAGGTTTATGTAGGAATTATTATTATTATTGCTATTTGAAAGAGTTGTGTCTTTTTATCTATAAACTACATGCATGTCACAATGAACATGTTTTCTCAGAACAAGAGTTCTTACTCAATTTCATTCTTCATTTACTCAAAACCAGATAAATGGAACATGAGGTATATGTTACAGATAATAATCACGAATAACATTATATCAGAAATGTATGAATAAGATACTTATAATCAGCTGTGAACAATTTAGGAGGATAAGACATCTTTAGAAATGTTCTCAAGAATTTTGACAATGCGTTTAGCATTTCTACATTATAGGATTCATTAATTGTTTTAACTAAATGATGCATGATTTTCTCTTATAAAAAATTGACACAACATAAGATATATTATTAAGTCTTTGATAACTGACATACGGCAGTTGAAATGCATTATTATTTTCTTCATGTCAAGAACGTACATAAGTCAACCCTCTTTCATAGACACCAAAATGTTTAACTAGCCATATTCATTTTATTTCAACAAAAAGTGACAATGGGTACCTTCCAATTTCTTTATTCACAAACCTTGGGGTTCTTGATTTATGGTGAATGGTAATAATTTCCAGAAAATTTTAGTGTTCTTTTTTAATGACATTTTCAGAACATTTTATATGGACAAACTAATATTGGTAACTTGATATCTATAAATAATAATGTAACGAATGTTAAGTTTTTTTTTTCAACAAAAACAAATATGACAATGGGTACCTCTCAATTTGTCCATAAACAAACATTTTGGACTCTATATGAATAAGGGAAGGATGTTTTAGTAAAACGATGAAGTGATTTAAAAGCTAGTTATGTTTTATGTTTCCAAACATATATGGTTCCCCCTGAAATGAATATATCATATAACTAAATGCGTTTGCCGTTTTAAAAAAGCTATTAAAGTTTACAAAAGAATCACAGACTGTGTTTTTTATATTGTAAAAAAGAATGATAACTTTCATTTTCTATCGAGATCATGAAAATAAGTACATTTGTTTTTGAAATCAGATAAAATGATTTCTTTGTTGTCATTTATTTTTCCCCATGGTAAAATATGTACTTTTAATAAATTAAAAACCAACTCAGTGCAATCAATGTTAACACCTTTTGCACGAAACGATATGCCGTAATTTTTTTCTTACTTCTGGTGAAGAATATAATCATAAAATCACCCCAGTAAAAGGGGATTACATTTATTTACCTTCATTTACGTGTACATGTATCTAGAATATAACATAGAGATCTCCATCGGTCAGATAATCACGGTTACCCAAGGTTTATTATACATGTAATTTACTGTTTTACTGGTTATTACATTGGTAATTACAACATCAATCAATGCTACCGTCTAAGCGTAGTCTGTCAATGTCCATTTGATTCTCATACAATACAATGCTAACATTCACACAGTTCTTTGGAAAATTTCTTTCGAGTCTTTACCTAGTTTAACACATGCCTTTATGTAGCCTCTAATTTCAGCCATATTGGGTGAAGACTTACCAGTCATATTTTTATACAGTGTCTGGAGCAGGGGTTATATATAAGCTTTTCAAAGGAGCATTCGATGATGAAACGTGGTCAGATAAACGGCTATAAATAGAATATTAAACAAATCGTGCCTGAAAAGAAATTCAAAGGTCAGTTGAACCCTGTATTTTAAGAAATCTGATTAGTGACATTATTTATTGAACGCCTCTCGTATAATTCATGGGAGATAAATTGGACAGATTGTCTTCACAATTGATCTCTATAAGTTATCACTAACAACAAATTCAATGTCAAGTGGAAAAATGAAATTTTCAGACATTTTCAATAATTTACCCTCAACTTAAAAGTGGTTAAAGTGACATTATGGGGCACAAGCGATTACTGTACTAAAAGTACCATATGCAGTCTTTCTTAAATGAAAAGATGAACTCTAGGGATTTTACAGAAATCATATAAAAAGAAAAATAATATATCATAACATTAAAAAATATGTACTAAATGTAAATGTAGGCTTCACTACAGATGTTGATAGAGTACAATAAAACCCTTGATACTTGCTTACCGGGCTTTTAATTGTAACAAAATTGTTTTACAAAATGTTACGCAACATAAAAAATAACTTCGTCATTGTTGAAGTCTCACACTATGAAAAATAATCTGTTGAATATGAAATGACGTTCTAGACGAATTTATGCAATCATAAATATCAAAACGATAATTGAGATAAACACTTTCTTTTTGTATTTCAAAATTTAATGGTGGTTATTTTGTTTCTCTTCAAAATACAATTAAATATGATTATACAACTATACTTATAAATTAAGACATTTTGCCAATAAACTACAAAATGCCTGCACCAGAGTGACTGTTTACACCTTTCGTATTTCAACACGTGTGAGTTGATGTCCGTAAGGTAAAATTGAATTTTACCTGATAAGCAATTACTGTAAAACAAATCAAAAACCTTCTTTCATTTTCGATTAACCAGCCCGAAATAGCAAAAATGAAAGTAAGGTGGTGGACACGCTTTGGCGGATCCAAGTCAGTGAGAGTTTGTATCAAAATATATACTTGCAATGAATCAATATTGAATGATTACGTAAAGAGTGAACATATTTACTGGGGACTTATTCAGGGTATACAAAGAAATTAAAATTTGACCAATGTTGAATAAATAAAATGAGCCAATTCGTTTCTTGAATGAACGATTTTAGTTTTGATGGATAGAACTTTCCAGAACAGGGTAACCAAGAACGCGGGTTGACTTTTTAACGTCATAGCGAAAAGTGTAGGACGAGTTCATCATGCATCGCTGGCAGATACCTTGAATCGGATATCTTTGGTAAATACAAAAAATTAAAAAATTAAATGGACCAATTTGACGCGATTTTGATTTTTGAAATAACTACAGAACGAGGTGCTAAAATAACGCGGTTAACTAATTAACGTCATGGTGGAAAGTGTAGGGCAGATAACTTGGATAAGACAACTTTAGTTTAGGATATGCAAATAAATATGCATACCCGTTTTTTAAATTATAAATTACATACATTTTTTACACCACGAAGATTGGTAGTAACAAATCTACGTTTATATGAATAAATGATGTATGCATAAAAAGGGGAAGTTGAATTTCGGGGTGGGGTGTCTATTATCTGAAATTCTTATTTTGGACAGTGATAACAATTATATGGAAATTGCACCTAAAGAACAAAATTTAGAAAAGAGAGGAACGACGCACTTTACACCACTACCTGGTTTGGAATGAAATTAAGGGGGATGTGCGGCCATCTGGTACATGGAGAACCTCATATTTATTGCTTTTTTCATCTTTTGACGACATATTTGACCAGTTTTGGGCAGAAACAAGCCAGTTAAAGAAATGTTTACATTTTTATCCTCAAATGTACAAGATGGCCGTACACCACCTTAATATGTTTGTAATATTTTCAAGTCAGCTGGAAAAAAATAAAGGTAATACACGTACATGTATATAAAATCAATTTCAGTTAAGATTTTCATCCCTGCCCGCTCCTCTAAATACCCAACCATACAGTTCCTTTTTCATTTCAATTTTATAGAATATGTTAAGAAGAGCAATTAAGAAAAATTTCGGACACAGTACATACAAAAATGAACAAAAAAAAATCTGCTTCAACATACTAAGCACTGTATTAATCAATACGAATAAGAGTTAATTCCCGCGGTTGCGCGGGATATCATCTAGTGTATAATATCAAGAAGACACCCGTCAATAGAAATATTAGCCGAGGCACAAAACTAATCAATGCAGAAAAAGGTAACCTAACAACAAAACTTTATGATAAACGTGATGACTTTAATTTATCTATAGTCAACTTTCCTTCTTATGTAGCAATATACCTTCATCACCTGCATATGGAGTTTTTGTCTCTCAGTTAATTCGATACGCAAGGGCGTCCTCTTCGTCGTCTTCTTCTGAACAGTTTCTAAGGCGAGGCAAGCTACTGACAAACAAGTTGATATAACAGGACTATCAACAGTCTCGTTTGAAGTCATCTTTTCGCAAGTACAATGGTCGATACAACGACCTTGTCAGCAAATACAATCTTCCACTGGGGCGCATGCTGACTGACGTTTTTCATACTATGTAAATGTAAATGTTAGACCATAATTAATCACCTAATTGTCTACATACTTTTTCGTTTTTCCTGACTACGATAAAGAGCACACGGCGGGTGTAACCGGTCAGCAGAGGACACTCACTCCTCCATGGCACCTGATCCTACCTTAACATTTTTTAGAGGCCCGTGTTTGCTCTGCTCCTGTTTTGTAATTTCCCTTTGGACTTTTGAATTTGAACACTGTTCGTTATCACTTGTCATCTTATCTACAGAATTCACACCGACTGCAAATATAAGCTAATGTTTCAAAAATGTTTCCACCGCGTGCTCCAAATGAGTTTTTACCGATTATTCATGAGAATTTTAAAAAAGATCAAAAATGAAAATGTAGAAATATGAAGACACGTCTCTAAAATTTCTGACACGAATCCTAAAAAGTGAAATGCCAGTCATATCTTTTCGTCGATATGTAAAGTTCTCGTCATGCACCAATAAAAGAACTACTATGCACATAGGAACTTAATAAAAGGTTGTTTATAGTGAAAATCATGAATCTAGAATACACATACATGTACTTATAAAACAGACTTTGGATTCTGATGTGTTTGCAAATTTTTCATCCCGAAATTCAAAACTAGAAATTACCTTTGTTTATTACCAGAGCCACCTGTATTAAATTCTTAAAATAACTGGAAGCAGATCTAAATGGGGAGTGAGCGTTAAGGTCATATACTTTATCACAGAAAAATCACTTCGTTCACCCCATTATCGCAACCCAAAGCCTCATCATGATCAGTGAATGATCATATATGCTCCAGCATGATCTTCTCGGAATAAGAAGATAAATTGGCTAAACTTTACATACAGCTACTAAATTACTTTATAGACCTTATCAATGAACTGTATGTGTAAAAAAAAAGTAAAATAATAGCAATAACTGATTAACTTAAGTTAGTCTTTGAATAACTATATGCGCATAATGCAGAAACATAAAATCAAATTAATTGACGTTTTAAAAGACCATCAAATAGTTTGATTTTCTTGTAGTCTAGCTGCCCTCTTTCCGGGTACAGACCGTGCAATATTTGCTTGAAATCCTTAAATCCTGAGAGTGCCTAATTTAATGTTTCCTCACTGTTCATAGCAAACATGTTGTACGGTGTTCTTTCTTTACCAAACGTAGAACCAGGAAACATATTACTAAGATAGGGATTCCCATGGAAAAAGTGCGGCAGATTTCCAGCTTTCAGACTAAGTCGAATAAATTCGATGAAATATCCTGTTGCCTCCGTTACACCGGAAAGGCGATTTTGCTCGGAAGGTATCGTCAAAAACAAGATACAATATAGACAAATGTTTTTCAGATGGTAGGATTTTAGCACACTACCGAGTTGATTGTTTGCACTTAATGCAACTTTTTGCAATGCCCACTTCAGCACTCTACATGCTGTCATTACATAACGTTGACTCGAATTTTTCTGTGCGATGTCAAATATACACTTCTCGTAACCACACGTTGAATTACGCCAAATGAGATCTCCATCTTGTTTTGGAATATGTCGATTCTTTTTATTTACCCACTTCATGACTCCGTATCGTTCACAATCAACTTTTCGATAAAGCATATTTTTTTGGAAATTCGTCAATTGATAATAAAATACCAGGAACTAAATCAATTTCGAGGTCTATTTGATTATAAACAACAAGCATTTCTAGCCGTACATAGTAGACTTCCAAATGCCCGAGAATATTTTTGAAACTTTTTAACCCATTTTCACTTTGCACTTGAATAGTTATTTTTAAGCTAGGAGAAATGACACTCCGCACCACAGTATACTCGTCATTTGTATTTTCCGTCAATTTTTTCAGTAGTTTATTAATTCCTTCTCTGGTTTGATCGAGAAGAGAAGCAAACACCTTTTTATGAAAATTACCTGTGTTTATATATGCTTTTTTATGTTCATAGGAGACCAGCTCGCATTTTCCCCACCACGATGGAAGCTTGTCAGGATTCATTATCTCCATCTTAAAAAGACCGGGTATAATAAACCCATTATTGTCAAAGACGTCATCATTGTTCGTTTTAACATTTTCCAATTGAAATGGTAAAAGTACATCAAATTCCAGTGGGTCACAGACCTTTAATACCTCCCTCGAGCTTCCTTGTTTTCTAAGCGTTGTTCCTATTGCAAGTCCAGGAAAACGTTTAATTGCCGCTTTTCTCATCTCGCACACAATGATCTTTAAAATCCTGTTAACAATTTCACAACTTACATCCCAGTCATCTTGAACAATGTCGATTTGTTCGGCTTCAAAGAAATCTCTTATTTTTTTGTCTTTATCTCCAAAACAAAGGACGGGTTTTCTCCATTCTTCAATATTTTCTATTCTTTTGTCTCTGATACTAACGACAGGTTTTCTCCATTTGTTGAAATATATAAGTAGTTCCCCGTAATCCCGAATTGGTGATCTGTTTTTGAACAGGACAATAATTAAAGTACATTTTTTCAATATTGTATAGGCCACTTGAGATTTAAATGTGGATGAGAGTACATCAAATTTAAAATAGAATCCCCGTTTTTAAAATTCAAATTCTACATTTTTTACGTCTTTCAAAGTCAAGGGTTACTGATTCACTCCTCTACACAGAGGATAGAAGCGGATCCAATAACCCTTGATTTGCGTAAAGGCAATTTCACTGAACGTATCCAAATCTCCAAAATTGGAGGATTTCAAAATCATTAACAATATGCAAGCATTAAAAGAATAAAACCCTGCTTGTAAAACGTTGCCATTGAATAAATGTTAGGAAAAAAAGACGGTGACTAGGTGGGTATGGGGTGTAGTTTAAGATGAATATATTTCATCAACAGGTAAGCTATATAATCTGTTTTCTACCTGGATAACGTCTTTGGACCTTTAAGTAAAGTGTGTTCGGGTCTGAGAACCAGCTAAAGTTGATTTAAACTAAATATACATGTAAATTGGTCAAAACCAGGACGTGATTAAGCGACATTTTAACTCGTGTTTTAAGGCTGACGCAAAAAAGTCAAAGCGGCAAAAAATCACAATGATACCAATTATTTGTATAGCCTAAAAGCTTAAGGTAGTCCATCCATAACTATCATACTTCATATCTAATAGATTGCAAGTTTGATCACTAAAATCTTAGTGTGATTTTAAGGGGTTTATTAAATAATAAAGATTCACCTTTGAAATTAAAAAAAATGAATATTAACAAATTTATCATATGTGGTAGTTAACATTGAAGTCTATGGGAAAAATGCATTTTTAAATATATTTTGTAAGTACGAATAATTTTCTCACATTTCTCTCGGTTAAAAGTTGCAGAAACTTTCCCCTTCTTCGAATATGCTAAAATAATTCATAATTTATCATATAACATATTTTCAGAAAATGATTTTTTTAAATTTTCCTAAAGGGCAGACAACTCTTTAAAAAGTTTTATGTGCAAATAGTTCATTTAATTGACTACATATATACTCCCGAGTTTGGTTTATGACAGCCTCATAATAACTTTAAAATACGTATTTGGTGTAGTATTGATCAATCAAAATTAATAAATTTGCCTTAGTTATGGATGGACTACCTTAAAGGAGATAAATTTCGAAAGTGGAGACATAAGTCTTACAAAAATCATGTTACGAGACATTGTCACAAAATAAGATTCAGGGTGCCTTTATCACATTAACTGATGGCAAACTCATAAATCATAGCGGCAAAAATGTGAAACATCACATGTAGCTATCTTCCGAAAAACTATTCAGCCGTAATTCGTTAGTGTTTTTAAAAAGGTACTTTTTCAATTTCAAATTAAATATGCAACCGATTACTGAAACACGGTGAATTAAGATACCCCACTACACATAGACTTATACTTTTCATACTACTATGTCAAGATGGCGATTTCAATGTCTTGTTAAATTGTTTGTATCAATTGATTTGGTTGTATACCGTCATAGCACAATGATTTAAGTATCGGGCTTGTGAACCGCAGATCATTAGTTCGAATCCGCCTTTGGCATTTGTTTATATTGACTGAACTTAATTTTGAAAAAATAATTTTTTATCCAAAATTGCAATTTTTTCGCCTATTTTACTTAGATATATCTTATCCATAATGCTTTCTAATATAATCAAGAAATTTTCTGCTGATTTAAGAAACTACTTCGAGTTGTAGTGAGGCTTCTTAAAACGCATTTTCAGAATTGTTTGAATAGTATTAAACTGTAAACCAACTTTTATTCGCGGGCAAGAAATATTCGCTGACAAATATTTGCCATATAGTTGTAATAAAAAACAGGTGTTGGTTGCGAAAACTAGTAGCTGCGAACCAGTTAATCTCAGGTTAATCGCGAAATAAAGTCGTTCGCGAATAATAGTTGGTATGCAATACACAACAGAAATTGAATACAAAATGTTCTAAGGAAAGGGGATTGAAATTTTGAGAGCATATTTTAAGAACTAAAACCAATTTAGCAAAAGTGTCCGAAAAATGGAAAGTTGAAATAAACACAAAGCTAATATTAATAGATACCTATTGGATTTCAGTATAAAGAGGATAAGTATCAGAAAAATGAATCCAAGTATAATGTACCAAGTGAGTTCATATGCATTTATCGCCATGTGGACGTATTCCTCCAGAGTCCTTAAAGATGGAATCTTGATAGAAAAAAATAGAATAATTACATGTACGTTGATTTAAAGAAAAACTTGGCAATAAACAATAATCTTGGCTCTAGAAAACTAGGCTATATCAAATTAATCAAATTATGAATTTATTAATTGATGAAACTTATTTTTGTTTCAAATATCTTTGTGTAAATCAAACATATAGCACGAAATTTACTAGTAATCATGTTCTTGAGACCAAACAATTAAATGAAAAATCACATATTAACAGCAATATCTGTATGTTTTGTACTCTAAAATGAAAACCAAGGATCACATAAAAACTAAGCTGTGACATTTTACTACATCTTTGAAAAAAAATAACTTTTTTTTTCACAAGAGACCATCATGACGGCTGATACTAATCACGAATCAGTCAATACTGCTACAAATGAGATTAAAAACAAAACAAAAACAATGTTCCCGTCATGACAAAAAAACAGAGGATTTTAGAATCACAATGGCGACTTCATCACGTCAATAAAAACCCACGGTACCTTCGCTACACACATGTAAGAAAAATAAACAAATCCACTGTCTTGATATGAAAATAACCCACCCAAAAATAATATAAACTCGAATATTTACTACCTTTTGTATTGACAAATACAGATGTAGTAACTTGAATTAAAATGCGTGTTTAATTTGAAGCTTTTCTTAGCCATTTTAAGATTTACAGGCTAATGCCAATACTCGGATTTCTGTGTCAATTCACCCGTTTAGAAAACATTTAAATTTACATAAATTGCATTTAACCTCTCATTTGTATCTGTATTTTTTGGCACAGTGAACATAATAAACGCTCTTTATAGACATTACTTTAAGAAATGAATTATGAAATATATAAAATATGTTTGACAAATAATGAATACAAGTGTTGAACACGGAATAAGGTTAAGATGACGGCCGGCTGATATTTAAGCCAACCATGCATGTAAAGCGCACATTATTTGGCTCAAGACATGTGTTACCTTGTTTAACAAAAGACAGTGTATCATTGCACCCTATACTCTGTCCCAAGATATCCTGGATTCACATTTTGCTTAATTACTCGATATTTATAAATACCTCAGGGTTCAAACTATGTTTATTCAAAAGTATGAAAAATTTCCAAGATTTCTTCGTTGAAACGCCCCCTCTAGCTGGTCATGTTTCAATACATGGCTAAAAAATGTGATTTTTACGGGGATTTTGTATTGAAGCAGACCCGGATGATAACGTTGAAAAATTGCACGAGGTATTCCGAGTGACTTCCGAATGGAGAAAAGATGTTAACATTCCCCATTATAAATCTCCGTAAGAAATCTGTTTTTGTTCCTGTGAACTTTTATGAGTAAAGAATGATGATGTGTTAATGGAGAGTCTTGGAAATTTTCCCTTTCATCGATTTCAATAGCACTTCTTTCACAGGTATGTATATATTTATTCAAAATCGGCCAAATGTGCTGCATGAATATCTTGGAACAGACTATAGTAAATTATAAAAAAAAAAAAAAAGCTTCCACGATAAGAAAGAGAAAGTGGACTGAGATTTCAAGATTAACACTTTTAAAATAATATCATAACAAATATTTAAATCAATGATCAATTATAGATAGATAAATACTATGGATCAAAATCAATTTATGTGGTTCAATTCATTTCGTAATTACATGTATCGATGCTTACCTATCGCTATGGCACAGCCACAAGAGATCTGTTGGGAGAATGTATGGAATATCATTAATGTCTCCAATAGAATATGTTTTCAGGGGTCATGGAATATGATAGCTAGCTTTGCCAGGAAACAACTTATATCGACCGACTGGTATTATAAATACTTTAGGGTAAAATTAAGACAACAAGTCGATATCGAGTATTTAGAGAAAAAACAACTACTTCTTGCTGCATTAAACTAAAACAAGTCTAATCATTGTGTTTCTTGTTGGATAGAAGAAAAATGTATGGAGTTATAAAAATAAATTTCACCAAAAAGGTGACAAAAAAGTTCACATGATTGGGATTCACTCTAATTTCGAAGAGTATGGATGGTTTCATGTTATAGGTTCAAGCATATCCTAATTTTTCGTACATTAAACTCAGTTCTACATTGGATATTATGATTAATTACAATGTTTATTGTTATATTTGATCGATATTATATTGTATTATGTATAATATATAAAATCTCATCAAATATATTATTCATTATTGTATTATCATTAATGATATAATACAAATTGTATTCTATAATACAATATCATTAAATATGGTATCAAATAACGTAATTTGTATTCATATGGTGTAACACAACAAACTATTCTTTATAAACTTGCTTAAAATGAGATACATGTATTTTGCTTTACTAATTTTGATATCAGTCGGTTTTTTCGATATATATATATATATATATATATATATATATATATATATATATATATATATATATATTAAATATAGTTCTTAAATACTGTAGATTCCTTCTTAAACGCGAGCAATTAATATCCCTGTAAAATCGCGAGATGCACCCTCCGCTGATTTTAAAATCTCGCCATTATTATTTGAGAGTTGAGAACAATAAGAAAAAAGGAAAAAAGGTCCGCTTTTGCGATTTTATATTCTCCCGATTTGATACAAAACAGCGGAATCGCAGAATTAAGTACTCGCGTAATATAAGTAATTTACAGTAGATTAATTTAATCATATATAATGATGTGTTTCGCTATTTTCAAAGCTTAACGATCTAGGCAATGTTCGATAACTCTAAGAAATCCGATAGGCATTTGTTTGTATCATAGGCTATGAATTGAAATATTAAAATTTCAATCAAGATTGCTGAGTTTATCTTGGTATCATTATTCAGCAAATTCTTACGCTCCTTGGTATCACGGAGACTAACAACTGTCATGGATGAAGATTAAAGGTTCAAGTCTTCCTTGCACTTTTCAAATGTTTTAAACATTTGGTAATTTGAAATGTTTTCCTGTATTTCTCAACTTTAAAAGTCTAAATACCATTGTAGAATATTCATTTCAATTTAAATCTGATAAACAATAGTTTTATTTCGGATATTTAAAATCATTAACAATACATTGGTATAAATAAATTTATGTTTAAAGTGTGTTTGCAAACATACATTACCAGATGGTTTTGCTCCTTTATAAAATTCGTTTTGATGTCGAGGTAGGCATTTTTATGAAAAGAATCTGGCAGACATTTTTTGTAACAAGAATTTGGCATTTGCTAACAACGAAAAAAATAAGGTTAAAGATGTTTTGCTTAAACTTACATTTAGATGTAGTGTGATGCGATACTTTATGAACTCTTTGTTTTGGACTACCACTAAAAATTATTTGAAAAGTTATGTTAAAAAAGAAGTTAGGAGCATTAACTATTTCCCCCTATTTCCTCAAAATTAAATTGGCAATCTTAAAAGCAACGATCAAATAATGAGTTTGCAACAGTTTGCTTGTACATTGTACATTGTATTTCAAGATGTAAACATATTTCTCCAGTCAGTGAATGATGTTTTAACGGCGTTTACTAGATATGAGGAAAGAAAGCATTTGTACTAGTACTAAATACAATTTTGTAGAAAATCGAATTACAACCTACAGTTTATCCATGTAGCCTTACCAGTGTTCTCTAATCTTTTGCAGAGTTACTGGAAAAGGAACGGACCATCATAATTCTGTTGCAAAATTCTAAAAGTAAAGAGAAATACAATTCTGTAAAAAAAAAAAACATAAAAAAGCCCCTAGACATTATGCTAGAAGAGGAATTTCATGTGTTAATATATTGTTGTAAACGACAATTACAGATAACAGCAATTAATGATGTTGAAAAATACAAAACAGAACCTATCCTGTATGAGTACAATTAAATAGAATAGAAGTTCTTTTAAAACATTTGGTTAGTTTTCAAAACAATCAAATGATATAAATTGTAAAACGTTGGTAAAAGACAAGAATTTAAAATCAGGAAGGTTTCAGAGATATGGGGAAAATATCACCTTATCGTCCAATAAGATAAACGAAAAAATAACAGGGAGACACGTGCTTTTAATCTAGAAAAAAATCTGACAAAAGCGAAAGTATATTTAATATTAAGGAAATTAAACAGAATACAGAAACATATTGAACACCTCAACATATATTTATTTTATTTATGTATTATTCTTCGTTTTTTGGTTTTAAATACTAACATAATGACAATGCATACTTGTCTAATAGTTTGTCTTTATAGGCTGTTAATTCTTCACAATATAATATGCATGTGAATCACCAGCATATAAAGAATAACTATGACAATATACTTGATAATTATATTTATTTTTTAATCACATTCTCAATGAGATTTATTATATTTTGTCGGACAGCATAACAATGAAGCTTTAGAAAAAAGACTTTGTTCATTTTGTAACGAATGGAAAATATATATCTATGTACGTGAATTAACTTTACTACTCTGTTAAACATAATATATAGAAATATTAGCATATTAGCATAATTATATAAAAACAGTTTGAAATTAAAAATTAACAACCAACTTGTTTCAAAAATATTCAATGCAACGTCAACAAATATTAAACAGTAGTAAACTTCTCAAACAAACTAAAAAGACTCATACATGTACATTCAGATGTAGTGTTAAATATTATCATAATTGCTGTTTAAATTTTTTCTTCTAGAAATTGAATTACAGTATAACTTTAACCATAAAATGTATGCCTAAGTTACATGTACGAAACAAAACATAAACTACATATGCAGATCGATAAGTTAGATTTTTAATCACCATACTATTTAGTGGAAGTCGTAAAGCTTGATGACATGAGATGATGCTGGAGTAATAAACCATAACATTTTTAAACGAAACCATTCAGTTTTGAGTTAATATTGACTATATTAAGATACTGATGTGCTTAGGATACGTCGATTGAAACTTGACTGGCTTTTTGTTTTATTTTGCTGGTTGTCTATGTGGTCCGTTTAATTTGCTCAAAACAAGTTTCGATCATTTAGAATTGTAACCCTTATTTGAACATTCCACATGTTTTCAAAAAGTAAAGACCAGGGTATAAAATAAATTATTACAATTGTATTTGCCAGAGTTATGTATCTTTATCTATAAACTACCAGGATTTCACACTGATAAGGTCTTCTTAATTGATACTAATAAGGACGCGCTAATCACTGCAAACCGAAAAGTTCCAGCTCAATCTAATTCTTTTATTTACTCAAAACCAGATCACTGGTACATGAGGTGTAAGTTACAGATACATGTATATACAAATAATCACAACCGTTTATCAAGATGCAGTAAAACGTGATAATCAGTTGTAAACAATTTAGGAAGAAAAGACGTCTTTAGAAATGTTCTGAATTAATTTTAACAATGCATTTAGTATTTCTACATTGTAAGAATTAATTTGATTTAAATAAATAATGTTAGCCTTTTCGCTTAAATAACAGTAGTTCTGTTTGAAAATGGGCATAACATTACATAATGTGATTTTTTTTTAAATTGACATAGAACAGTTAAAAATGCATATTGTTTGTTTGTTTTGTTTCTCATATATAAGGCGATCCACATAAGTTTAATATTATATTTGATAAAAATCGTATCCATTAAATTTTAACACAAGAACTTACATTAATAAATTTTCTTATGATGGACGCCGGCCAGGATTTTCGCTTAGACATTAATTTTATTTTTTGAAAAAATTAACAATTTGTACATTCCTTTTCTTTTTAGTTCTTTATTGTATTTTATCTTTTTTTCCAATGGGAACATATGTACTTATCATAAGTTTATAATCAACTCAATGCAATCAATGTTAACACCTTTTGCACCATATGATATGCCGCAATTTATTTCTGGTCAAGAATGTTATCATATAATTCACTATAGTAAAAAGGGTTTACGATTTTTACCTACATTTACATTTAACAATAGAGTGTATTATATGGATCTCCATCGTTTAAATAATCCCGTTTACTCGAGGTTTATTATAATTTATTGTCACACTGGTTGTTACCTTGTTTGTTCACTACAACATTAATCAATTGCTTCCTGTTTCACTTAGTCTATCTGTAATAAAATGCAATGAATATAATTATGCGAAGACCATGTACGTTTTTTTTTAATAAAATGTCTATTAAGGAGGCTTGTTGGTCATCAAATTACCCATCCAATTTACCTACAAATTTTAGAGATAATTTTGTTGCCATAAATTATAACTAATAGTAAAGGAAAAGTCCAATATTTTAGCTTTAAATTTTTTCTATATCTTTATACAGAGTTCTTCTTATAGATATTGACATAGGCTAAACATGACAACGACCATCCAGCCCTTTAGTAACTGTTACATTGAGTCTTTTAATGATTACTATTACACTTGGTCAATAAATGCTTACTATACTATAATGTCTCAACAGTTGTTATAATACATTAGTTTATCAATGATTAACTGAGTCACAAAGTATATTAAGTAGGATATTTATACTTTTGATTACGCAAACTCTTTCACTGGCCACAAAAATCATATCAATGCATATTGTTGCACAGGATGTAAGGTCTGTTACGTTTATTCGCCTGGCAATACATTTTTCTTACTACTATAATTTACTTCAAATAATACAGTCAATGGCCTTCTTTTTATGTTGGAAAGCTCTTACCTCTAGTAACCCTAAAACAACATTATAAAATTTTCTTTATTATAAAATATTTTGCAAAACTTAACTACTAGTATTAAGTGGAGAATAACGGTTATTTTAACTAATGATAAACATTTTTAACAACAATCTTTACTATTGATTTAATCTGATCTCCTACTATATTTTAAAAGCTTTCTAGTTTTTGAATTATTATCCCTAAAACCCCTAGGAAATAGGACCAATAAACCCCTGATATACACAAATTACTTGTACATATAGTACGAGTCCTTTTTCTGTTTGCATTGGTATCATCTGCGTTTAATGAACAAATTTGTATTGCGTTACATGTTCATGCTCTCTGGAATTGTTTTCTTGTACTTTTCATTTTTAACCTATTGTGTATCATTCAGTTATCGAAAATAATATTACAAACATATAATTCTCAAAATAATATTGGAATAAAACCACAAAAAATAATATAAAGCGATAATATGAATATAACAAAAATCATCCTGAAAAGGAGGTTTTTCTGTTACTAAGTCTTCCTTTGTCATTGCATATAATATTAAGTTTTCTTGAAATACAGAGACAATTGATTATTAAAATTAATATGAAACTAATTTCATTGACTTTATTGCGTTAAGAATTTATTTCAAGTTGAGAAATTGAACTAAAATATTTTTGTATACTTAAAAAACTGAGCATCATCTTTTATCAGGATTGAAATACGAGTTCCCACATTTTTTTGTCTTAGAAAATTCAAGGACCGGAAAATATTTAAGGTTATCAATTTCTTTGAATTTTATTTTTGAAAATATACAAATGCATAATACATATGCATATATAATCTATAGCAATATTTAGATGAATGCAATGTATTATTGACAATATTTTTATGTATAAGTGCAGACAAAATTTGAAAAAAAAGATTGTGTATAGTAAAAAATAGTTTGGGGTTTTTATTTGTAGTAGAACTAACAGGAAAATAAAACCCCAGAAAAACAAGTAAGTACCAGACATTAGTAAGTTAATGGCGAAAGTAAAAAATACAAATAAATAAAAATTATAAAAAATATATAGATTTTTAATCTTTTTCCACTTAAAATCACTTGCATTCAATATTATCACATGCCTGTACTTTTTTCAATCAGAAGTATTTCCTTTTTTTCTGTCTTGTAAAGGTCCACAAAGGATGCAATACTAAGAGTTGCATGCAAAATTGTTAAAAATTTGTTTGCATCGTGTTTTGTGGTTTATAAAATGATAAAGGTATTTTGACAAGGAATCATATTTTTAGAGTACAAGTAAGATAGAATAGTGATAAACTTTTCTTGCAATTCACATCTGCAGGATATGAAGGTAGTTTTACATATTTACTAGATATCATAATTACAATTTTTGTCTACTATTACTATGGAAAATTTTTGAAAACACAACAGTTATTATAACTTCAAGGTATGGTATTTGTTTGAACTTTTTGAAAAAAAAAATCCTGTATATGTATTTGGTTTTTGCGGCGTACACTGCAAAATATATGTAAAATTTAACTTTAATTTCTACTGTTTTGTCTTTATTGGGTTTCCTTTGAAACTTTTCTTTTTGCCAGATATAGCTCTTTTAATTCGACCACACGTTTTCCCAATGGACTGGATTTGTTGAAACTGGCTCATGTGGACCTGAAGTGTTTACTGTGAATTTATAGCAGATAAAAATGATTTTAGAAAAGTCATAACTGCTTTCACCTGCGACCACTTTTATTATCTGTGGCTAATTCACTTAAAATGTATCGAGCACTTAGAATAAAAAACCATTCCTAAACCACTTAGGCTAGATAAGGCATATCTACGTACAGCGGGGAATCTGTGTGGTTCTATGAAACAAATCATTATTGAAAATTTGGGTATCCCAAGCAACCATATCATAAATGACAAAATTGTACCCTTACAGTGTCAACTCATCGAAAGTAATAGATAGAATTTCCTCGAATAGTTCCGTTGCTCTTCTTAAATTGCAATTCGTCAAAGACTGCTTGTTTGTCTAGATGATCCCGGTTCCTCAACGAGATTGATTAATCACACACAGAAAAAAAGATAAGAGTTGTTCGTACGTAAAACACTGAAATAGGGGGCCAACCCGCCAAAGAGATCGGACATATTCTTGACCTTTGACCGTGGGCTTTGTTCAAAATGGCGTTCTCTCAGCGAGCTTGTCTTTTGAGACAATTGATCCAATCGATAAGACAAAAGAATTTATAACCGAGAACTTGACATAAGATTGAGCAGAATGTCTGTTCACCTGTGTGAAATTCTGAATATATGTACACAAGGATAAACTTGAAATTAGTCTTTAAGTCTAATCTAACATTATTTCATCGTAAGTAAATCTGGCCAAGTCAGAGCTGATCCGGTGTGTAATCCTTTATTAATTATGCTCTGTTGTCTTTCTAGAGCAACGAGGCAATCATCTTGGGATTTTCGGTTAATAAAGTACACTGGCGGTGCTTATTTGGCATTACTTTGGTTGCACCCTGTGTCAAAAGATGCATAATTGATTGTTTTGTTTAAAGGCAAATTATTGAAGTTTTAAACACATGGTATGAATCCTAATAAAATGATAAATTTCCTTAAAAAACCAAAATTCCGAAATGCATTTTTTTTTATTTTCCCAAAATGAAAGACTGTTTAAGAATTTTTATTAAGTTTTTTATCTTCTAGTTATATCCTTCATAAAATACATTTCAATAAAATGTTACCGCTTTTCATACTAAATTTCTACCTATCCAAAAAAAAAATATGATTTATCATCTCGTTGGCATGATCTTTCAGGGATTTTTATTACATAATAAACAAGGTGTATAAATATGTCTAAAATCCCGTTCACGTCATTGCCAGTATTTCCTGTCAATCTTATGATCTTGGACTTATTTTGGTATTTACAGACACTTTGCAACAATTTGATTTACTGTAATGCAGTTGTGGCGTTTATAGCATAACCGGTCTACTAAGACAATGAAAATCCACAAGTAAACTCTAGTTACTTAATGCATTTCAAAATTGACGAAATTAAAATGAAGATATTGATAAAGCAAACTTATAATAACATAAAAATAGACATTTAACGAGTGAAAACGAAAATTGAAACTACTTGAAGTTTTTTTAATATACACCTGATAGAAATATACCAAAGTATAAACTTTCATTTTAATGATATTGATTGACCTCCCATCCCTTCCACTTCTACACACAAACACCAATTTGATTTCAGACGATCTTTAGTTAAACAAAGTTTCACTGATCCTTTCACACAAATTGTGTCTGTTATGAGAGCAACCTTTGATGTTTGAAAATTTGTATTTAATTTTCAATATTTTAAGTCCGGCCATTATGATGAACAAAACTTTTAAGATTCCTAATTTTATTGCATATAATGGTAAACAAGTGCAGAAAGTATGTCTTCCATCCAAAGGACAATAATTATTGTTTCTTATTGAATAGCGCTTTCTTTAATGTTGTCAAGATAAACCAGACCGACTTAGAAAACTTGATAAAATGTATAATCCAAATGTCCACCCTACAAGAGTAAATGGTCCGACTTAATTCCACCTTAATCCGACCCAGTTCAACTTTTATCTTATTACTTAAAAGATGTATCCCCTCTGCGATTAGCCGTGAAATGTCTATAGCTCGTTAGAATTGTTCCCAGTATTTGTTTCTTCGGGTCTTCCCATTACATTAGGTAGCCTGTCAACAATATGGCAATTCAGAATTAAACAATCTCGGCATGAGACAAAGAAGGTACCGAACTGCAAGCTATTTGTTCTAGACTTTTGAACCATCTGATCGGAGGATTTAGGATTTTGTATTATCTGAATGACCACAAAAATTCGAGCCTTGCAGTGGAAATATTTATCAACTATGAAGATTTAGATATCAATGATATTTCAAAAATTTGATAGTTTTTCCTGCAAGTGCCACCCTTTTGAAATAAGAGAAAAATAAGAAATTCACGAGGCTACTGTATTTTATCCACTTCAACTGTGCTAGGAGTATACACATGAGTCATGTACTCATCAAAAGTATATATTTCAAGGAAAAAAAATCAAGATCCGTCGGAGAATATTTTGTTTGTTTGTCGACATACAGTTGTATATATCAAATTTGATGAAACTCATGCATTACTTATATACTGAATTAAATTAAGTTCACTGAATTACAAGATACCACGGGACAGTACATCGGTACTTCATAAGTCAACATGTTTGCCCATCTTCAACCAAACTGCATGCAATATTATGGAGTGCAAAAAACAAATATACAGCAGTTTAGAACTTTTCTTTCATATAGAGGATACAATACATTGGCCCCCTTGTTCAGTCCACAGAGGGATTTAAGTATCAGTATTTTCAAAATTCAACATCCTTATTAATTTGTTCCTTGTCATCAAGAAATCCAAATTTTTCATATTACAATATTGTTGCATTATTTCATTTGACCTCCCTCCAACTTTTTGAGAGGAACAACTTGTACTTATCATTTGTTGCCTAGGAATCCCTCAGCAACGACCTCTTTCTCGTGTTATATTTCAATATGAACTAAAGTGTTATAAAATAAAATTCCAGCCACTTTGAGACATACAGTTACAGGAAAATCTCTCTCTCTCTCTCTCTCTCTCTCTCTCTCTCTCTCTCTCTCTCTCTCTCTCTCTCTCGTAGCAGAGCTGAACTAAAAAAAAACCCGGTCAGATCCACAGCCAAAGAGCATTTAGTCTGATGTCAAAACCTTTTTTTTTTTACTTTTAACCTTTCCCGTTCACTCATTTTTCTGTCTAAAATACTCCGTTGTATTTGTTTTCACATTGAAGTCGGAATAACATATTGACGTCTTCCTTTCTCCCGTGTATCTATTTTTGTTTATATAATGAGCTGCCACTATGTCTAAGACTATGCAACAGTTTTGTAACCGGAGGCAGCAGGAAAACGTAAAAAAGATTAAAGGGGATTATGTAATTGACATGTTTGTATGTAGAAAGTTACAAGTCAACATACTTTCCACGTGGACTTGCTTACAACAAATGAATTCTGTATTCTATTTTTCTTGCAAATCTTGGTTTCACGCTGAGTCGAATTTTTTTC